>CP106712.1:46043789-47243789 GCA_025503065.1 Gossypium bickii
GTTGGTAAGCCCAACTTCTCCACCATGAACGTACTAGCAACGTTTGTGCAACTTCCACCATCAATGATAACACTACAAATTTTGCCTTGTATTTGACATCGAGTATGGAAAATGTTCTCTCGTTGTTGCTCATCATTAACTCCTTTAAGGTTGAGACTTCTCTTTACAACGAGGAGTTCACCATCTATGGCATGTTCAATTTCTTCTTCCTCGTCAATGGTAGTTTCAATCTCACGTTCTTCATCGTCTTCTTCAGACTCTATTTCTCCATTGGCACGCATCACCATCGTAATTTGATTTGGACACTGACTTGCAATATGTCCCCTCCCGAGACACTTAAAACATTTGATGTCTCGTGATCGGTTGGATGGGCTTTCTATTGCCTTACCTTTGTTAGATTCAGTGAAAGACTTACTTGGTTTGGCAGATGGTGTGGTCTCCTTGGCTCGAGTCGATGGATTGGCTTTACTAGTCCCTTGGCCCCATTTGGTAGGGTTGGAGTTGGGATAGTTTCGAACAGTACCCTTGTGCTTCAACTGCCTCTCCACCTTAATCGCCATGTGCACCATGTCCGTAAGTTCGACATAATGCTGGAGTTCCACCATATTAGCTATGTCTCGGTTGAGACCAGCCAAAAATCGGGCCATGGTCGCCTCGCGTTCCTCTTGCACATCTGCTCTAATCATGGCAACTTCCATCTCCTTGAAGTAATCTTCAACACTCCTTGGTCCTTGAGTAAGATTTTGGAGTTTTTGGTATAATTCTCGATGGTAAAAATGTGGGACAAATCGTCGGCGCATAATAGATTTCATTTCGGCCCACGTGCTGATGGGTTGTTCTCCATTTCTCCTTCGACTAGTAGTTATTTGGTCCCACCATATCATGGCATAATCGATGAATTCGATAGCGGCCAATTTAACCTTTTTAGATTCCGAATAGTTGTGACAATCAAAGACCAATTCAATCTTCTTTTCCCATTCAAGGTACACTTTTGGATCGGATCTCCCTTGAAATGGTGGAATAGACAACTTTATATTCTTCAAGTCATCATCTACTCGGGCTCGATCTCTATTGCCACGGTGTCGGGGTCCTCGTCTTCCAACACTTGCATTAGATTCGATCGCACTATCGACAGCATCATTAAAAGAATCTTCACCCTCTTGTGGCTGTTCACGTTGTCTATTTGGTCACCCACGTACTTCTCGTTGTCTCCGGGCTTCCACTTGGTATAATCGGCCTTCCAGAGGGTTGAGCCTTCGATCGAGTAACCGCTCCATTTCACGCAACAAGGCTTGCATCGGCAGATCAGGAATGTTACGAACGGGTTGTCTTCCTTGTGGCTCATTTACATTTTGCTCGGGTTCTTGAGACATCGCGTGGACTATAGTACCTCACAACAAATCCTCACAGTTCACTCGAAAAGAAAGAAGTTATTGACACTCCGCTCTTGTTTAACACTCTCGCTTGGCTTTTACCGCCTCGAATAGTCTCACACACTCGTGCCTTTTACCTCTCGCACTTCTCACAGCCATAGTTGGATTTGCCAAGGCCTATTAGGGCTTAGGGGCGGTTTCAAGATGGGTTCAAAGGGTGTAAGATGTGGGTGTAGGTAGGCTAAAGTAAGAAGAAGAGATCGGTGGTTCAAGTGGGTCGGAGAGGAATTTAGAAAATGAAGATGAATAGAATGATAGCAATTCAATCGAAACACTAGGGAATTTTTTTTATTTCGAACTTTTTTTAAATTTCGAATTTCCTTTTTTTCGAAATTTTTTTCGAATTTTTTTAACTTACTTTCTAGCCTTCGCTTAGACGACTTTGATGGTTGTTCCCGGCTTCGTAGATCTCGATTTAACTAGCTCTGATACCAGATGATACGATCCCAATCTCGAGGAGAAAATAAGATGTATACTTGGAGTTCGATCGTAAACCAGAGAATCGAAGAAAGAAAGAAATTTCGATGAAGTTTGGATAAGTTGTAAGAATTGAGTTGACAAAATGAGTTGGATTCGGAATTAGCTTAGGATGGTTTCGAATTAGGATATGTTTCGAAGTTAGGGAAGAATGTATGGTCGTATTTTGGTTTAAGAAGGAAAATAAGGCTTGGGTTTCGGTTTAAGGATGAAAGAGTATTCGGGTTTCAGTTTAGGACTTAGGAAACAAGTAAGAACCAATACCAAGAAAGGTATTCACCCGGTTACTTATACGTTTCTAAAGGTTTTCGGTTTTAGTTGTTTAACAGACCTCGACCCACTATCGATGTACGATAGGAACCTTGGTATTAGGATTGAACGAAGGATGGTTGACGCCACTAGACTCCTAGATAGGCCAACAAATCCTAAGAACGAAATAGGAGAAATTGCTCTTGCAAATTCAGCATAATAACGATATAAATTTTGGCAAAAAGTCCCTTACAAAATAAAATGGCCAACTATTTATAGTTGATTGAGCTAGACGAATGGTCATCTTCTAGCCTTAATGACTAAGCAAAATTAATACTAGCATTAACTTGAAAATTCTAGATAGGAAAACTCTTCAAGTTCCAAGTCCACATTGGCTGAATGGAAGCTCAAGAGGCAGCTTTTAAATTACCAAGGTGCAACCGAATCATCAAGGAAAGAAAGATAATTGAATGACTCTTCATTGTTCAACCAAGCATGCATGAATGCCCTTAAATTCCTCCTTAAATTCCAGCTTTAATGGCTGACTTTTTAGCTCAAGTTGCTGCTGATGGTTGACCTTCTTGCATTAACTTCGGTGAGCTGAATGGGCACCTTGGGAAGTTGAAACGGCAGCTATAGAAAACTATTGTGCTAACCAAAACATCACCTTAAATGAAAGTAATTGCTGCTGCCCATTAATCTCCTTGTGCCGTCCCTTTACATGCACCTACAAGCAAATTAAGTTCATTAACGTAGCTAATTAATTTCAGCAATTAAAGATCACATTAAGACATTAAATTGAGCTGAAACAAATTAAATCTAAGCTATTTAACAGCTAATAAAAATCGGCTGAAGCTTAGGACAACATTAAATACTAGTTTCGGCTAAACAACTTTAATTTCCAAGTAAATATGCTAGATTTAAGAACAACTTAAAACCTTCTTTAATAATAGCAAATTAATTAAAGGAAATTAAATTTATCCAAATTTATTTTAAATAAAATTCCAACTAATTTATTTAGCTTAAGGCCGAATGGCCAATTAAGCTCGTTGAACTTAGTCGAAACTTAGCACGAGCTAGAATTGAGCTCATAGGTTGCTGGTTGAGCTTGTAAAACATTGCGAAAATGCTCCAACATTGGTCCCTCCTCTCGTCCAAGTAAGTTAGCTTCATTATCTTTCCACACTTGCTGGACCAAAACTCCGATGGCGTCTTTGAATAGCTTAGATCGAGCTCTAGTGATAGGGCCACGAGGTAGCATCAACGGATCATGACTCGAGCTCGAATTGACATGGAACGTGATCGCATCAATTCTCATTCCATATACCATCCCTTCTTATTTTCAATAACCGAACCTATATATTATTCATTTCCATAAACCTATCTTTGAACCCTTCTTCTTAGCTTCCACCAATATTGATGTGAGCACATCCAAGCCAATCAAGGAGACTGATCCAGAAGTCTTGCCATTAGGACCTATCATACGATCTAAGGCAAAGAAATTCAGGGAAGTTCTTTCTTTCACTTGTGCTAAAGTTTCTGACTCTTTCGAAAGTGAATGTGCCTTAGAAAATAAGTTTTATAGTGTGTTGCATACTGATATGTGACATACTTATGCCATACTACTTTAGTATTTATATATATTATGCTAAGCATGTTTTTGAATTGGGTTGATAATATTTTTATTGTCTTCAAGTTATTTGTGTGTTGACGAATAAGTGTGCGCTTGTTTACAACTTATTAGACTATGTTATATTAAGTTTACATAACTTTGATAAGTATTATATTATTTTGTAATATGTACACGAAAGGACTCTATCTCACGAGTGAATATATAACTCACCTTCAGCTCAAGTCAGCTCAGAGGCTTGTTCCCCAGCTCACCTCAGCTCAGAGTGCTCTACAATAGCTCATGTCAGCTCATTTCATTTTTAGCTAACTGAATTCAACTTAGTTTAGCTCCAGTCAGCTCACCTCCAGCTCCACTAGCTCAATTTCAGCTGACAAGTCCAGAAGTAGCTGAATAGTGTCCTACGTGTCGGGGAGTACACTAGTGCACATATGGCAGCCTAGGTGGCGTCCAAGCATGTGGATGTGCATGTGCCAGCCTTGAACACATGTGGTGCACATGTGTGACCAAAAACCAGCCCATTCTTGTGCATTTGTGTGGCAAATGAAGAGATAAGAACAAGGGAAGTTATGTGTTTGAATTTCAAACGAAATTAACACATATTTAAGTGATAAACATGCCAACTCACTCTTTCTTTTACTTGGCTACAAATTAATCCCACCCAAAAGGAGTTATTTCAATTCAAATTTAAATTTTAAACTCCTTTAATGTTAGCCACACAATATAATTTGGTCACATCTTCATCCTTCTATATATATTTGTACTTCAATCATTGTTGGAAGTCAGACTTTTATTTGAAATAAAATTTACTTTGTGAGTTTTCTCTCAAGTTCGGTTCTTTTTTTGAACTTCTTTCTGACATTTCAATTCTGAATTGTTGTGTCAATCTTGTGATACTTCGGGTTCCTAGATCACTATCTAGTGGGTACAAGTCCTTTAACGTAGAACAGATTTGATTCAGGTTTGCATAACAGATTGTGCGAGTTCTTTTGAGTTCTTCCTTGTTCAAATTCCCAAAGAAGTTTCCAAATATATTTCGCCAATTTTTTTTTTGAGTGTTCATAACTGCCATGGATGAATTTTGAAGCATTCATCTTCTACCTTCTTCAATTCTGTCTATTCAGTTTCATGTGTTTTTAAGTCTAAAACCAACCTCTTTGTTTTGTTTAATTGCAGGAAAGTGCTTGCTACAATCCTAGATCCGTTAACACTCAAGGAACATTGTTTTACCAAGCAACGCCATATCAAATATTTACTTAAAGAATCATTATTAAACGAGCCAAACGATACTTTCTTGTAGACGATCGGGCAAACTCGCATACTATTTGACTCACCCGAGGCGGATCGTATCATTACTAAAACTGGAGCCTCAGTCAACAATGCCTTTAGCTTCTCAAAACTCTGCTGGCGCTTTTCTGTCCACTTGAACTTAACATCTTTTTGTAACAACCTCGTCATCGGAGTAGCTATCTTGGAAAATCCTTTGATAAACCGTCTGTAATAACCAGCTGCCTAGAAAACTTCTAACCTCAGATACATTTTTTGGCGGTTTCCAATCAATAATTGCTGAAATCTTACTCGGGTCAACTCGAATACCATCACCCGAAACAATGTGCCCCAAAAATTAGACTTCTTTAAGCCAAAATTCACTTTTACTAAACTTGGCATATAACTGTTTATCTCATAAAATTTGTAAAACCGTCCTCAAGTGCTCAGCATAATCGTTCTCATCACGAGAGTAAATCAATATATCATCAATAAAGACAATAACAAATTTATCCAAATATTGCCAAAAGATGCGGTTCATTAAATCTATAAACACGTTAGGGGCATTTGTTAATCCAAAAGGCATAACTAGAAATTCATAGTGACCATACCTTGTCTGAAATGCGGTTTTCGGCAGATCTGAGTCTTTGACTCTCAAAGACCTCAAGTCTATCTTGGAAAACACAGTGGCTCCCTTCAATTGGTCAAACAAATCATCGATCTTGTCAAGGGATACTTGTTCTTTACGGTTACCTTATTAAGGTGCCGATAATCTATACATAACCTCATAGAACCATCCTTCTTTTTCACAAATAATACGGGAGCACCTCACTGAGAATAACTCGAACTAGCCAAACCTTTATCCGTCAACTCTTGTAACTGAGCTTTCTATTCTTTCAACTTGGTTGGAGCCATTCTGTACGGAGCAATCGAAATGGGCGCAGTACCAGGGGCTAACTCAATACCAAATTCAATCTCTCTAACTGGAGGCAACCCTGGCAATTCTTCCGGAAATACATCTAGATACTCACATACTATCGGCACTGATTCAATTCTTAACTCAGACTCTTTGGCATTCATCACAAAGGCAATATAAGCTTCATATCCCTTTCTTATGTATTTCTAAGCAGACATAAAAGAAATCAATACAGGCAATCTATCCTGTTCATCTAATTCAACACGAAGAATATCCCCATTTTCACATTTCAATTCAATAAATTTCCTTCCACAATTTACTATCACATCATGAGCAGTTAACCAATCCATGCCAAGAATTACATCGAATTCGTCAATCGGCAATAGCATGAGATTTGCCAGAAAATAATGACCTATAATCATCAAAGGGCAGTCTCTACATACCTTGTCAACTAACACATTTGCCTAGAGGATTTGACACTTTTATCACAAATTCTGTAGACTCTATAGGCATGTTCATACTAGATACTATTTTCATACAAACATACGAGTGGTTAGATCTCGAATCAATTAAAGCAACAACATGAGTATCATAGAGAGAAAATATACCCCATAATCACATCAGGGGAAGATGCCTCTTCGCGAGCACGAATGGCATAAGTCCTCACAGGCACTCTACCCTCAGATCTTATAGTCTGATCTCTAGGTATATTCTTACTACTCGTTCTATTTCCCAAATTTCTCTATGGTCTCCATCGAGTAGTACTATCAGATCTTGCACTCTGAAATTTATCTTTTTCAACCATCTCGGGGCAATATCTAATGAAGTGATCTTGGGAACCACATTTGAAACAATCTCTCTCATTTGCTCAGCACTCACTGGGGTGACGACTACCACACTGTGAACATTCCGGTCTACTTGGTCGAGCATTACCAACACTAGCAATCGAATTGGTCTGAGCTTTAGAAACCAAGTACTGTTTACCTTTACTTCTATTTGAAAATCCAATTAAAGCGACTGATCGAGTAGTGAACTCTCTTGATTTCTTGGATGAGGATTGAAATGATTTACCTAATTGTCTCTTCCTCGAGTCACATGACTCAATTTCAGCCTTTCTTTCCTCTTTGGCCAATTCATCGGCCTTGTGAGCTCTCTTTCTCTACTAACACAACAAATTCCTTAGTTCTAAAATACCAACAAACAATCGGATTGATGCAAACCCGGTCGCATCATGTTCCGACACCATCCTACGTCATTGAGAGTGGCCTAAGTTCGAGGGGCCTAAGTGCAAAATGAAGTCTAATTCCAGCTCAACAAGATCAAATCCTTAGCTTTCCCCAGCTGATCTAGCTCATTCCAGCTCAATAGAGCTCAATTCGATTTGATGCAAGCTCATTGAGCTTGATTCGAATTTATTTAATTTCAACAAAGTTGCTGGAATAAATTAGTTATTTAAAATTAAGTTAGTTAAATTAGTTTCAGCTCATAAACTTGATTTAAATAAGTTTATTAAATTTCATATTAAATATGTTCTGTTTTTAATATGTGTTTAATATGTCCTAAGTATTATATATCATTAATTTGTCCTAGCTTAAGACATGAATTTAATGTGTCATTGTCCAGCCAAATTTAATGTGCAGCAATTAACTTGTTTCAGCTATTACATAATTTTAATGTGTCTAGCCGAATTAATGTGCAGGATTTTATATGTTTCAGCCGCTGATTTAAGGAGTTATAAATAAGCCTTGACCGAATTTATTTGTGTTCTTTTCAGCTGAATCAGCTAGCTTAAAGGCAAAGGAAATCATTAAAGGAGAAGCATGCATTTGGCTGATGCATGGGAAGACATTTAAGGTGCAGCTGCCTGCTGACTTCTCGTGCAGCTTAAAAGACTTCTAGCTGCTGTTTTGAACTTCCCCAAGAGCCAATTTCATGGAGAGCAAGGGCCAAGAGATGCCTCATTATTTCTAGTAGCTAAGCAAGCTTGGGGGCTGCTCATATTCGGCCAAAATGCATGATTATTCAAGCTGAACATTTCTCTTCCCAAAACAGCAATTAAGGCACCATAAAAACACCTAGGCCAAATATAACACCCCAAACCCGGCCTAGACGTTACGACCGGATCTGGCATGTCACATGAAAGGAATGTCTAAAAACTGTGCGCTCGTTAAAAAGTTCATATTCTTTATATTTATTGTGAAAAAAAATCGAGTTTAAGTAATTTTGAATAAGAAGCGATTTATTAACATTTTAGGAAAATCCAGAATTAAAATTCCATTAATAATAAGCAGGAACCAAATTAAAAGCTAAAATCAAATAAAATACCATAGGCCTATTACATAACAGAATCCCAATATAATAAGTTCAAAATAAGGCAATGTAGTTTACAAAAGAAATAGTAAGGCATGGCCACCTCAAGTCCACCTTAGCTCCCAAATCCGTAATCTAACGATTAGCTGTAAAATTAAGCAAAGGGGGTGAGTCATCGAGACTCAGTGTGCAAATCCCCATAAACGCAATCTGGGCTTTAAGCCCACAAAATGAAGCATATTTACACATGTATGCAATGCAGCCCAGCCCAACCTAGTTTTCCATCCTCTACACACCACCCGTACCAGCCAATCACACCGTGGGGATTACTAAATCGACCCTCCATCCGCTACACATCATCGAAGGCAGTCGCTGCAGTCAACTGCACATCGCCCTTATAATCGTGGCATAGCCACAAGATAATGTGACAGAGTCACCTGATTCATAAAATGTGACATAGTCACCGGATACATAATATGTGACATAAGTCACCGGATACAGAATATGTGACATAAGTCACTGGTTAATGTGATAAAACCACCGGAACACTTCCCCTTATCATTATCATATCCCAAAGCCCATGCAACATGACATAATAATTCGTGTATGCAGTATGTTATGTATGCAAAACATATATCAAATATAACATATGAATTACCATCATAATCAAATAACAAATTGCATCATAAACAAGCTAATCAACCTCTAAGGGTATAATCATAATTTTACCTACCAAGGGTATTTTCGTAATTTACCTTCCAGGGTACTTTGGTAATTTACCCTGCCGAGGGTATTTCAGTAATTTTGCACCTGCAATGGCCTTTCTGAAGGCCTAATGTCGCCTCGAGCGACTTAACTACCATTTTCGGTCTTTACCGGACTATTGGGCCTAAAACCCAATTTTGGCCCATTCGGGCCCACACGCTCCTGTGGCCCATCTAGCACTCAATCTAGCCACGTATATAAGATTCACCTAGTCTAGTTTAATATATACTAAGCAATCATACATTTACTCATATGGGCCCATGGGCCCATTGGGCCCACTTTGGCCCATCGCGACCCAAGCAGCCTCAACCCACAATATTACTAATGGTGGCCTCAACTATCGCGTCGAAGCCCCACACGTGCGCTCGCACGCTCGTGTGGCTACTATTGCCATGACCGGCACTTCGGCATTTGCCGCTCTACAACTAGAGTAGAGAGAGTTACACACACCTGATAGGAATCTGGTGCTAAACCGCGCTGCGACCACTCCTGTGCCCAAATGCCCACCAAGGTATGTTAACTCTCCTCTTGGCATGCTCTTTATATAGCTAGCTCTTCACCTTCATTCTTTGTGTCTTTTCGATGTGGATCCTTCTTCGTCGAGAGAGTTTAAATTCAATCAAACTCTTACCGTCCAATCATGAAAATAAATACTCCTTGCTTCTCATGAGATTCGAACCTGTGCTCCTTGCAACATAATCCACGCCGCTAACCACTTGGCCACAAGCTCCTCTTGTGTTTTAAACCATGCGCAACTAAATTTGAATCTATAGCCAAATACTAAAGTTTATTTAAAAAGAAAACTAAAATGCAAAAGCCAAGACTTGAACCTTGGACCTCCTTCCTTCCTTGTGGCATCACCCTCTTGTCTCTTATGTGGCGTCACTTTGCCACTACACCACACACTCCTTTTGTGTCCTTTTCCTCCCTATTTTATTCTTAAGGCCTACCTGCCAACTTTCAGGGTTTTTTTCACCTAAAACCAAAATTTCCCCAAAGCCAATATTTGATCCCGGGACTTCATAGAAGCCCTCTAACCTTCCAAAATCACTTATCCAATAGGTCCAACATGCACTAAAGTCATTCTCTAAAACTTTTTTTTACACTATTATGCCTAAGGCCCATCGGCTCAATTCTGCTAGGCCCAATTTCAGGATGTTACACCGAACGTTTCTTAGCTACTTCATTCTAGAATATGCCTAGGAAGCTACTAGGAAATTTTTCCTAGAAAAACTTAAGGCTTAAGGAGCTGCCAAGTAACCATTCGGCTAGCCATGATTCAGCCTATAAATATGCTATGCATTTTCATTGTAAAGGGCTAATGAACAATTTTGTAACTTTGTTATATTGTGAGGTTGTTTTCAACTCTCGTTTTTCTCCACAGACTTGTTGACTTATCAAGCACCCTTGTGGCATCATCCTTGTCTTTGCTATCCCGAACTTATCACTTTGTAACCCCAAAGTGTGGCATTCAACTATACCGAGGTTCCTATCAACTTGATAGTGGGTCGAGGATTAGCTTACTTACTTTATCCTTCCACCGAAACTATTCCAACCTAGGTGTTCGTATAAGCCTCGGGTTAACACACTCTATTGTATTAGTTCAGCTTGGACCCCTTAGTCCCGAACCTCCATCCATCGATTCCCAACCTATCCATACCCCAACAAACCTACTTGAACCATTTCATTTCTTCCTTAAACCGTTTCTTGAAACTAAGCCTTCACTTACTCAAATTTACTCAAATTACGGCTCGAATCTTCAAGAAGGCGAGTTCATATCCCGGATGTCCTCATTTAATCTGTCCTCAAACCTCTTACATGATATAGGCACGCCCGGGGCTTGCAATGTTTTACAACTTAACAGCCCAGATCAAAGCCGTGGAGCCATTGTGCACTTTTGTGCACGTCTAAATTGAGCTCTTTTTGCATTTATTTTATTTCATGCATTTTAATTGGTTGAATAAATTTATTAAGTTAGTTAAAATTAGATAAATTCTGCTCAAATAGTTTAATTAAAGAAAAGAAATCTGGACATTTTAATTAAGTCTTAAATGTGTCTTAGTTTAAAGCATATTTATTAGCTATTTGTTATTGTGTCTAAGTTAGGACAAATTTATTGCATGTTCTAATGTGACCAGATGAATTTAATGTGCAGCGATTAATTTGTTTCAGCTTTTACATGTTTCAAATTGTTTCTTAAAGTATGGCTGCCGAATTTAATGTGTTTTAAAACTCTTGTCCAGCCACACTTTCGTCATTAAATGGGTTGTCTGCTGCTAGCCGAATTTACTCATTTAATTGTTGTTTATTTTGTAGCAAGCACATGCATAAATGCAGCAGCAATAAGGAGGCATGTTGGCCGGCCAAATTAATGAGATGTTGGACGGCATAAATGAGCTAATTTCCCAAAGCCCTTTTTCATGTGCAGCGAAACGGATTTAATGTCCTGCTGGACGCCATTTAATATGCTGCTGTGCGCCATTTAATGGGCAGCAAGCATGCATGGAACAAGCATTAACTTGCTACATTTTGTTGGCCGAAATTAATGATGTGTTGGCCATGCATGAACGCCATTAATGAGCTGCTGGTGCTTTTTCGTGTAGACCAAAAGACACTCTTTCATCCAAGAGTCACCAGCCCATTCAAGACTCCAAGGTGGCCGATTGTCACCCCAACACACAACAAATACATTTCACATTTGCTGCACAAATCAAGGGTTGTTCGGTTGCTTATTTTTTCATCAAAAGACACCAATTTAAGAGCCTAATTAAGTAAGGGACGTACCTAGCCGCTGCATGCATCTTTAAGGGACTTTAAAATACATTTTCCCTTCTAGAAAGATGGCCATTGACGTTTCCAAAGCCTGCCCATGGACTTGGACGAATTTTTTGGACAATTAACCTTCTAGAAAATGTCCGTTGGAGTGCTCTAGCTGTCCAAATGCAATCAGCAAATTTCCTTCTCCAATTAATGGTGGCTTTTGGCATCCCAAGTAGCTGAACATGGACATATCTTCAAGCTTTCACTTTTCAAGTAAATTGCATGATACGATCCACCTCGGGGTGAGTCGAGTCGTATGTGAAATGCCCGATCGTCTACGAGAAGATTTCATTCAGCTAGTTTAAAGATGATACTTTTGGGTAAAATGGTGCGGAAGCTATTGAAAAGGGGTTTCAAAGATAGGTCGAAGGATATGAATTTTATATAGGTCAGATAAAGTAAATAAAGATGGAGATTGGTATAGAAGGGGATTAACAACAATGGATGATAAGTGAAAGGAGGGTTCGGCTATGATGAAGTGAAAGGAAGGAAAGAAAGAAAGTTTGGTAGATGATGGATGTGGAATAAAACGAATTCAAAAGCAAGTAAGAACCAAAACTAAAAAGTATTGACCCGAATACTTATAGGCTTTCCCAAGTAGCTGAACATGGACATATCTTCAAGCTTTCACTTTTCAAGTAAATTGCATGATACGATCCACCTCGGGGTGAGTCGAGTCGTATGTGAAATGCCCGATCGTCTACGAGAAGATTTCATTCAGCTAGTTTAAAGATGATACTTTTGGGTAAAATGGTGCGGAAGCTATTGAAAAGGGGTTTCAAAGATAGGTCGAAGGATATGAATTTTATATAGGTCAGATAAAGTAAATAAAGATGGAGATTGGTATAGAAGGGGATTAACAACAATGGATGATAAGTGAAAGGAGGGTTCGGCTATGATGAAGTGAAAGGAAGGAAAGAAAGAAAGTTTGGTAGATGATGGATGTGGAATAAAACGAATTCAAAAGCAAGTAAGAACCAAAACTAAAAAGTATTGACCGGAATACTTATAGGCTTTCAAGGCGAAAGATGGGAGTAGTGAAACCTGGACCCGCTACTTAGAAAACTAGGAACCTTGGTATGAAGGTGAACGCCACACTATATAATAGTGATAAGTTCGGATAGAAGAAAACGGGTTGATGCCACTAGAGACTAGATAAGCCAATGAGTCTTCAACGAAATATGAGAGAAAACAATCTCACAAATTGAGCAGCATAACATTAACAAATTCAATAATCTGTCCCTCAGTAGATTAATTACATGTATATATAGTATCAAATAAGGCTAGATGAATGGTCACTTTTAATGAGGCTAATAATGATTTCAAATGAAGAGTCTCAACCTTTGGAATTCTAGCCATGTAACTCCATCTTCAATGTGAATAAATTCTTCAATTAAGTGGCTGTCAAAGTCCTTTGAAGTCTCCTATGAACAACCGAAAAGTCACCTAACTCCATCCTTCAATGTGATTAATTTCTTTAATTATGTTGCTTTGAAAACCTTTTGAAGTCTCCATGACCAACCGAAAAGTCACCAGCATCTTTGATGGAGAATTGAATGATGTGATTAATTGCTTTCAACGTCTTTTGAAGTCTCCATGTCCAACCAAAAAGTCACCTGCAATTAACACATGTAACCGATACATTAATGCAATTATTAAACTTAAAATAAATTAACAACTATCTTAAATAAATGACCTAACACTTAAGCATCATTTATTCCAGCAACTAGACTTAAATAAATGAACTAACACTTAAGCATCATTTATTCCAGCAACTAGTTTAATTAGGAAAAATATTATTAAATGAACTTTAACTCATGCATCAATAAATTAACCTAGTAACTAAATTAATTAAAGAAGCAACTATTAAATAAAGTTCAACAAAAACTCAGATGCTTAAATGCATGATTTAAAATGCAAACTAAATGAACAAATGAGTTACTTAATGCATGACTTAATTAAATGCAGAACACATAATGCATGTCATAATTAAAATATGTAGATCAATAATGTATGACATTAACTAAAGATGCATTTAATTAAACAAGAAATAATTAAAGACTAAAGTAACTAAAATAAATAAATCAAGTCCTTATTCCAGCAATTTAAATGTCATAATTAAAATTTAAAGATGAGCTCAAACGAGCTTATTAAAGCTGAATCAAGCTCGTTGAATGAGCACACGAACTTATTGAATTGGATCAAGCTCAAATGAGCTGAATTTGAACTAGACGAAGCTCATGGAGCTAGAAACGAGCTGGGATCAGCTTGCCAGCATTGCGATGCTCGACTCGGAATACTTACGATGAAATTCGCGGGGCGTGCTTGCATCATTCCCCCCTCTTTAAGGCAGCTTATCCTCAAATTGAGTTGTTGGTTTTCCGAACAAAATTCCCTTTGCTTGATTTTTCCTCGATCAAATGGGGCGGATATTAATCGGATCACCTGAAAAGGATAACCATGAATTAGCAAGAGATGTTTCAAACACACTTGCAATTCAAATGTAAGCAGCACCAAACAAATAAATCGCATGCAATTAAACAGAATCAAATTATCATATAAAAGAAATAATGCCTTGTCAAATTTTTGAAACAAGATTAAGTAGGATTCAAGACATGCATACAATTTGAATGGATTCCACAAGTGAAGATTATTATGCGAATAATGAATCAAATGATAAACATCAGCATCACAAGTAGGTAGTTGAGAAAATTCACATGGCCCATGAAATTGAACAATCAAATCTTGCATTGTACGATATATTCTCTCTCTCACACATGAATTATAAAAATTACTGAACACAAGAATCTTTTTGTCAACCACCAGGACAGATAGATCATAAATAGGCGAAATAGAACGTTTAAACATATCATGACCTAAATGTTTTATAAAAATCAATTCATTAACGCAAAGCTTGTCATCATTCGAAGAGAACAAAAATGTATCAACAATTTCAGAAAACTTACCTTTAGCAGTAGAAAAATAAAGATAGTTCTTACCTTGCTCGAACAATACAAACCTTCTCTCCTCGGGGTTGTAGTGTAGTTGTAGTTTTGCAGTTGAATTAATCTTTCCCAAACGAATCGCAAGCTTCATGGACAACCAAAGAAATTGTTTAAGGAATGAATGTAAATTAAAAACAAATTGAACAATTTTCGTTACCTTATTCAAAATCCACAAATCAAAATGATGAAAATTTTTCACACATAATTGACGTTGCTTGATTTTCCAACAAGATGAATCTAAACAAACTCTCGGTTTGAAAACGTAATTTTGATTAATCATGCCAAAGTGTAGCAAGGGTCTCGTCAAGTTAAACATGTCAATCCATAACGATTTTTGCATACACAATATCGAGCAACCAAAACTCTTTTCAAACTTTAAAATAGATTTGCAAAAACTTGATGTTTTCACAAAAGGGAACAAATTATTCATATAATTATCATAGTCGATCAGATTGGGATTCTTACATGAAAACTCATTGCTACACAAGATCAAGTTTCGATTGAACACTACCTTACCTTTGAGTTGGCTAACGTAAAGTTTGGAGTTAGAAAAACTCGTCTCACCACCGTTTGAAACTTTAACAATATTCAAAGAAGGATAATTAACCATTCCTTGGCTCGAAGCTTTTACATAGGTAAAGTCATCAAGGGGCTTACGCACATTCAAGGAAGATAATGGAAACACAGGGGTGAAAGAATCCTTACCTAACTTACCTTTGAACTCGTATGGTTTGTTCTCAACTTTAGCCTTGATCATTCGAAAGCGTCTTTTGTGGGGAAAGCATTGAAGTTGAGAGTTATTGCTCAGCCTTACGGAAACCTGAAAAATAGGGACAAAACAAGAAAAACTTTCAAGGGGGTTAGTTGAATCACTCTTCTTTCACTTCTTTTTCCAACTCGATTTCTTTTGTTTCAATTTCTTTCTCTTCAATCTCTTTTTCTTCAAGTTTTCTCAATTCTTTCACGCTTTCTTCTTCAACTTCTTTTTCACTATCAAATTCTTTTTCTTTTTTCATAGGCTTTTTCAATGACTTTTTCGAGCTCTCTCAAAATTCGCTCATTTTCTCTCTGAATTCTCTCTTTTCTTTTTATTTCTTTTGCCTTTTCTTCTTTTTCTTTTCTTTTACATGATGTTACAAAAGAATCAAGATGGTAATTATTCAGCTCGAAAGAAGAACATTTAATTGACATGAATCACGATAATTGCATCAGGAAGAATATTCTGTGTAGGATTTCTTTGAAATTCTTGAAGGGGTATATCTATCACCTCGAAAGCCGTCTCAAAAGGATTCAAAATCAAGATTGGTCTCTTTTCGTCTTGGATTCCTTGATAAAAAATACTCTCGATCTGACCCTTTTCTTGAATAGGATTCATAACATGAATCTCTTTGTCTCGAAGTCGATGGCAAAAGGAAATCATGATGGGTCTTCTTCTTTAAGTAGTAATTAGAGGTATATCTCCGTGGAGTTCCTGGCTCCGTTTTTCAACTTGAAGAAACTTGTTCATAGGGGTCTCTTTGTTCCACACAATTTAATCTCTCGTGCAATTTCTCGAATTTCGAATTCACCATGCTTCGCATTTCCTGCACCAAATATTGGAACTCTGAGTCTATAAACTCTTCACAAGACATGGTTTTTGTTGCTGAAAAGAAATATGTTAGTTTTACAAAAACAAAAATTTAAGTGTCACTCTCGCTCGTGGTTACACTCGTTTGGCTTTTACCTCCACTCGAATGATCTCAGTCGCTCGTGCCTTTTACCTATCAAACTTTCTCTTGTAATTTCTGTAACACCCCAAACCCGGCCCATGAGTCTTGACCGGATCTGGTATGTCACAGAGTAAAAACGTTTTGAAAGATTTGGATTAACAGTGGAAATCTAAAAATATTGTTGAGGTTATAAAACGGTGTTTGCTGAAACTCAGATGGGTTGATTTGATAAACACGATTGAGTTGAAACCTTTTTCCTTTGAAACCATTTGATCATTTAATTTTTAGAAACATCAGGGTTATTGTTAACTTGGTAAGTTTTGCTACCCGATGGTAACATCTTTGCAAAACTCGTAAAGGTTGCCTATTTTGAAAACGTTACTTTTAACCGATTTATTTAACAGTTTATAAGTTCATTAGTAATATAATAGAAGTAAAGTAAAAACAACTACTTAAACATCCAAAATAACAACTAGCGGCCATATTACAAACCAAACCAAAATTTAGTAAATAATAAACTTTAACGGTGCAAAATAAAATTTCAATCCAAGGAGCAAGCATGGCCGCCTCGAGTCCTCTCCGGCTCCATCTACGCGATCTACTCGCCTGCAAAAGGATATGGGAAGGGGTGAGTCACCAAGACTCAGTGCATAAATCTCCAACCTGAAAATGCAACTCATACACAAGATATTAGTAAGACATGCAAACATGCAACCCAAACTAGCCATCCATACTCCTTTTTACTACCTCGTGTGGTCAAAACCACTGGTGGTCAAAACCACTGGTGACCGAAGTCACAAATATATCAAGTGATGAGGCCAACCCATCGTGTGGTCAAAACCACTAATGACCATAGGTCACAAATATCAACATGTGGTCAAAACCACTGGTGGTACCAAATCACTGGGACTTAGTCACAAATTATATCATCGGTGTGGTCGAAACCACTGGTGACTGAAGTCACAAATAATCTGATGGGGCCCACCCATCGTGTGGTCAAAACCACTGGTGATAGTCCATAGAGATCATCTCCCTCCTCTCATCAATCCCACCATCATCATGCTCACATAACAAGTATCCTGATCCCCTATATCATGCATTTGTATATAGCATAGCATTTAACAGCATATGATGGCATACACAACATACGTCATAGATCAAGTAATAGTGGACTTACCTGAAATCCAAGCTTATGCCCACAAGGCAAAATTTACTACACGAGAGGTTATGCAGCAACATGATAAACAATCTATACTAATAAAGTGTGTAAGAGTTTACACACCTATTTAATCGAAGATCTAAAGAGAAATCCCGAATCTATGCTATATCACAAAAGTCCCGAAACGTGTTCCCGAATTGCTCCTGCATTCGGCCACTGTAGGTTAGTATTAAAAGCCTTATTCGACTAAACTAACAATCCCGAGGATTAATTGCACTCAAAACAAAATATGGCCCTAGGCTGAATCTTTATTAGCACTTACCAACGCGATTTGGATTCCAAAAGCCTTTGTTTTCCTTAGCCAATTTGCCCCTAAAACCATAGTGTACACTCGGTTATACATAGATACCAAAAATGGCCTTTGGCCGAATATGCTTAACCATTTACCATTCTTACCGAAATCCTGAAGTTATCACTTGACTTGTCGAGATCCCCCACCAAAACATTTGTTAGAAACGGCTTGCACACTTATCCATAATCAAGGCCCTTGGCCGAATAGCATATATGCCTTACCTCGAAAAATCAAATCTCGAAAGGCTCCTCTAGCTCCTTAGTGTCGGCTACACTCAAAAAAATTACACCTTAAAACTTTCTCAAGCTTATAAAAACGTACACAAAACATGACATATTCGGTCACCCACCAAGGCTTATTTCTCAAGCTTTCGGCACACCAAAAAAAGAAGAGGAGAGAACCTGATTGTTAAGAAATATACTCACCTCTATTGTTTCCTTGAAGAGACTAAAAGTGAAGAGATTCTGGCTATGGCTCCCGAGGGTTGATGAAGATATTCAGCTAACACCAGTTGGAAGATGAAATTTTGAGTAAGGTGGCTAGAGAGGATTTGGCCAAGAAACAAATTGAAAAGAAAAGAAGAACAAATCCAAAGAATTTCGGCACCCTCTTGCTAACTTCAAAACCGACCATGAAAGTCCCTAAAGCATGCTTCATTCGGCCATGCTCTCCCTTTTTGTGATAATTTCTATCACCATTTAAAAATAAAACATTGTTTAATAAGTTCGCCCATCACTACCCCATCTTCCAACAATTAAATAAAGTAAGAAAAAAAATTCCATACTCCAGCAGAATATTTAGAAAAGAGCAACACCCATCAAGCATTGATTCATGCACTTAAGTGCCCATGCAGCCACTAACTCATGCCAGAAATAAAAAAAATAACAACCCATCTAGATGCTGCCCCTAGGTCTCGAACCCGAGACCTGATGAAAACACTCCACGCCTCCAGCCACTCTGCTATGGTGTCTATTTGTGACACAACTCGCCACCAATTCCTTTTAAGCACTCCCTCGTTAGCTCCCTTTCCTCTTAATGCCAAAAGCCAAAAATAAAGCACACCTTGCGCTCCCATGGTGACTCGAACTCGAGTCCATACACCAAGGCTCTTAAGTGGCGCCCCAAGCCACTCCACCAAACCGACTTTCATGCCCAAGCTCCTTACCATTTATTCTTTAAGGCCTTCCTAGCCCAACACCCATAACACAAAAAAAATAAAACTCCCAGGCGCAAACTCGGCAGCTCGAACCCTTGCTTCGCCGCACCTAGGTAGCGTCCCAACCACTCTACCAGCTGCTTCCTTGTGTCAAGCTCCTTCAAAAATTTCTCTTAACCCCTATCTCACCTTGCTTCCTCCTCTAAAGCACTAAAAGAAATTTCAGCCCTAAGTCCGACCTAACCCGAGGTTATGACTAGACCCTAGAATATAACAAACAACCATAACATACGCATTCTTCAGGCAATCACATGAAAAAAAATAAATCGCAAACAACCCCTAATTTAGGATGTTACAGTTCTACCCCCTTAAAAATAATTTCGACCTCGAAATTACCTAGATCAAAAGAGTTGGGGGTATTGCTGCCGTATCACATCCTCGGGTTCCCACGTGGCCTCTTTCGTACCATGGTTTTGCCACAGCACTTTTACCAAAGGTACCGACTTCCTCCTCAGAACTTTAACATCTCGATCCAAAATCTGTACCGGCTCCTCCTTAAAAGACAAGTCCGCGTTCACCTCAATATCCGCAATCGGCACGATGTGTGATGGATCAGATCGATAGCGCCTAAGCATTGGCACATGGAAGACGTCATGAATCTGACTTAATTCGCGGCAATTCGGTGGGTAAGCTCATCGGTCCCATACGTTTCAACACTGTGTACGGCCCGATGAACCTAGGGCTTAGCTTGCCCTTCCGGCCAAACCTCAGCACCTTCTTCCAAGGTGATACCTTGAAGAAGACCTTATCACCCACTGCATACTCCATATCCCTGCGCTTAAGATCAGCGTATGATTTCTGTCTGTCCGATGCCTCTTTCAGACGAGCCCGAATTACCCTAACCTTATCTTCCATCTCTGCCACCAACTCTGGCCCCAATATCTGACACTCACCCAGTTCTATCCAACAGGTAGGAGTACGGCATTTTCGACCATACAGTGCCTCATACAGTGCCATCTGAATACTCACTTGATAACTGTTGTTATAAGCAAATTCTGCCAAAGGTAGGTACTCCTCCCAACTACCACGGAAGTCCAAAACACAGCCCCTTAACATATCTTCCAACACCTGGATTACTCTCTTAGATTGTCCATCAAACTACGGATGAAAGGCCGTGCTGAAATTTAACTTCGTACCCAACGCCTGATGTAAGGCCTTCCAGAATTTCGACGTGAACCGGGGATCTCTATCTGAGATAATGGACACAGGTACTCCATGCAACCGCACTATCTCAGCTATATACAGCTTGGCTAACCTTTGAAGCGAGTAGTCAACCCTTACCGGTATGAAATGGGTCGATTTAGTTACCCGGTCAACTATCACCCATATTGAGTCTTTCTTACTGGGCGTAAGGGGAAGCCCACTTACAAAATCCATCGTAATCCCCTCCCACTTCCACTGTGGGATCTTTATCGGCAGAATGCAATACGATGGCAACTGATGCTCAACCTTAACTTGCTGGCATGTCAGACACTTGCCCACTAACTCGGTTACTTCCTGCTTAAGACCCGGCCACCAAAACTGCTCCCTTAAATCCCGATACATCTTGCTACCTCCAGGATGCATAGCGTACGGGCTGCTATGGGCTTCTTTAAGGATCCGCTGCCTCAAATCATCATCCTTAGGCATACATACTCTCCCTTGAAAATACAACACTTCATCACTACCCAAGCTGAAACCTTCGGCCTCACCACTCTGTACTTGCAACCTCCGAGTACTCAAAACTTCGTCGGTCAACTGCCTCTCTTTAACCTCATTGATCCAAGGCGGTTTTACTTGCAGTTCTGCCAAAAGACTCCCATCCTCATAGAGACTTAGGTGAGCAAACATTGCTTGCAATTCTGCCACTACTTTACGACTCAAAGCATCAGCGACTACGTTAGCCTTGCCTGGATGGTATTCAATAGAGCAGTCGTAGTCCTTCAGCAACTCAATCCACCTCTGCTGCCTTAGATTTAAATCTTTTTGGGTCAAGAGGTACTTCAGGCTCTTGTGATCCGAGTACACTACTGACTTCTCCCCATACAGATAGTGCCTCCAAATTTTCAAGGCAAAAACCACAGCAGCCAATTCCAAATCATGTGTTGAATAATTACCTTCGTAAGGCCTCAACTGCCGTGACACATAAGCGACCACCTTCCCTTCTTGCATCAACACACACCCTAAACTTGTATGTGATGCATCACAGTACACGG
This sequence comes from Gossypium bickii, assembly GCA_025503065.1. NCBI lineage: Eukaryota > Viridiplantae > Streptophyta > Magnoliopsida > Malvales > Malvaceae > Gossypium > Gossypium bickii. The sequence goes on from CP106712.1 coordinate 46,065,292, forward strand.
TGAATTCCTTTCCTGACTCAGGCTGAATCAAGACTGGTGCTTCTGTCAAAAACTTCTTTAGTTTGTCGAAACTCTCTTGCTGCTTCTCAGACCACACAAACGGAACTCCTTTTCTTAGCAACTTGGTCAATGGTGCTGCGATTAAGGAGAAATTTTCCACGAATCTTCTGTAATATCCTGCCAAACCCAAAAAACTCTGGATTTTCGTAACCGACTTCGGTGGTTTCCACTCCAATACTGCCTCAATCTTACTAGGATCCACCCTGATTCCCTCAGCTGAAACAACATGCCCTAGGAAAGTTACCTCCTTAAGCCAGAACTCACACTTGCTGAATTTGGCGTACAACTGTTTCTCCCTTAGCACTTGCAGAACCACATGAAGGTGTGCGTCATGTTCCTCCTCAGACTTCGAGTACACCAAAATGTCGTCTATAAACACTACGACGAACCGATCCAGATAGGGTTGGAAAACCCGGTTCATCAGGTCCATAAACGCGGCTGGTGCATTCGTCAAACCAAAAGGCATTACCAAAAACTCGTAGTGCCCATAGCGAGTACGGAATGCTGTGTTATGGATATCAGCTTCCTTCACCTTAAGCTGATGATACCCCAACCTAAGGTCGATCTTAGAGAAAACCGATGCACCCTTGAGTTGATCGAACAAATCATCAATCCTGGGCAAGGGATACCTATTCTTTATTGTCAGCTTGTTCAGCTGTCGATAGTCTATGCACATCCTCATTGTTCCCTCCTTCTTCTTGACAAAAAGCACTGGAGCCCCCCAAGGTGATACACTCGGTCAGATGAACCCTCTATCCAACAATTCCTGGATCTGAGCCTTCAACTCTACTAATTCTTTCGGTGCCATCTGATACGGAGCTATAGATATCGGCGCGGTTTCGGGTAACAAATCTATACCAAACTCAACCTCACGATCAGGAGGTAGACCCGGGAGTTCTTCTGGAAACACATCCACATATTCCCTTACAGTCCGGACATCCCTAATAGTTGCATCCTTAGCTTCCAAAGTATGAACATGCACTACATATGCCTCACAACCCTTCCTAACTATCTTTTCCGCCTTCAATGCAAAAACCAAATTAGATAGGTAATCTCTCCTCTTACCTATCATCACTACCTCATCTCCTTTCACTGTCTTTAACACCATGCACTTAGCTGCGCAATCCAGGCTAGCCTGATACTTTACTAGCCAATCCATCCCGAGGATCAGATCGAACTCCCTAAACGCTAGTTCCATCAAGTCAGCCAAGAACACGACCCCTTGGGGTTCTAAGGGTACGTTCCTATAGAGTTTACTTACTTCTACAGAGTGACCTAGAGGGCTTAACACAGTCATCTTCTTAGAAGTAAGCTCAAAGTCTAAGTTCAGAGTTTTCACTATGCTGCTAACAATGTATGAGTGAGTTGAGCCGACATTAATCAAGGTACTATAGGGTACTCCAAAGATCAAAAACATATCAGTTATGATGTCCGGTGCGTCGCCCTCCTCTTGACGCCTCGCGGCATAGACCAAACCAGGTTGCCTAGCCTCAGTACCACCGGTACCTCCACTCGATGCCCCATGACCTCTGCCAGCACCATTACCTCCCCTTCCTGCACCACGACCTCTCGGTGGCTGTTGGTTATCCCTCCTATTCAGTGGACGTTCCTGACCCTCAGACCTTAGCCTTAGCCTAGCCGCTTTTTTGACACGATCCCCTAACTCGACGATGCGTCACGGACCCACATTCGAAGCATCCTCGATTACCATTCCAACACTCCCCCATATGAGACTTTCCACACCAAGCACACCGTGGCGGCCATTGAGTATTAGCAGCAGCAGCAGCAGCAGGCCTAGCAGCTTGATCTGACCCACCATACCTTGTCCTCTTCTACTGATTCCCAGAAAACCTCGAAGATCCAGAGCTCCTCTTATTCCAGCTCCTATCCTGATTTCGTCTAAAAGACTGTCTTACCCCTTCAGCAACCTTAGCCTTCTCTACTAGAACAAATAACTCCCTGCCTCTGTTGCGATGAGCTATTATCATCCTCGGCTCATCCTCACCTCATCCTCGAATCTGACACAGCGTTCATACTCAGTACCCACAATACCACGAGCATACCTACTCAATCAGAGAAATTCAGCCTTATACTCTGCCACCGTCTTATTACCCTGAACTAGGTTCAAGAAAGCCTTCCGTTGCGCATCCACGTAGCTAGCTCCTATATATTTCCTTTGGTAGGCTGCCTTAAAGAATTCCCATGTGAGATCCTCCGCTATCGCTCCATCTCTTACGGTGAGCCACCACTGGTATGACTCATCCCAAAGTAGAGAGATTATACCCTTCAGCTTTTCCTCAGCTGAAAAATCTAAGTCATCCGTGATCCTCTCAGTTGATTCCAACCAATACTCCGCCGTACTGGGTGCTACACCTGATACACCTCGAAATATCTCCATTCCATTGTTCGGAGTCGCTCAGGTACAGATTTCCGAGCTCCTATACCTCCACCTACCCTAGCCATCATCTCAAGAACTCGCAGCACAGCCTGCGATACTGTCTCACCCCCCGTCTGATCCTGTTGCTCAACACCAAAAGTTGGGGGTAGTGGTGGCGGTGGTATCTCATTATCAGATCCCTGGCCCGACCTAACGGGTTCTGACACAGCCATCCTGCCTCTACCGCGTGCACGATGGCCACGTCCTCTAGAACTCATTTCTTATCGCGCGATCTGCTTAAAAAGTTTTATGAGTTAGTCATTGTTTCACTGATTATAAGCGAAGAAATTTTATGAACGGAGTTTAGAAGTTGTTCTTTCGATCAAACAAGTTTCAAGTCTTCTATCCTAATTCAAAGATACACATTCACTTATTCCATCACCTTTTTGTCCTATTCCTATCCCGGGGGTATTTTCGTCATTTACCCTACAGGGGTATTTTGAGTAATAAACCAGGGTAAATTTGTAAGGTTTTAATAATTCCGAGGTATTTCAAAAGTTGCAAAACTTTGAGGGTTCTTTTTGGGAATTTGCTCTCCAAATTGGTAGTGTTGCAAAGATTTTGAATATCAGGGTCATTTTGGTAATTTTGTAATTTTGTAAATTTCCAAAATCATGGCATTTTTGATATTTTGCAAATTAGGGGTTTTGGGTATGCTTGTAAAATAAGAAAAATTTTGTTGAATTTGGGGGTAGCTTAGTAGTTTTAGAAACCAGGGGCATTTTTGTAATTTTACCACTAGGGGTATTTTTGTAATTTCCATACATCAAAATTTTTTTTTCAACAAATTTTTGTAAAATAGTTCTCACAAGTTAAAGGGCAATTTTTAAGAGTTTTAAAACTAGAGTTTTTATAAAAAATATGGCTAGTTCCCTTTTGGGTTTTAGTTATTGGGTTTAGCCTATGAACAAGTTCTCACGGTTAGGGTGAACCGAAGCTACGCACCAGGTAGGATTCCTGCGAAGAGGAGGTGAGTCACTAGGACTGCTTAAATACCAGGCTCTTCCGGATCCAATCCTAGACATGCGCACCATGGTTGCCACACCTTAACTCGGCGACTTAGTTATAGGTTTGTTTAATTAGGCATTTTAAAGTCTTATGCGATTGTTGGGGTAAACTAGTCCTAGGGTTCACATACCTTTCATACTATCTACGTTCTATTTCTACCCCTCTATAGATAATAATTCACACAGTAGCTAGAGGTACTTACCTGGGCGGATTGGTACCGGAGACTCGATGCCATGTTGTTCAAAACAAAAACCATTTTCATAATATTTCACAAAGGCCTATTAAAAACATTTTGGGCCCTGGGCCCCCACAGCCGAGTTTTGAACCTGGCTCTGATACCAACTTTGTAACACCCCAAACCCGGCCCATGAGCCTTGACCGGATCTGGTATGTCACAGAGTAAAAACGTTTTGAAAGATTTGGATTAACAGTGGAAATCTGAAAATATTGTTGAAGTTATAAAACGGTGTTTGCTGAAACTCAGATGGGTTGATTTGATAAACACGATTGAGTTGAAACCTTTTTCCTTTGAAACCATTTGATCATTTAATTTTTAGAAACATCAGGGTTATTGTTAACTTGGTAAGTTTTGCTACCTGATGGTAACATCTTTGCAAAACTCGTAAAGGTTGCCTATTTTGAAAACGTTACTTTTAACTGATTTATTTAACAGCTTATAAGTTCATTAGTAATATAATAGAAGTAAAGTAAAAAAAAACTACTTAAACATCCAAAATAACAACTAGTGGCCATATTACAAACCAAACCAAAATTTAGTAAATAATAAACTTTAACGGTGCGAAATAAAATTTATATCCAAGGAACAAGCATGGCTGCCTCGAGTCCTCTCCGGCTCCATCTCCGCGATCTAATCGCCTGCAAAAGGATATGGGAAGGGGTGAGTCACCAAGACTCAGTGCATAAATCCCCAACCGGGAAATGCAACTCATACACAAGATATTAGTAAAACATGCAAACATGCAACCCAAGCTAGCCATCCATACTCCTTTTTACTACCCCGTGTGGTCAAAACCACTAGTGGTCAAAATCACTGGTGACTGAAGTCACAAATATATCAAGTGATGGGGCCAACCCATCGTGTGGTCAAAACCACTGATGACCACAGGTCACAAATATCAACATGTGGTCAAACCACTGGTGGTACTAAACCACTGGGACTTAGTCACAAATTATATCATCAGTGTGGTCAAAACCACTGGTGACCGAAGTCACAAATAATTTGATGGGGCCCACCCATCGTGTGGTCAAAACCACTGGTGACAGTCCATAGAGATCATCTCCCTCCTCTCATCAATCCCACCATCATCATGCTCACATAACAAGTATCATGATCCCCTATATCATGCATTTGTATATAGCATAGCATTTAACAGCATATGATGGCATACACAACATACATCATAGATCAAGTAATAGTGGACTTACCCGAAATCCAAGCTTATGCCCACAAGGCAAAATTTACTACACGAGAGGTTATGCAGCAACATGATAAACAATCTATACTAATAAAGTGTGTAAGAGTTTACACACCTATTTAATCGAAGATCTAAAGAGAAATCCCGAATCTATGCTATATCACAAAAGTCCCGAAACGTGTTCCCGAATTGCTCCTACATTCGGCCACTATAGGTTAGTATTAAAAGCCTTATTCGACTAAACTAACAATCCCGAGGATTAATAACACTCAAAACAAAATATGGCCCTAGGCCGAATCTTTATTAGCACTTACCAACGCGATTTGGATTCCAAAAGCTTTCGTTTTCCTTAGCCGATTTGCCCCTAAAACCATAGTGTACACTCGGTTATACATAGATACAAAAAATGGCCTTTGGTCGAATATGTTTAACCATTTACCATTCTTACTGAAATCCCAAAGTTATCACTTGACTTGTCGAGATCCCCCACCAAAACATTTGTTAGAAACGGCTTGCACACTTATCCATAATCAAGGCCCTTGGCCGAATAGCATATATGCCTTACCTCGAAAAATCAAATCTCGAAAGGCTCCTCTAGCTCCTTGGTGTCGGCTACACTCAAAAAAATTACACCATTAAAACTTTCTCAAGCTTATAAAAACATACACAAAACGTGACATATTCGGTCACCCACCAAGGCTTATTTCTCAAGCTTTCTGCACACCAAAAAAAGAAGAGGAGAGAACCCGATTGTTAAGAAATATACTCACCTCTATTGTTTCCTTGAAGAGACTAAAAGTGAAGAGATTCCGGCTATGGCTCCTGAGGGTTGATGAAGATATTCGGCTAACACCAGTTGGAAGATGAAATTTTGAGTAAGGTGGCCAAGAAACAAATTGAAAAGAAAAGAAGAACAAATCCAAAGAATTTCGGCACCCTCTTACTAACTTCAAGACCGACCATGAAAGTCCCTAAAGCATGCTTCATTCGGCCATGCTCTCCCTTTTTGTGATAATTTCTATCACCATTTAAAAATAAAACATTGTTTAATAAGTTTGCCCATCACTACCCCATCTTCCAACAATTAAATAAAGTAAAAAAAAATTCCATACTCTAGCAGAATATTTAGAAAAGAGCAACACCCATCAAGCATTGATTCATGCACTTAAGTGCCCATGCAGCCACTAACTCACGCTAGAAATAAAAAAAATAACAACCCATCCAGATGCTGCCCCTAGGTCTCGAACCCGAGACCTGATGAAAACACTCCACGCCTCCAGCCACTCTGGTATGGCGTCTATTTGTGACACAACTCGCCACCAATTCCTTTTAAGCACTCCCTCGTTAGCTCCCTTTCCTCTTAATGCCAAAAGCCAAAAATAAAGCACACCTTGCGCTCTCATGGTGACTCGAACTCGAGTCCATACACCAAGGCTCTTAAGTGGCGCCCCAAGCCACTCCACCAAACCGACTTTCATGCCCAAGCTCCTTACCATTTATTCTTTAAGGCCTTCCTAGCCCAACACCCATAACACAAAAAAAATAAAACTCCCAGGCGCAAACTCGGCAGCTCAAACCCCTGCTTCACCGCACCTAGGTAGCATCCCAACCACTCTACCAGCTGCTTCCTTGTGTCAAGCTCTTTCAAAAATTTCTCTTAACCCCTATCTCACCTTGCTTCCTCCTCTAAAGCACTAAAAGAAATTTCAGCCCTAAGTCCGACCTAACCCGGGGTTATGACTAGACCCTAGAGTATAACAAACAACCATAACATACACATTCTTCAGGCAATCACATGAAAATAAATAAACCGCAAACAACCCCTAATTCAGGATGTTACAATTTCATAGTCGGACTCGCCAACGCCTTATCGTAGGCTTAGGGGTCGGTTGCAAATGATTTAACAAAGGACAAATATAAAGGGGTTAAGGGTTGGCTGAAAGAAAATTTAAAGTCAGTTTAAGGTGTGGCATTGGGTGAGTTGGGAAAATACCAAATGATGGTAATTAGGAATGTAGATGGTCGGGTAGAAAGATGAGAGTAGAATGATGGCTTTATAGATCAGGAAAGCAAAAATAGAAGGAGATGAAAAACAAAGCAAAACTTTCACACTTTTTTTTAACTTGTATTTTTTTCTTTTTTTTTCTTTTTTTTTCACTTCAAATGCAAAATATTGAATACAAGAAAAATAAAATAAAACTTTGCTCTTTTTTTTTGAATTTTTTTCTAGTTACGAACCTATTTTTGGTATTGATACGAACGTCATTGCTCCTCATTTTCTAGCTCTGATACCAAATGATACGATCTACCTCAGGGTTGCGTCAAGTCGTATGTAAGATGCCCAATCATCTACGAGGAGAAATATTTGAGTCTTTGAAAATGGGATAATTTATTTAAGATAGGCGGAAGCTTAGCAAAATGGGATAAAGGAAAGATGAGTTTATGGAATTAAGTGGGTTTGGTTTTGACAAACAAATAAAGATGGATAAGTGATATTCTGCAATAGTGATGGAAATGGAAATATGAACTTAACTTAAGAAAGATTCAACACTATATAATAGTGTCACCCCGTTTCTTATATCGTTAAGGTGGAAAGATAAAGATAGGTTGATGAACGCCACACCAAAAGGGGTTTGGTGATAAGTTCAAACAAGTCGAAGACACCACAAGCAAGCTTGATAAGTCTAACGAAACTTGTAGGAAAGAAAGAGAGGAGTTTAACTCACTCAAGAACTCAGTTCATGAAATTTGATTAAAGTTCAAAAGTCCCCTAAACAAGCTAATTACAAAGTATATATAGTGATAAAAAAACTAGCTGAAAAGTCACATCTTAATTTGCTAATTAAAATGAATTTAAACTCAAGGCTCTTGGTATTCTTGTAATAATTTAACTCCTTGCTTAAATTCACATTAAATCAGCTTGAATGTCCATCTTGAATGCTTTAAAATGTCCCTTGAGTTGTCCCTTGGTTAGCCGAAAAGTCACCAGCAACTAAATGGTTTTGAATGCTTGTTTTCATCCTTTAAATTAGCCAAAAAATCTGCTGGTAGGTGAAGAGGTTGTTGCCAATTTAAGAGGAGTTAAAATGCTCCTTAAAAATCCTTTAATTGATGTGTTAAACATCCTTGTAACAGCCACTTCATTTGTAACCAAAATCAACTTAAAAGTTACTTCATTAAAGTTGTAACAGCCCATGAATTATAACGGTTGTGAGCTAAAAAGACACCTGCAATAAACACCATAAAATGAACTTATTAAACACATTTAAACACTTATTAAACTCAAACACATTAAACATTTGACTTTAATAAATGAACTAAAAGCAAAAACATCAATTAATGCAGCAACTAGTTTAATTAAAAAAGCAAAATTAAATAAACTTAAACTCATGCTTCATTAAATGAAGTTCAATAAAATCACTTATTAATTAAACTAAGATGAGTTAAATAAATGTCCAGCAACATATTTATTAAACTAAGATGCTTAAATACATGGTTTGAAATGCAAACTAAATGAACAAAGGAGTTACTTAATACAAAACTTAATTTAATGATGCAAACTCTAACTAACATGGGAGTTACATAATGCATGTCATAATTTATTATGCAAACTTAACTAACAAGAGAGTTACATAATGCATGACTTTATTAAATGCAGAACACGTAATGTATGTCATAATTAAAAGATGTAGATCAATAATGCAAGACATTAGTTAAAGATACATTCAATAAACAAGACATAATTAAAGACTCATATTATAATAACTAAAGTAACTAAAATAAATAAATCAAAGTCTTTATTCCAGCAACCAAATTAATAAACTAAAATTAAAAGCTTCATTTTGCACTTGGGCCCCTTGAGTTTGGGCCAATCTCTATGGCATCGAGTTGTGTCGTAACATGATGCAGCCGGGATCATATCATTGCATCATCTAGAAGCTGCCTATTTAGCTATCATTCAGCCGAATTTAGACATGGAGATCAATGGTTTTTCTTCTAGATTTTTCCAGCTTGTTCTAGCTTAAGTTAGCTTAGCTATTAAGGCTTCCTAGTGACCATTCGACTAGCTCATAATAGCCTATAAATATTTGCTAATTTTCATTTGTATGTTAGATTTCTTGATTATTGAACTTTGAATATATTTTATGAACTTTTGTTCATTGAGTGATATTATTCTCCTCTCTATCTTTCGTACGAGTTTCAATTCTGACTTATCAAGCTTTGCTTGTGGCGTAAGTCATTTCTCATCCATCAACTTATACCATAGGTTCTTATCTTTATAGATAACGGGTCTTAGTCCATCATCGACTACCATTTTCCACTTTAAACAAATATAAAACCCAGGGTAACACTTTCTTAGTGTTGAATCTATTCTTTGTTTAAGTTCTTTCATCCATCTCTATCAAAGATAATTTAACACTTATCCAAACTATCCTTATCATCTAACCTTTGTTTTGTTTGTTAAATCGAACCACCAATCACCATCTTCTTCCTCTCATCATAAACCAAACCCATCCCTTTCATATTCTTTTCAATATCCAAACTATTTCCATAACTTATCCAACTACCAACCCTTTTGATAGCTTCCGCCATTTTAATCTATTTTTCATCTATAGTTCGCTAATATTTTACTGAAGGCTTATCTCATCCTCGTACACGATTGGGCAATTAGCATACGTTTCGACTCATACTGAGGTGGGCCGTATCATTGCACATGATGGCTTCGGTGGATACGCACTCCCAAGCGTATTTACTGAGCCTTACAAACTCACGTTCATATCTGGTTACCGTCATCTGACCTTATTTTAGCTCAAGGAATTCCTTTCTTTTCTGATCGATAAACCTTTGGCTAATATACTTCTTTTGGAACTCTTCTTGGAAAAATTCCCAATTAACTTTCTCCATTGGTACAACCGACACAAGGGTGTTCCACCATTGGTAATCCAAATCTCTCAAGAGAGACACAACACATTTCATACACTCTTCGGGTGTTCAAGATAATTCATCAAATACCCTGATGGTATTTTCAAGCCAGAATTCTGCTATTTTCGGATTGTCATCTTTCTTACCTCAGAATTCCTCAGCTCCTTGTTTCTGAATTCTATCAACCGGGGGCTTTTCCCTTTTTACCATTTCTACAACTTGGGGAGGTACGGTGATAGGCTGAGGAATAGGTAGGGGTGGAGGGGGTTGAGCGTTCGGGTTCGTTCGAATGAACTCCGTATACCAGGAATTCATCATATGGAGAAAGGCTTCCCTAGCCTCTTTTCCTCCTCTCTGATTCACAGTCATTGGTCTATTTTCATTTTTAGTTGGCACCGTCCGACGCATTACTTTTTAAATCATCCACCACTGCTCTGTCGGGATCAATTTGCTATACAAAAACATAATTTAAATCGTCAGGAGTCATCACACTATCATTATGTATATACACATACGTATGGCATGTATAGCTAGACTATTGCATATGCTACGTTAGTGTAACACCCCTTACCCGATACCTTTGCCGGAGTCGAGTATGTGGCATTACTAGACTTGACTACTAATTCGGGGCATAAAAATTAAAACTGTTTCATTTAAACTCCAAACATTAATCGTACTTATACACAAAAGTATGGCCATTTTCGCATGGCTTATGTACATTACAAAATATCATCCAAATATTAAGCTAGCCTATACAAGCCTTAAGTTCAGAAATCCAAACTTTAAATATACCAAGGTAAGTCGATAGTGTAGATGACTTCATTGACAATCCCATGAGCTCGTAGCTTGATCTATATCTATAAAACAGAATGACAATTACACAGAGTAAGCTAACTTAGTTTAGTAAGTCTTAAGCAATTATAACTACATGATCAAACATTTATTATTATACACCAAATCATTTTATAACCTTAATAAAATCACATAGTACAATTTGATCATCTTAGTCGAATACCACCAATTTAATAAGTACCATATACAACTTAACTCCATACAATCGAAAGTACATATATTTATATAAGTAATTCCACATGTCCGAATATATATATCTATAAAATCTCCATATGGCCGAACTTATTTATGTATAAATACTCATACATCCATTGAATGCTCTAATGTTGCAAGTAAACAACATTAAATCAACATCATATTATCCACATATCCAAAAATGTCAAATACACAAACACATTATCTATCAACTTACTTAATCAATAAACATCACATATAATTTGTACTTAAATCAATACGTACCTTATGGCCAAATAATCAAATTCACTTGAATAAGCTTAAGCTTGTTCATTTGCCACCATAATTCAATCATTTCCTAAGCATAAGCTCGTATTATAAGTCACCGGTATAAAACCTGCTAGGCATGAGCCTGAATTACACACCGGCACTAAGCCTGCTAGACCCGAGGTCTGATAATCATTCACCGGCAATAAGCCTGCTAGGCATAAAGCCCGATAAATTCACCAGCCCAAGGCTTGCTAGGCTCATAGCCTGAGTAGTAATACTTTAAATTTTCTCCCCTAAATCATTTCATATATATCGAATCTTTTACGCATTTTGAACTCATTATAGGAGCATTCAATAGCACATATCACACAAATAACTTAACCGAATCAATTTTATACTTAGCTAAATTCGGCTAATTCACATATAATTACAATAATTCCAAATTTCAGCATATGCTAATTTACGAAAATAATATACGATGATTATTTGCTTAGAGACTTACCTGACACTTTCATTTACCTTTATTAGGTATTTTAGTCCTTGAAGAAATGAAAAAAAAACGATAACTAACACACCCAGTGCTTGGTAATAAATCTGCACACACAATGCCAGTCTACCGATCTCGCACACACAGTGCTTGGTAAATAAATTCTTTCCTCAACCACATAAACATATATATATATATATGCCCCAATAAAACATCTATTAATTGTAGTTCATGCTCCCATCTTAACCCACCATATTCGGCAACCATCCATACATATACAACTATAATTATATATCAAAGTTAACTCTCGTTCATTATTGATTTCCATCACATTCGGCTAACATATAATATAAAAGCCAAATCGTCAATTTCAATACAACCATAATCCTTCTCTATTTATTTCCATATATACAATTTCCAAATATAAATATACATATATGTGCATACTTATATTAAACCCAAAATAAATTAAACTTACATATTCATATATATATCATTAGCTCATTCAACTTATTATTATTAATATAGATAAAAGAAAATTTTAATTTCTCCAATTGCTTATAACTTACTCAAGTAGTTCGTTGAACATATCAATTACCATCTCTCACATTCGGTAATAGCAAATATAATTATAAACATTTCAATTCAGCATGAATAATTTACATTCATTTAAAATTAAAAACAACCATTTACTTATAGACTTACTTCAATCCATAGATGATTTTTCCCCGACTTTCTCTTTTCCCCGATTTATAATCGATCTATTTCTTTCAAGATCAAAGCATAGTAATAAATCAATATACTAACTAACTCAAATATCAAATCAAATTTAAACTCAAACCATCCTATCATTTAATTTAGCACAAACATAATAGAAATTTCTAGTTTGAACAACACTTAATACATGCTTTCGACGACATTTAAAGCTTATTTTGGACAACATTTCTCACGAGAAGAACAAAACATCATTTTTGAATAATAACGACCTTAACCACGACATCAATAGCTTTTAAATCGGACTTTCCTTTGTATCAAATGAACTCTTCATTCGAAAACATAAGTAGAAAAATATAGAAATTTAAGCAATTAAAAATTTGACAAAGGCCAAGAAAGGCTCACAATTAAACATGATTGAGTTCGCATTAGCAGGGCATTTCATTCTAAACACACAAACAAACCTCACATTACATATAAAATTTCAATATTTTATACATAGTACTAGTATATATATTGTCTTATAGTTTGATAATGATATATCAAAGCCACCAAAAGCATTTAATTAATCATTCAAGATCATGCAATGTAGTCATTTTTTTAATAAAAGCTCTTGACTGCTTTTGAAACAGAACAACAACAATTATTGAATAGACAAGATTTAAGTACATACACATTTCATCTATTTAAGCGAGGTAATTCGGACATGTTTAATTCCAAAGATTCATTCGGACATGATTAATCTCCCCGTATACATTCAGACATATTGAACTCTGGCTTGCCTATAGATATTAATTTCCAGCATGCATTCGAATACTTTTCGAGATAACAATAATTAAATTTTTAAACAATTTAGCTCCCTACACCCTTTTATCAAATACCTATTTCTTAGTTTCAACTATTAAAAATGGGACACTACTAAAATTGAAACTTTTGGACAACAATATGAATAGCAATTTAAACTATTTTAAGCTCCCAAATTTTAAACTCCTCAATTATAAACCGAAAAGCAATGCATGTTAATTCCAACCATATTTATTTTGTGCATTTTACCCACAGTATAGATACGCAAAATTTAACAGCAACCCAAATCAAGCGACATCATTAATCTTTTTCTTTTCAATTAAATAATCAAGAGATAGTTCCCACAACTTCCAGCCAAATTCAACCATTTTTTTTGAATAATAATTTTTTTTTAAAGATTTGAGTTCGAGAACTCACCAGAAATTCCAAGCCGAGCCTAGCCTTGAACCAGTTCTTTCCCAATCTTGCTGCTGCCTTTCCGTTAGACGAATGGAAGAGAGATTTTTCCTTCTCCAAGCAAATTTTCTTGAGAAAAATCAGCTCCTAGCCAAGCCGAACCAAGCATGCAGTCAGTTCTCTTCTCCCCCTTAATCCCTTAGAAAGCCATGGCCGAATGTTAAAGCTTCCAAACCCCATCTTTTGTGTTTGTTATCCGGTTGATGATGATGAAAAAAATAATAAAATATCATATGGCTTTATTTTATTAAGCATTATTCCATAATCTACCAAAATACCCATGTTTAATAACCATATAAATTATGTTATTCAAGGTCCACTACCGTCCACTCAAATATGCAATGGTATAATTACCATGCAAGGACTCCCATTTATAAAGCCATTTTCAAATAAGTCATTTTACTAATGGCACACATAGTTTTCATTTTATGCTATTTAATCCTTTTTATTGAATTAACTATTTAATCGGTAAAATTTCTTTACGAAACTTTCACACAATAATACTACCACACTGTAAACATTATTAAAGTAATAAAAATAATATTTTAACTCGGTTAAGTGGTCTCGAAACAACTCGTTCCAATTAGGGTCTAAACCGGACTGTTACAACTCTCCCCCCTTTTAGGGATTTTCGTCCCCGAAAATCTTACTGATAAACACGTTATGATACTATTTTCGCATAACTTTCTCCATCTCATGCTTACACCAAAGAACTATCACAAGTGCTATACGCTTATTTCTAACCTCTTTAACCTCTCGAGCTATAATTCTGATCAATTCTTCATTGTATGATAAATCTGATTGTATTTCCACATCAATAGGAGATATTACATGTGATGGATCAGATCGGTAATGATGTAGCATTGAAACATGAAAAACATTATGTATCTTTTCAAGTTCAGACAGTAATGAGAGTCGATATGCTACTGGCCCTATTCTTTTATCAATTTCATATAGCCCAATGAATCGCAGACTTAACTTTCCTTTACAACCAAAATGTAGAATTACTTCCAGGGTGATACTTTCAAGGATACATGGTCTCCGTTCTGAAATTCTATTTCTTTATGTTTCAAATCCGCATATGATTTCTATCTATCAAAAGCTGCTTTTAAACTGTTGTGTATCACTTTCACTTTTTCTTCGGTTTCTCTAATCAATTCAACCCCGTGTATCTTTTCCTCACTCAATTCTGTCCAGTATAACGGTGTTCGGTAATTGCAACTATAAAATACTTCATGCAATGTCATCTATATAATCTGATAACCATTACAGAAACTCCACCAACAGCAAGTGCTTTTCTCAGTTACCTTCAAATTTTAAAACACAAAGTCAAAACAAAATTTCCAAGAATTTGAATCATCTGACCATCAGTTTGAGAATGAGATGCCATATTAGAATTCAATTTTATATTTAAAATTTACTGTAGCCTTCTACTGAATCGCAATATAAATCTCGGGATCTCAAGATAATAGAGATTGACACACTGTATAATATGAAAATCTCTAAAATATGCCAACCAACAAGTCTATTAAAAGAGAAATCTATACGTATAGAAATAGTCCCGAAGACACATATCAATCAATTTATCTTACTGATACTTTAAACTTCAAAGCGTAGAGTCAAAAATATCTTGTTTCATACCTGTCTATCAATATAACTGCTTCAGATCGTTATACATTTTCGTGCTACCCGAATGAATTAACAATCTATTACTATGAGCTTCATTACAAATCTTTCTACTTAATTCAGGGTTCTTCGGTACACAGATTCGATTCTTGAATCGTAAGCATCCTTCAGCATTTATCTAAAATTTTGAACCCGCACACGAGCCACAATTACTTTTCTTTGTTTTTAAATCATCATCGAATTCTTGGGCTTCCCGAATCTATTGTTCAAATAATGGTCTTACCCTCAACTCGGCAATGATCGCACCATCCTCAGCCCATGAGTATATCGGTTCAATTTTACAAATTTCCGTTCATATTCAGTCATGGTCATACGACCCTGTTTCAATTCTAAAAATTCTTTACATTTTTGATCGTTGAATCTTTAACTAATATATTTCTTACGGAACTCAGTCTGGAAGAATTTCCAGGTCACTTTCTCTTTCGGAACCACCGATACTAGTGTATTCCATCAGTGATATGCGGTGTCCCGTAACAATGATATAGGACATTTTAAGCATTCATTCGGAGTACATAATAACTCGTCAAACACATGGATAATACAATCAAGCCACAGCTCAGCTCGTTTCGCATCATCATCATCATTAGCTTTAAACTCTTCGGCCCCATGTTTCCTGATTTTATTTACAGGAGGTCTACTAAATCTCATCGGTTCTATCGTCTGAGGTACCATGGGTATCGGAGGTAGATTATTCGGGGGTGGAGGTTGTTGCACAGCCGGATCATTCCGGATATATTGAGTAAACCATTCATTCATCATCTGATAGAAGGCTTGCTTAGCCTCCCCCTCATGGTTACTCGAGATAGGTCGAGATTGTACTGGCGCTGTCCCAGGCGTGGGATTAAGCGCTACGCTCTCGATATCATCTGTTACGACTTTATCGGGATCCATCTACTATATAAAAACACAATTCAGATGTCAGAAGTCACACTATCGTATTATAATTTAAGGCATGTATAGCTAGACTCACACGCGCTACGATAGTCCTAGAATCGACTAAACTGTAGCTCTGATACCAATAAAATATAACACCCCTTACCCGAGACCTTTTTCGGAGTCGAGTATGTAGCATTACTAGACTTGACTACTAATTCGGGGCATAAAAATTAAAACTGTTTCATTTAAACTCCAAACATTAATCGTACTTATACACAAAAGTATGGCCATTTTCGCATGGCTTATGTACATTACAAAATATCATCCAAATATTAAGCTAGCCTATACATGCCTTAAGTTTAGAAATCCAAACTTTAAATATACCAAGGTAAGTCGATAGTGTAGATGACTTCATTGACAATCCCATGAGCTCGTAGCTTGATCTATATCTATAAAACAGAATGACAATTACACAGAGTAAGCTAACTTAGTTTAGTAAGTCTTAAGCAATTATAACTACATGATCAAACATTTATTATTATACACCAAATCATTTTATAACCTTAATAAAATCACGTAGTACAATTTGATCATCTTAGCCGAATACCACCAATTTAATAAGTACCATATACAACTTAACTTCATACAATCGAAAGTACATATATTTATACAAGTAATTCCATATGTCCGAATATATATATCCATAAAATCTCCATATGGCCGAACTTATTTATGTATAAATACTCATACATCCATTGAATACTCTAATGTTGCAAGTAAACAACATCAAATTAACATCATATTATCCACATATCCAAAAATGTCAAATACACAAACACATTATCTATCAACTTACTTAATCAATAAACATCACATATAATTTGTACTTAAATCAATATGTACCTTATGGCCAAATAATCAAATTCACTTGAATAAGCTTAAGCTTGTTCATTTGCCACCATAATTCAATCATTTCCTAAGCATAAGCTCATATTATAAGTCACCGGTATAAAACCTGCTAGGCATGAGCCTGAATTACACACCGCACTAAGCTGCTAGACCCGAGGTCGATAATCATTCACCGGCAATAAGCTTTGCTAGGCATAAAGCCCGATAAGTTCACCAGCCCAAGGCTTGCTAGGCTCATAGCCTGAGTAGTAATACTTTAAATTTTCTCCCCTAAATCATTTCATATATATCGAATCTTTTACGCATTTCGAACTCATTATACGAACATTCAATAGCACATATCACACAAATAACTTAACCGAATCAATTTTATACTTAGCTAAATTCGGCTAATTCACATATAATTACAATAATTCTAAATTTCAGCATATGCTAATTTACGAAAATAATATACGATGATTATTTGCTTAGAGACTTACTTGACACTTTCATTTACCTTTATTAGGTATTTTTTAGTCCTTGAAGAAATGAAAAAAAATGATAACTCACACACCCAGTGCTTGGTAATAAATCCGCACACACAGTGCCATTCTACCGATCTCGCACACACAGTGCTCGGTAAATAAATTCTTTCCTCAACCACATAAACATATATATATATATATATATGCCCCAATAAAACATCTATTAATTGTAGTTCATGCTCCCATCTTAACCCACCATATTCGGCAACCATCCATACATATATAACTATAATTATATATCAAAGTTAACTCTCGTCCATTATTGATTTCCATCACATTCGGCTAACATATAATATAAAAGCCAAATCGTCAATTTCAATACAACCATAATCCTTCTCTATTTATTTCCATATATACAATTTCCAAATATAAATATACATATATATATATATACTTATATTAAACCCAAAATAAATTAAACTTACATATTCATATATATATCATTAGCTCATTCAACTTATTATTATTAATATAGATAAAAGAAAATTTTAATTTCTCCAATTGCTTATAACTTACTCAAGTAGTTCGTTGAACATATCAATTACCATCTCTCACATTCGGTAATAGCAAATATAATTATAAACATTTCAATTCAGCATGAATAATTTACATTCATTTAAAATTAAAAACAACCATTTACTTATAGACTTACTTCAATCCATAGATGATTTTTCCCCGACTTTCTCTTTTCCCCGATTTATAATCGATCTATTTCTTTCAAGATCAAAGCATAGTAATAAATCAATATACTAACTAACTCAAATATCAAATCAAATTTAAACTCAAACCATCCTATCATTTAATTTAGCACAAACATAATAGAAATTTCTAGTTTGAACAACACTTAATACATGCTTTCGACGACATTTAAAGCTTATTTTGGACAACATTTCTCACGAGAAGAACAAAACATCATTTTTGAATAATAACGACCTTAACCACGACATCAATAGCTTTTAAATCAGACTTTCCTTTGTATCAAATGAACTCTTCATTCGAAAACATAAGTAGAAAAATATAGAAATTTAAGCAATTAAAAATTTGACAAAGGCCAAGAAAGGCTCACAATTAAACATGATTGAGTTCGCATTAGCAGGGCATTTCATTCTAAACACACAAACAAACCTCACATTACATATAAAATTTCAATATTTTATACATAGTACTAGTATATATATTGTCTTATAGTTCGATAATGATATATCAAAGCCACCAAAAAGCATTTAATTAATCATTCAAGATCATGCAATGTAGTCATTTTTTTTATAAAAGCTCTTGACCTGTTTTGAAACAGAACAACAACAATTATTGAATAGACAAGATTTAATTACATACACATTTCATCTATTTAAGCAGGGTAATTCAGACATGTTTAATTCCAACATTCATTCGGACATGATTAATCTCCTGTATACATTCAGACATATTGAACTCTGGCTTGCCTATAGATATTAATTTCCAGCATGCATTCGAATACTTTTCGAGATAACAATAATTAAATTTTTAAACAATTTAGCTCCCTACATCCTTTTATCAAATACTTATTTCTTAGTTTCAACTATTAAAAATGGGACACTACTAAAATTGAAACTTTTGGACAACAATATGAATAGCAATTTAAACTGTTTTAAGCTCCCAAATTTTAAACTCCTCAATTATAGACCGAAAAGCAATGCATGTTAATTCCAACCATATTTATTTTGTGCATTTTACCCACAGTATAGATACGCAAAATTTAACAGCAACCCAAATCAAGCGACATCATTAATCTTTTTCTTTTCAATTAAATAATCAAGAGATAGTTCCCACAACTTCCAGCCAAATTCAACCATTTTTTTTTGAATAATAATTTTTTTTTAAAGATTTGAGTTCGAGAACTCACCAGAAATTCCAAGCTGAGCCTAGCCTTGAACTAGTTCTTTCCCAATCTTGCTGCTGCCTTTCCGTTAGACGAATGGAAGAGAGATTTTTCCTTCTCCAAGCAAATTTTCTTGAGAAAAATCAGCTCCTAGCCAAGCCGAACCAAGCATGCGATCAGTTCTCTTCTCCCCTTAATCCCTTAGAAAGCCATGGCCGAATGTTAAAGCTTCCAAACCCCATCTTTTGTGTTTGTTATCCGGTTGATGATGATGAAAAAAATAATAAAATATCATATGGCTTTATTTTATTAAGCATTATTCCATAATCTACCAAAATACCCATGTTTAATAACCATATAAATTATGTTATTCAAGGTCCACTACCGTCCACTCAAATATGCAATGGTATAATTACCATGCAAGGACTCCCATTTATAAAGCAATTTTCAAATAAGTCATTTTACTAATGGCACACATAGTTTTCATTTTATGCGATTTAATCCTTTTTATTGAATTAACTATTTAATCGGTAAAATTTCTTTACGAAACTTTCACACAATAATACTACCACACTGTAAACATTATTAAAGTAATAAAAATAATATTTTAACACGGTTAAGTGGTCTCGAAACCACTCGTTCCAATTAGGGTCTAAACCGGACTGTTACAGTTAGTCCAAGAATCGACTAAACCGTAACTCTGATACCACTAAATGTAACACCCCTTACTCGTATTCGGCGTTAGAACTGGGTACGAGGCATTACCAGACTTAACATACTTTTTTTTCGAATCACCAGACTTAACATACTTAATCACACAAAATCGGGCCAAAAATTTTCAAAGTGATACAACTACTGCTGTCCAAACTATTTTATTGCTAACTTTACTATATCATATTTTCTTTGTAATAATTCTCATTTACACACATATAACACTAAAGTATATCCATAGTTAGCCATGCCAATAGCTAGACATCATCAAATATTTACAAGTCATCATTGTTACAGTTACTCCATATCAACCTTTTCAAAGTTCAATCACATATTGAGCACATTGCTCATGAATATATATACACATGTACCTCCACTTGTTCATCACATAATCACATTCAATTACACTTAGTCATTTTACTGTTGAACACATCGGAATATTATTGGATACATTGGAAGTTTGCACATAAGCGCCACACTTGTAGCCAAATCTACTTCACATCACTTTTCACATAGAGGCTCGTTCTCGAGCTATTCACTTTCACGGGTCTACTCACACAAGCTGTCAGTCATTCGTTACTACTCAGTACTGCTCACACAAGCTGTCAGGTATCCACAACACATGCAGGTATAACCAGTCACTGGTAGAACTTAAGACCAGCACCAGGATTCACTGAGCCACAATTTGACATAGATTTCACATAGGTCCCTAGTGACATGTCACTTATATCCTATTCTATTCCTAAGGTTCAACCGAAAAATTTCTCACTTGTCGATATTTTGTCAATTATATCAAACATTCAGCCACAATTCATACCATTTATCAAAATATGAAAACGAAAGTAAAAACAATGCATTATTTACATACAAACTTACCTCGGTACCAAAATATATATGTTGTTCAATTTAGTCCACCACATTGTTCTTTCCTCTATTTAGGTACAGACTTCATGTTTCTTGATCTATAATGAAAATTTTCACTTATTTAATTATCACATTGACTAAAACAGCCCATGAATCATACTTTGGCAAAAATTATAATTTTCCCCTAAACTTTCACATATTTACAAAATAGTCCCTAGGCTCGTATAATGAAATGTGTTCATTTTTCTCATACCCAAGCCTAGTCGATTCATAATCTCTCTTATAGCAGCCCAAAATTTTAACTATTTTACACTTTATACACATATTATTTCATCTTTTGCAAATAAGTCCTTTTTATCAATTCCACCAAAAATCATCTAGTAAAAGTTGTTTATCACACTTCAAACTTTCATATTCTACCACTAGACATCAAAATACATGCATGTCATCGATGTGTAAAATTTTAAACACAAACTTTAGCTCAAAATAGTGGTAGAAATAGCTAGATCGAGCTACGAGGATTTTAAAAATATGAAGAACAGAAAAAAGGGGCTAGGAGGTACTTACAATCAAGCTTGAAAGTGAAACAAAACCCTAGCTATGGGTCCTTGAAAATTTCAGCTATGGAGGATGAAGATGGACACCAATTTTGACTTATTTTCCCCTTTTTATTAATTTATTAACCAAATAACCAAAATGCCCTTAAGGCCCTTCCTTGAGATTTTTCCCTTCCATGTCCATTTTTGTCCATCATGAGATATAATGGTCTAATTACTAAATAAAGACTTCTACCCTTTGAGGGTATTTCGATAATTCTACCCTTCGAGGGTATTTTAGTAAATCTACTCTTCGAGGGTATTTCACTATAGTTTACGACTTTTCCAAAGGCCTACCGTCGTCTTGAATGACTCGAATAACTTATATGGCCAAAATAGTGTAATTGGGCCCAAGGCCCGTTACTTAGCCAAAGTGGTCCCACAAGCTCGTGTGGCCCGTTCAGCCCACATTTCGTCACGGTTACGCGAACCTCGCAGCCCAATCCCTTATTAGTCACTTACCATAGATTTTGTCCTTGTGGGGCCCATGAGCCCATTGGGCCTACATGGCCCATTTCAGCCCTACGAGGCCCATTACGACCTAAGCCCATGAGAACATTCATGGCGGCCTCTACGATCTATTACCAATGATTGTGGTTCGATCTGTCCCTATAAGCGTTCGCACGCTTGTTGATGTGAACCTAGTCGCATCATGGTTTGACTCCATTCGACACCATCGAGAGTGGCCTAAACTTGAGGGGCCCAAGTTCAAGATGAAACATCTCATAGGCCTGATTGATTGTTGGGCCAATGATTTTAAGGACTTTTAATTTAGTTAAGTTTTATTTTAATTTTAATTTTAACTTGCACTTTGTGTGTTCTGCATTTAATAAAGTAATGCATTATGTTTCTTTCATGTTAGTTTAGTATGCATCATAAATAATGACTTGCATTATGAAACTCCCATGTTAGTTTAAGTCTACATTATTAAATTAAGTTTTGCATTAAGTAACTCATTTGTTCATTAGTTTGCATTTCAAACCATGCATTTAAGCATCTTAGTTTAATAAATGAGTTGCTGGACATTTATTCAACTCATCTTAGTTTAATTAATAAGTGTTTTTGTTGAATTTTATTTAATAAGTGTAGCTCCTAATTAATCTAGTTACTAGGATTATTTAATAATGCATGAGTTTAAGTTTATTTATTTATGCTTCTTTAATTAACTAGTTGCTGGAATAATTGATGCATATGTTTTAGTTCATTTATTTAGTGTGTGTTATGTTTAATAAGTGTTTAAATGTGTTTAATATGTTTGTTTTAATGTGTTAGTTGCAGGTGTCTTTTCAATTGAAAACTATTACATTCAATGGCTGTTACAAATTGATTAAAGAGACTTTTCAAGTGAATTTCGGTTACATTCAAGGGGAACAATTATTCTTCATTAAAAGGAGCTGTTATCATTCATTAAAGGGAGCATTATACATCATTAAATTCAACAACAGCCTCTTTCATCTTCCATAACTGATTGTTGATTAAAGTGATCACTTCATGAGTTAATTTTTCAGTTGACCAAGGGGATTTCAAAGGTTTTTTCTAAGCATTCAAGACCATTGATTCAGCTGAATTGAAGTATATTGAAGGGTGGAGTTATTTAGTTTGGCATTCCAAGATTTTTTGAGCTTTATTTCAGCTCATTATTAGCTCATTAAGTTGATCATATGTGACCATTCAGTTAGCCTCTTTTAACATTATAAATAGTTGTAATCAGTCTATTGTAGGGGATTTTTGGACTTTTGACATTATATTGAATGAAATTATATCATTTTGTGAGATTTGATTCTCTCAAATTTCGTTTGAAGACTCGTTGACTTATCTAGTCTTTAGTGGCGTCAACCCGTTTTCTTCTATCCGAACTTATCACTATTATATAGTGTGGCGTTCACCTTTATACCAAGGTTCCTACTTTTCTAAGTAGCGGGTCGAGGTTTCACTACTTCCATCATCCACCTTGAAGCTTATAAGTATTTAGGTCATTGCTCTTTAGTAGTGGTTCTTACTTGCTTTGAGTTTGTTCCCTTCCATTCCATCACTATCCTTTATTTAGGTTACTAGCCGAATTTTTCATTTCTTCCTTGAACCTAAAATCCATTTCATTCCCATTCCATATACCATCCCTTCTTATTTTCAATAATCGAACCTATATATTATTCATTTCCATAAACCCATCTTTGAACCCTTCTTCTTAGCTTTTGCTAATATTTACTTAAAGCATCATTATTAAATGAGCCAAATGATACTTTCTTGTAGACGACCGGGTAAACTCACATATGACTCGACTCACCCCGAGGCGGATTGTATCACTCGTGAGCCCTCAGATGTCGAAGTTTCGGCTTTTCGGCTTTTGACAGAAACAACAGGTGTACGATTACACACCTATTATTGGTTGTAGCTGAAGCGCTTCCAAGATTACACCTATGATACCAACAACCCCATCAATTAGACTCAAACCCTCGATAATCCATCACCATAATATTGAAAACGCTTTAATCAAACTAACACTACTTACCCATCAACAATAGCAATCTTCTCTAGTCCCAAAACAACGTATTCTTTTCAATGCTATACTTTCACAAGAGTCGTTAACTGATTCATAAGAATCTACAATCCCATAAGAATATGTATATACTTTGTTTAAAGCACTTACCACGAATCAAAAGATCCCTTGCAGGGGAAAAGTAATTGGCCTACCCCTTAGTTAAGGAAAATGAGTCCCTAGCAACATTCGAATTAAAAAGAAGGTGTTAGATAAGCTTATTTCCATAGCAAACAAGGAGAAACAGCCTTTCAGCCCAAGAAATACAAAACCGAGCATGGAGAAAGAAACCAACCAAGATTAGCTAGAGTAACCACTTACCAATAAATCGAAGAGATCAGAAAATGGTTAGGGACGAAGAAAAGGTGTTTAGGCCTTAACAGGTTCAGTCAGCACAAGAAGGACAAAAGTTTTGAGAGAGAAGTATTCGGCTATCTTGAAAAGAAAAGAAACAATGAGAGGGAAAATAAGAAATTGAGTTTGATTAGAAGAAAGGAAAAGGCAGCAGATATTCGGCTATGAGTGATTCAGCAGCTTTTGAAACAAGGAAGAGAGAAAAAAAGTTGAAGAGAGAAAGACCCAAATGGTCAAAAATGATGCACAAGACGCCATAGAGAGCAAAACCTGAAACACAACAAAAGAAAACCTAAAATGCCAAAGAGGAAATTTGGCTTCTACACTCACCCCAAATGCCGAAAATGCACAAATTAAATCCCCTTAGCCGAAATCCCCCTACTCAAGCTCTCCCATTCGGCCAAGACTCCCCTCACATCCCAACTCCTTGAAAGTCTCCACCAATTTCTCCTTGAATTGCTCCCAGCCTCTCATTCAAATCTATTCAAATTTGATGACCAAGTCTCCAACCACCTCTGCAGAGTTTGAATCCAACTCTACCAGCAAACTCTTTGTGTCACAAGCCACGCACACTTAATATATATGCCCTTTAAGCTAATATCCAAGGTTCCAAAAGAGCAAAAATAAAAATTTTGTCAAAGGCCATACTTGAACCCAGGCTTCCTAAAATCCCCAAAACACACCCAAAACACTCAGCCATTAAAGCAAACAAGCAATTTGGTCAAAACATGAAAAATTAAAGACCCTATATTTTGGGGCGTTACAATTTTGGTTTAAAGATGATTAAAAACTAAGGTTTAAAAACTAAGTAAAAAAAAGGTTCTAATGCACGAGTTCAAATAAGGTTTAATCAAGATGATATAATTGTGTTGGATCAATTACATTCCTTTAACGTAGAATTATTAAACTTATGTTTATACTGCTACAAACAAATTCACGGCAACTCGGTAATTTGCTAACCACTGCTCATACATACTTATTAAATTAATCAATCTCTTAAACATTTTTGAATGCCAATCTAAGCGATTAATCAATCTTCACAAGCATATAAAAGCTAAAGTGAGGTAGTAGAGTATTTCTACCTTGAAACAGTTTAATCACTGTAACATCTTAAAAATTTGAGTATCAATATGTTGCTTGTCTTTGGTGTTAGCTCGAATATGATTTTTTTTATGTGCTAAATATAGTCTTGAGAAGGCTCGGATTTACTTGGAATTAGAATCAATTTTAGTAAAAGAGTACTTTAGTGAAAAGGAATCAGGTAACCTTGGAGTTTAAGTTATTTAAGTGATAAAAGTTAGCATAAGATGAGCAAGTGGTAAAGGAGATATGACGCCATGTATGTTTGCTTCAGGGGAAGAGGTTCGAATCCCTTGGTATGCATTTTTGTGACTAAAATTTTTGTTTTCTTTTCACTCATCTAGCATGTGTCGGTCAAGCTATATTTTTGGAAGGTTGGACTTTTGGTTTTATGACAAGGTGGCTAATGGATTAAGACAAAAATTGACATAGGAAAAGGAATCAATAGGATAAGGTAGGTAGGGGAACAAGTGGCTTAAATTGAGGAATGTTTTATGGGAAAGTAGAAAGAAATTATGGTATGGAGGAAAATATGGGAAAGTGGAAAGAAAGAAACAAAAAGAAAAGGAGTAAAAGGGGAATATGTTGGCATTTTCATGGGTGATGTTTTAGAAAGTGTTTTTGGTCAACACTTATCCATTTTTGGAGAAGCAACACACGGCTTGGGAAGGAGTATTTGGGTAGCCAAATTCTTTATTTGTCATTTGGGAAAACTTTGGTGCTTGTTAGGCCAAATTCCTTTTAGCATTACTTTGTGTCATTTTTTTTTTCTTGCTCCAAACTTCTCTTCTCTAATCCATACCCCATAACCGAATATTCTTTCTCATTTTTCCTCCATAGCCAGAACCCTTCATCTCGTCTTTATCATTTCTTCCCATTCGTGTTGACACTCACTCCTTTGATCAATCGAGTTATAGTGGAAGGCCAGATTTTAGAATCTCGTAGGGAAGGATCGCGATTGTGGTAAGTGACTCTTGTGAGTGAGTACTTTTGGGCTTTTGGAACCTTTAAGATATCGATGCTAACTTTTGATCGAATTTATTTTTAGGGGGCAACGAAGAGTGGTTCTTTAGGGAATCCTAATCAAGGTGTGTAATCCCTTATTTTCCGAATACATTTTTGAAATGGGATGTGTAATCTCATGCCTCTCTAAATGCTTGCATGAAATGTTCTGTGAATCAGTCACAAGATTGAAAAGCCGAAGACCAGCATCTATGGCCACTCGGGCGTACGTATGTTCGAAGTGGTAATCATATTTTGTAACAAAACAGTTTTGGTTAACAGCAGTGACGTGATTTTGAAAAAATCACCAAAAATAGTAGGAATTGAATTAGAAAGTGAAGGATATATGGATTGAAAGATAATCGAGTCTATTTTCTTATAAAAGAAATGGAGCAAGCAAAGGATCAGTATATTTTGAGATTTTTAGATTTTTGTAAGACTAGTTCAGAGTGATTTCGAGATCCCCTGTTCTGACTTTTAAAAATCACTATAAATTGTAGAAAAATAATTACAGGACATGGTTTATATTATTAGAATCCTTAGTGAGTCTATTTTTATTTGGATCAAACGAAATCAGTATTTGGGTTCTGTACAATAAGATATCTGAGATTTTGTGAAGAGAGGTCAGAACTGTGAAACAGTGAAACAAGGGATACTTTGAAGAATAAACTGTACTAATTGGCTAAGCAAAAAATTCTGGAAAAATTACAGTAAGAAGTTATATGAGTCTAGTTTCAGAGAAAATTTACAGATTGAAATTTCGAGTTTCCCAACTTGAGTTATAGTCATTTTAGTCAGTACGACGCAGATGGACAGTTTTGATTTTTATGCTCCAAATTAGTCATTAAGCCTAGGTTGCAAAAATTTCCATCATACCCTTGGAGGGTAAATTACCAAATTACCCTTAGTGGGTACGATTACCAAATTATGAAAACGCCCTTATGGGCCAAATTACAAAAATGCCCCTAATGAGCTGAATTATGAAATGTCCTTATGGACCGAATTACGAAAATACCCTTAATGGGTCAATTTGATAAATTGCTATATGGGCCCAACTTGATAAATCGATATATATGGGCCAAAATTGCTAGATTGATATATATATATGGGCCAAAATTTGCTAGATCGTTAAATGGGCTAAATTGCTATTTTGACTAACGGGCCAAATTGATAATTTGTAATATGGGCTTTTTGTTGAAATTTACCTTATGAATATATTGTTATGCAATATATATATACATGACTGCATGGGTTGGGATAATTGACGAAGAGAAGAAAGGCCTGTTGCCAAAATCTAGTTCGGTGGGTTTGCCACAAATATTTTTAATGGCTTAATGCCTCAGGTTCGTGACTTTGTCACAATCTAGTTCGGTGGCTCGCCACAAATATTATATTTGGCTTAATGCCCGCTATCGGTGAGTTGGCGGGGTGGGTTGACTTGATCCCCACAGTGTGTTGGTTGGTACGGGTGGTGTGTAGCGGATGGAAATTAGGTTTGGTTGGGAATTGCATATCACATGCATTTTTATATTTTATTTATATAATGCACATTTGTAAATGGGCTCAAGCCCAACTAATTGTTTAAATGGTTTTGGCCAAGTGAACACGGTAAGTGGGTTACACACCTTTGAGTTCTAAGTAACTCACCCTTTATTCTTACCCTTCTCGTAATGACAATTGATGGAGGTTTGGGCGAGGATGACTTCTTAGTGTGGAGGCCATACTACGAATGATGAGTTATAAAAACTTTGGACTTCTTTTAAGTATTTTTATTTAAGTACTATTTTAAATTATGTGTAATAAGGCCTCTAGTATTATTTTTTATGGATTTTTATTTGTGGATGGTTTTTAATATGTTTTAATTACTTAAATGGGATTGTTAATTTTCATAAATGTTTTCTTAAACTTGCGTATAAAAAGGGGGTTTTTCTTAAATATCACCCACTCGTAAAATTTTGTGAAAACTCTTTTATAAATTCATTTCAACCAATTATTTAGATTTTCAACCAATTATCTCTCTCTAAATCAAATTGTAAACTCTTATGTTTTAAAATCATGATTTTTCAAATAAATCTCGATTTTTGATAAACTCCGTCTTCAAAATCGTTTTGAAAAATTATTTTCATTAAAAGCATTGACGACTGGACGTAAATTCGAATCGCGTGGCATGCCAAGTCTGATCTTAACGCATAGGCCGGGTTTGGGGTGTTACAATCACAATAATCTTGCAAGTTATGCAAGGCATATGTATTGTCGAATACAATGCTAATTTAAACTTCAGCTACCTTAGAAGAATAAACATGCACTGATTAAGTATTGTGTTAATTAATTACAATTTCAATACGATTTAATAATTAATTCATTAGTTATCTAACAATAAATATTGCAAGAATAACTTAGGCATGATTTTACTTAATCAAGCATCTTATCGAGGCCTATAACAGCACAAACACAATTCGATAATTCAAGCAGGCAAAATATAATCAACCCAACAAGGAATAAATTCAAGCTAACTTGATTAAAATAACCATTTCAATAGCATAAATATTCATAAATATGGTTGTCAAAACAACAACGAAATTTAAAGAGATAGGGAACAAGAAGCAAATCCAGTGTTTCTCCCTGGCTTGACTGATTGCTCCGTTCTTCGTTCTCCGTTGTCCTCGGCTAGCAAGGTGGCTTATGAACACTTTAATTGTAGCTCAACAATAGCTGATGAGGACCTCTTTCCCAAGAGAAGAAATGATGCGAACCTGGTCGCATCATGGTTTGACTCCATCTAACGCCATCAAGAGTGGAAACTTGAGGGGCCCAAGTTCAAGATGAAACATCTCATAGGCCTGATTGATTGTTGGGCCAATGATTTTAAGGACTTTTAATTTAAATAAGTTTTATTTAAATTAATAAGTTTGCATATTTTAATTTTAACTTGCACTTTGTGTGTTCTGCATTTAATAAAGTAATGCATTATATAACTTTCATGTTAGTTTAGTATGCATCATAAATAATGACTTGCATTATGAAACTCCCATGTTAGCTTAAGTCTGCATTATTAAATTAAGTTTTGCATTAAGTAACTCATTTGTTCATTTAGTTTGCATTTCAAACCATGCATTTAAGCATCTTAGTTTAATAAATGAGTTGCTGGACATTTATTCAACTCATCTTAGTTTAATTAATAAGTGTTTTTGTTGAATTTTATTTAATAAGTGTAGCTCCTAATTAATCTAGTTACTAGGATTAGTTATTTGATGCATGAGATTAAGTTTATTTATTTATGCTTCTTTAATTAACTAGTTGCTGGAATAATTGATGCATATGTTTTAGTTTATTTACTTAGTGTGTGTTATGTTTAATGTGTTTAAATGTGTTTAATATGTTTGTTTTAATGTGTTAGTTGGAAGTGTCTTTTCAATTGAAAACCATTACATTCAAGGGCTGCTACAAATTGATTAAAGAGACTTTTTAAGTGAATTTCGATTACATTCAAGGGGAAGTATTATTCTTCAGTAAAAGGAGCTGTTATCATTCATTAAAGGGAGCATTATACATCATTAAATTCAGCAGCAACCTCTTTCATCTTCCATAACCAATTGTTGATTAAAGTGATCACTTCATGAGTTAATTTTTCATTAAAGTTGTTGGTGTCTGTTCGGTTGACCAAGGGCATTTCAAAGGTTTTTTCTAATCATTCAAGACCATTGATTCAGCTAAATTGAAGTGTATTGAAGGGTGGAGTTATTTAGTTTGGCATTCCAAGAATTTTTGAGCTTTATTTCAGCTCATTATTAGCTCATAAGTTGATCATATGTGACCATTCAGTTAGCTTCTTTTAACACTATAAATAGTTGTAATCAGCCTATTGTAAGGGACTTTTGGACTTTTGACATTATATTGAATGAAATTATATCATTTTGTGAGATTTGATTCTTTCAAATTTCGTTTGAAGACTCGTTGGCTTATCTAGTCTCTAGTGGCGTCAACCCGTTTTCTTCTATCCAAACTTATCACTATTATATAGTGTGGCGTTCACCTTTTGATACGACCATGATCCGGGTCACACCAAGTTCCAACAAAGAGCCATTGTAGTTACCACAAGGACCCATCACCCGAGCACGTGCAAAACGTTTCAAGAAGGCTATTATGGCTTTAGTTGAGCAAAAGTAGAGCAAGTTAATGGCTAGACAAAATGAGGAGAATCGGGCTAACTTAATAAGCCCAATGCGCATGCTTTTGCAAGTTGAAATAAGCTCATATTCGGCTCATTCTGCTTGTGTTTAGCTTGATTTAATTCATGCATTTTTATTTTTTAAAAAAATATAAAACTTTTAAATTAGCATTAAATAAAGGTGTTTAGTTTAATTAAATAAGTTGTGTTTAATAATAGGCTTATTAATTAATCTAGTTACTAGGATGTTTTAATGAAGCCTGAGTTTAAGTTAATTTAATAAGAGGCTTATTAATTAATCTAGTTACTAGGATATTTTAATGAAGCACGAGTTTAAGTTAATTTAATTCTGCTTCCATAAATTAACTAGTTGCTGTATTAATTGAAGTCTTAACTTTTAGTTCATTTAATAAAGTCAAGTGTTTAATGTGTTTAAGTTAAAATAGTGTTTAATAAGTGTTTAAATGTGATTAAATTGTTTGTTTAATGTGTTTGAATGTAGGAAACTTTTTAGCTGAAAACCGTTACACTCAAGGGGATGTTACAAAGAGTTAATGTGACTTTTCAAGTGAAAACGGTTACACACATGGGAACCATTATTTAACATTAAAGGGAGCTGTTATGATCATTGATGGAAGCATTACATCTCCATTAATTTCGGCAGCAACCTATTCATCTTCCATAACCATTTGAGGCTTAAAAGATCACACAAGAGTTACAACTTCTCATTAAGTTGCTGGTGACCATTCGGCTACTAAGAAAGCATGAAACCAAGCATTCAAACTCATTAAAATCTGCTCATTAGGAGTCATAAAGTTGCTGTTATTTGGCTGGAGGAATTCAAGAGTTTTTACCTATTGATTAGATTTTATTTTAGCCATTTAAATGCATAATAAAGTTGAATTCATATATGACTTTTCAGCTAACCACATGTGAACACTATATATACCTTGTTATTAACTTGTAGAGGGAATTTTCGATGCTTTATGAAATTTTCAGACTGTGAGTTATCCAATCTCTTAATTCTCCAAGGTTCAAATTGACTTATCTTTCAACTAGTGGCGTCAATCTGAATTTGTTCTTGAACGTATCATCCTTTGGGTGTGGCGTTCAAATCAATACCGTAGGTTCCTATCTTGCTAGATAGTGGGTCTCGATTTTAATTCAATTTAACCTTTCCTTTGAAACCTATAAGATTCGGGTCCTTAATATTATATTAAGGGTTCTTTCTTGTTTCAACCATCAAACCATTCATCTATCTAATTTTTCTTTAACCCAAGTTGCTACCATTTACTAAAACATATCCATTTTTTTCTTTCTTTTAAACACATCAAATAATACTCCTTGTAGACGATCGGGAAAATTTAAATACGACTCGACTCAACCCGAGGCGGATCGTATCACCTTTATACCAAGGTTCCTACTTTTCTAAGTAGTGGGTCAAGGTTTCACTACTTCCATCATCCACCTTGAAGCTTATAAGTATTTGGTTCATTGCTCTTTAGTAGTGGTTCTTACTTGCTCTGAGTTTGTTCCCTTCCATTCCATCACTATCCATTATTTTTGTTGCTACCGAATTTTCCATTTCTTCCTTGAACCTAAAATCCATTTCATTCCCATTCCATATACCATCCCTCCTTATTTTCAATAACCGAACCTATATATTATTCATTTCCATAAACCCATCTTTGAACTCTTCTTCATAGCTTCCGCCAATATTTACTTAAAGCATCATTATTAAACGAGCCAAACGATACTTTCTCGTAGACGATTGGGCAAATTCGCATACATATCGACTCACCTTGAGGAAGATCCTATCAAGAAATCGACAATTGAACAAAAGGGGAAAAAGGAAAGGGAAAGTTGAGAGAAAGTGAGAGAGGAGAAGAGAGAATGAGAGTGTGAGGGATGCGTTGAAATATCAGCAAGGGGTGGCTTTTATAGCTGATTGTGGCTGCTAAAAATAGCAAA
Source organism: Gossypium bickii (assembly GCA_025503065.1). Lineage (NCBI taxonomy): Eukaryota > Viridiplantae > Streptophyta > Magnoliopsida > Malvales > Malvaceae > Gossypium > Gossypium bickii. The sequence goes on from CP106712.1 coordinate 46,098,048, forward strand.
TTCCATCAGCCAAAAAGACCCCCTTGTCCGGCCACACACATGGCAAAGTTGAGAGATTCAACTTTGCTAAAAATAGCCTGGGGCAAATCCATAAAGCCACATTTTTTGGAGGGGTTTGAATGCAAGGTTGAAAGTTCTTCAAGGGCTTCTTTGCAAGCTTATTTAGTCAGCTAAAATGCTGATTTGGGTCAGCATATGGACTGTTCTGGATAGCCCAATTGGTGGCTGGTTTGGTTCACTAAATTCGGTTCAACTAGTGCGATTCAACTAGACCCTTTTTTTATAATTAATTAATAATAATTTATTTAGCCCAAATTAAATTGGGAATAAATTAAAATTAATTATATTATGAATTAACACACATTTTTGGACCATCTTAGGCTGGAAATAAATTTTCCTCGATACTTCAAATTGGTTCTCGATTTTATTCTTCAGGTAGTGTCTGCCGAGCCAATTTTTGCCCTTTGTGCGAATCTGTTGAAAATAATTAAAATTAATCAAAATTAACTATAAAATTAATTAAAATTCATCATGTTCATATTTTTACACAATTTAATTATTTTATAATATTTAATTATTTTTCGACAAGAATTTAACCGAAATAGCATGATTTTAAGTTAAAATGGCATGTAAAAACACGTAAATTTTCGTGTTTCCAGACCCCCAAACTTAATTCATTGCTCGTCTCGAGTAATGCACAAATTTGAAAAGAATTTTCTTAGAAACACTTTTGAAAAACTCCATCAGAACAACATTCTTCCCAAAATCATGAAATCAATATACTTATGCTCAAAAACAAGAAATTTGATAATTATGCTACTCAAGTATATATATCGTTCAAATTAATCTCAACAATTACTACCAATTTGATTTTAATCCCTTATTCAATATTAAATTGCAATCATTAAGCTTAACTGATGTCTTCATATGTTGAACAGAGCAATTTCTCTCCACTAATGTAGGTAACATTGGAACTTTGAATCAATAGGTCTTTAACAAGGTTGTAACGTGGCTGGGCTTAGGGGTAGGTAAAAGATAGATAATTTTAGGTTAAAAAACCCTAGACTCAGCTTGTATAGGACCTTTCGAAATAATTACCTTCAATACATCAACTTTTCTTTCCTTTTCACATGTTCTTTAGTGTAATTTACTTCAAGTACATATGCCTTTTTTTCGAGTATTTTATTGCATGTACTACAATTTTTAGAGCATTTCATACTTCTTTGCAACTCCCCCAAACCTATTTTCAAAGAATACTCTGAATAGTACTGAGTTTAGTGTTTGGGACATTTTTAAGATAATTAAAAGAAGTGATGGCTAATTTTGTAAGGGTTCAAATAAAATTAGGCCATAAAGTCTCAAAGTTTGGTTTCAAAGGATAAAAATTTCATCATGGTTGGCTTGAAAGGCTCAAACGGTCCAAACAACAGTTGCCTAAATCATTTTCAACGTTCCATGCTTTCTAGGATTTCGCCTCAAGAAACTACTAAGTCAATTCTAAAGACTTAAACTTTCATACATGCCTAACTTTCCTAAAGAACTAAAATTTTATGATATGAATTGCATGCTTTATTAGAAATACATTTCATGTCATTATTAAGCTAACATAACAATTTATTGAAATAATCAAACTTTATTCATACTTAAATTTAGCATACTTAAAAAAATTCAAATTTATTGAAGAAAAATATATCATATTCATAATTAAAAGAAAATTTTTATTCTGAGTGGAAATAATTTTAATTTTCGGTCCACCAACTTAAAATGAACAATGTCCTCATTGTTTAAAGTGAATAGATACTATACACCAGGTAGGATTCCAGAAAAGAGGAGGTGAGTCAATTTGACTGCTTAAGTACCAAGCTCTTCCTAGATCCAATCCTAGACATGTATATACCTATTGCCACACTTTAGACTTTACTACTTGTCCATATTTACTTTTGATTCCCATCTCTTATTTTATTGTGCAGAAATAAAAAATTCCTAATTAATCCTAATCTTGAATTAACATAAGAAGAAAAATAAAGTCAAGATCCCTCCCTTTTATTTATTTCAGATCCTTCCAACTTGGACTCATCTTTTGCTCCATCATTATTGCCTTTGCATGAATCGCTTCAGTCCTTCTTCGATAATGGACTCCATGGTTCAAATATGAAATCTGGAAATTCAGGCACAAAAATAAATGGATCATTGTATATTTTCTTAAGAGCACTTTTCATCGAGTCATTCCTTATTTTTGAGTATCTCTAGTAAGTTTGCTGCTGCCATTGCATATGTTTCATTAGGTCCATCAATTTTGACAACTCATCTGGAAGATCTGGGCTAGGCGGTGGAGCTCTAAACATTGAAGTTTTAGCATCAGGTTCCGCTTTTGGTTCTACTGATTCCGCCTTATCGGGTATTCCAAATGATTGCATCATGGGATCTTCTTCTTCTTCAGGGTCTTCAGGATCCTCATTTTCTTCAACTCGTTGCTGTAGAATAGAGTCTCCGGCTATTCGGTATAGGTCCCAATCTGTGATTGTGCCTTGGGTGTACCCTGTCTTCTTTACATTTGCAAGAATTTCAGCTTTCAAGCACATAATAATTATTGTAGAGGGGAAGCAAGCAGGGCCAGAATATTTAACGACATAATTTTGCATCTTCCTCAAGATGATCTTTCCCACATCAATGGTCTTTCCAATTAAAATCGAGTAGAATTAGACCATTCACTCTAATGAGATTGTAGTCCCATATAAGCTAGGCATTAGGCTGAATCGGATGAAATAGAACCATACCTTCGCGAGTGGTGTCAAGTATTCTCTCCGACAAGTGTGGATTCCTTGTTTTGACACAGTCCAATTGGAACCTTGAACTGTAAGTTCCTCGAGAATTTCTTGCAGAATTTCAGGCTTGATATTGCTCATCAACGATGAATATTTGTCGTTCTTGAAATCAGGTAATTCAAAGAACTCATTAATAGCATTTGAATTAATTGGTACCTTGATTCCGCGAACTAGAACTTCTATCATCTCGCTTGAGGTTAAATTTGCATAGAACTCATGAACTAGCTCCTCATCCACGCTAGGTCTCTTCTCACAAAATAGTTCCCAATTGACGGCTTCAGCAACTTGACGAATACGTGCCATAAAGTCGCTGTAGTTACTTTTTTTCAGTGTGAAGCCTTTCTTAGGATGCATCTGTTGATTTTTGAAGATACTTTCGTATCTCACTTTGGCTTCAACACAATGGAACTTGCTTTGTGTTTCATCAATTTGAGCAGAGGTACGAGTTCTCTTGTGAAGCATGATTAACCTGATCATAAGATAGAAAAATTTATTTTCTCAAAAATTTGATTAATAAAAATTATTAATAATTCAATAAATTGAAAAATTAAATAATTGAATAAAATTAAAATTTTGAAAGAAAATTAGGTCTCACCACTTTTTTGTAAAAATATAATAACTCTAAAAATAATTATGAAGGAAAATAAATGGCAATTTAAAGGAGGTTGGAGGGTTTGGTTAAAGGGGTTGGTGCAAGGATGGTGTGCCGATCAAGTGCTTGAAGAGCGACTAGGTGCGCAGCTGATGGTGCGGGAGCAGGCAACAATGTGCGGTAAGGGTTGATTCAGCAAGCAGTAGCGTGCGGGACCTTCCGCAATCTAGCTTGGTGCGCTGGGACGTGTGCTGGTGCTAAGTGAAGATGCGGAACATGGCCTGGGCAGCTGTTGGGTAGGAGCAGCAGGAGCGCGTGGATGGGTGCTTTGGAGCAGTCGTCGCGCGGTCTTTGGGGTGTCTTTGGAGTCGGTTCTTTGGCCGAGTCTTCTTTGGCTAGGCTTGCGGCACTTTTGGCGTTTTGGTTCTTTGGGATTTTGAAGATGGATGAATGGAGGGAGAAAGGTTGATGATATTTATAAAGGGAAAAATAAGATTTGTAGTAGAATTCTTAGAAAATTTTAATGGAAAAAATCCTTAAGTTCTAATTCTGCTCAAAGTAAATAACAATTAATAATTAAATATATGCATATGAAATTATCAACTATTATTAAATTATTAAGATAAGCATAAAATATAATCAAAATAAAATTAGTCCTAATTCTAAGCTAAGCTGATAAAAATTAATATATAAATTATAAATAATATAATTATATATTAAAGTTTATCAAATTATTAATAATATTAAAGATATTTATTCTAGATGCTTTTTGAAAATATTCACAAAGAAAGGCACCTAGTTTTTTTATTTACGAAAAGAGCGACTAAATTTTAAAAATAATTCAATTAAGTCCCTAGACTTAATGAAAATTTAAAATTGAGTTGCAAATTAAAACTTGGATAAAAATTGACCCTTTTATTTGAAAAACTAAAAATTTATTTTTCCATTTAAGGGATAATTTCTTAGAAAATTATGTCAAAATAAATTCCCAGGAAAGATTGGAGGGGTCACAAACAGTCCCGCTTAAGTTCCAATCTCCTAGACAGAATTTATTTAAACATACTAAACCCAAAAATATACCGTAAATCATTTATTCAAAAAGCAAAATGAAAAATTAAGTATCTGATAAAATGAACGAGATTTTATCCCGTTCAATTTTATCTCCTCAATAATATTTCAGGCGTTGAGAATTAATTCAAAAATTACCTCCCTTACCTTGGAGTTCAACAACTCCGTATGGATAGACTTGGTGAATCGTAAATGGACCAGACCAACGTGATTTTAGCTTACCTGTGATACGATCCGCCTCGGGGTGAGTCGAGTCGTATGTGAATTGCCCGATCATCTATGAGGAGAGGTTGTGTCTACGGGAAAAATAATAGAAAATATAGCTAAATTGCGGAAGCTTTGAATAGGTTTGCTTTAGAAATGGGTTTAGGAATGGAGGTGAATACGTATTAGAGTTGATTTAGATAATGAGAAGGATAGGTTCGGCTAGAATTAAGAAAGGAAGAGGATGTTTAGAGATGGCTCGGTTTGAATAGGAATGAATGAAGATGGATAAATGATAGTTTGATGGTGATGGAAAATTGGTCTTAAACTTAGAAACGATTCAACACTAAAAGTGTCACCCCGTTTTCTATATTATTTAAGGTGGAAGATGGAATTCGAAGATGGGCCACGACCCGTTACTTAACAAAGTAAGAACCGATGGTATAAGTGAATGGATGAACAAGTCAAGACGCCACAAGCAAGCTTGATAAGTCTAAGAAACTTGTACAAAAAATAGACAGGAGATAAACTCACTCAAGAACTCAAAGTTTATAAATTTGATTAAGGTTCAAAAGTCAAAAGTGTTTACATGCGGTTAGCTGAAGAATCATATGAATTCAGCTTTAATGTGCATTTTAATGGCTGAAATAAAACTTAATCAATAAATAAAAACTCTTGAGTTCCTCCAAGCCAAATAATAGCAACTTTATGACTCCAAATGAGCTGATTTAATGAATTTGAATGCTTTGAAAATGTCTCTTGGTTTCTCCTTTGGCAAGCTGAATAGACTCCAACAACTTAATGAAATTTTTAAAGCATGAATTGACCATTAGAGTAGCAAAAACGTTTGGAGTAGTTGGAAGGGTTGCTACTAAAATTTAAAGGAAGTGTAATGCTCCTTTAAACTCTTTTTATTGATGTATAAAGCCTCTTTTTGTAACAGCCCCCTCTTTTGTAACCAAAATCACTTGAAAAGCCACCTTATTGAATGTCTAACAGCCTTTACATGTAATGGTTGTGAGCTGAAAAATCACCTGCAATTAACATATGTAACCGACATATAAAACACATTTATTCAATGATTAAACCTAAAACAAATTAACACCTGTCTTAAATAATGAACTAAAAACTTATGCATCACTTATTCCAGCAACTAGTTTAATTAAGAGAAGCATTATTAAATGAACTTTAACTCATGCATCAATAAATTATCCTAGTAACTAGATTAATTAAATAAGCGTCTTATTAAATGAAGTTCAGTAAAAACACTTATTAATTAAACTAATATGAGTTGAATAAATGTCTAGCAACTCATTTATTAAACTAAGATGCTTAAATGCATTGTTTGAAATGCAAACTAAATAAACAAATGCAAGACTTAATTTAATGATGCAGACTTAAACTAACATGGGAGTTACATAAAGCATAACTTTATTAAATGCAAAACACACAAAGTATAAATCTAAAATTCAAAATATGCAAACTTAATAATTTAATTAAAACTAAATTAAATTAAAAAGTCCTTAAAAGATTGGCCCAATAATCAATCAGGCCTATGAGATGTTTCATCTTGCACTTGGGCCCCTCAAGTTTAGGCCACTCTCGATGGCGTCGGATGGAGGCGAACCATGATGCGACCAAGATCGCATCAACCTGGAAAGAATTTTAATCTGGAATTGAACAACAAGACTTACTGACCTACTTTAAATTATCGAACTCGAATGTGGTTGTCATGCCATTTCTTGAGTCTTTCTTTAAGTAATTTGGCATTTTCATATGAGAACATTTAGAACTCTTCTAACTCATTGAGTTGGAACATCCGTTTCTCTTTCACGAGCTTAGGATCCAAATTAAGCTAATGAAGAGCCAAGTAAGCTTTGTGCTCTAACTCTAATGGTATATGACAGGTGATACGATCCGCCTCGGGGTGAGTCAAGTCGTATGTGAAATGCCCGATCGTCTACAAGAAGGTTTCGTTTGGCTAGTTTAAAGATGATACTTTTGGGTAAAATGGTGCGGAAGCTATTGAAAAGGGGTTTCAAAGATAGGTTGAAGGATATGAATTTTATATAGGTTCGGATAAAGTAAATAAAGATGGAGATTGGTATAGAAGGGGATTAACAATAATGGATGATAAGTGAAAGGAGGGTTCGGCTGTGATGAAGTGAAAGGAAGGAAAGAAAGAAAGTTTGGTAGATGATGGATATGGAATAAAACAAATTCAAAATCAAGTAAGAAGAAAAACTAAAAAGTATTGACCCGAATACTTATAGGCTTTCAAGGTGGAAGATGGGAGTAGTGAAACCTCGACCCACTACTTAGAAAACTAGGAACCTTGGTATGAAGGTGAACGCCACACTATATAATAGTGATAAGTTCGGATAGAAGAAAACGGGTTGACGCCACTAGAGATTAGATAAGCCAACGAGTCTTCAACGAAATATGAGAGAAAACAATCTCACAAATTGAGCAGCATAACGTTAACAAATTCAATAATCTCTCCATCAATAGGTTGATTACATGTATTTATAGTATCAAATGAAGCTAGTTGAATGGACACTTTTAATGAGGCTAATAATGAACTCAAATGAAAAGTCTCAACTTTTGAAATTCTAGCCATGTAACTCCCATCTTCAATGTGATTAATTCTTCAATTAAATTGCTTGTCAAAGTCCTTTGAGGTCTCCATGATCAACTGAAAAGTCACCAGCCAAATGATGGAGAATTGATTGCATGTAGTGAATACCATGAAGCAAACGGTTATGGAAGCTGAAGACAAAGAGGCTGTCAAAATTAAAGAACCATAATGCTCTTCTTTATTTAATAAAACAACTTCTTAATGATGAATTAAGCCTCTTAATATCAGCCCCTTCTTGTGTAACTGAATTCACTTGAAAAGCCATCTCAATGAATGCATAACAGCCTTTAGAAATAATGGATGTGAGTTGAAAAGTCACCTACAATTATTACATGTAACCGACACATTAATGCAATTATGAAACTTAAAACAAATTAACAACTAATTTAATTAAATGAACTATCACTTAAGCATTATTTATTCCATCAACTAGTTTAATTAAGAAAAGCATTATTAAATGAACTTTAACTCATGCATCAATAAATTAACCTAGTAACTAGATTAATTAAAGAAGCAACTATTAAATAAAGTTCAACAATAACTCAATTAATTAAACTAAGATGAGTTGAATTAATGGCAAGAAACTCATTTATTAACTTAAGATGCTTAAATGCATGATTTAAAATGCAAACTAAATGAACAAATGAGTTACTTAATGCATGACTTAATTAAATGAAGAACACAAAATGTATGTCATAAATAAAATATGTAGATCAATAATGCATGACATTAACTAAAGATGCATTTAATTAAATAAGAAATAATTAAAGACTAAAGTAACTAAAATAAATAAATCAAGTCCTTATTCTAGAAATTTAAATGCAAGAATTAAAATTTAAAGATGAGCTCAAATGAGCTTATTAAAGCTGAATCAAGCTTGTTGAATGGGCACACAAACTCATTGAGCTGGATTGAGCTCAAGTGAGCTGAATTTGAACTGGACGAAGCTTGTGGAGCTGGAAACGAGCTGGGATCAGCTTGCCAGCACCGTAATGCTTGACTCAGGATACTTGTCTGATGAAGTTCACAGGGCGTGCTCGCATTAACAGGCTTTCCCAAAGACCAGCCTATAGGGTGACATCCCTAAAGGTGTCAAGTATGTTGTTCTGTAAGCCCATAAAGCATCATCTAATCTTGTGGGCCAATCTTGTCGGTTCGGGCAGACTACCTATAACACCTTTAACCCGTAACCATCACAGGCTTAGGGTTAAGAGGCATTACTGGACAATCAGAAACTTTTACAGACATTTCATAATATAAATGAACCAATAGGATCAAAGCGTCCCTTAATTAGGTCAACGTGACCTCAGATATGCTTTAGAATAGTGCCGGGACTAAACCGAATACATATGGTAATTCTCAGAAATTTAAAAAATTCTCAAAGTTATAGAGGTCACACGCCCATGTGGGCAGGCCGTGTGCCTCACACGGCCTCAGACACGCCCGTGTGTCTAAGCCGTGTCAAAATAGGGCATACATACTGACTTGTCCACACGGCCGTGGACACGCCTGTGTGCCTCACCCATGGTTGCTACTGACTTGCACCACACGACCAGTCACACGCCCGTGTGTCTTGCCTGTGGTCGAGTTTGACTTTCTTTGAATTTCAACCACGAGGGACACAGGCCATTTTTAAGGCCAAAATGCCACCCACACATTGGGTTATCCCTACAAGCAACATACCAATTCAATCCAAGCATTATAGGCAACCAAAACATACCAAAATGTTCATCATTTCTAACCACATATGAGCTCAACAATCACACCAACTTATAAGCCATTTAGCTCAACTTATTCACAAACATTTCTAAACATAACTCATCCACAACTTACCATCAATAATATGCTAACTATGCATCCATAAATTTACCATTAACTTGACCATTTATTAACCACCAAAACATACCAAAGCTAAGTATCATAAGACATGGCTACATATTCATAACTTAACCATTTATCTATCCATATCACATGGCTATATACATGTCTCAAACATACTCCAAAACAACTAGCCTATACATGCCATACTTTAATATCTATACATTTTCAAAAGGTACCAAAATGTGATTTGAGTAGTGTGATGACAATCCTCGACAATTCCCGAGCCTTTCATAGCTTTGATGATCTGTAAAATAGAGTAAACACACACAAAGTAAGCTTTCCAAAAGCTTAGTAAGCCATATACAAATAAACTTAATTTAAAAAGCATATAGCCACATAGATACAATAACATTAATGTTTCTCATTTACAAATTTATCACATATCCTTTGGCTCACTTGTTTAGCCATTACTTATCCACATTCCATAGCTTAAAGTATCACTTTACTCATAGCTCATTCAAGCTTGTATCACTTATTATCACATCAAATCTATACACATATTCACTTTAGTAAGCTCATTTGAACACTTACCTTTCCAATGTACCTGGATCATTTATACATTTCACATAAACATTCATTTCTCGGACTTGCCCGTTGAACCGTTCAGAACTAAATAGGATACTAAGAATGCTCGAAATAGTCGTACAATGCCAGCATCCCAGATGTGGTCTTACATGTACTCAAATATCGATGCCACTGTCCCAGACAGGGTCTTACACGAATCAATACGAAGCCAATGTCCCAGACATGGTCTTACACGTAAATCTCATATCGATGCCAACGTCCTAGACATGGTCTTACACGAAATCTTGAGTCAACGCCAACGTCCCAGATGTGGTCTTACATGATCTCACATATAGGAAACCAATGTCATGACATATGTAATCCTATCTATTCCTACGTTCATACGGGGCTTCTCGGACATTATTGTTCTATCGATACATCCTCGATTTTCATATATTTTTCATTCTCGTACGCATTCATCACAATGAGATTTCATATGAACATACATAAATAAATACAAATACATTTATTTGTATATAGACTTACCTCATATTCGGTTAACGTACGGACTCGACTGTTCAATCACTTTCGACTTTCCGCGATCTAAGTCCGTTTTCTTCAGTTCTTGATCTATACATATTCAAATTTAATCCATTTATTCACCAAATCATTCAATTCAATCCAAAAACACATATTTAGGGCAACTTACAAATTAGCCCTCACATTTTCACATTTTGACATTTTAGTCCATATTTCACAAAATCACAAAATACACAAAATCTCAATACACCCATGCTTAGTCGAATTCTCATATAGTCCATACAAGTCCATACATTTCATTTATTTCACAATTTAATCCCTCAAAATATTATTTTCTCAATTAAGTCCAAAATACTCAATATCATCAAAACTTCAAAGACAAAACATGTTAATCTAACACATATATTTCATATTTCATCAACAATCATCACAAATCTTATGAGTTCATCAATGGAACTTTTCAAAATCTTTATCAATTCACAAAATTAAAGCATGGGTTTTGAAGTATACAAAGCAACGATTACAAAAACATAGAAATTATCAAAAATCAAACAAAAAACTAACCTTGAATCAAAGAGCTTTATGGCCGAATATTTGGAGAGCTTAAAACCTTATTTCCCTTTCTATTTTCGGTGGTGGATGGATGAACAATCCACTATCAACTTTTATTTGTTTTGTTTTATGGTTTAAATTAACATTTTATTTCAATTACAAATTTACCCCTTTATTATTAACATATAAATCATGTATATTCAATGGCTTTACTATCCATCTATCATACCAATGGCATATTTACAACATGAGGGCCTCACATATAGCAAGACACATCAATTAAGCACTTAATCTAATAGAAGGCTACTTTTACCTTTTATGCGATTTATTCCTTTTATCAAATTAAGCACACAAATGACAAAATTAATTCACAAAAATTTCACACATACTTAATCATATACTGCAGACACAAAAAATAATATTAAAATATTTTTTAACTCGGATTTGTGGTCCCAAAACCACTATTTTGACTAGGGTCAAAACTGGACTATTACACTACCATCTGATAAGCTATTGCAACCTTGTGTTTCACTTCGTGCTTGTCTAATAACCATTTTAACCACTTGTTCACAAAGTGGGATCCTTCATCACTGATGATAGCTCTTGGGGTTCCAAACCTTGTGAACACATACTTCTGTAGAAACTTCATCACAACCTTAGAATCGTTTGTCGGATATGCCTCAGCCTCGACCCACTTAAACACATAGTCTACTGCTACTAGTATGTACTTGTGACCACAAACGGAGGAAAAGGACCAAGAAAGTCAATACCCCATACATCGAACAACTCCACCTCCATGATGTTTGTTCGAGGCATTTCATTTCTGTTGGTGACATTTCCAACCCTTTGACATCGATCACAGCTCTTTACGTAAGCATATGCATCCTTGAATAGTGTTGGCCAAAAGAATCAGGCTTGCAATACTTTGGCCGCTGTACGTGTACCTCTGAAGTGTCCCCCACTTGGAGCTGAGTGACAGTGGTATAAAATCTTCGGTATTTCATCTTCTGCCATGCATCTCCCGATCATCTGATCTGCACACTTTTTAAACACATATGGCTCCTCCAAGAAATAGTACTTCACATAATGAGAAACTTTTTGATACGAACCAGCTCGGGATGAGTCGAGACGTATATGAGCTGCCCAATCATCTACGAGGAGGGATCAAGCCTTGGGAAGATATTCAGAAAATATGGATGAATTTGCGGAAGCTTAAGTGAATAAATTAGGTGATGGTTCAATTTAGCGGAATCGAAAATGAAAATAAAATAGATAAATGGATAAATGGATAAAATAACTTAAACGAGAAGCGATTCAACACTAAAGAGTGTCACTCCAGGTTCTATAATGTTTAAGGTGGATAAATGGAATCGATGATGGAAATGGAAATACGAACTTAACTTAAGAAAGATTCAACACTATATAATAGTGTCACCCCATTTCTTATATCGTTAAGGTGGATAGATGAAGATAGGTTGATGAACGCCACACCAAACGAAATTTGGTGATAAGTTCAAACAAGTCGAAGGCGCAACAAGAAAGCTTGATAAGTCTATCGAAACTTGTACGAAAACGAAGAGGAGATAAACTCACTCAAAATGAACAAAGTTCATAAAAATTTTCATTGATCAAAATTCTGTATAATTTAAAGAGTAAAAAAAAATAACCATTAAACTAAAGGCTGAATGTGTGTCGTCCAAATGCTTGCAAATTCGGCTTGGAGGTCAATGTGTGTTGGCCGAATATTCTTTGAAAATAAATAAACACCAAAGTGCAGCCCATTCATGCGGCCCCAAGCATACCACTATCCCTTGTCTTCCTAATGAATAAATTAAATTAATCACATGTGGCCATTGCCATTTGATGCTCCACTCACAAAGCACACATGCACATTTTCTCAATTATTTATTCTATAGTTTCCATGTGCTTATTTGCCACCCATTATTTATTCATTCAATTCTAAAAACATGCTTGCCATCCAACATTCAAATATCCTCCACTCATCCATCCACTCATCCATTTAATTTAATGCATAAAATATTCCTTCACCATGCATCATCCAACTTGCCGTCCAATGCATATCAAAGACAATTAAAATTTATTTAATTTCTTTAACACCTGCTTGTTTCCATGCATCCAACCCTTGTTTCATATTTTAATGCCACCAACCTTGGTTTGCCATATTCCTATATTTTAATGTCGTCCACCATGGTTCCACTCCCTAGGATTCTAACGTCCATGCACCCAATTTAAAAGATAGAAATTCATCTCTATACTGCCACCCACCATGGTTTCTATGCTCAATCCATGTTGAATATTTTAATACTCCATTTCATACCATTTCATGCTTGAATAAAATAACAATAAGCTCCACCTTTGCCATCCAATCCCTTAAAAACCTGCATCAAATTTAAACCAACTCATTAGTTCATTATATCGGCATTTAAAGGGAGCAACTAGCCATTATAAATTCGGCAAAATAAAGGTCATATAGGCATCTTAAATTCAGCACGCTAGAGGGCATATTAAACACATGTTCCAACTAGGATATTTTAACCATATGAAATAAATCTAATAAATTCAATATGATACTAATTATTTGGCAAATTAATTTGCTGTAGAAAATCAATTAAAATAAATTAATATGTTCAATTTATTTAATTAAACACAGCAATTTAATTTTCAACAATTTAAAGACTCAATTTATTTAAAGCAATAAAATTAAAGAATCAGCTCAATGAGCTGAGATGAGCTCAAGTGAGCTCAAATTGAACCCAAATGGACTAATCCGGTTCAATTGGAAATGCACCAAAGTGCAAATCAACTTTTTCAACACTTGGGGCATTTGGTTCGGGCTTCGTCACTTTGCAAAATGTTGACGCCCCAGGCGTGCTCGTATCACTTTTTCCTTTGTTGATACGTCTTATCAATTGACATCAAACCACAAGCTAAATAGTTAGCAATATCAGCAAACCAAGGGATATTATGGACATGATTTACCTTCAGTATATGTTCATCTGGAAACGTCTCTTGAATTGGTATAAGAGGAGAATTCCCTTCTTGTGGCTCCATCTGCACAAATGATCTACTACTTGATTTTCTACTCCCTTTCGATCTTGAATTTCTAGATCGAACTCTTGAAGTAGAAGTACCCATCGGATCAGCCTTGGCTTAGCGTCTTTCTTCGCAAGTAAATACTTAATTGCCGAGTGGTCCGTATAGATTGGTACCTACAAGATAAGATCGAAACTTGTTGAAAGCAAACACAATAGCAAGTAACTCTTTTTCTGTTACCGTATAATTCAGTTGAGCTCCTGTTAGAGTTTTACTTGCATAGTAGATGGGATGAAAAACTTTGTTCCTTCATTGGCCCAAGATAGCTCCAATTGCAAAGTTGTAACACCCCAAACCCGGCCTAGAAGTTAGGCCCGAATCTGGTATGTCACATTGAAGAGTTTTTTTTTTTTTAAAAACCATGCTTTCATTAGAAACTCTTCTTAAAGAATTTAAAACTTTCTGCTATTCAAAACCTCAAATTTTGTTTGCTTATTTACAAAATGTATTTTATTAAAAAAATCGTTCCCTTGCAAAAACATTATTACTACAATTTCTGAAAACCTTTATTTACGTTTTTAGAAAAATTCTTGTTTTAAATAGTTTAAGCAAATAATAAGTATATCAACCATAAAGCAAATAATAAAATACTCCAGAGGCCTTATTACAACATTTAACCCAAAATAGTAAGTAATTAAAAGTACTAAAAGAACCAATTTTCAAATTAAACCATTTTGTAGTATGGCCTCCACCGAGTCATCCATGGCCCAAGTCCACGTCACTGAGTATTACCTGAAAAGGTTAAAAGAATGGGGGTGAGTTACAAGAACTCAGTGTGTAATCCCCTTACCATCATCCACTGGGTCGGAACACACATAGTAATATTTTGGGCCTAAGCCCATTACAATCATAGCATAATATCATATATAACATGCATGTGTTATGCAATTCCCAACCAAGCCTAAATTTCCATCCGCTACACACCTCCGTACCAACCAACACACCTGTGGGGAAAAAAGTCAACCCACCCCGCCAACACACCAATAGCAGGCATTAAGCCAATCATAATATTTGCGGCAGAGCCACCGAACTAGATTTTGGCAACAGGCCTTTATTGTGACAGAGTCACCGAACTAGATTTTGGCAACAGGCCATTTAAAATATTTGTGGCAAAGCCACCGAACTAGATTTTGGCAACAGGCCTTTCTTCTCTTCGTCATTTATCCCAACCCATGCAGTCATGTATATATATAATGCATAACAATATATTCATAAGGTAAATTTTAACAAAAAGCCCATATTACAAGTTATCAATTTGGGCCATTAGTCAGAAATAGCAATTTGGCCCATTTAACGATCTAGCCAACTTTGGCCCATTTACGATCTAGCAACTTTGGCCTATTTAACGATCTTGCAATTTCTTGGCCCGTTATACACATATCACATTTAACCCATATAGTAAATATTACACTTGGCCCATATATGAAATATCAAACGGCCCATAAAGCAACATATCACATTTGGCCCATAAAAAAATTATTACAAATCTGGCCTATTTCACAATTTGGCCCATTTCACAATTAATCAAAAAGGCCCAACAAGCAAAATATTAGATTGGCCCATTTAGCAAAATATCAGATTGGCTCATTAGAAAAATATCAGATTGGCCCATCTAGCCATAATATCAAATTGGCCCATTAATCAATATGTCCATTCGGCCCATATGACAATATGTCAATTCGGCCCATTAAGCAATTTCGTATTTCGGCCCTTAAGGGCATTTCCATAATTTGGCCGTAAGGCATTTTTGTAATTCGGTAATTTACCCACTAAGGGTAATTCGGTAATCTACCCTCTAAGGGTATTATGGTAATTTCGCAACCCAGGGGTATTTCGGTAATTTACCCTCCAAGGGTATTTTAGTAATTTTACCCATCAAGGGTAATCCGGTGATTTACTCTCTAAGGGTAATTCAGAAATTTTACCCATCAAGTATAATTCAGTAATCTCGTAACTAAAACTTATCTAGTAATTTGGGGCATACAAATTTAAACTGTCCATTTGCATCATACTGACTAAATTGACCACAACTCGAGTTAGAAAACTCAAAATCTAGGTCCGTAAATTTTCCTTGGAACTAGACTCATATATCTTCTTACTAAAAGTTTTCCAGAATTTTTGGCCTAGTCATTTAGTACAGTTTATTCCTTAAACTTTCCCTTGTTTTACTGTCCAATGATTCTGACCTCTCTTAACTTTATTTCAAATATCTCACTGTACAGTTTTCATATACTGCTCCAACTTATTTCTTTTGAAAATAAGCTCACTAAGGAATCCATACATATAAATTATAACCCATAATTCACTTTGTACAATTTTATATGATTTTTCCAAGACAGATCAGAGAACCACGAAGTCATTCAGAACCAGTCTCACTAAAATTAACATATCTCAGAATATAAATTTCCTTTTCCTTCTCCGTTTCTTCCATATCAAAATAGACACAGTAAGCTTTAATTTAATATCTTAATAACTTTCAAATTCCCTTTCTCCTATTTTTCATGATTTTTGGAAATCACATCATTGTCATTGACCAAAACTATTTTATTACAAAAACATGGTTACCACTATGAACCTACGCGCGCCCGAGTGATCCCGGATGCCGATTTCTGGTTTTCTTTAGTATTTCAACCAAATCACAGAACATTCATGCAAAATTTCAGAGAAGTGTGAGATTACACACCATTTCAAACATGTATTTGGAAGGGTATGAGATTACACATCTTATTTGGAATCCGTAACGCGATGCTCTCCGCGGCACCAAAAATTCGAGTCACTTATTACGAGGGATAGGTTTTCGATTGAACCTTTGATAAAGTACTTCGAGACCTTGTAACCAGCATAAACTCTCTCATGGCAAGTCCCTAGACTCTCAACCATATTACAAATTAGTCCCCTCATTAGCTAGCTTAAGCTTTGGGGGCTCAAAAAATACAAAAATTATCAACTTGTAACATCCTAAAAATGGGGCTATTTGGAATTAAATCATTTTTCCTATGTTTGAACTGCTGTGATATTATTTATGGAATAATAAAGGTTAATTAAGGGTCTTGAGTAGGCTCAGTTTAGTAGAAAATTTCATCTTGAACTTTAAAGGCAGGGAGCCTTAGCAGGAGGGTGATATAAGAATAAATGTGGATAATTTGACACAAAAATCAGCTTGGAAAAGTGGCAAAAAGAAGGCCACTTAAGAGCTAGTGTTGACGCCACCAAGGGGAGCTAGGGAGCTTGTGTTCGAGTCGCAGAAATCCCTCTTTTTGCACTTTAAGGGGACGGCACAAGTGGGAGAGTTTTTCTCCCTTTAAACTCTTTTATTATTAAAAGATAATATGAGTTTTTTTTTAAAAGGGATTTTTATTCTAAGGATAATAGGAGATAAATGAGGATATTACATGGATTATTAAGAGATTATTATTTATTGTTAGGAATTAATTCAAATTATTTGAATTAATACAAATGTGTGGCCAAGAGTAATTTGGAGTGTTTTGCCGAAATTTGAACTCCCTGATTAGAGAGAGTGGACGGCAAGGGAGACTAGAGAAGGGAGGGTGCCGAAATTCCCTTAAGGCTACTCATCTTTTATTTTGTTTCTTTTTCTTTTCATTTGGTAGTAGCCAAAATTCCCAAACTCCTCTTTCATCCTTGATTTTTCCATCTTCTCAACCAAAAACTCTTCTTTTCCTCTTAGACCTTGACTGAACCTTCTCTACCATAATCTCCCATCTATTTTTCTTCTTCTCTCTTTTCAAACCCTCAATCGAAACTCCATCTCCTCTTCCACTGTTTTCTTTTCTTTCTTTTAGACCGAATACACCCAGTTGAAAGTGCCGAAATTTCTTGCCCTTATTATTAAGCATCTTAGCCGAATACTGAACAAGGAGAGGGGCCGTTCTTTAATCGAATTTGAAGGGTAAGTATGTTAGGCCGAGTGACTTAGACTCTCTTCTCCCTTTTTTGTCGACTTGAAGGTTGGTAAGTGACTATTTTGGCAATGGTTATTAAGGGTACTAATCGCATGATTGAAATCAACTTGATATAGGGCCTTCGGATTTGGAAGCAAGCAAGTGAACCCGTCATTTTGAAGCAATCGGTTTTGGGGTAGGGTGGTAAGATCTATTTTCTTTATTTGTGATATTCGGTTAAGCCGAAGGCTACTAACTTAATGATTGCCGATTAGGGAAGCAGAAACACTTGGTGGCTAGTACTCAAGGGCGTTAGGTAAGGCTTTCGGGTTAAATATTAACCCTTTGAATATTTTGGTTTTGGTCGAATGGCCTAGGACACTAATCTTGTGTTTGGCCGAACATAGGGACAAAGAAAAGCTTGTGTGGCCGATTTGTCTATTCGGGTTTAGGACTATCGTCGACACCAGGTGTGTACATACACACTTATAGCAATTAATAACTGTGCTAAATATATGTTGTATGTAAATCTGCTTGATGTAGATACGGATTTAGTACCTTAATGGTACAAGCAAGGATTTCGGTAAGTCTCTGTTAATATGAGATTATTATACTGCTTTTGGGAAGCATGGCTTAATGATACATGTGATAAATGTATGAGATCTGTTTATACCTGTTTAACTACTGTGGGTTATATGAGAGGAGGGGGCGGTCACCAGAGGTTTGGTACCTCCAGAGGTTTGGCACCTCATAACGACTTGTCCCTGTGGTTAACACCACCGTGGGTTGGCCCCACTTGAGATATGGGATCGTCTGCCAGTGATTTGGTATCACACGATGGGTTGGCCCCATCAATCGATTTGTGTCTACGGACACCAGTGTTTTAGTAACACATTGTGACTATATGTCACCAGTGGTTTGGCACCACCAGTGGTTTGGTACCACAACGGGGTAGGCAGAGGCGTTTGGTTGGCTAGGTTGGGTACATAATATTTTGCATATTAATTGTTATATGTTGTGTATGAAAATGTTTTTAAAACAGGGGAAGGGTTACATACTGAGTCTTGGTAACTCACCTTCTCCTTTACATTTTTCAGGAGACACGTAGATCGCGGATGTGGAGCCAGGTGGACTCGAGGTGGCCATGCAGTGGATTTAATTTAAATGAACTTTAATTTTAGTTGTGATATTTTTATTTCGGGTTTTTATTCTATTTGGATGTAATAAGGCCTCCTGACACTTTATTTTTGTTATTTTTCATATGTTGGATACTTGTTTTAAACTATGTTATTATTATTGAATTTGAAATCACATGTTTTCCCAAGTTAAATCGGAAAGTGTTTTATCGCGCCATCGGGCACCTTCGAAGTTTTAAAATGACTCGGCTTAAATAAATTTCTCAAATAAACACTAAGTAAAGCTTTTACAAAACAATCAAACAAAAAGGTTTTCAACAACTTAAATCGATTTGGAAAAACGAATTTCTCAAAAATGTTTTCCACTGTAACAAGCTAGATTCGGCCATAAAGTTTGGTCCAGGTTTGGGTTGTTACAAAATTAGTATCAGAGCCCAGTTCAAAGCTCGGCTGTAGGGGCCCAAGGCCCAAAAATGTTTTGGTAGGCCTTATGGAATGATTTTTAGTTTTTGAACAGCATGGCCCGAGTCTCCTGCAGATCATCCGCCTGTAAGTACATCTAAACCTCTTTGTGAATTATATTCTGTAGAAGGGTAGGAAGCATGGAACGTAGATAGACTTATAGGAACTTGAACCCTAGGATTAGAGTACTCAAACACACAAACCAAACATAAGACTTAAGGAACTAAACCAACCTATGACTTAGTCACTGAGCTAGGGTGTGGTAACCCCTGTACGCATGTCTAGGAGTGGATCCGGAAGAGCCTGGTATTTAAGCAGTCCTCGTGACTCACCTCCTCTTCGCAGGTATCCTACCTGGTGCGTAGCTTCGGTTCACCCTAACTCAGAGGGCTCAGTGGTGTGGCAACCTCTGTGCGCATGACTAGAAAGGTTCGGTGAGAGCTTGGTATTTAAGCAGTTCGCGTGACTCACCTCCTCTTCACTAGAATCCTGCCTGGTGCGTAGCTTTGGTTCACCCTGACCAGGATGGCTCAGTCATAGGCTAAACATAATGACTAAAACCCGAAAGGGAACTAGCCATGTTTTTCGAAAATGAATGAAACAACAAAAATCCTAATGTTTTCAAAACTTTTGCAATAACTCTTTCAAATCGGAGAACATCATTTTTACAACATTTTCTTCGAAAAACTCAATTTGTGAAAAATTACAAAAATACCCTTAGGGGTAAAATTACTAAAATGCCCTCGGCTCATAAAATATCAGTTCAATGGTTTTGCTCAAAAATTTCAACTATTTTACAAATATTCAAAAACTTAGCTTTGAAAATCATCAACAAAATATTTTGGTTTTGGGAAATTACGAAAATGCCCTCAAGTTGCGAAATTACCGAAATGACCCTGGTTTTGAATCTTTACGAACATGACCTCTTAAAAGGGAAAAACTTTCAAAAAGGGGAACCCTCCAAGTTTTGTAATTGTTGAAACATCTCTGATTTGTTAAAATTACAAAATTGCCCCTGATTGACAAAATTACCGAAATACCCCTGATTTCCAAAATGATGCTATATCTTTAAATTTTGCCAATTTTCGAAAACATCCTCCAGTTTTGGGGAATTTTAAAGTGATTTGTTTTATTAAAATTTTACAACTTCTTCTATTACAAAAATACCCCTGTAGGAAAATGACGAAAATACCCCTGGGTTAGAAATGGGCAGAAATGTCCGAAGAGCGAATAGGTATGGAAAGTGTTAGGAATGGATGCATGTACTCCTTTGTGTGAACTAGGATAGAAGATCAAAACTTGTTTGCTCGAAAGAATCCCTAACTAAACTTTCTGCATAAAACTTCTTCGCGATTAATAAAGTGGAACAAATGCTAACGCATAAAAATTTTCTTAATCAGATTAAAAGCACGGTAGATAGAATGAGTTCTAGAGGACGTGGGCGCCGTGGACGCGCGTAGGGGTAGGATGATGGTGTCTCCGAACCCGTCAGTCGGGTCGGGTTACGAAAATGAGGTACCACCGCCACCACCACCTCCTACTTTTAGAGCTAAGGAGCGAGGATCGGGCCGGTGGTGAGGCGATGCTCGCAAGCTATTTTGCGAGTCTTGGAGATGGTGGCTGGGGCTGGTGGAAATTTGGGAGCTCAGAAATCTGTTCTCGAGCGACTCCAATCTAACGGAGCTGAGGTATTCCGGGGTGTATCAGGAGTGGCACCAGTCTGCAGAATCTTGCGCTAGAGTCGTGAAAGGATCATGGATGATCTTGACTTTGACCGAGGAGGAAAAGTCGAAAGAGGCGGTCGCTTCTAAGGATGAAGCGTATCGGTGGTGGCTTACGGTTCGAGATGGCGCTACGGCGAGATGATCGACTTGGGATCATTTCAAAACCACCTATCGAGAGAAGTATGTGGGCACCGGCTATCACGATGCTCGGAGGAAAGCCTTTTTGGGTTAGTGCAGGGAATAAGTCGATGCTCGGAGTATGAGGCGGAGTTTTTAAGGCTGAGTAGGTATGCTAGAGGCATCGTGGCTACTGAGCATGAGCGCTATGTCCACTTTGAGGACGGACTCCGAGATGATTTGAGGTTACTGATTGCCCCGCAGTAGGTTCGTGAGTTCTCATCTCTAGTGGAAAAGGCTAAGGTAGCCGAAGGGATCAAGGAGGCTGTGAGGCAAAGTTATAGTAGGAATAATCAGAAGAGAGGATTTGGGTCAGCTGGATCAAGTGGTAGTGTCCAGAAAAAGGCTAGGCCAAGTGGGCCAAATCAGGCGGCAAGGCCCATGACTACTAATCAAAGGCCGACTCAGTGTAACCCTGTGGAAAGACCCATTGGGGAGGTTGTTGGACCGGCGATAGAGGATGTTTTGAGTGTGGGTCTCTGGAGCATCGGGTCAGAGATTGTCCCCGAAAACTAGCTAAGAATCAGCCAGAGGGGCAGAATCGTACTCAGGATAGAAATATAGGGCCACAGAGGGGTCGCGGTAGCGGTAGAGGAAACAATGGTCCTAATAGAGGTCGCGGAATTTAGGGCAGAGGCGCAGGCAACACAGAGGCGAGGCAGCCTGGCTTAGTCTATGCAGTGAGGCGTCGCGAGGAGGGAGACGCACCGGATGTCATAACCGGTACGTTTCTAATATTTGGTCTTCCTTATGTTGCATTAATTGATGTGGGTTCGACGCACTCGTACATTGCTAGTAGTGTGGTAGAGACTATGGACCTAGACTTCGAAACTGCTTCTAGGGAGATGACTATAGTTAGCCCTTTAGGTCACTCTGTAGTGGTAGACAAACTTTATAGAGACATACCCCTAGAACTCCAAGGGGTAGTATTTGTGGTCGATCCGATGGAACTACCATCCAGGGAGTTCGATTTGATCCTTGGGATGGATAGGTGGTTAAGTATCGGGCGAATTTGGATTGCACGGCTAAGCGCATGGTTCTTAAGACGGCGGAAGGTGAGGAAGTGGTTATGATAGGTGATAGAAGGAATTACCTATCCAACGTAGTGTCTGCCTTGAAGGCTGAAAAGATGGTCAAGAAGGGTTGTGAGGCGTATTTGGTTCAAATCTGTGCTTTGAAAGCTAAGGAGTCAGTAGTTGGAAAGGTCCGAACAGTTGGGGAATTTGCTGATGTGTTCCAAGAAGAGCTTCCGGGTCTGCCTCCAGATCGGGAAGTTGAATTCGGTATAGACTTGCTACCCGAAACGGCACTTGTGTCTATAGCACCATACCGAATGGCACCAAAGGAATTGGTAGAGCTGAAGGCTCAAATTCAGGAGCTCTTGGATAGGGGGTTTATCCGACCCAGTATATCTCCGTGGGGAGCACCTGTGTTGTTTGTCAAGAAGAAAGACGGTTCAATGCAGATGTGTATCGACTACCGCCAACTGAACAAGCTAACGATCAAGAACAAGTATCCGTTGCCTCGGATTGACGACTTGTTCGATCAATTAAAAGGCGCCTCGGTGTTCTCGAAGATAGACCTTAGGTCGGGTTACCATCAACTTAAGGTGAAAGAAGTTGATGTTCACAAGACGGCATTTAGAACTCGGTATGGACATTACGAGTTTCTGGTAATGCCATTTGGATTGACCAATGCGCCAGCAGCATTTATGGACTTAATGAATAGGGTGTTTCAGCAGTACTTAGACCAATTTGTCGTGGTGTTCATAGACGACATATTAGTTTATTCAAAGACGGAGGAGGAGCATGACCGGCATTTACGTATAGTTCTACAAGTATTAAGGGAGAAGCAATTATATGCCAAATTCAGTAAGTGTGAATTCTGGCTTAGGGAGGTGGCTTTCTTAGGTCACATAGTGTCGGCTGAGGGAATCAGAGTAGACCCTCGCAAGGTTAAAGCGGTGTTGGATTGGAAACCGCCTAGGTCAGTGGCTGAGATACGAAGTTTTCTGGGTCTAGCAGGGTACTATCGGAGATTTGTGGAAGGGTTCTCGTTAATCGCAGTGCCGTTGACTAAGTTACTAAGGAAAGGTGTTCCATTTGTATGGTCAGAGAAGCAACAAGAAAGTTTTGATAAGTTCAGGAAAATTCGGCGTAAGCTCAGGTTACGTTCACCTGAGGCGAGAAAAGTTGTTTACTGATCTATTGTGATGCATCCCATACTGGTTTGGGATGTGTCTTGATGCAGAAGGGAAGGTAGTAGCCTATCGTCCACGTCGATTAAGACCGCATGAGGTTAACTACCCAACGCCGCGATTTGGGTTAGCGGCGATTGTCTTCGCTCAAAGATATGGAGACATTATCTCATGCGGGGAGAAGTCGATAGTCTACACGATCATAAGAGTTTGAGGTATCTTCGACCCGAAGGATCTAAACTGAGACAACGTCGTCGGTGGATTGAACTATTAAAGGACTACGATTGTTCAATCGAGTACCATCCGGGTAAGGCTAACGTGGTAGCTGACGCGTTAAGCCGGAAGGTTGTGACGGACTTAAGAGCAATGTTTGCTCGGTTGAGTCTATATGACGATGGGAGTCTTTTGGCAGAGCTTCAAGTCAAGCCAACGTGGATCGAGGAGATTAAGGTCAAGCAGTTAGTGGATGAAGGGTTGAATGCTAAGAGGGTGCAAGTCCAGGATGGTGGTTTGGAAGGATACAATCTGTCTAGTGATGGAGTGCTATGTTTTCAAGGGCGAGCATGCATGCCGAAGGATGAAGAGTTGAGGCGGAAAATTCTCCACGATGCACATAGCAGCCCATACGCTATGCATCCGGGAGGAAGCAAGATGTATGGAGATCTCACGAAAACAGATTACGTGGCCCGGCTGAAGCGTGAGGTAATGGCGAATTTGTAGGAAATGTCGGCGTGTCGTGAGTTAAGGCTGAACACCAGTTGCCATCAGGGCTACTTCAACCGGTAAAGATCCCTCAATGGAAATGGGAGAGGATCACTATGGATTTCGTCAGTGGGCTACCCCTTACGCCCAGCAAGAAGGACGCAGTTTGGGTAATAGTAGACCGTCTGACTAAGTCAGCTCACTTTATACCGGTAAGGGTGGATTTCTCTCTTCAGAAGCTAGCTAAGCTGTATGTGTCAGAAATAGTAAGATTGCATGGTGTGCCAGTGTCGATCATCTCGGATAGGGATCCCAGATTCACGTCAAGGTTTTGGAAAGCGTTGCATCAAGCTTTGGATACACGGTTGGATTCAAGATCTGACCTTCCGTCCACGATCGACGGACAATCGGAAAGAGCGTCTGAGATCTTAGAGGACATGTTAAGAGGATGTGTCTTGGATTTTAGTGGTAGTTGGGAGGAGTATCTGCCACTAGCGGAATTCACTTATAACAATAGTTATCAAGTGAGTATTCAAATGGCTCCATATGAAGCCCTATATGGACGAAAATGCCGTATTCCTACATGTTGGACGGAGTTGGGGGAACGACAAGTTCTGGGTCCAGAATTGGTAATAGAGACTGAAGACAAAGTCAAAGTGATCCGGGCTCGTCTTAAGGAAGCGTCGGATAGACAGAAATCCTATGCTGATTTAAAACGCAAGGAAATGGAGTATGCTGTAGGAGACAAGGTTTTTCTGAAGGTGTCACCTTGGAAAAAGGTGTTGAGATTTGGACGGAAAGGGAAGCTAAGCCCAAGGTTCATCGGGCCATATACGGTGATTAAGCGAGTAGGACCGGTAGCTTATCAGCTTGAGTTGCCGGAAGAACTAAATCAGATCCATGATGTCTTTCATGTATCGATGTTGAGACGGTATCGGTCAGATCCTTCGCACGTTGTGCCAGTAGCAGAGATTGAGGTGAACTCGGATTTATGTTTCGAAGAAGAACCGATTCAGATCTTAGATCGAGATGTGAAGGTTCTACGTAGGAAGTCAGTGCCTTTAGTGAAAGTGCTATGGCGGAACCATGGTACAGAGGAAGCTACGTGGGAACCCGAGGATGTGATGCGGCAGCAATACCCCCACCTCTTCTAACCAGGTAATTTCGAGGACGAAATTTATTTTAAGGGGGTAGAACTGTAACATCCTAAAAATGGGGCTATTTGGAATTAAATCATTTTTCCTATGTTTGAACTGCTGTGATATTATTTATGGAATAATAAAGGTTAATTAAGGGTCTTGAGTAGGCTCGGTTTAGTAGAAAATTTCATCTTGAACTTTAAAGGCAGGGAGCCTTAGCAGGAGGGTGATATAAGAATAAATGTGGATAATTTGACACAAAAATCAGCTTGGAAAAGTGGCAAAAAGAAGGCCACTTAAGAGCTAGTGTTGACGCCACCAAGGGGAGCTAGGGAGCTTGTGTTCGAGTCGCAGAAATCCCTCTTTTTGCACTTTAAGGGGACGGCACAAGTGGGAGAGTTTTTCTCCCTTTAAACTCTTTTATTATTATTAAAAGATAATATGAGTTTTTTTTAAAAGGGATTTTTATTCTAAGGATAATAGGAGATAAATGAGGATATTACATGGATTATTAAGAGATTATTATTTATTTTTAGGAATTAATTCAAATTATTTGAATTAATACAAATGTGTGGCCAAGAGTAATTTGGAGTGTTTTGCCGAAATTTGAACTCCCTGATTAGAGAGAGTGGACGGCAAGGGAGACTAGAGAAGGGAGGGTGCCGAAATTCCTTTAAGGCTACTCATCTTTTATTTTGTTTCTTTTTCTTTTCATTTGGTAGTAGTCGAAATTCCCAAACTCCTCTTTCATCCTTGATTTTTCCATCTTCTCAACCAAAAACTCTTCTTTTCCTCTTAGACCTTGACTGAACCTTCTCTACCATAATCTCCCATCTATTTTTCTTCTTCTCTCTTTTCAAACCCTCAATCGAAACTCCATCTCCTCTTCCACTGTTTTCTTTTCTTTCTTTTAGACCGAATACACCCAGTTGAAAGTGCCAAAATTTCTTGCCCTTATTATTAAGCATCTTAGCCGAATACTGAACAAGGAGAGGGGGTGTTCTTTAATCGAATTTGAAGGGTAAGTATGTTAGGCCGAGTGACTTAGACTCTCTTCTCCCTTTCTTGTCGACTTGAAGGTTGGTAAGTGACTATTTCGGCAATGGTTATTAAGGGTACTAATCGCATGATTGAAATCAACTTGATATAGGGCCTTCGGATTTGGAAGCAAGCAAGTGAACCCGTCATTTTGAAGCAATCGGTTTTGGGGTAGGGTGGTAAGATCTATTTTCTTTATTTGTGATATTCGGTTAAGCCGAAGGCTACTAACTTAATGATTGCCGATTAGGGAAGCAGAAACACTTGGTGGCTAGTACTCAAGGGCGTTAGGTAAGGCTTTCGGGTTAAATATTAACCCTTTGAATATTTTGGTTTTGGTCAAATGGCCTAGGACACTAATCTTGTGTTTGGCCGAACATAGGGACAAAGAAAAGCTTGTGTGGCCGATTTGTCTATTCGGGTTTAGGACTATCGTCGACACCAGGTGTGTACATACACACTTATAGCAATTAATAACTGTGCTAAATATATATTGTATGTAAATCTGCTTGATGTAGATACGGATTTAGTACCTTAATGGTACAAGCAAGGATTTCGGTAAGTCTCTGTTAATATGAGATTATTATACTGCTTTTGGGAAGCATGGCTTAATGATACATGTGATAAATGTATGAGATCTGTTTATACCTGTTTAACTATTGTGGGTTATATGAGAGGAGGGGGCAGTGAAATTGTGCCGACGGGCACCAGTGTTTTGGTAACACACTGTGACTACGGTCACCAGAGGTTTGGTACCTCCAGAGGTTTGGCACCTCATAGCGACTTGTCCCTGTGGTTAACACCACCGTGGGTTGGCCCCACTTGAGATATGGGATCGTCTGCCAGTGATTTGGTATCACACGATGGGTTGGCCCCATCAATCGATTTGTGTCTCACGGACACCGTGTTTTAGTAACACATTGTGACTATATGTCACCAGGTGATTTGGCACCACCAGGTGGTTTGGTGCCACAACAGGTAAGCGAGGCGTTTGGTTGGCTAGGTTGGGTACATAATATTTTGCATATTAATTGTTATATGTTGTGTATGAAAATGTTTTTAAAACGGGGGAAGGGTTACATACTGAGTCTTGGTGACTCACCTTCTCCTTTACATTTTTCAGGAGACACGTAGATCGCGGATGTGAAGCTGAGTGGACTCGAGGTGGCCATGCAGTGGATTTAATTTAAATGAACTTTAATTTTAGTTGTGATATTTTTATTTCGGGTTTTTATTCTATTTGGATGTAATAAGGCCTCCTGACACTTTATTTTTGTTATTTTTCATATGTTGGATACTTGTTTTAAACTATGTTATTATTATTGAATTTGAAATCACATGTTTTCCCAAGTTAAATCAGAAAGTGTTTTATCGCGCCATCGGGCACCTTCGAAGTTTTAAAATGACTCGGCTTAAATAAATTTCTCAAATAAACACTAAGTAAAGCTTTTACAAAACAATCAAACAAAAAGGTTTTCAACAACTTAAATCGATTTGGAAAAACGAATTTCTCAAAAATGTTTTCCACTGTAACAAGCTAGATTCGGCCATAAAGTTTGGGCCGAGTTTGGGTTGTTACACAACTAAAGCCATCAAAATCACTTACTTGCTAGAGGATTTGTTTACTGAAATTTTTGAGCTCTCCAACCCTTGTTTGCTGCCAATTTTCGGTGGTGATGAAGAGAAGAAAAGATGATACTTCTCTTTTCTTTATTTTCATAACCCCTTTTTTTTATTTCTTCTTTCTTTCTTTTTTTAATTTCCTTTTTAATCCACCTACTCCACTCCCCAATTTCTTTTATTCCTTTTTCATCCACTTACTCCACTCCCCAAATTCTTTTATTTCTTTTTTTTATCCTTCTACTCCACTCCCCAAATTCTTTTATTTCTTTTTCATCCACCTACTCCATTCCCCAAATTCTTTTATTTCTTTTTTCTTTCTTTTTCCTTATTTTCCTCCTTACCATACCTTTCCATAATTTAATAAGTCCACCTTACCATAATCCAATTTGTCTTATTTACAAGCTTGGTTGAAATTTAGGGAAAGAGTACAAAAATAATAGTCAAAATTTACACACAATGGGATTTGAACCTCTTCCCTCAAGGTACTTCACTTGATGCCATAACCTCCTTGCCATATGCTCATTTATGCTAGCAATTTACTCTTTTATTTCCATAAGCCTTGATGCCACTTACTATCTCTCCTTAATAGGCTTAAACACAAAACTTTAATAAGGCCCAACTTGAACTCGGAACTTCATAGAACCCCTTAACTCTCTAAAATCACCTTCCTAATAAGTCTAACTTGAAATAATGTCTTTCTCTTGTTCTCAAAAATTTTAAACACTCCTATGCCCAAGGCTCAATGGACCCAATCCTACTAGGCTCAATTTCAGGATATTACAATTCTACCCTCTTTAAAGAAAATTTCGTCCTCGAAATTTCCAATTAACTACTAAACGTATCGCTCAAATCACATCACTATGCTTCCGCTGCGCACTCTGATCTTAATAACACTAATGTACTGTTAACATAATCTTGAATCCTCTTTCACAACCAAACATCTAACCATAGAAGCAAGCAGTCATCTACCACTTATACTTAAATTTTTTTTTCTACACTCAATCATCACATCCAACCAAAACATACCTGACTTGATGGTGATAAAACTATCCCGAGCCTTATGCTCCTTAGACCCGCATCTCATACATGCTCCTGACCTCCTCCAACATTCTCTCAGATGACGCCTTTTGCAATAATCGCACGTCGAAAAGTTTGGACGTGCCTTAACATGCTTCACAGAACGACATTGCGACCCAAAAGAATCACGATCTATTTTCTTCTTACAGTCCACAGACCCAACTCGAAGTGCTTCACCAATTTCTTTAACCTTTTCAAATACCTCCTTAACTATTTGAGTCAGCTCATCAACCTTGGTTCGACCATGAGATCCCGTCTCAGGCACTGACGATGCCAGTACCTCCCTTTCAGGCACATGCCTCGATGCTGAAGATCTAGCCCTAGCACCTCGGCCTCTATCACGTCCATGTCCCCTAGCACTCATGTTCAGTAATGTCAATTTAATCTGATTATAAGTCTTATGAATCAACATACTATTCAATGTTTATCAACCAGTGTTTTATGAAGTGTGAGTAGAAAAGTTGTTTTTGAGAATCAAATCCGCATCCTAGAGTTTCAGTCTCTATAGTTTCAACTTCTAAAGCTAACAGTTCTAGAGTATTCTATTTTTTGGAATTTTCTTACCACAGTAATAACACAATAATCATGAAATGAAAACAAATACTTACTTGACTTGGTGTCGGATACTCGTGGTACCATACTTCCTTTAGAACATATATTTATAAATCAACATTCTAAACAGCTTTGGAAAACGCTTTTGAACCCAAACCACGGCCGAGTTTTGCAAACTAAGCTCTGATACAATTAAATGTAACACCCCAAACCCGGCCTAAAAGTTAGGCCCGAATCTGGCACGTCGCATTGAAGAGTTTTTTTTTTTGAAAACCATGCTTTCATTAGAAACTCTTCTTAAGAATTTAAAACTTTCTGCTATTCAAAACCTCAAATTTTGTTTGCTTATTTTCAAAATGTAATTTATTAAAAAAATCATTCCCTTGCAAAAACATTATTACTACAATTTTTGAAAACCTTTATTTATGTTTTTAGAAAAATTCTCGTTTTAAATAGTTTAAGCAAATAATAAGTATATCAACCATAAAGCAAATAATAAAATACTCCAGAGGCCTTATTACAACATTTAACCCAAAATAGTAAGTAATTAAAAGTACTAAAAGAAATCCAATTTTCAAATTAAACCATTTTGTAGTATGGCCTCCACCGAGTTATCCATGGCCCAAGTCCACGTCACTGAGCATTACTTGAAAAGGTTAAAAGAAAGGGGGGTGAGCTACAAGAACTCAGTGTGTAATCCCCTTACCATCATCCACTAGGTCGGAACACACATAGCAATATTTTGGGCCTAAGCCCATTACAATCATAGCATAATATCATATATAACATGCATGTGCTATGCAATTCCCAACCAAGCCTAAATTTTCATCCGCTACACACCCCCGTACCAACCAACACACCTGTGGGGATCAAGTCAACCCACCCCGCCAACACACCAATTTTGGGATGTTACAGAAGTCACTTGCATCACACATGAATTCGAATGGCAAATCCCAGTCTGGTGTGACGATTATGGGTGTAGTGACTAATCGACTCTTCAAATTGTTGAAGGCTTTTAAGCATTCCTTATCAAACTTGAATATTGAATCCTTCTTTAATAACTTGCATAGGGTTTAACAACTTTGGAGAAGTCCTTGATAAATCTTTGATAAAAATTGGCGTGGCCTAAAAAGCTCCTAACACCGTTTATAGATGTTGGAGTTGGGAGTTTCTCAATAATGTCTACCTTGCCTTGTCTACCTCAATCCCATGTCTCATTATCCAATGCCCTAGAACAATTCCTTCTCGTACCATAAAATGGCTCTTTTCCCAGTTGAGTACGAGATTCATTTCTTCGCATCGCCATAGTACCTTAGCTAGATTGGCTAAGCAATCATCGTAAGTATCTTTAAATACTAAAAAATCATCCATAAAAACTTCCAAATACTTCTCAACCATGTCAGTAAAAATAGACATCATACGTCTTTGAAATGTAGCAGGTGCATTACATAAACCAAATGGCATGCATCTAAATGCAAACGTACCATACGGGCAGGTGAATGTCGTTTTGTGTTGATATTCTGATGCTACTGTAATCTGATTATACCCTGAGTATCCATTGAGAAAATAGTAGTATTCTCGTCCTGCGAGTCTATCCAGCATCTAGTTCAAGAATGGCAAAGGAAAGTGATCTTTCCTAGTCGCTTATTCAGCTTTTGGTAATCGATGCAGATTCTCCATCCCGTAACCATTCTAGTCGATATCAACTCGTTGTTCTCATTCTCTACAACTGTGATACCTCTTTTTTTTTGGCACGCATTGGACCGGACTTACCCATGAACTGTCTGAGATGGGATAGATGATACCCACATCTAACCACTTGATGATCTCTTTTTTTCTACGTCCTTCATGATGGGGTTCAGTCTCCGTTGTCCATCGATCGTCCCCTTTTTTTCCATATTCCAAGTTAATCTTGTGCATGCATACAAATGGACTAATACCGCGAATATCAGCTATGGTCCATTCGATGGTCTTCTTGAATTGTTTCAAAACTAAGATAAGTTTCTCTTCTTGCTTAGTGGTCAATTCTACTAAAACAATCACACGCAGAGTAGAAGCATTACCTAAATAAACGTATTTTAAATGAGAAGGTAATACCTTGAGTTCTAATTTAGGTGGCTCCTCGATCGACACTTTTGGTTGGGAATAGTCCCTCTTTTCTAACTCCAAAGACTCAAAATGGGATTGCGGATTAAATCCCCTTTGATTAGCTTCTAGCAAAGCTAAGTATTCATCCTCCTCTTCATCATTTGAGGGATCCGATGTCAAAATTCTTTCTAGTAGGTCCTCAACACAATTGAGTTCCTTCTCCACTAGTAAATCCTCTAACACAGACACTGCAGAGAAATCATCAGTTGTGTCAGGAAATCGCATAGACTTAAAAACATTAAATGTTACCTGATCATCCTGAACACGCATAGTGAGCTTGCCCTTCTGCACATCAATAAGGGTCCTTCCAGTTTCTAGGAACGGCCTTCCTAGGATGATTGGTACTTCTTTGTTTGCTTCAAAATCTAGAATTACAAAGTCAGCAGGAAAGATAAACTTATCTACACGTACCAATACGTCCTTGATTTTTCCTTCTGGATGTGCTAAGGATCGATCTGCTAGTTGAAGAGTAACTGTAGTTGGTCTAACTTCTCCTATCCCCAGCTTCTAAATATTGACATAGGCATCAAGTTGATACTTGCACCTAAGTCACATAACGCCTTACCACAATATGTTGCTCCAGTGTTGCACGGTATGGTAAAACCTCCAGAATCCTTCAATTTTGGGGGTAGTTTGTCTTGAAGATATGCACTGCATTCCTTCGTCAAAGCTACCGTCTCAAATTCTCCAAGTCTTCATTTCTTAGACAAGATATCTTTCATGAACTTGACGTAGTTCAGCATTTGCTCAAGTGTTTTGATACGATCCACCTTGGGGTGAGTCGAAACGTATGCTAGTTGCCCAATCGTCTACGAGGAGGAATTAAGTCTTCGGAGAATAATCAGAAAAATATGGATGAGTTTGCAGAAGCTTTAGGTGAATTTGTTTAGAAGGTGGGCTTAAGTTAGGAATGGAGGTGTTTAAATGAAAAAGTTGATTTGGATAATCAAAAGGATAGGTTCGGTTTAAGATGAAGGGAAAGAAGATGGAATTCGGTTTAAGGTTGAACAAACAATGATAGGCTGATGGTAATGGAATTGGATAGATGGATAAGTGATGGTTTAGATAAATGATGGGTGACGGTTTCTATAATAGTTTAAGGTGGAAGATGGAATCGAAGATGGACCAAAGACCCGTTACATAACAAAGTAGGAACCAATGGTATAATTGAATGGAAGAGAAACGACTGAGCAACACTTGATAAGTTGGAATCGAAACTCGTACGAAAGATAGAGAAGAGAAAATCTCACTCGATGAACAAAGTTCATAAAATATATTCAAGGATCAAAAGTTCCCTTTTTCCAAACTAATAATAGGTATATATAGTGCTTACATGTGGTTAGCTGAAGAGACAAATGAATTCAACTTTAATATGCATTTAAATGGCTAAAATAAAAATCTAAAAACTCTTGAATTCCTCCAGCCAAATAACAGCAACTTTATGACTCCTAATAGCTGATTAAATGAATTTGAATGCCTAAAAGGTGTCCCTTGAGTTCTTCCATGATCAACTGAAAAGTCACTAGCCAAATGAAAAGTCTCAACTTCTGGAATTCTAGCCATGTAACTCCCATCTTCAATGTGATTAATTCTTTAATTAAATTGCTTGTCAATGTCCTTTGAGTTCTCCATGATCAACCGAAAAGTCACCAACCAAATGATGGAGAAATGATTGCGTGTAGTAAATACCATGAAGCAAACGTTATGGAAGTTGAAGATAAAGAGGCTGCCGAATTTAAAGAACCATAATGCTCTTCTTTATTCAATAGTAATAATGGATGTAAGATGAAAAGTCACCTGCAATTATCACATGTAACCGACAAATTAATGCAATTATTAAACTTAAAATAACTTAACAACTAACTTAATTAAATAAACTAACACTTAAAGATCATTTATTCTAGCAACTAGCTTAAGTAAATAAACTAACACTTAAAGCAACTAGCTTAATTAAATAAAGCATCATTAAATGAACTTAACTCATGCATCAATAAATTAACCTAGTAACTAGATTAATTAAAGAAACACCTATTAAATTAAATTCATTAAAAGAACTCAATTAATTAAACTAAATTGAGTTGAATTAATGACCAGCAACCATTTATTGAACTAAGATGCTTAAATGCAAGTACTTGAAATGCAAACTAAATGCAAAGCTGAAAATTAAATAAAGAGTTCAATTTAGTTGGATCAGTTTAAAGAGCTGGAATCAGCTTCACTTTGCACTTTGGCCCCTCAAACTTAGGCCACTCTCGATGGCATCGGATGGAGTCGAACCATGATGCGACCAGGATCGCATCACCCCCTTATTCTCATCTGATTGATTTCTATTCTTTGAATGTGGTTGACACTGTTTGTTCCAATTGACAACCCTAAAATTTTATCTTGTGTGTAAACGGTTTTTCACAAAAAGGGCTTAATTTGTTTGAACATGACATTAACGAGCACCCACTCAAGTTTTGTGAGAAATCTTTGAACTTGTGCAAATCTGTTTTGAAGCATGAAAAGAGATTTGAATGTTCGTTTTTGAGTATGCACAAGTCCTATTGGTTTAACATGATCGATTTAGTGAAACAGTTGTTATTTTTTGCCTTAAATAAACAAACTCATGTTTTTAAGCCGGGAATTTGTGTTGATTCATATTGTTGGAAAATCAAGCCACATCGATTGTGTGTGAACCATTTCTATCATTTTGATTTGTGGTCTTTGAATAAGGTAATGAAAATTTCCCAATGTGTTTTCTATTTATATTCGTTCCTTAAACAATTTCTTTGGTTGTCCATGAAGTTTAATTGATATATTAAACCTCTTTATATCAGCCCCCTCTTGTGTAACCAAATTCACTTGAAAACTGATCTTATTGAATGCATAACAACCTTTAGAAGTAATGGATGTGAGTTGAAAAGTCACCTGAAATTAACACATGTAACCGTCACATTAATGCAATTATTAAACTTAAAACAAATTAACAACTAACTTAAATAAATGAACTAACACTTAAGCATTATTTATTCCAGCAACTAGTTTAATTAAGTAAAGCATTATTAAATGAACTTAACTCGTGCGTCAATAAATTAACCTAACTAGATTAATTAATGAAACAAGTATTAAATTAAATTCATTAAAAGAAACTCAATTAATTAAACTAAGATGAGTTGAAATGATGACCAGCAACTCCTTTATTAAACTAAGATGCTTAAATGCAAATATTTAAAATGCAAACTAAATGCAAACTAAATGAACAAATGAGTTACTTATTGTATGACTTAATTAAATGCAGAATACAAAATGCATGTCATAAATAAAATATGTAGATCAATAATGCATGATATTAACTAAAAATGCATTTAATTAAACAAGAAATAATTAAAGACTAAAGTAACTAAAAAATCAAGTCCTTATTCCAGCAATTTAAATGCAAGAATTAAAATTTAAAGATGAACTCAAACGAGCTTATTTAAGCTGAATCAAGCTCGTTGAATGAGCACACAAACTCATAGAGCTAGATCGAGCTCAAATGAGCTGAATTTGAACTGGACGAAGCTCGTGGAGTTGGAAACAAGCTGGGATCAGCTTGCCAGCAATGCAATGCTCGACTCGGGATACTTGTCCAATGAAGTTCACGAGGCGTGCTCGCATCATTCCCCCTCTTTAAGGTGACTTGTCCTCAAGTCGAGCCGTTTGTCTAAGGGACAATATTTCTTCTTGCTTGGTTTTCCTCGATCAAATGGAACAAAGAATATCGAGCAATTCTGAAATAGATTCACTTATGGACAAGTAAACACATCACCATCATAATAAAGTAGCAGAGGGTTAAGATAAGAAAAACTTAAAGATAACCCGAATGCTAAGCAAAAGATGAATCTTATCTTGCCGAATTGACTTAATAATTTTGGAAACGACAAGCGCAAAGTATTTAAATTTGGATGGTACATGTAAAATTTAGTCCAGAGATCATATGGCAAAAATTTTATCCGTTCATAACATGAATGCTTCATATTATCGTACAATTTCGATATGTCATGAATATGAACAATTGAACAGAATGGAAGCAAGGAATGATTGATCGCACAATTTAGCAAACAAGAATGCATTCCTCTTTTCAACCACAACATTCCAAAAGGATCAAAATAGAAGACATATTCACTTGGCTTTTTTATTTGAACAACCTCATCTTGCCGTATTCAATTGAATGGACTTACAGTAGTAGGATTAATAATATGGCCACTTTCCACAAAGTCATCATCAACAACACCAATTTCTTCATTTTTCAAACAAAAGAAAGATATTGTTGACTTACCTTGATTATCTTGGAAGTTACAAGATGAAAGTTTGATTTTACCTCGTTTACGCAAAATAAACCTTCGCTCCTTAGCAAGGTAATGTAATCGATATTTCAAACTCGAATAAACCTGAAAAGGTAAAAAGTTAAAAAGACAATTTGCACTTTCCAAAATGTAATTTCCATAAAGATGGAAGATGCCAATGTCACCATGGATAATGTACTTAAAAGGACATGATGAGATGTTATTCACAGGTGGAACGTTTGATTCAATTCCAGGTTTAAAAACAAAATTTTCAGAATCAAGGATTTGATTTTGATTTTGTAAACCAACCACATACTTTATTTTCAAAAATAAAGATAAAACTCGAAGCAGATGAATAGGTATAACAAAGTTACTTACAATGAGATCATGATGCGTACCTTTTCTTGGAAACAACTCGAAGTGGCTTACTCCCGGCTTAAAGACTCGATTTTGGTCATTTAGCTCGATATACAGTAAGAGTTTCATTTTCTCAAATAAATAAAAAAAATAGAGCAAAGAAAACTTAGGCAGACAAAAATGCAGAAACTCATACTTCAAGAATCTCAATCGGATAGGCAAATCGCAACATGGAAATTTTACAAAAAAATTCAAAGATTTCTCTTGATGGACACAATCCAACAAAGTAAGCATTTTGGGCAAAAACCTTTTAACATGTATGTCAAACAAAGGAGCTGTGAGCATACGGTTATTCAAAAGTTCAAATCCATCACAGAACAATTGAATAGGTATGTTTATACAAAAAGATTTGGCACATGGATTCAAAGACTTTAAGCATTCAAACACATCAAAATGTGAAAAATCTTTGTCAAGCACATCCGGATTTCGCATGGGTAGGAACAATCCAATAGAAGGGTCAAACATGTTATAAGACCAAACTTTCATGGCATCACTTGAAACAACATCGTTAACATTAGTATGTGAACAATAATTGAACAAATCAAAAGATGGAAGTTTTTTAGAAATTAAGCCTTCAAACCCTTTTTGAACAAGTTTTAAATCCAACGGTCTTGACTTGATAAACATGTAGTCCTTACCTTTCTTATCTTCAATCGCAAGTAAGTGGTTATCCTTTACGTACTTACCTTTTTCAAACAACTGAAAACATCTCTCGTTTGGAAGGTAATGTAGCTGAATTTGGTCACACAAAACTTTAGGAACCTGAAAAGAAATATCACAAGAAGATCAAATAAAAGGGTTAGTGGGAACAATCCTCTCTTGCTCACTAACATCCTTCTCACTCGAATCTTTTTCTTCTGAATCTCTTGTTTCTTTTGTTTCAATTTCTTTCTCTTCAATCTCTTTTTCTTCAAGTTCTCTCAATTTTTCCACGCTTTCTTTTTCAACTTCTTTTTCACTATCAAATTATTTTTCTTTTCCATAGGCTTTTTCAATGACTTTTTCGAGCTCTCTCAAAACTCACTCATTCTCTGATACGGTCCCTCAGGATGAGTCGAGTCGTATGTGAATTACCCAATCATCTACAAGGAGGAAAATAAGGCTTCGGGAAAATATTAGAGAGATATGGATGAAAATAGATTAAAGTTGCGGAAGCTATCAAAAAGGGATGATAATTGATTAAATTATGGGGATGGGTTGTTAATGAAAATGGTTAGATGGTAAATGGATAGGTTTGTCTTAGGATGGAAGGAAAGAAAGTTGGAATTTTGGTTTAAGGATGAATAAAGATAATTTGTGGGAATGGAAAAGTGAACTTAAACGAGAAACGATTTAACACTATATGAAGTGTCACCCCAGTTTCTATAATGTTTAAGGTGTAAGATGGAAATCGAATATGGACCACGACCCGTTATCTAGAAAGATAAGAACCGATGGTATAGTTTGATGAAAGAACA
The DNA here is from genome assembly GCA_025503065.1 of Gossypium bickii. Classification (NCBI taxonomy): domain Eukaryota; kingdom Viridiplantae; phylum Streptophyta; class Magnoliopsida; order Malvales; family Malvaceae; genus Gossypium; species Gossypium bickii. The sequence goes on from CP106712.1 coordinate 46,136,024, forward strand.
AGTGATAGACGCCATAAGCTTGGCTTGATAAGTCTAAGAAACTTGTACGAAAATGAAGAGGAGATTAAACTCACTTGATGAACAAAGTTCATATAATTTCATAAATTGGCAAAAAGTCCCCTCCAAATGAAACTAACAAAGTATTTATAGGCCAACTAAAGAGCTAGCTGAATGGACACTAAAATGCTTAAGTGCTAAGCAAAAATTCAGCTAGAAATGACTAGAAAATTCTGAAAAGAAAACCATTGATTTGCCTAGCTAGTTTTGGCTGAATGTGGCCTTCAAATGCTTGCAAAATTCAGATGAATGTATTTGGCAGCAATAGAACTCCAATGGTCGGTTCTAGAAGACTGAATGTTCAAGAATTAAAACCAAAATTCGTCCAAGTCCATGTGCAGCCTTTGGAAATGTCAAAGGGCAGATTTCTAGAAGAAGAAATGTATTTTGGATCACTTGAAGATGCATGCAGCAGCTAGGTACGTCCCCTGCAATAATGGAGCTCTTAATTTGCTTTCTTTTGGCTGAAAAGTGTCCAGCAATAAAGATGGAGATGAGCAATCCTTTGGGTGTGAACATTCGACAATGAAAGGCCTTGTGTGTGAGCAGCCATAACCAAATGGTTGCTTGGAAACATCAAAAGGCAGCAGCCATTAATATCACAAATCAGCTTGACAAAATAGGCATCAAAGGACTTCAATTAAGCTCCATTAATTCGGCCTTGGGTAGCCAAATGAATGTCTTGGAAAGCTAAAAAAACTTTGGCTGAAAAGGACCTTGGAGACGCCAACAATCAGCTTCTTTGATGTTCACGAAATGCACCAGCTGTGAATTAATTCTTGTCCATTGATATCCACGAAATGGCACCATAAATTCATCCCATGCATGCTGAACAACACATTAAATTTGTGGCTCATTTAATGGACACCCCATGCATGCTGAACAGCTCTTTAAATCCATTCCATGCTTGCCCAACATCTCAATAATTCGGCCAACAAACATGCATGTGCTTGCTGCAAAATAACAACAATTAAATGGGTAAAATTCGGCAGCAAACAAGCAGCAGACAACCAATTTAATGACAAAAATGTGGCTAGACAAAGAGTTAAAACACATTAAATTCAGTAGCCACTAATTAAATAGAAAAACCTGCACATTAATTCTTGAATTAAAACTAATTAAAACCATGTAATAAAATGTGACAAATTAAATTAGACTTAGACAAATTAAATTCAACACTAAATAAAATATTTAGACACATTTAATTTGCTGTAGGAAAATTAATAAATAAAATATTTAATTTATTTAAAGCATTAAATTTTAAATAATCAGCTCAATGAGCTGGAGTGAGCTGGAGTGAGCTCAAATTGAGCTCAAATGGACTAATCCAGCTCAATTTGGAAGTGCACCAAAGTGCACATTAACTTTACGGAACTTGGGACATTTGATCCGAGCTCCATCAATTTATAAATCGCTGGTTCCCCGGGCGTGCCCATATCATTTTCTCTCTTGCCTCTTTTTTCTCTTTTCATTTTATTTCTTTTTTCTTTTCTTCTTTTCTTTTACATGGTGTTACAAAAGAATCAAGATGATAATTTTTTGGCTTCGAAAGAAGAAAATTTATTTACAAAGGAATCACAATAATTGTATCGAGAAAAATACTCCGTGTAGGATTTCTTTGAAGTTCCTGAAGGAGTATACCGTTCATCTCGCACGTCATCTTGCATGGAGTAAAAATCAAAGTCGGTTTCTCTTCGCCTTGAGTTCCTTGATGAATAAGAATCTCGATCGAAATCTCATCTCGAATAATCATTAAAAGTGTATCTTTGTGAAGGTCTTGATTCTGCTTTCCGATTTGATGACACTCATTTTTGTGGATATCTTTGTTCCACATGATCTAATCTCTCGTGTAGTCTATCAAACTTGGAATTCACCATTCTTTTCATTTCTTGCACCAAGTATTAGTACTCCGATTAGGTGAACTCTTCGCGAGACATTATCTTTGTTGCTGAAAAGAAATATGTTAATTCTCAAAAAAAATTAAGTACCTTACCGCAAATTCTCACGAGATCACTCGAAAAGAAAATTCACTCCATTCGTGTTTCACTCATTTTTATGGCTTTTTCTCTAGTGAATTCTCTCGTGCCTTTTACCTCTCTTTACCTTTCTCATGATTTCGTAAGCAGATTCGCCAAGGCTTAAAACCTTTGTCTAGATGGTCGGTTTCAAAGGGGTAACAAGGGATAAGATGAATAGGTTGTAGGGTAGCTAAACAAGAAAGATAAAAATCTGTTTAAGTGTAGCGTTTGGGGTTGAAAGAAAGGTACCAAGGAATGGTAAAATGATGTTGGTGATCAGGAATGTGTAAGATGAACGAAGACTCAAAACTTGCAAAACTTCACACACTTTTTTTTAATACTCGATTTTTTTTTTGAATTTTCGTAACTTTTTTTGTACTTCAAAAGACAATAGGATGAAATCAAAAGAAATGAAATACAACTTTTTTTTTTGAAATTTTTTAAGACTTACGAGTTAATCTTCGTTGCATTCTTCGATCTTCGGAGCTTCTCGATTCTAGCTCTAATACCAAATGATACGATCCGCCTCGGGGTTGAGTCGAGTTGTATGTAAATTGCCCAATCGTCTTCGAGAAACAATGAATAATCGATAGTTTAAGAATATGGTTTGAAACGGTAAGATGTGGAAGAAAGAATGGATTTTGGTTTGAAATGGTAAGATGTGTTAAGATAGAATATTAGTTTTTGGTACGAATTGGATAAGAAAGGGAAAATGGATTAAAAAAAAGTGCAAACAAGAACCAATACTGATTTGGTATCGACCCGCAGTTTATAAGCCCTTTTGATATAGGCACATCCGGGGCACCCACCAAATTTTAAGTTGATGAGCTCGGGTCATTGAGCCCAAGTGCCGTGGAGCTAGTGAGCCCTTTGGTGCACTTCCAAATTGAGTTGGATTAGTCAATTTGAGCTCAATTTGAGCTCACTCGAGCTCGCTCCAGCTCGTTGAGCTGATTCTTTAAATTTAAATACTTTCAATAAATTGAAATCTTTATTTATATATTTTCTCACAGCAACTTAAAGGCGTCTAAATATTAAATTTAGTGTTGGATTTAATTTGTTTTAGTCTAATTTAACTTTGTCTCATTTTATTACATGTTTTAATTAATGTTTTAAAGTTGTCTAGTTTTCAGCCGAATTTATGAAGCATACTTAACTTGCCTTAGTTCAAACATGCTTTAATTATGTCTTAAGGTTGGCTGCCGAATTTATGGTGTCCAATTGCCCCATTTAATGTCCTGATTTAATGAATTAAAAGCTAAATTAATTTGCTGCAGATTTATCTACTTTGGACGGCATGAAGTGGATTAATGAAACTATTGATTTTTGTTGTCTTCAAGATGACTTTTCAGTCAACCTTTTAATTCCTCAAGGACGGCATTTAAGGGGGATGTTGCTGATTGTTCTTCCCCAAGCTTCCATCGTGAATAGCAATGATTTAAAGGGGGCTGTCCAGCCGAATTAAATTCATGTTGTTAACTGAATTTAATGAAGTGTTGGGCGGCACATTAAGTACAAGGCATGGAAGGAATAAATGCAAATACATGGCTTGGGACGATAGCAAATTAATGGATGTTGGAGCATGCATGGAAGCTATTTAATATGTTGCATGGTGTTTGCCGAAAATTAATGAGATGTTTGCTTGGGCAGCAGCAATTTAAATGAATGCAAGGGGACATGCATGGACATCATTTATGGATATGTTGGGACGGTAATAAAGGCCTTGTCCAACATGAATGGACAAAATTAATGCATCAAGTGCAGCCTATTTTGTTGGCCGGATTTACTGCTTTGTTGGGCATGCATGAACGCCATTTAATGGCTCCTTGTGCCTTTTTTGTGAACACAAAGAGGCAAAGCTGCTGGTGCATTTCGAGAACATCAATGGAGCTACCGTTTGAGTTTTTCCAAGGGACCAAATCATGGAGTGCAAAGGCCATTAGCTATAACATTAATTTCGGCTACTTTTTGAGCTAGAAGGCTGCCTATATTCGGCCAAGAGGCATTTTTATTTCAAAGGAGGCCATTTCTCTTCTCCAAGGCTGCATTTAAACCACATTTAAGTTCAAAATCAAATGGAGACACACCCCATCAAGTCAGCCGAATATTGCTAGTTCACAAGGCCACATTCAGTCGAATTTTACGAAGCAAACTAAGTGACTTTGCTCTAGATTTTTCCAGCTCGTTCTAGTTAAAATTTACTTAGTTCTTAAGGCATTCAAGTGACCATTCGGCTAGCCTATGATAGCCTATAAATAGTTGTTATTTTCATTTGTTATGTTAGACTCTTTGATTATAAAACCTTGAATATATTTTATGAACTTTTGTTCATCGAGTGAGCTTGTCTCCTCTTAGATTTCGTACGAGTTTCGATTCCGACTTATCAAGTTTTGCTTGTGGCGTCAGTCGTTTCTCATCCATCAACTTATACCATAGGTTCTTATCTTTATATATAACGGGTCTTGGTCCATTTTCGATTCCATTTTCCACCTTAAACAAATATAGAACCCGGGGTGACACTGTCATAGTGTTGAATCAATTCTTTGTTTAAGTACTTTAATCCATTTCCACCAAAATATCACCTATCTTTTATCCATCTTCCTTCATCATAAAATCGAACCTATCATTCTAAACCTGTTCCCTTCATTTCCATCCTCCATTCCTAACTTAAACCATCTTCAAAATAAATTCATTAAAAGCTTCCGCAAATTTAGCTATCTTTTTCATATTTTTTTCTATTAATTCCCGAAAGCTTGATTTACTTCTCGTAGACGATTGGGCAACTCGCATACAATTCGACTCTCCCCGAGGCAGACTGTATCATGTAACACCCCAAACCCGGCCCATACACCATAGCCAAATTTAGAATGCCACTGAGAAAAACGTTTGAAAAGAATTTGACTTAAAGATAAAACCATAAAGATTTGTTGTCATTTGTAAAATATCATATATTGAAAATTCTAAATAATATTAGGTTGTAGCAAAATATCCGGATTTAAAAACTTTAATTTTAGATTATTATAACATCAATTGGTTCTTGAAATCATTTCCAGTTAAGCTCAATAATAATATAACTTTGAAATCATAAATAAAGTTTCCAAATACTTTGAGTGGCCCGTATTACATCAAATAAATATCCAAAAAAACTGAAAACATAAAGTGCATGAAATAAATAGAAACATCTTCTGCATGGCCACCTCGCATCCTTTCCAGCCCGGTCCAAGCATCACGTATCACCTGTGATGTTTGGTAAAAATTTGGGTGAGTCAAACAGACTCAGTTTGTAATTAGTCCACAGATTTCCACACATGGGCTTAGCCCACAATCACACCAAACCACATATCAGATAATAATGTATTTAATCCATATGAGTCCACAATTGGGCTTGGCCCATATCCACACCAACCCACATACCACATATGATGATGCAAAGTGCACCCAACCCAGCCTAGGGTCCATCCTCTACACACCCCCGTATCCAGCCACCACACACCAGGGGATTACTAAATAAACCCTCCAACCTCTACACACCAATTGGCAATTAATGCCGTCCACGTGAAATAAATCACAAATAATCCACAACGCGACCTCAGTCTGCGCCAATCCACGATGTAGCTCGTAGCTATCATCAAACCACGATGAGGCACATAGCCATCACCAAACCACGATATGGCACAAAGCCGATACCAATCACGATGAGGCACAGAGCCACTCATCAATCCACGTGAGGCTCGTAGCTCTCACTAAACCACGTACATAAATGTACACCCTGTCCTTCTTTCATATAATAGATCCCACCCCATGCACATGCAACGTACAATAGTGCTATGATAAATAATGCATGTACATGTTATTCAGGCATTCAATCATATTTCCACAGGCATATTCACAGTCTCATCAATAATTAATACTGACCTGGTTATCGACATACCCCTTAAGGGTATCCATCTCAATATTGCCACTGCACTTATTAACATATACTTAACACATGCAAATATGACATATAACCAGGAAATTTGTGGGTTAATCACACACCTGATAACCTGAAGCGTTACGCTCTCAATACCGATGCTATCACTAAGCGAAACTACCGCTATCTGCCAATAGTCCTGCCCTGCTGCTGGCCCACACCCCGGTGGCCAATCTCGTACAGCAGAGACTGATCGCCTTTTAAACTTAGGGATAGGGACTACCCCTTTCTCTCCTTGACTGGTATTCGCCTCCATCGAAAGTCACTTAATTAGAACAACCGGTTAATCGGTAACGATATAGTCACAACAAACCAAATCTAAACTTACAGAGTACCCTTACCAAAATGATCTTGACTCCCGGGACTCTCCTTATTTCTGTCGAAACTGTTCCTAAAAGTCACAGTCAAAATCGATCAACCTTAACAAAATAGATGGCCTTGGCCGAATACCATACTGGCTTACCTTGCTTATCTAATTCCCGAAACCACCACTTATCTATGGAGTTGACGAAATCCCTACTTATCAACTTGTTAGAATCGGCTTCAATACATGGAAACTATAAAGATGGCCCTTGGCTGAATACTACATATTGCTTACCTTGATGGATCAAATCCCGAGAGACTCCTTTGATGCTCCTTAATGTTGGCTATAAACAAGAGAACACAACATTATGACTTAATGAATATTCGGCCATCCTAGAAATCAAGGTCAAACATTTGGTTTCGGCCACCAAATGGAAAAGAAGCAAAACCGATTGCTAAAGAAGGATTTCCTTACCACCACCCACGTTCAAAGAGATCAAGAAAAAGTAGCCGGCAGCACTTCCCTTAGAGAATCGGCTTTTGAAGAAAAGAAGAGAAGAGAACTTTCTGTCACTTTCGGCTTTAAGGTTTCAAAAGTAGAAAAGAGAAAGAGAGAATGCAAGGTTCGGCTATGGCTCTCAAATGGAGGTGAAATATTCGGCTATCACAAAGGAATAGGTATCGGCTTTAAAACTACCAAAGAAATAAAAGAGAGAGAGGTAGGAAGAGAAAGGTAGATTCGGCCAAGAAGTAGAGAGGAAGAAGAGAAGAAAACACAAGGAATGCCCTTAATGTTCTTTGAGGTTTCGGCCAAGTTAATCAAAAGAGAAAGAGAGTTGATCACCATAAAATTTCAGCATGAAGAAAAGAATGAGACTACGCAGAAAAATGAACTAATTCCGGCTAGAGAGAAAAGACCAATTTGGCACCTTGCTAAACTAAATTTTGGCAACTAGCCCCCACTTTTGCATGGCCGAAATTGGCATCCAAAGACTCCCTTGGCCGGCCAACTCTTCAACCTCTACCAAATCCCATTTTTTTCTCCTATCTTTTCTCCATGCTACTCATTCAAAATAATTTGAATGAGTCAACCTTTATCACTTTTCCCTAGCTGAATTTTAAATCCTCATCCTTTCAAAGTCCCAATGCCGTCCAACTGCCTCCCCTCCTTGACGCAAAAACAAACTCCCATTTGCTTCCTCTGCAACTCGAACCTCCTCCCTCCTGAAGCTCCTTTTGACGCAAACTCCCCCTTGCACCCTTGCGTCTCCAAGCCACTTTACCACATGTTTTCTTGTGTCCAAATTCCCTCACAATTTTTCTTAAGGCCTTACTTGCCTAGCTTCTCCTTTTTTAAACTTAAACTCATTATTTTTCCAAAGCATTCCCCTTCATCCTAGAGTTCTCAAAACCCCTAAAACACCTCCAAACACACTCAAAGCCTACTAGCTCATGAATTATGCCTGAACGCATAACCCCTAAATCCTGGATGTTACATATCATCTGGTATCAGAGCTATAAAATGAGGAGTTTCAGACGATGACGAGAGTCGAAATAGGTTCATGAAAAAAAGTAAAAAAATAGAAGAAAAAAATTTTCAAGTTGTAATTTTCATTTCTTGTAATACATTATAGTGTAATTAAAAAAAAAGAAAGTACGAAAATTTGAAAAAAAAAAGGAAATATGAAAAAAATACGAATATAAAAAAAGAAGTGTGGAATTTTGAAGTACTTGTTTGCTTTCTATTCTTCTCCTCAGTCTCTGAATGCCCAAGACCATAATTTTTACCTGACCCCCCAAAATTTTTTTTCTCTTTGTTTTAGCCTACCCGATACCCAAAATTTTCTTTTGTTCAGCCTCCCCTATACCCGACATCAATCCTTTGTTACCCACTTTGAAGCCGACCCTCAAGCCGTGATTAGTCTTTCAAAATGAAGTACGAAATTGTGAGAGTAAGAGTGAGCGGTAAAAGGCACGAGTGTTACATTAAAGAAAAAGCCTTATACGAGTGAAAACACGAGTGTGAGCGATTTTTCTTTGTGAGTGACTTGTGAGTTTTTGTGGTGAGGTTTTACTTTTCAGTTTTATTCTTTTAACGATCTTTCTTTGTAGAAAATAAAAAAATGAATCAAGAAGCATTGTCAAAATTTGATTATCAATACTTGTTGAACGGGATGCGAAAAGTCATGAATTCCAAATTCGACAAGTTGCACGAAAGATTAGATCGTGTGGAAAAAGGAGCCCTTTACGAACGAGATTCTTCAAGTAAAAAATCAGAAACAAGAACCCCACGGAGATATACCGCTGAATGCTACTTGAAGAAGTCCCGACGTGATTCCTTTTCGCCATCAATTCTGAGACGAGAAGTTGATTATGAATCTTACTCCCTCCAAGATGACGAGCAAGTTGATCGATATTCCCGTTCTGAAACTTCCAAAAAAATATCCACGAGGTATTCTTCTCGAAGAACCCCCTTTCGATGACTATTTAAGAAGTGACTATTATCGAGACTCCTACTCAACGAGATCTTTGAGATGGAGCAAAGAAAGTTATGAGTACGATCCTTTTCAAGGCAACGAATGAAAAAGCACGAGATATTCGTTGTATGATTCAAAAAAGTCCCACACGAAGGATACACGAAGAATTGAACATGATTTCTATGAGAAAATGACTTCTTTCTTTGAGGCAAATCCTTCTATTCTTGAATCTTTTGTAACATCTCCGAGTTGTAATGAAATTGAAAAAGAGAGTGAAGAAGGAAAAGAAATAAAAGAGTGTGAAAAAGAAGAAAATGAAAAAGTTGAAAAAGAAATAAAAGAAAATGAGAAAAAGAAATAAAAAGAAGATGAAAAAGAATTTGAGAGTGAAGAAAAAGAGCTTGAAAAAGAAAATGAAGAAAGAAAAATTTAAAAAGAAATTGAGAAAAAAATTGAGCCAGAAAAAGAGAGTGATTTTTCAACTAATCCATCTGAAGTTTTCTCTTCTTCTATTTCTACTTTTTAGGTTTACGAGAAACCGAGTGCTGAATGCCAACTTCAATACCTTCCCGACGAGTGACGGTTTCGTGTGATCAATAAAGGTAAAGTTGAATCACCCGAATCGGAAGGTAAAGAAGGTAAGTGTTATGAAATGATTCCGACTCCACCAAATTTGTCTAATGATTGTAAATATGTGGATGACATCATCATTTGCCATTCTTTGATTGATTGTAATAATTCAAGTGATGGTAAAAAGAGTTTGACTACTAATAATCAATGCAATGCAAAGTATGAAGGTGAAGAGACACATATCCAACAAGTACAAGACGTGAGTAAGTATGGCGATGAATTTTGTCTTAATCCCAACTTGTTTGATTGTGGTTATTACGATATTTGTTCATTGTCTAATACAGAATCTTTGAGTTTTTGTAAGACTATTTTAAAGCATGTTTAAAGTTTTGATCGCTCGATCTTGAATGTGCATAAGTCTTATTGGTAACATGTTTGATTTTTCTAAACCCTTGTCACATTTTGAATTTAATAATCAAAATCATGTTTTTAAACCGGGCATATGTTCTTATTTGTTTTGTGGAAAACTCAAGTATCATCTGGTATGTTTAAAAGATTTCTATCTTCTTGATACAAGGTTTTTGAATAAGGTAACGAATTTTGTCAACTTTGTTTTCAACTTCTATTCGTTCCTTAAACAAATTTTGTGGTTGTACATGCAATTCGTGTACATGGAGTTCCAATTTTGTTTGAAAAAGGTTGATTTACGAGTAAAGCATCGACTACATTACATGCCCGAGGAGAGGAGGTTCGCCTATATCGAGCAAGGTAAATTCGATCTTCGAGTTTCAGCTTGTGAAGACAATCAAGGTAAGAACGGTCTCTGTCTTTTTGCGCCTAAAGGTAAGTCTTCCAAAATAGTTGATATATTTTTTCTCTCTTTGGATGATGACATGCATTGTGTTGATGAACTGCCTTTTGCAAAGCAATTAGATCATGATATGCTTAGCTATTCCAATTTGCTTCTTTATGATCTATCTGTTTTGGATATTGATAGGACACATGATGTTGATTTCATTTCTGTAAAACATTTAGATCCTGATATGTTCAAATGTTCCATTTTGCCTATTGATGGTCTATCTGTTTTAATGATTGACAAAAAGATTCTTGTATTCGATACTTGTTACAATTCATGTGCGAGTGGTTCCTTATTTTGTACAAAGCAAGGTTCGGATGTTCAACTTCAAGTGCCATATGCACTTTCTTCACTACTTGTTTGTGACGAATATATCTATCTTTTGGTGTGCTACTCGCATGATCATCTTGTCTTGTGGAATCCAATTAGATCGTATGCATGCTTTGAAGCTTATCCACTTTTGTTCCAAAATTTTGACAAAGCATTGATCCTTTTGTATGATAAAGTGCTTATGTCTGTCCGCATGCGATTTATTTGTTTGGTGTTGTTTTTATTCGGGTTGCAAGTATGTTTAAAACATTTCTTGTTAATTCTTGAATTTTCTTTTCAGGTGTTGCGATTATCATTCGTCCCGTTTGATCGAGGAAAATCTGGTCAAAAGGAATTTTGTTCAGAAAATCAATAGGCTAATTCGAGGACGAATCATCTTGAAGAGGGGAGGGATGATACGGGCACGCCCGGGGCACCCACCGAATTTCAAGTTGATGAGCTCGGGTCATTGAGCCTAAGTGCCGTGGAGCTAGTGTGCCCTTTGGTGAACTTACAAATTGAGCCAGATAAGTCAATTTGAGCTCAATTTGAGCTCACTCGAGCTCGCTTCAGCTCGTTGAGCTGATTCTTTAAATTTAAATACTTTAAATAAATTGAAATCTTTATTTATATATTTTCTCACAGCAACTTAAAGGTGTCTAAATATTAAATTTAGTGTTGGATTTAATTTGTTTTAGTCTAATTTAACTTTGTCTCATTTTATTACATGTTGTAATTAATGTTTTAAAGTTGTCTAGTTTTCAGCCGAATTTATGAAGCATATTTAATTTGCCTTAGTTCAAACATGCTTTAATTATGTCTCAAGGTTGGTTGCCGAATTTATGGTGTCCAATTTCCCCATTTAATGTGCTGATTGAATGAATTAAAAGCTGAATTAATTCACTATAGATTTATCTACTTTGGACAGCATGAAGTGGATTACTGAAACTACTGATTTTTGTTGTCTTCAAGATGACTTTTTGGCCAACCTTTCAGCTCCTCAAGGATGGCATTTAAGGGGGATGTTTTTGATTGTTCTTCCCCAAGCTTCTATTGTGAACAACAGTGATTTAAAGGGGGTTGTCCAGCTGAATTAAATTCATGTTGTTAACCGAATTTAATGAAGTGTTGGGCGGCACATTAAGTACAGGCATGGACAGAATAAATGCAAATACATGGCTTGGGACGGCAGCAAATTAATAGATGTTGGAGCATGCATGGAAGCTATTTAATATTCTGCATCGTGTTTGCCGAAAATTAATGAGATGTTTGATTGGGCGGCAGCAATTTAAATGAATGCAAGGGGACATGCATGGACATCATTTATGGATATGTTGGGATGGCAATAAAGGCCTTGTCCAACATGAATGGATGAAATTAATGCATCAATGCGCAGCCTATTTTGTTGGCCGAATTTAATGCTTTGTTGGGCATGCATGAACACCATTTAATGTCTCCTTGTGCCTTTTTTGTGAACACAAAGGGACAAAGCTGTTGGTGCATCTTGAGAACATCAATGGAGCTACCGTTTGAGTTTTTCCAAGGGACCAAATCATGGAGTGCAAAGGCCATTAGCTATAACATTAATTTCGGCTACTTTTTGAGCTAGAAGGCTGCCTATATTCGGCCAAGAGGCATTTTTATTTCAAAGGAGGCCATTTCTCTACTCCAAGGCTGCATTTAAACCACACTTAAGTTCAAAATCGAATGGAGACACACCCCATCAAGTCAGCCGAATATTGCTAGTTCACAAGGCCACATTCAGCCGAATTTTACTAAGTAAACTAAGAGAGTTTGCTCTAGATTTTTCCAGCTCATTCTAGTTAAAATTTACTTAGTTCTTAAGGCATTCAAGTGACCATTCAGCTAGCCTATGATAGCTTATAAATAGTTGTTATTTTCATTTGTTATGTTAGACTCTTTGATTATAAAACCTTGAATATATTTTATGAACTTTTGTTCATTGAGTGAGCTTGTCTCCTCTTCGATTTCGTACGAGTTTTGATTCCGACTTATCAAGTTTTTCTTGTGGCGTCAGTCGTTTCTCATCCATCAACTTACACCATAGGTTCTTATCTTTATAGATAACGGGTCTTGGTCCATCTTCGATTCCATTTTCCACCTTAAACAAATATAGAACCCGGGGTGACACTATCATAGTGTTGAATTGATTCTTTTTTTAAGTACTTTAATCCATTTCCACCAAAATATCACCTATCTTTTATCCATCTTCCTTCATCATAAAACTAAACCTATCATTCTAAACCCGTTCCCTTCATTTCCATCCTCCGTTCCTAACTTAAACCATCTTCAAAATAAATTCATTAAAAACTTCCACAAATTTAGCTATCTTTTCCATATTTTTTTCTATTAATTCTCGAATGCTTGATTTACTCCTCGTAGACGATTGGGCAACTTGCATACAGTTCGACTCTCACCGAGGCACACTGTATCACCTTTAGTTCAGTTTAGGAGTGGTTAAGGTGACCTCGACCCACTATCTAACAAGATAGGAATCTCGGTATGTTTGAACGCCACACTACAAGTAGTGATAAGTTCAGTTTTCGACAAAGAAAAACGGATGACACAACTAGATCACTAGGTAGCCAACGAATCTTTGAACGAAAATAGAGAAAAGTTTGCCTCACAAATTGAGTAGCATAACTGATACGGGCACGCTCGGGGCACCAACATCTTACAAATTTATGGAGCTCGAATCCAATGTTCCTCGGCTTTGCAAGCTCTGTCAACTAACACAACAAATTGTTTTAATTCTAGAATCCTGACTAGAAGTCTAATGTCTTCGTTCAACCCATCTTCAAATCGTTTACACATAATTGCCTCAGTTGAAACACACTCTCGAGCATATTTACTTAGTCTCACAAACTCTCTCTCATACTCTGTCACAGACATTTGACCCTGTTTCAACTCTAGAAATTCCTTATGCTTTTGGTCGATAAACCGCTGACTAATGTATTTCTTTCTGAGCTTGGTTTGGACAAATTCCCACGTGACCCTTTCTCTTAATACCACTGATATCAAAGTATTCCACCACTGATATGCAGTATCTCTCAGAAGTGATACAGCGCATTTAACACATTCAGCTGGCGTGCTAGAAAGTTCATCAAATACCCAGATCGTATACTCAAGCCAAAACTCGGCTCTCTCAGGATCGTCATCAACGGTAGCTCTAAACTCTTTAGCCCCATACTTTCAGATTTTATCAACATGTGGCTTACTTCAACGTAAAGGTTCCAAACCATGAGGAGCTATGGGGACCAGTTGGGGAATAGGTGGGGGTGGAGGTTGTTGAGTAACCGGATTAGTTCAGACAAACTCAGTGAACTACTCATTCATCATTTGGAAGAAGGCTTCCTTGGCCTCTCCTCCATGATTACCCAATAGGGTCTCGACTCAGACTACGCTACTCCTGTAACATCCTGGATTAGGGGTTATGCGTTCGTGCATAATTCATGAGTTAGTAGGTTTTGGCAGTGTTTGGAAGTGTATTAAGGGTTTTTAGAATTCTAGGATGGAAGAGAAAGCTTTGGAAAATTATTGGTTTTTAAGTTAAAAAGGGGGAGCTAGGTAAATGAGGCTTTAAAAGGAATTCTGTGTGAAGCATGACACAAGGAACCATGTGGTAAAGTGGCATGAAGGCGCAAGGGTGCAAGGGGGGAAGGTTGCGTCAAAGGGAGTGCCAAGGGGGAAAAGGTTCGAGCATCGTAGGAAGCATTAAAGACTTTTATTTTTGCGTCAAAAAGGGGAACTGGGCTAAGGAGGCTTTAAAGAAATTTTTAGGAAATTAATGCCACAAGAAATCATGTGGTAAAGTGGCAATGGACGCCATGTGCAGTGGGAATAAGGGCCTTGGTTCGAGTTGTGAAGGAAATAGGAAGGAGTGTTTATTTTTGCGTCAAGAAGGCGCCTGGCGAAAGATGTTTTAAAAGAGATTCTAGGTGAATCATGTCACGAACAGTGCCTTGGCAAAGTGGCTTGGAGCGTTATCTGTGGAGCAAGGAGCAGGTCTCATGTTCGAGTCTTGTTGGCAGCAGGGAGGCGTGTTTTTATTTTGCTTTTGGCGTTAAGACAAGGGGGAGCTAGGGAAAGAGGTCTTAAAAGGAATTGTGGGGAGTTTATGTCACAAACAATACTTGGCAAAGTGGCTCAGGCGTTATCTGCAGCTTGCGTCCAAGGGCTCCAGCAGGTCTTGGGTTCGAGGCTGGTGAGCAGCAAGGGGAGCGTTTTATTTTGATTTTGCGTCAAGGCAGAGTTGGAAGAAAGTGGACGACACATGGGACTTTTAATTGGATGAGGATTCAGCTTATTCTCCTATTAATTTCGGCTAAGGTAGGATAATTGATGATTATTTTATTTTGTGCAAGATGAAGAAGAGATAAATAAGGATTTATTTATCTTATTTTGGTTTAAATAGGTGATAAGAGATAATATAGGAGTTTGATAAGGGATTAATGTTGGATTAATTTATTTTATTTGTTAAGGAGAAAATAGAGGAGATTATCAAAGAGTTTGATAATAGCAAGGATATAGTAGCCGAATTCTTTATAAGGGAGAGTAATCATCTTTGATATCTTTTCTTTAAATTTCTTTGTGCCGAATTTCTTCCCACTCACACCTCTCATTCTTTTCTTTCATCCAACACCAAATCTATTTCTATTTCTTTGAAGCCATAACCGAAGCTTAAAGTGCCTATTCTCTTTGTTTTGCCGCAAGTCACAAAAGCTAAAACCCCTCTGTCATTGTTCTTTGTTGCCGAAATCTCCAAGCATAAAACCCTCTCCATTGTTGCGTTTTCTCTTCACCATTAAGTACCGAAACCATCATTGTTGTGCTCTAAGCCGAATCTTTAAAGGAGGGTGCTGTCGACTACTTACTTTAGGCTCTTCAAAGCAAACGTGTAATAGTGGTAAGTGAATTCTCCTTTGGTAATCAGTTTTTGATTCTTCAAGGTAGGCCAATAAGGCATTCGGCCAAGGGCCATCTTTAGAGTTTAAATGTGACCGGTTGGTATTATGGTTAATTAGGGGGCAAGTCGACAGAAGTAGGACAAGCTTCGGGATTCAAGATTATTTCGGTAAGGATATTTAGTAAGTGTAGTTTCGATTCGATATGTTTTGATTAAGGTATTAGTGTTTAACCGCTTGATCGATTAAGTGTTGTCGATGGATGCAAATGCTAGTCAAGGAGGACAAGGGATAGTCCCTATCCCAAGTTTAAAAGGAGATCGGTTTCTGCGCTAGGGATTGGCCACCGGGGTGGACCAAATCGAGCAAGAAAGTAGGCAAATAGCTGTAGTGTCGCTTAGCGATAGTATCGGGATCGAAAGTGTAGTTCTTCACGTTATATAAGGTGTGTGATTAACCCACCGTTTTCCAGGTATATGATATGTATGTGATATGTGTATGTGTTATGAATGTGCTAACTAGTGCAGTGGAAATTGTGATACGGATACCCTCAAGGGGTATGTCGATAATCCGGTAAGTACCAAATCTGATTATTAATATAAATATGTGTTATGACTATGCTTGATGAACATGCTCATGCATCATTATATTATATCATTATTTTATGTTGCATGTGCATGGGTTGGGATATGATATGAAAGAAGTGCGGGTGTACTTCGAAAGCGTGGTTTGATGTTAGCCTTGAGCTACATCGTGGATTGACGTTGACTGAGGTCATGTTGTGGATTAATTGCGATTTAGTTCGCGTGGCTTGATGAGTGGCTGTGTGCCTCATCGTGGTTAATATCGGCTATGTGCCATATCGTGGTTGATGAGTGACTATGTGTCCCATCGTGGTTTTGGTGTTAGCTATGGCTACATCATGGATTGGCGTTGACTGAGGTCGCGTTGTGGATTATTGTGCTTAATTGCACGTGGACGGCATTGATTGCCTTTTGGAGTGAAAAGGAGAGGGTGATTTGATAATCCCCTGGTGTGTGGTGGCTGGATACGGGGGTGTGTAGCGGATGGACCCTAGGTTGGGTTAGGTGCACTTTGCATATTGTATCTGATATGAGTATTTGATGTGAAAATGGGCCAAGCCCAATTGATATGTGGATTAATGTGAAAAGGGCCAAGCCCAGTATATGAATGTGGATCAATGTGGAAATGGGCTAAGCCCGATATGTGGAAATTATGTGGTTAATTACCCTATTACCAGATGAGTGATTTGAATATGGGCCAAGCCCAGAATGTGATAATATGTGAATATGATAATTGTTATCTGATATATGGGTTAATAGGTGGTTAACATGTGGGTGGAATTCAGTAGATTAGTTACACACTGAGTCTATATGACTCACCCAACTTTTTACCAACATCGCAGGTGATGTATGATGATCGGACCGGGTTGGAGTGGATACAACGGTGGCCATGCAGAAGTTGTTTTCCTTATTTAATAGAATTTATCATTTTCAGTATTTTCAGTCTTTGAATAAGTATTTATTGTAATAAGGCCGAATTAAATTATTTGAGTATTTTTATTATGTTAAAGTAAATTGACGATTGAATTATTATTTTGAAATCGCTTTATTTTCTAAAACTTTATCTTAAAATATATATTAAGGTTTTAATCCGGATATTTTTATAAACACCACACTTTACTTAAGATTTTAAATGGTCCCCGTTTTACAAACTCAATATGTTGTCATGATTTTATCTTTAAGTCGAATCTTCTCAAACGTTTTTCTGCAGTGACATACCAGATCCGGTCAGGGCTTGTGGGTAGTTGTCATGATTTTATCTTTAAGTCGAATCTTCTCAAACGTTTTTCCGCAGTGACATACCAGATCTGGTCAGGGCTTGTGGGTCGGGTTTGGGGTGTTTCAACTCCGTGAACAGAGGCTGGCACTGTAACACCCCTAACCCGTAGCCATCGCCAATTTAGGGTTAAGAGGCATTACCGGATAATCAAAACTTTTACGGACATTTCATAATATAATTCATCAAATCCAATCAAAGTGTCCCTTAAATAGGTTAAAGAGACCTTAAACATGCTATAAAATAGGGCCGGGACTAAACCAAACACATACGAAGATTCTCAAAAATTTTAAAAAAATTCTAAGTTCAGAGGTCACACGCCCGTGTGGGCAGGCAGTGTGCCTCCCACGGCCTCAGACACGCTCGCGTATCTAAGCCGTGTCAAAACAGGGCATACATACTGACTTGTCCATACTGCTGTGGACACGTCCATATGCCTCACCCGTGGTTACTACTGAATTGCACCACATGGCCAGTCACACGCCTGTGTGTCCAGCCCGTGGTCGAGTCTGACTTGTTTTGAAATACAACCACGAGGGACACGGTCGAGCCACACACCCGTGTGCTCAACTGTGTGGGCAATTATAGGCCATTTTCAAGGCCAAAATGCCACCCACACATTGGGTTTATTCCTACAAGCACAATTAAGAATCTTTCCATGCATCATTAGCAACCAAAACACATCAAAATGTTCATCATATCATCATATTCAATCTCATCTCTAAACATGCTAACTTATAAGCCATTTGGTTCAACCATTTCACAAGTATATCTAAACATAGTTCATTCATATCTTACCACAATACTAAGGCATTATCTCATCAAAGATATTTCAACATTGCATCAACAAACTTACCATTCACAAAATCATTTCATTTGCCATCAAGCCATACCAAACCATACATTATAAGACATGGCTAGTCATTCACAACACAACTATTTATCTAGCCATATCACATGGCTATGTACATATTTCAAACATATTCCCAAAACAACTAGCCTATACATGTCATATTTAGTTATGAACACATTCAAAAGTACCAAAATAAGTTTGAGTAGTGTGATGACAATCCTCGACGATCCCTGAGCCTTCAGTAGCTTTGACAATCAGTAAAACAGAGTAATCATATACAAAGTAAGCTTTCAAAAGCTTAGTAAGCCATATACAAATAAACTTAATACATAATACACATAGCCACATAAACACAATAACATTAATGTTTCTCATTTACAAATTCATAATATCATCCTTGGCTCATTACTTAGCCATTACTTACTCATATTTCACAACTCAAATATCTCATATGTTCATAACTCATTTAAGCATATATATCACATATCATCTCATCATGTACTCATGTCACATTCATTCATATATCACATTTTGGTTCATTGCATCCATATGCATATTTACTCACCTTCCATGCCTATTCAAAACATATACATCAAACGTACCTGAAGCAGATATACAAATCGTATAGTCATTCATTTCTCGAACTTGACCGTTGAACCGTTCAGAATCTAATAGGATACTCATAGTGCTCTAAATAGTCGTAGAATGCCAACGTCCCAGACGTGGTCTTACATGTATCCAGATATCGATGCCACTATCCCAGACAGGGTCTTACACGAATCAATACGATGCCAATGTCCCAAACATGGTCTTACACGTAAATCCCATATCGATGCCAACGTCCCAGACATGGTCTTACACTAAATCTTGAATCAATGCCAACATTCCAGACGTGGTCTTACACGAAATCTCGAATCAATGCCAACGTCCCAGACGTGGCCTTACATGATATCACATATCAGACACCTATTTCATGACATATACTATCCTATCTATCCCTAAGTTCAAACGAGACTTCTCAGACATTATCAACTTGTCGATATAAATATATCCTCGGATTTCACATAAATTCCATCTCAATTGATATTCATAGCAATCCAAATTTCATATATGCACAAATAATTCAATTCAAATACATTTATTTGTATATCGACTTACCTCGGATTTGATTAAACGGAAGGATTTGGCTATTCAATCACTTTTGACTTTCCACGATCTAAATCTGTTTTCTTCGGTTCTTGATCTATACATATTCAAATTTAACTCATTTATTCACTAATTCATTTAATTCAATCCAAAAATACATATTTAGGGCAATTTACAAATTAGCCCTCATATTTTCACATTTTTATGTTTTAGTTCTTATTTCACAAAATCACAAAATACACATAATTCAATACATCCTATGCTTGGCCGAATATTACCCATGCTCATTCAAGTCCTCACATTTCATTTATTTCACAAT
Organism: Gossypium bickii; assembly: GCA_025503065.1. NCBI lineage: Eukaryota > Viridiplantae > Streptophyta > Magnoliopsida > Malvales > Malvaceae > Gossypium > Gossypium bickii. The sequence continues at coordinate 46,155,687 of CP106712.1, forward strand.
TTAGTCCCCCAAAATATTGTTTTCTCAATTAAGTCCAAATTACTCAAAATCATCAAAACTTCAAAGACAAAACATGTTAATCTAACACATATATTTCATATTTCACCATCAAACATCACAAAACTCATGTGTTCATCAATGGCACATTTCAAAATATTCATCAATTCAAAAAATTGAAGCATGGGTTTCAAAGTACTCGAAGCAACGATTACAAAAACGTAGAAATTATCAAAAATCGAATCAAAATCATACCTTAATCAAAGAGCTTTATGGCCGGATGCCCTAGCTTCTTGTTTTCTTTTTTTATTTTCTTTGTTTTTCGGGGGATGGACACATAAAATCCACCATCTTTTAACTTTTTTTATTATAATAACTTTATTAATATAATTACTAAATTAGCCTTGGAAATTAAATTAGTAACCCTTATAATATATGCCCTTAAACGTCCATCCTATAGTTCAATGGCATATTTGCAACATAAGACCCTCACATTAAAAGAACAACCATTATTCAGCCCTTTTAAAAATAACCACTAGGTTTTCATGTTATGCGATTTAATCCTTTCCTCAAATTAAGCACACAAATGATCAAATTAATTCACAGAAATTTCAAACATGCTTAATCATATATCATAGGCACGAAAAATAATATTAAAATATTTTTCTAACTCAGATTTGTGATCCTGAAACCACTAATACGATCCCGGTCGCATCATGTTTTGACACAACTCGCCAACCTCAAAATTGGCCTAAACTTGAAGGGCCCAAGTGCAAGATGAAACATCTCATAGACCTGATTGATTATTGGGCTAATGTTTTAAGGACTTTTTAATTTAATAAAGTTTTATTTAAATTAATAAGTTTGCATATTTTTAATTTTAGATTTGAACTTTGTGTGTTCTGTATTTAATAAAGTTTGCATTAAGTAACTCATTGTTCATTTAGTTTGCATTTCAAACCATGCATTTAAGCATCTTAGTTTAATAAATGAGTTGCTGGACATTTATTCAACTCATCTTAGTTTAATTAATAAGTGTTTTTGTTGAACTTTATTTAATAAGTGTTGCTCTTAATTAATCTAGTTCCTAGGATTATTTATTGATGCATGAGTTAAGTTCATTTAATTATGTTTCTGGAATAATTGATGCATATGTTTTAGTTCTTTTACATAAATATGTGTTATGTTTAATAAGTGTTTACATGTGTTTAATAAGCTCATTTGAATGTGTTTATTGCAGGAGTCTTTTCAAGTCATGACCGTTACATTTCAAGGCTGTTACAACTTAATTGAAGTGACTTTTCAAGTGCTTTTTGGTTACAAAAGAAAGAGCTGTTACCCTAATTAGAACGGTGGTTTCGGGACCACGAATCTGAGTTGGAAAAATATTTTAATATTATTTTCTATGTTCATTATGTGTGAATTGGTGTGTGTGAAATTTTCGTATTAAAATTTGATCGTTTTGGTGTTTAATTGTGAAAAAGGGCTAAATCGCGTAAAATGAAAATTTGAGGGTTAAATGAGATAGTGCCGAATTGATGATGTCTTTATAAATTGGAGGTTTAAAGTAGTAATTTGGTCATAAAATGAACATAGTGGATGGTTGGTATGCATGTAATAGTATTGAATTGTTTATTATGTTTTATATTATTATGTTATAATTTAATGTGATAAAAATAATATATTTGATAAAAAGATGAAAGTGCTCATCTTTTTCATGGTTCTTGGCCAAAACTAAGAGAAAAGAATAGAGAGAAGAATCTTTGTAATATTCGGCTCTTACAAGCTAAAATAGGTAAGTGATTTGAGTTCGATTTTTTATAATTTTTATGTTTTTGAGATCGTTGCTTTGAATCTAGCTAGCCCAAGTTGGAATTTTCAAATTTGATGTTGTATTCATGAATTTCCATTGTTGATTGCTTGATGAAATTGGTGTTTAGTGATGGAAAATAAATATAGGTTGTTAGATTGTTAAGTTTAATCAAGGCATTTTTGATAGAAATGTCTAAATAGGATTAAATTGTGAAATTTGTAAATTGAGGGGTCAAAATGTGAAATAAATGAAAATATGGGCGTATATGAACACTATGGAAATTCGGCCAAACATGGGTACCTCGAAATTTTGAGTATTTTGTGCTTTGTGTAATAGAGACTAAATTGTAAAAATTGAAAATGCCAGGGGTAAAATAGTAATTTACCCATTTATGTGTTTTTGGATTAAATTGAATGAAAATATGTTTGAATGAGATAAATTTGAAATTGATTTAGATCAAGAACAAAAAGGATCGGGATTGGATCGGGGAAAGGCGAAGTTAGTCAAATAGTCGGAAAATATAGTCCGTTGATACTCGAGGTAAGTTTTTAAGTAATTGAGTTGAATTGAAATTTATTTATAATGATGTAAGTAATTTAAATGGAGGTATATATATATGTAATGAATATTAACGAATGTGATAAGGAATTGTGAGATGAATGAGTTGATTTGAAATATATATATATATGGTTGATTATAAGTTTATGTGTATATGTATGAATAAGGAATAAGTTTGAGAGATGCACTAATGAGAAATTTCGACACCGAGCACTAAGTGTGCGAATTTTGTTAAATACAGAGTGATGCGAACCTGGTCGCATCATGGTTCGACTCCATCCGATGCCATCGAGAGTGGCCTAAGTTTGAGGGGCCAAAGTGCAAAATGAAGCTGATTCTAGCTCTTTGAACCGATCCAACTAAATTGAACTCTTTATTTAATTTTCAACTTTGCATTTAGTTTGCATTTTAAATACTTGCATTTAAGCATCTTAGTTCAATAAATGGTTGCTGGTCATTAATTCAACTCAACTTAGTTTAATTAATTGAGTCTTAGTTCAATAAATGGTTGCTGGTCATTAATTCAACTCAACTTAGTTTAATTAATTGAGTTCTTCTAATGAATTTAATTTAATAGTTGTTTCTTTAATTAATCTAGTTACTAGGTTAATTTATTGATGCATGAGTTAAGTTCATTTAATGATGCTTTATTTAATTAAGCTAGTTGCTTTAAGTGTTAGTTTATTTAATTAAGCTAGTTGCTGGAATAAATAATGTTTAAGTGTTTGTTTATTTAATTAAGTTAGTTGTTAATTTATTTTAAGTTTAATAATTGCATTAACTTGTCGGTTACATGTGATAATTGTAGGTGACTTTTCATATTACATCCATTATTACAATTGAATAAAGAAGAGCATTATGATTCTTTAAATTCAGCAGCCTATTTGATACGGGCCAGCTCGGGATGAGTCGTCACGTATGCGCGTTGCCCAATCGTCTACGAGGAGGAATCAAGCCTTTGAAAAATAATCGAAAAATATAGAAGAGTTTGCGGAAGCTTTAATTGAACAAAATAGTAGATGGTTTGATTTGATAGAACGAAATAAAAATAAAATAGATAAATAGCTAAGGAATAATTTGGATGGAGATGGAATAAGTAACTTAAATAGAGAAACGATTCAACGTTAACAAACGTCACCCCGGTTTCTATATTTGCTTAAGGTGGAAATAGGGATATCAAATAGGATAGTTGATGGAAATGGAAAAATGAACTTGAACGGAGAAATGATTCAACACAAGTTAGTGTCACTCCAATTTCTATATGGTTCAGGGTGGAATTATGGAAGTCGATATGGACCAAAGACCCGTTACTTAGTGAAGTAAGAACCAATGGTATAATTAAATGGAAGAGAATCGATTGACGCCACAAGCAAGCTTGATAAGTCAAGATCGAAAACTTGAAAAGTGAAGAGGAGGCAAGCTCACTCAATGAACAATGTTCATAAAATTTTCATTCAATCCATTTTTGTTCCTTACAAATGATAATTTTCAGATATTTATAGTGCTAAGAAACTAATTGAAAAGTCATGAAATTTTAGCTTAATTGCTAAGTAAGTTTTGGCCTTAAAAGATCCTAGAATTTGACCCTTGAGTTTGCTGTCCACGTTCTTCCATGAAGAACCCAAAAAAATTCCCTTCTAGAAACTCTTTTAATGCAGCCAACGTTTGAAGAAGCAATTCTCCAACAATACATTAAAGTTTAGCCTCTAATTGATGTTCTTTTTGTGTCCCCACGTGTAGCACCCCAAACCCGGCCCACGAGCCTTGACCAGATCTGGTATGTCATGAAGTAAAAACGTTTTGAAGAATTTGGACTAACAGTAAAAATCTGAAAATATTGTTGAAGTTATAAAACGGTGTTGTTAACACTCAGGTAGGATTGATTTTATAAACAGGGTTGAGTTGAAAACTTTGAAAACACTCGATCATCTAATTTTTTGAAACATCAGAGTTATTGCTAACTTGGTAAGTTTGCTACCCGGTGGTAACGTCTTTGAAAACGCGTACGAGTACTTATTTTGAAAACATCACTTTTTAACCGAGTTGTTTAACAATTTATAAGATCGTTGGTAACATAATAGAAACAAAGTAAAGGCAACTACTTAAACATCCAAAATAATAATAATAAGCGGCCATATTACAAACCAAACCAAAATTTAGTAAATAGTAAACTTTAACGGTACAAAATAAAACTTCAAATTCGAGGAACAAACATGGCCGCCTCGAGTCCTCTCCGGCTCCATCTCCGCGATCTACTCACCTGCAAGATGATATGGAAAGGGGTGAGTCACCAAGACTCAGTGTGTAATTAATCCACTGGATTCCACCCACATGTTAACCACACGTTAACTCCATAAATCAGATAATAATTATCATATTCTGGGCTTGGCCCATATTCAAATCACTTATCAAGTAACAAGGTAATTAACCACATGATTTCCACATACTGGGCTTAGCCCATTTCCACATTAATCCATATTCACATACAAAATCATGCAATTATGAAGCCCCACCCAACCTAGGGTCCATCCTCTACACGCCTCCGTATCCAGCCTACCACACACCAGGGGATTATCAAATCACCCTCTCCTTTTTATTCCAAAGGCAATCAATGCCGCCCACGTGCAGTTAAGCACAAAAATCCACAACGCGACCTCAGTCAGCGCCAATCCACGATGTAGGCTACAGCTAACACCAAAACCACGATGGGACACATAGTCACTCATCAACCACGATATGGCACATAGTCGATATCAACCACGATGAGGCACAGAGCCACTCATCAAGCCACGCGAACTAAATCACAATTAATCGACAGCGTGACCTCAGTCAACGTCAATCCACGATGTAGCTCAAGGCTAACATCAAACCACATACTCGAAGTACACCCGTACCTTCTTTTATATCCCACCCATGCACATGCAACATAAAAATAATGCCATGATAATGCATGTACATGTTATTCATAATCATAAGCATACTCACATATACAAATTAAATGATCACATCTCACAGATTCGATACTAACTTAGTCATCGTCATACCCTTTAAGGGTATCTATTTCACATTTATCACTGCACTTATCAATAAACACATAACACATGCAAATATCACATAAATCCCGAAAAACAGTAGGCTAACTACACACCTGATTACTAGCAGCGTTATGCCCTCAATCTCGGTACTATCACTAAACGACACTACGGCTATCTGCCTAGTTTGCTGTTCGGATGCTGGCCCACACCCTGGCGGCCAATCTCACACTGCAGAGACTGCTCTCCTTTTAAACTTGGGGATAGGGGTTACCCCTTTTCCTTCTTGACTGATATTTGCCTCCATCATAACACTTAATTAGCATATCAAATTAGTCACTAAGTTATAACCAAAAATCAACCAAATCTAAACTTATCGAATGCCCTTACCAAAATGATCTCGAATTCCGAAAGCTTGCTTACCTCAGTCGACTAGCCCCTCACTGAAACTCGAGAACTGATACTAGATCTTTGAGTAGTCGAAATCCCTTGATGTTCAAAATCCTGAGAGCTCCCTTAATGCTCCTTCTTTCGGCTACACACAAAAAGGACACACCTAATGGAACTAAGACATTTGGCCATGCTCTAAAAATCAAGACTAATCATTGATTCGGCATACCAATATGAGAACCAAAACCAATTGTTTAAGGAGAGAACACACTTACCACCCCACGTTACTAGCGAAGACCCAAAAGAGAGTAAGTTTCGGCTTTCTATCTTGGCTTTAAAGGCTTGCGGCAAAGAATAGAAAACAAACACTTTGATATTCGGCTAGGCTTTTCAAGTGGTGTTGCAATATTCAACTATCACTAAAAGAAATAAATATAGATAGGAGAAAAGAAAAGTAGTAGTGGCTAAGGGAATTCGGCAATGGAAATGTTTAAGAGTGATTTCGGCTCAAGCAAAAACAAAAAGAAAAGATGTGGAAGAAGAAAGAAAAATCCATGCACAAAAAGGTTCTAACTTTCGGCTTCTGTAAAAAAAAAAAGTGCAATAGTTTGGCAAAACACAAAGATGAAAAAAGGGAGGATTTACTCAAAGTTTCGGCAGTAAAATAAGCCCCCAAGGAATGCTTCATTCGGCCAAGAACAATGGACAAGGCCGGCCAAGCTTTGCTATCCTCATGTGATAATTCCAACATCAAAACAAAAATATTGTTTAATCATTCCCCCATTACTATCCCACCACCATCAATAAATAAAATAAAACTAAAAAAAATTCCCATACCCCATGCAGCTTTTGAGAACAACCAACAAAATAAAATAATAACAATAATAAAATAACACTTACCCCATGCGTGCATGCCCCATGCAGGCCACCCTCACGCCGGCTAAAAAAGAAGAAAAAAAGAAAAAGAAAAAGACCATGCCTTGCTGCCCCCAAGTCTCGAACCCGAGACCTGGAGAAACACTCTCCACGCCCCAGCCACTCGGCCACTACTCCTTTCATGACAATATCCCAACACAATTTCCTCTTAAGTGTTCAATCCCTGGCTCCCCTTGCTTAGCGCTAAAAACAAAATAAAACGTCCTTGCGCTACACTCAGGACTCGAACGCGAGTCCTCCATGCCGCAGCCCTCAAGCAGCGCCCTTAACCACTCGGCCAAGGCGACTTGTGCGACATAAACCCGCCACAAAAATATTTAAAACCTCTTTCAACCTTAACGCCATTTGCAAAAATAAAACCTGCTTATGCCGCGCCCAAGACTCGAACTCCAGACCTGCTGGCGCCATTCCCAAGCCTTAAGTGGCGCATGGAGGCCACTTTACCAGGGTGATTCTTATGCCATAACCTACCAAAAATTATTCTTAAGGCCTCCTTGCCTCGCTCCCCTTTTTAACTTCAAATTCCAAAAATTTTCCAAAGCATCCTAATTTAATCCTAGAGTTTTAAAAACCCTTAAAACATCACCAACCACACTTAAGGCCTACTAACACTAGGGTTATGCTCCAAACGCACGACCCCTAATTTAGGATATTACACCACGCATGCACCATCATGGCATTGAATATGTCTTGTGTTTTCTGCTAATGACCTCTCTTTAATGCACATTTAGGAAACATTTCTTTTGTGCCGTCCAAAGCATGAAGCATGCAACAATACTCCCTTGAATTTCGGCCAAGCATGCTTTGTAATGGCATTTCTTTTGTGCCATCCAAAGCATTGTCCCTATACAACCTTGGAGACGCCAACAACCATCCTTGGTTCACGAAATGGCACCTTAAAATGCATTCTCAAATGGTGCCTTTTGTTGGTTACGAAAATAAAGGCCTAGGAAAGCTGAAATATTAGTTTATTTAATTGATCCCATACTTGTCCAACATCCCCCTTAAATTGCTGCTCCCTTTGTGTTTCACGAAACAATTGTCCCCCTTTGTTTTTCACGAGATGAGCACATGTATTAAAAGGTCAATAAAACAAGCTGCACTTTAAGCACTAAATTCGGTTATGGACAAAGTATTTAATTTGGCTGGTCACCCCCTTTTTGGCCATTGGATTTCACGAAATTATCCACTTGAATGCATGTGTATTCAGCTCCTTTTTGAGCCCCACGAATTGGCCCCCTTGGGAGACTAAAATAGCAAGTACTTTTATGTTTTCAAGATGCACCAGCCTATTTTAATACCCTATCCTTTATGCTTACGAAAAAGGCACCAGCATGTCCAACAAAACACTCAGTTTGGCCAAAAAGTGCAGCACATTAATGTTCTTTTGCTGAACACAAAAAAGGGGTTTTAGGAAGCCAAACCATGCTCATTTATGCCGTCCAAGCCTTGTCCCCTTGTATTCATGTCTTCCAACATCCCATTTATTGATGTTGCCGAAAATTCCCTAGAGAACACCAAAGCTTGGCAGCCTTTAATACCCTCTTCATGCCGTCCAAAGTAGATAAATCTACAACAAATTAATCCAGCTCTCAAGTTCATTAAATCAGCATATTAAATGGACCAAGTGTACACCAAAATTCGGCTAAAACTAGACAACCTTAAAACATCAATTAAAACATGAAACAAAATTAATTTAGATTAAGAAAAACAAATTTAGACACTAAATAAAATATTTAAAAATTAATTTGCTGTAAACCAAAAATTAATTAAATAAATTAAAGGTGTTTAATTTATTTAATTAAATTCAGCAATTTAATTTCTCGCAATTTAAAGACTTAAAAATTATTTAAAGCATAAAAATTAAAAATTAAAGAAAATCAGCTCAAAGAGCTGAAATGAGCTCGAGTGAGCTTAAATTGAGCTCAAATTGATTAATTCGGCTCAATTTGGAAGTGCATCAAAATGCAAATCAACGGCTCGGCACTTGGGGCATTTGATCCGAGCTTCGTCACTTTGAAAAACGTTGGTGCCCCAGGTGTGCCTGTATCACTCTTTGTCTTCAACTTCCATAATGTTTGCTTTATGGTATTTACAACAAGCAATCATTTCTCCATCATTTGGCTGGTGACTTTTCAGTTGATCATGGAGAACTCAAAGGACATTGACAAGCAATTTAATTGAAGAATTAATCACATTGAAGATGGGAGTTACATGGCTAGAATTCCAAAAGTTGACACTTTTCATTTGGCTGGTGACTTTTCAGTTGATCATGGAAGAACTCAAGGGACATATTTTAAAAGCATTCAAGATGGACATTTAAGCCTTTTAAAACACCATTAGTTGCTGGAGACTTTTCGGCTAGCTAAGGACAACTCAAGGGACATTTTTAAAGCATTCAAATTCATTTAATCAGCTCATTGGAGTCATAAAGTTGCTGTTATTTGGCTGGAGGAATTCAAGAGTTTTTAGATTTTATTTCAGCCATTTCAATGCATATTAAAGCTGAATTCATTTGATTCTTCAGCTAACCACATGTAAATACTATATAAACTTGTTATTAGCTTGTAAAAAAGGACTTTTTAGACTTTTGAACTTTGATTATATTTTATGAACTTTTGTTCATTGAGTGAGTTTATTCTCCTCTCTATCTTTTGTACGAGTTTCGATTTTAACTTATCAAGTTTTCTTGCTTGTGGCGTCAATCATTCTCTTCCATCAACTTATACCATAGGTTCTTATCTTTATAGATAACGGGTCTTGGTCCATTATCGACTACCATTTTTCCACCTTAAACAAATATAGAACCCGAGGTGACACTTTATTAGTGTTGAATTGATTCTTTGTTTAAGTTCTTTCATCCATTCCCATCAACTATCACCTATCATTTATCTAAACTATCACTTATCCATCTATCCAATTCCATTACCATCAGCCTATCATTGTTTGTTCAACCTTAAACCGAATCCCATCTTCTTTCCCTTCATCTTAAACCTAACCTATCCTTTTAATTATCCAAATTTACTCTTTCATTTAAACACCTCCATTCCTAACTTAAACCCACCTTTTAAACAAATTCACCTAAAGCTTTCGCAAACTCATCCATATTTTTTTCGAAGACTTGATTCCTCCTTGTAGATGATTGGGCAACTAGCATACGTTTCGACTCACCCCGAGGTGGATTGTATCATTTGGTATCAGAGCTATCAAATGAGGATTTTTGACGATGAACGAGAAGCCGGTAATAGGTTCGTAAAAAAATAAAAAAAGTTGTATTTCATTTCTTTTGTACTAATCTTTTTGCATTTGGTGAAAAAATTCGAAAAAAAATAATTACGAAAAAAAGAAAAGAAAAAAATACGAGTGAAAAAAAAGTTTGTGGAAATTTTTTTTTGAAAAGATTGCAAGTTGTGTTTCATTTCTTCTACCCTATTCCCGACCTCAAAGCCACCACTCTAGTCTCATCTACCTACTCCGATCTTCAAAAAAAATTTTCTTCTACCATCATTTAGTATTTTCTCTTTTCACCCAACGCCACCCACCCTTACTCCATTTGCCTTTTCTTTCTTCTAGCCTACCCGAAACCCAACGTCAAATCTTTGTTAACCAATTTTGAAGCCGACCCTTAAGCCGCAATAAGTCTTTCGAAACGAAGTACGAAGTTGCAAGAGTGAGAAAGAGCGGTAAAAGGCACGAGTGCTACATTAGAGAAAAAGCCATATTCGAGTGAAACACGAGTGTGAGCGAATTTTCTTTGCGAGTGACTTGTGAGAATTTTGTGGTGAGGATTTAATTTTCTGTTTTATTCTTTTTAACAATCTTTCGTTTCAGAAAATAAACATGAATCAAGAAGCATTGACAGAATCTGATTATCAAAACTTGTTGAACGGGATGCGAAAAGTCATGAATGCCAAGTTTGACAAGTTACATAAGCGGTTGGATCAAATCGAGGAACGAGACCAATAAGAACGACTTTCTTCAAGTCGAAGAATGGAGTCAAGGTCATCTCGAAAACACGCTTTTGAAGATCATTGAAGAAGAGATTTCGATCGAGATTATGGTTCATATAGAAGTTCGAGACGGTATGAATCAAACCGTGAAGGTGAGACCTCTCGTGATTACCATCGAGAAGGTATGATTTCTTCTTCGCAAGCTTCAACATATGAAGAAGTGAACGTGGTTCATATGCGTCGAAGAATTCATCCACGAAAGATCATTCTCGAAGTAGTTCAAATCGTGATTCTTATTCGATGAAGGATTTTTCACGAAGCATCGATTGTGACATCTATGAAAATATTTCTTCGATCCTTGAGTCAAATCCATCTCTTTTCAATTCTTTTGAATCATTCCCTTGTTGTAATGAAAAAAAACTTGAAAAAGAGTTTGAGGGAAAAGAAAATAAAAATGAGAAAAAAGAAATAAAAAGAAAAGAGAGAATTAAGAGAGAAAATGAGCGAGTTTTGAGAGAGCTTGAAAAAGCCATCGAGAAGGTTTTTGAAAAAGAGAAAGAACAAAAAGAAGTTGAAAGAGAAGTCAAAAAGAAATTTGAAAAGGAATTTGAGAGTGAAGAAAAAGAGCTTGAAAAAGAGAATGAAGAAAATAAAATTGAAAAGACACTTGAAATTGAAAAAGATCTTGAAAAAGAGTGTGAAAAAGAGACAAAAGAACAAGATGAGCGAGAAAAAAGAGAGTGCTTTTTCAACTAACCCATTTGAAGTTTTTTCTTATTCTGTTTCTTCATTTCAGATTCCTGACGAATTGGACAAAGATCTTCAACTTCAATACCTCCCGAAAGAACAACGTTTTCAAATGATCGAAAAAGGTAAGGTTTGAAAGTGAAATTGAAAGGCCTACGCCAGAAGGTAAGGAAGGTAAGTGTTTTGATGAGATTCAATCTCCATCGAATCTTTCTACTATTTGTGATTATGTGAATAATTTTGTCATTTGCCATCCTTTGATTTGTTATGATGATTTAAAAGATGGTAAGACGAGTCTACCCCATAATAATCATTGTGAAGCAAAGTGTGAAGGTGGAGTAATGTTTATTCGAAAAGTACAAGACTCAAGTAAGTATGACGATGAATTTTCTCTTAATCCCAATTTATTTGATTGTGGTTATCATCAAATCTGTTCATTGTCTAATACGAAAACTTTGAGTTTTTGTAAATTGATTTTGAAACATATAAAGAGTTTTGATTGCTCGATCTTGAATGTGCATAAGTCTTATTGGTTTAACATGTTTGATTTTTTTAAACCCTTGTCACATCTTGAGTTTAATAATCAAAATCATGTCTTTAAATTAGGACTATGTTTTGTATCATTTGGTATACCTTGTTGGAAAATCAAGCAACGATAATTGTGCTTGAAGAATTTCAATCATTTTGATACTTGGTTTTTGATTAAGGTTACGAAATTTGCCCATTTTGTGTTCAATTTTTATTTGCTCCTTAAACAAATTCTATGGTTGCACTTGAAATTCACATTCCATTTGAAAAGTGCTGAATCAAACGCGAGGCTTCGACTGCATTATCTTTTCGAAGAGAGAAGGTTTGTATTGCTTGACCACAGTAAGACTGATCTTTTTCTTTCTAACTATAAAGGTAAGTCTTCTGAACTTGTTGACACCTTTGTGATCTTTTTGAAAAGTGACGCGCTTTGCGTTGATGAACTAGTTTTTATAAAACATTTAGATCATGTTATGATTAATCGTTCTATTTTGCCTGTTTGTGATCTATCTGTTTCGTTAAATGATGACAGGATTCTTGAGTTTGATAATATTGATAATTTTCGTGTGAAAGAATCCATATTGCGTCACATGTGTGATCCATGTAAAAATTTTGAGATGTCTTTGTTCTCTTCTGTTGTTGATAGAACACATGATGCGTCAAATGTTTGAACGTCCTATCCTGTTTAATGATGGTCTACTTGTTGACAAAAGGAATCTTGTGTTTGATAAGTTTTGTTCATGTGCGAGTGATTACATATGTCGTTCAATGTAAGATTTGGATGTTCACTTTCGAGTGCCATATGCATTTTCTCAACTACCTGCTTGTGATGAATATATCTATGATTTGATGTGTTATTCGCGTGTTGATTTTGACTTGTGGAATCCATTCGAATTGTATGCATACCATGAAACTTATCCAATTCAGATTCAAACATTTGATAAGGCATTGTTCATTTTATACGAAAGTTTGATGCCGCCCGATTACATGCGATTTCTTTGTTTGATGTTTACATTTCTTTTGCAAGTTTGTTTGACAAAACTCTTGCTAACTCTTGGTTATATTTTTCAGGTGTTGCGATTATCATCCGTCCCATTTGATCAAGGAAAGTCGAGTGGCAAGAATTTTATTCGAGAGAACCACCGGCTCGATTCGAGGTCGCATCATGATTTGACTCCCTTCGATTGCATCGAGAGTGGCCTAAGTTTGAGGGGCCAAAGTGCAAAATGAAGCTGATTCCAGCTCTTTGAACCGATCCAACTAAATTGAACTCTTTAATTAATTTTCAGCTTTGCATTTAGTTTGCATTTTAAATACTTGCATTTAAGCATCTTAGTTCAATAAATGGTTGCTGGTCATTAATTCAACTCAACTTAGTTTAATTAATTGAGTCTTAGTTCAATAAATGGTTGCTAGTCATTAATTCAACTCAACTTAGTTTAATTAATTGAGTTCTTTTAATGAATTTAATTTAATAGTTGTTTCTTTAATTAATCTAGTTACTAGGTTAATTTATTGATGCATGAGTTAAGTTCATTTAATGATGCTTTTTTAATTAAGCTAGTTGCTTTAAGTGTTAGTTTATTTAATTAAGCTAGTTGCTGGAATAAATGATGTTTAAGTGTTAGTTTATTTAATTAAGTTAGTTGTTAATTTATTTTAAGTTTAATAATTGTATTAATTTGTCGGTTACATGTGATAATTGTAGGTGACTTTTCATCTTACATCCATTATTACAATTGAATAAAGAAGAGTATTATGATTCTTTAAATTCGGCAGCCTCTTTGTCTTCAACTTCCATAATGTTTGCTTCATGGTATTTACTACAAGCAATCATTTCTCCATATTTGGCTGATGACTTTTTGGTTGATCATGGAGAACTCAAAGGACATTGACAAGCAATTTAATTGAGGAATTAATCACATTGAAGATGGGAGTTACATGGCTAGAATTCCAAAAGTTGAGACTTTTCATTTGGCTGGTGACTTTTCAGTTGATCATGGAAGAACTCAAGGGACATATTTTAAAAGCATTCAAGATGGACATTTAAGCCTTTTAAAACACTAATAGTTGCTGGAGACTTTTCGGCTAGCCAAGGACAACTCAAGGGACATTTTTAAAGCATTCAAATTCATTTAATCAGCTCATTAGGAGTCATAAAGTTGCTGTTATTTGGCTGGAGGAATTCAAGAGTTTTTAGATTTTATTTCAGCCATTTAAATGCATATTAAAGCTGAATTCATTTGACTCTTCAGCTAATAGAATGTAAATACTATATAAACTTGTTATTAGCTTGTAAAAAAGGACTTTTTTAGACTTTTGAACTTTGATTATATTTTATGAACTTTTGTTCATTGAGTGAGTTTATTCTCCTCTCTATCTTTCGTATGAGTTTCGATTTCGACTTCTCAAGTTTTCTTGCTTGTGGCATCAATCATTCTCTTCCATCAACTTATACCATAGGTTCTTATCTTTATAGATAACGGGTCTTGGTCCATCATCGACTACCATTTTTCCACCTTAAACAAATATAGAACCCGAGGTGACACTTTATTAGTGTTGAATCGATTCTTTGTTTAAGTTCTTTCATCCATTCGCATCAACTATCAGCTATCATTTATCTAAACCATCACTTATCCATCTATCCAATTCCATTTCCATCAGCCTATCATTGTTTGTTCAGCCTTACACCGAATCTCATCTTCTTTCACTTCATCTTAAACCGAGCCTATCTTTTTAATTATCCAAATCAACTCTTTCATTAAAACACCTCCATTTCTATTAAACCCACATTCTAAACAAATTCACCTAAAGCTTCCACAAGCTCATCCATATTTTTTCGATTATTTTCCGAAGACTTGATTCCTCCTCGTAGACGATTGGGCAACTAGCATAAGTTTTGACTCACCCCGAGGCGGATCGTATCGCCGAGCACTAAGTGTGCAAATCAAATTTCTGAGCACTAAGTGTGCGAAATCGGATAAAGAGCACTAAGTGTGCGATTAATTTTTATATTTTGAATTGAATCTGGTAAGTTGATATTATGAGATGTTATTATTTGAAATCAAGCGTGTGTGACAATTTGGTTTTGATGGAATGTATTTATTAAATATATAGTTCGATTGATATAGGTCGATATGGGGAAATGCTTACAAAATCTCATTGATTGCTATATGAATTATATAATGTAATTCGGCCATGCGAAATGTTGTATAAGGAGTTCATTTGATTAGTTTTGATCTTGAATATGTGATTTATATGAGTTTGAAATACAAGTATAACTTCGGTAAGTAAAATATGCATGTGAAATCTATTATTGAAGGCTTGGATGTTCGGCCTTTGGGCTATGAAAAGCGAAAGTTTTCAAAAGGTGATATAAATTATAGTTATGGTTATAAACCTTGGTAGTGATTATATTAATTTGATTTTATTAATACAATGATATAATGCATTGTTATTGTGAAATTGCTTATAACTTACTAAGCTATGATAGCTTACTGTGTGAGTTTATTTGTATTGTTTTATAGATTTTGAAGTATAGTTATAAGCTCGGGGATCATCGTCAAAGTCTATCACACTATCGACTAACTTTGGTATTTTATAAGTTAAACTTTTGGAACTATGGCATGTATAGGCTGGGTTATATTTTGAAAGGATTGTTTTGGGTTTTGTACATATGTTATGCCATGCGAAAATGGCTAAATCTTGATGCTTAGGACTTTTGTGAATTTGGTTATAGTATTAACTTATTATGGGAGTATATTTCATGATGTTTATACGCTTGTATTTGGTTATATGTTTTAACTGGTTATGACATGAATGACTTATAAATTAGTTCATTTGATGAGTTTAATTCATGGTATATATATTTATGGTGTATGGATATATGTTTTGGCAATGAATAATGGTAAGCATTGTGTAATATTCAGTTTAGGCAATGACGTAAATGATGGATGCATGTTTAAGTTATAGTATGTGATATATTAGTTAAGTAAGGTTTATGCCATGTATGTGTGTATTTGATTTGGTCACTTGCTAGAATAGGAATTAAAATTCTATAATGCATGATTATATTTGGCTATTTTAATTTGATTTGTGTAAGTAAGTATATACATATATTATGCTTGAATAGTTGGTTATTTAGGTTCAAATTTTATTTAGTTTCTTGAATGTTAGATTGAATGATGTTTAGACATGATATATGTGATATTCGGCAAATGAAATAGTATGATTTTCTTATTATTATTGAATGGAGAAACTTAGTACGAATGTTAAGGCTATTTGATGACCAAATTGAAAGCTCTTGTACGGTTGAACTAATGATGTCTAAATATGATTTTTGATATGCAACTTGAGTATGTTTTAAATTGTTATTGGAGTTTGGAAATGATTCATTTATAATAATGTTAAATGCGCATATCACTATAATGTTTAAAATCTTTACTTGACCATTTTGTGTAGTTGTTTGTGTTCGATAATTAGCTTACGAAATATTTGTTTTGATATGAATATAGGATTGTTAAGGTTTTATTTTTTTTTTAAATGGATAAGTGTATTGATGTGTTAATATATAAAGCATGTAAAGAAATGAATGTTTGTTCTGGATTGTACTTGGTTTGGTAATGCCTTGTAACCCTAGTCCGGTGACGGATACGGCTTAGGGGTGTTACATGTTACAAAGGAGGTTTATACATTGTTTAAGAAGGTTTTAAGGAGCATTTTATCATCCATTTAATTTCAGCAGCAATCTTTTCAACTACCAGCCCGTTTTTGCCATTTCAAAGGTTAATTCAAGCATTCAAATACCATTAAGGAGCTTGTTAATAAGTTGGTGTCTATTCAGTTGGCCAAGGGCTAACTCAAGAGTCATTTTTCAAGCAATTAAAGTCATTCATTCAGCTGAATTGAATTGAATTCAAGAATGGAGTTATTTGACTCAAGAATGTGAAAAGACTTGAGTTTTATTTCAGCTTTTAAATGGAACATTAAGTTGAATGTTTGTGACCATTCGACTAGCCTATTCTAACACTATAAATAGGTGAAATCAACCTTTGTAAAGGGACTTTTGGACTTTTTGAACTTTGATTAAATTTTATGAACATTTTGTTCTTGAGTGAGTTTACCTCCTCTCCTATTTCGTACAGGTCTTGTTTGACTTATCTAGCATTGCTAGTGGCGTCTTCCCGACTTGTTGGTACTTATCACCAACTCCATTGGTGTGGCGTTCATCCTACTTCTCCATCCAACAACCTTAACGACATAAGAAACGGGGTGACACTACGATATAGTGTTAAATCTTTCTTCCGTTAAGTTCCCTTTTCTATTTCCATCACTTCATCAAATTAAACCGAACCTATTTAATCCTTACTAAAACCCCTTTCCATTCGAAAACCATCTTGTTAGCTTCCGCATAACTTAACCAAATTTCACATTTTCAACGCAACAAACATTCTCCTCGTCGACAATCGGGCAAACAAGTGAATCGACTCAATTAACTTGAGCCAGATCACATCAACCACTATTTCGACTAGGGTCTAAACCAGACTGTTACAGGCATATTACTCTCAACATCGTCAGCCTATGGTCAATTGGGATCCATAGCTATATGAAAACACGATTTAAAACTGTCAGGAGATATCACACTATCATAGGTTATATATGACATGTATAGCTATGACTCACATATGCTACATTAGTCCTAGAATCGACTATACTGTAGCTCTGATACAAATAAATGTAACATCCCTCACCCGTATTCAATGCCAGAATAGGGTTACAGAGCATTACTGGACTTATTACACAATAAACATAAAATTCTCATACATTTTTTTCCATTTCAAATATAAATCATTCATAATCATTCATATCATCCCTAATACGAGCCTACGAGGCCCAAATCATGCACTAGGAGTGGTTCGGGACTAAACTGATATCTCAAGAAAATTTTAGAACATTTAGAAAATTTTACAAAATACAGGGGACACACGCCCGTGTGGCCCGATCGTGTGTCTCACACAGCCAAAGACACGCCCGTGTCACAGGCTGTGTGGACATTCGAAATGGGATCACATGGCTATGTCCCAGCCCGTGTCTGACCTTGTGTAACTCCCTGATTCGAGTCACACGGCCAACCACAAGCCCATGTGACCAGCCCGTGTACCCTACGAAATGGCCTCACACGCCTGTGTGCCAGGCCATGTACTAAGCCGTGCCAAACCTGTAGGGTATACTGACTTATGGCACATGGCCAAATCACACGCCCATGTGTGGGGCCATGTGGAGCATACTGACTTGGTTTCAAATTAAACACCAGAGGACACACGGCCGTGTCACTTGACCGTGTGTCACACACGGCTGAGACACACGCCCGTCTCTTTGCCCGTGTGAACAAAAATAGGCTATTTATCAAGCCATCTTTCTCACCCAATTATTCAAGCATCTACACAAACCAAATAGCATATAACCACAACTTCAAATGGCATTTAAGCTTATCTAAACCAAGTTCAATTCATGCTAAATCAATACCAACAACTACAAAGCACAAAAGTACCACAATCTACTATTCAATTTCATATCAATTTCACATTCTCAAATCACCTAAATGGTCACTTTCAATTATGCACTAAATTGCATAAAACCACAAGCATATCAATCTTAAATTTTAACCATTTGGTATCCAAAATGCTAATTCACAGCAAGCATCACATAGCAATTATACACAACATATCAAAAGGCCTTTCTCACAATATACACATCACTAAACATGCCCAAAATAAACCATTTCACATGGCTATACACATAACAACCATTCATCATTTGCAAGCTAACTTAAATGGCTAAATCCATTACTAAAATATACCAAAATGACCATAATTCCTATACATGTCATATAACCAAAACATAAGTTCAAAAGTACCAAAGTGATAGCTTGATAGTGTGATGCAATCTCCAACGACTCCCAATCCGAGCTAGCTTCGATAATCACTATAAAACATGGAAAAGTAAACAAAGTAAGCTATAAAGCTTAGTAAGCTCGTATCTAAGCAAGTAAACTTCCAAATAAAATTCAATAACATAAACATCATATAATGCAATTCAAATTCAAAGCATAACTTAACACATATAAACAATCCAAAGATTAAACACAATTTCCATCAACTTCTTCGTTTTGATGATTGTATAGTTCACTTACATACCTGTACAAGCTCATATCAATCTCATACTCATCCATATCCTTGATATACCCGTTGAACCATTTGGAATACTATCGGATACTTGGGAATCTCACACCCTAAGTGCCAATACATAGCCAAAGCTATCTCAATCTCATATCACATATATTGCTCACTCTCGAGCTATCAACGGGTCTGCTCACACGGTCATGACATAGCTACACGGTGCTGCTCACACAAGCTGACGAGAATCTACAACACATGCCGGGTAATTCAGCCACTGGTAAAACATACGGACCAGAACCCAAATCACATAACCCCTAATGACATGTCATTCGTATCCTAATTTATTCCTAAGGTTCAACTGGGATTTCACATTGATGCGATCCCGGCCGCATCATGTTTCGACACAACTCGCCGACCTCAGAATTGGCCTAAGCTCGAGGGCCTGAAGTGCAAAATGAAGCTTAAACTCAGCTCAGTAAGTTCAATTTTAGCTTCTTGAAGCTCGTCTAGTTCAACCCAAGCTCATTTAGCTTACTTTCTACCCATCTTTAATTTGCTGGAATAAACTTAAAAAATATTTAGTTTAAGTATTAAATGTGTTTAGTTAATTTAGTTTAATTAATTAAGTTGCTGGAATAAATTACTCATCTTCGTTAATTGAGTTTATCTTAGTTAATTAAGTTGCTGGAATAAATTACTCATCTTAGTTAATTAAGTTCATCTTAGTTAATTTAGTTACTAGAATAACTTAGTGTTAAATGTATTTATTTAAGTGTTTAATGTATTTTGTGTTTAATATGAGCTTAAATGTGATTAATGTGTTTGTTTTAATGTGTTTGATTGCAGGTGTCTTTTCAGCTGGAAACCGTTACATTCAAAGGCTGTTACAAACTGATTAAAGTGACTTTTCAAGTAGAAATCAGTTACATACAAAGGGGGCATTATACATCATTAAAAAGAGCTGTTATATCAATTAAAAGGAGAGCACTATAAATAGTTGTATTCAGCTTATTGTAGAGGACTTTTGCTAAATTTATGCTAAATTTGAGATTTGTGAGTTATCCAATTCTCTTTGTTCTTTTGGAACTGATCTAACTTATCAAGCATAGCTTGTGGCGTCTATCCTTTCCATTGTTTGCCAAACTTATCACTTTAGAGTGTGGCATTCATATACCTTTGGTTCCTGTCACTAATTGATAGTGGGTCAAGGTTTATCCTTTATTGTTTTCCCTAAACCGTAAATTACCTAAGGACCATTTGAGATTCGGGTCAACAATCCAATATTGTTGGTTCTTTTTCGGCCTTAGTCAAATTATCCGTTATCTTTTTCGGCCTTTTTGTTACCTTATTTTAAACCCATTTCTTTCATTCATCAGCCTTTTCTTTGTTAAAACTTAGTTCATTTCAAAAATGAATCAATTCTACTCAAATTCACGATTGGGCATCAAACGACTCGAATCATTCACGAAACGAATTCGTATAACACATTGTCGAATCTTCGTCGAACGTATCCGTAAAGTCATATTCACAACAAATTCAATAATAAAGCATTTAAAACACAATTAAATTTATGCTTATTAACATACGAACTTACCTCGATTCACAAAAACGACAGAATGAATCAATTAATCCAACACTTTATTTTTCCTCCGATCTAGATCCGAACTTCGTTTTTCTTGATCTATATAATATCAAAATTAACTTATTTAATTATCATTCTATTCAATTTAGCCCAAAATGTATCTTTAGGCAACTTTACACTTTTGCCCCTAATATTTCAATTTCTTTATAATTTAGTCCTAAGCTCATAAAAATACAAATTCATGCAATTAGATCCCCACCCATGCTAGCCGAATTTCCCTTATTATCATAGCAGCCTATATTTTCATTTATTTCACATTTCTACCATAAATTTTTCACATTTCTCAATTAAATCCCTAACTGATAATTTTACCAAAAATCACTTTACAAATGTTATTTATCTAACAAGAAGCATACATTTTCTATCATCAAACATCAAAATTTACTTATATTCATCAATGGAAAAACCCTAAACCTTTAGCAGTTTTGCAAATTAGTCCCTGGGCTAGCTAGATTAAGCTACAACGATCTCAAAAATATAAAATAATTAAAAACGAGACAAAAATCACTCACCAAATAAGCTTTAAAGTAGCCGAACCCTAGCATGCATCCATGGAGGTTTCTCTCTTTTATTTTTTGGTGGAAGAATATGGACTAAAAGATGATATCTTTTGTTGTTTTTATTTTACTTAAGTTTATTATTAGTTTACCTAAATAACCTTAACTATTTACATGCATAACACTTAATTAAATGCCCATATTTGTCCACTTAAACAACCAATGGTCTAATTACCACTTAAGAACCTCCACTTTAAGCTTTTATAGCTATTTGACACCTTTTAGCTAATAAAACACATGTAACACCCCAAACCCAAATTTCGAAAGTTAGGCCCAGATCCAAATGTGTCACATCAAATGGAAAATTTCCAAAACAACTTTGCTAATTCAAAACTTAAGTTTAAGCTTTAGAAGCCCAAAACCCTTGTATCTTGTTAAGTTAAGATAAAAAGCCCATATTTTAAGAAAACGTTCATATGTTAAGTTATTTCGAAAACCATGTTAACTTTAGAAATTTTGTGAAATTTATTAAGTGGATAGTTGAAACAATAATAATAAAAATCAAAATCTAAAGTCAATTAGGAGTTACATGGCCTTATTACAATCCACTGAAAAAAACAAAGTATTTAGAATAAATTCATTTGAACAAATTAAAACATTTGATCAGCTTGTAGCGTGGCCATCTCCGAGTCCTCTCCCACGTCGAGCTGTCTATTCAGGATCACCTGAAACATTAAATAAAAGGGTGTGAGTTTTGAAACTCAGTGTGTACAACCCTTATGATACGATCCGCCTTGGGGTGAGTCGAAACGTATGCTAGTTGCCCAATCGTCTACGAGGAGGAATCAAGTCTTTGGAAAATAATCAGAAAAATATGGATGAGTTTGCGAAAGCTTTAGGTGAATTTGTTTAGAAGGTGGGTTTAAGTTAGGAATGGAGGTGTTTAAATGAAAGAGTTGATTTGGATAATTAAAAGGATAAGTTTGGTTTAAGATGAAGGAAGAGAAGATGGGATTCGATTTAAGGTTGAACAAACAATGATAGGCTGATGGTAATGGAATTGGATAGATGGATAAGTGATGGTTTAGATAAATGATAGATGATAGTTGATGGGAATGGATGAAAGAACATAAATAAAGAATTGATTCAACACTAATAAAGTGTCACCCCGGGTTCTATATTTGTTTAAGGTGGAAAAATGGTAGTTGATGATGGACCAAGACCCGTTATCTATAAAGATAAGAACCTATGGTATAAGTTGATGGAAGAGAACGATTGACGCCACAAGCAAGAAAACTTGATAAGTTGAAATTGAAACTCGTACGAAAGATAAAGAGGAGAATAATCTCACTCAATGAACAAAAGTTCATAAAATATATTCGAAGTTCAAAAGTCTCAAAAAGTTCCCTTTTTACAAACTAATAACAGGTATATATAGTGCTTACATGTGGTTAGCTGAAGAGACAAATGAATTCAACTTTAATATGCATTTAAATGGCTAAAATAAAAATCTAAAAACTCTTGAATTCCTCCAGCCAAAGAACAGCAACTTTATGACTCCTAATGAGCTGATTAAGTGAATTTGAATGCTTAAAAAGTGTCCCTTGAGTTCTTCCGTGATCAACTGAAAAGTCACCAGCCAAATGAAGTCTCAACTTTTGGAATTCTAGCCATGTAACTCCCATCTTCAATGTGATTAATTCTTCAATTAAATTGCTTGTCAATGTCCTTTGAGTTCTCCATGATCAACCGAAAAGTCACCAGCCAAATGATGGAGAAATGATTGCTTGTAGTAAATACCATGAAGCAAACGTTATAAAAGTTGAAGACAAAGAGGCTGTCAAATTTAAAGAACCATAATGCTCTTCTTTATTCAATAGTAATAATAGATGTAAGATGAAAAGTCACCTGCAATTATCACATGTAACAGACAAATTAATGCAATTATTAAACTTAAAATAAATTAACAACTAACTTAATTAAATAAACTAACACTTAAAGCAACTAGCTTAATTAAATAAAGCATCATTAAATGAACTTAACTCATGCATCAATAAATTAACCTAGTAACTAGATTAATTAAAGAAACAACTATTAAATTAAATTCATTAAAAGAACTCCATTAATTAAACTAAGTTAAGTTGAATTAATGACCAGCAACCATTTATTGAACTAAGATCTTTAAATGCAAGTATTTAAAATGAAAACTAAATGCAAAACTGAAAATTAAATAAAGAGTTCAATTTAGTTGGATCGGTTAAAAGACCTGGAATCAGCTTCATTTTGCACTTTGGCCCCTCAGACTTAGGCCACTCTCGATGGCATCTGATGGACTCGAACCATGATGCGACCAGGATCGCATCACCTTGTCAATCAAATCACATACAAATATTCACATTGGGCCTAAGCCCTATCGAAATCGGTGGTCTTGGGCTTAGCCCACAATGACCTCATATCACATCATAACGTATCATATACAAACAAGATAATGCAAACCCTTCCCAAAATCCATCTGCTACACACACCATTTCCCTTCCAACCAATACACACCTGTGGGGATTTCTAAATTGACCCACCCATCCTCCACACATCAAAGGTAGCACTCACAGCGGCACTACTCAATGTTGCAGCAAAGCTGCTAATCATATGATGGGCTTAAAGCCTCCGGTGGATCCATGGTCGTCAAGCGACTATGCGATCCTCAAATCTTCCTCCGTACCTTAATTCCCACCTGTATGCATCTTAAGCAGAATTTCATATGAATGCATCAAACACATGGGTAACATCCACAAACTCATATTCGTCACGTATGGGTATTTTCGTCATTTCACTACCCAAGGGTATTTTCATAATTCTACCCTATAGGGGTATTTTGGTAATTTGGCAAAATAGGGGTGTTTTAGTAATTTTACAAATCTAAGGGTATTTTGGTAATTTTACAAACACAAGGGTATTTTGGTAATTTTACAAATATAAGGGTATTTTAGTAATTTTACAAATATAAAGGTATTTGGTAATTTTACAAATATAAGGGTATTTGGTCCCTCTCGGGTTTTAGTTATGAACTTTGGACCATCAACAAGTCCTCACGGCTAAAATGAATAGACACTACGCACCAGGTAGGATTCTAGAGAAGAGGAGGTGGGCTGCTAGGACCGCTTAAATACCAAGCTCTCCCTAGATCCAATCCTAGACATGCGTATGTCTGTTGCCACACTCTAACCCAGCGACTTGTTCACAGACTTGTTGAATTAGATTAAGTCTTATGAAATTTAAGAGTTGTTCAAACTAGGCCTAAAGTTCATTAACCCTAACATACTTGTCTACGTCCCCATAAAGCCCATCAAGCCCATTTCATGTTATATAGCCCATTGGGCTCATTTACAATCCAATCATACAATTATTCATGCCAAATCATTAATCATGCTCACATATCAACCATTGTCGCTTTGGGCCCACAAGTGTGGCAGGCCCATTTAGCCACTTTCAGCTTTTCGACGATGCCGATATCGTGTGTGTAGTGTTTGTACACACCTGGTAACCACATGCGCTGCAAAACCCTTAGTCACAAACCTAAAATCGACATTACTAGCGATTAACCAAGGCTTTAACACATACTTATCAAAAATCGAAACCTCACCGTACGCCTACTATGTGCCTCACGTTCTAGTAGCCCTTTCTTTGCTACTATTTGCAATTATCCTCTAGATCTTCACCCAAACACCTATATCATCAAAACCAAGTGACCCATATTGTACATAAGTTACCCCTATGAGCCACATTAGATTCGTCCATTTACTAAACCATGACTGAGTCGAGAACACTTACCCCCTTGTTAGCAATCCTTACCTACCACGCTTCTGATTGTTGAGCCTTACCCTTGTTAATACAAAGTTAACGACAAGGAGGGGTTAGATAGCCCTTCAGCTTTTAACAAAACATACTAAGGGGAGTTAACAGAATACTTACCGAATCCAACCTTAGATCCTGCAGCCTAGATAACTACCGAATGAGATTCAGCTTTTAACCATGACTGAGAGTACCAACTGATTTGTGATAGAAAAAATAATAGATTCGGCACTAATGGGGATTTCGGTAAGGAAGGATGATGGTAATTTGGCAAAGAAGAGAATTTGGCTATAGGAGAATTTGGCTTTCAGAGAAAGAAGAAGAACACAACTCTAATAGAAATTTCGGCAAAAAGAATGATGGGTTTTCTTTTCGGCAAATGAAAGAATTCAGTTGAGGGGGAGAAAAGGAAGAAATAATAGAACCCAAGGAACCCTTCAATGAATTCAGCACCCCCTTTTTATAGCCAAAGCCGAATCCTACCTTCCCCCTACAGTCCCATTTAGCACCAACTCCTCCCTCTCCTCATCTCCTAACTTTTCTCCCTAATAACACCTTAATCTTATCTGAAATTTCCTCCACATCCAACACACCTGTTTACTTCAAACTCTCCACGGCAAGAATTCAAAACCAACACAACTCTGGCCATCCATACAATAAAATAAACACTCTACAAAATACCACTCTTAAGCCTCGAACCGTGGACCTCTTCAGCTTACAACACGCCACCTTATAGCTCCCAAGTGACGCCACTTACCACTGGACCACAAGCCCATTTGTGTCCTGTTTCTTTTCATTTATTAAAAAGGCCTACTAACTGAATTCATTCTTCCCTAAGGCTAAAACTAAAATTTTTCCTTTACCCAACTTTATCCTAGGATATCTCCAACACCCCTAGATACCCCAAATTCATAAATCCTCAAAGCCCACATGCCAATTGTCATTTTTCTCGCTCACTTAAAATTTTTTTTGAAATCCAAAGCCCAAAGCCCAATAGCCCCAAATCTTCTAGGCCCAAATTCGGGGCGTTACAACACAAGTTTTACACTTTACGCGATTTAGTCCTTTTTATCAAATTGAGCATTCAAACGATAAAATTTCTTAACGAAATTTTCACACAATCACACTATCATACTGTAGACTTTAAAATAATAAGAAAATAATTATTTTGACTTTGGATTTGTGGTCCCAAAACCACTGTTCTGATTTGACTAAAAATGGGCTGTTACAAAATCAACATTCTGTTTCTCGTCTAAAATCCAAAGTCTCAAAAATTATTGATACCTTTCGAAAAGTATCAATTTTTTTACCTCGAGTATCGATACTCATGATAAGGTATCAATACCAAATTACACTTCTGACTTCCTACACATTTCAAAATCACAGAGGTATCATTTTTACAATGCAAATATCGATACCTCTACTTCAGACCAGAAAAATACAACATACATAAGCATTACGATCACTCTAACTTGCACCGATTCATCATGCTACTATCACATTATCAAATAAATGTCAAAATGACCAAAATAATAGTATCAACATTGAAAATCAGTCTGAGTAGTAATCGACATAACATGAAACAAATCTCATAATCCTAAGAATGAATAGTCTATAGAAGCATCCAAAAACATCATAACAAATACCAATAAAAGTCTACCACACTGCCTTATTCCTAAAATATAAACAAATAACAATAACACCTACGGATAAACGGAAACAGACTTGCTTGGATCACCCCTCAGAACCACACCACTCACACCGGCACTTAACTACTCTGCAAGGGTTTAAAAGGAGTGGGCGAGCTCAACAACTCAATGAATACCTAGAACAACTACCGTGCAAACATGTCATTAAGCATTAACGAAACAACCATATAGCACAACCTTAATAGTTCTAACTCTAGTGTCATATTATACTTACTCGTTACATGGTAATCATATTCACTTTTAAGCATATATCACATTACACATATAATCACATTAAATTTGAGCATATATCACAATACTCATATAATCGCATAACATTTAAGCACATATCACAATACTCATAAAATCACATAACGTTCAAGCATATATCACATTACTGATATAATCACATACCATTCAAGCATATATCACAATACTCAAAACCATGTTTATAGATAAATTGGCCATTGAGCTATAAAGCGTAAAAGCGGGCACTATCACCACTCATCAGATACATAGATCTCCAATACACCACATAGACTCATAGAGTCAAACATGTCCTAAAAGTGAAGCATAAAGCTAACACAAAATGTCCTAAAAGTGAAGCATAAATGTAACATCCTGAAATTAGGGGTCTGGCATTTTGCGTTATTGCATGTGTTGCGTTTGTTAAGCTTGTTATTTAGGTGTGTTTGGGGGTCCTGGGAGGCTCGGGTTCTAGCCTAAGCCCTAGTGAAAGTTTGGTATTTGGGCACTTTAGTGGGGAGAGCTAGTGAAAGCAGGACTTAAGGTTAATTGAATGTGGTTGCTAGCACAAGCAAGATAGTGGCACAGTGGTGGTGGCGTCGCATATGGGAAACAAGGTGATGGGGTTCGAATCCCATATGCTGCATAAGTGAGTTTTATTTTTGTGTTCAAGAGGAGAAGAGGTGGAGTTGGTGTAGAACTCTACATGGTGGATGGGGAGACTTGGTCAAATTATTTGAATGGGTAATGAAAAGGAAGTTGAAGTGGAAATGGGGGAGTGATTTAGGGAGAGAAACGTGGGATTTAAAGTGTGGGAAGAGGTGGCCGAAAGTGGGGGTCTAGCAAAGGGAATTTTCGGCTGAGTAAATGAGTTTGGAGTAACATTTTCGATTTTGTGTAAGGGAGAATGCCGAAATTCTTTAGAATTTCTTTTGCTTTGCATTTGTGCATTTTGGGTCTTTTCGAATCATTTGTGCTAGTGTCGAATTGCTGAGTCCATTTTCCTCTCGTTCACTTGGTTTCATACATTGTTGCTTTTGCTTGTTACCTAGTAAACCTTGGCCGAATCTCTCCTTTCCACCCCTTTTCACACATTTTTTTCCTACTTTCCTCTCACCTCTTCTCTCTTGTGTATTCACCATAGCCAAAACCTCACTTCTTCTTCTTCTTTGCTTCTCTACTTTTTCTCCAATAACCCAACCTCTACTTTCCCCCAATTTGAATCGGTTCTTCTCTTCCTTTTCTAATAGTTGAACATCTTGTAGTCTGAAGCTTGGGGGTCTTTGGTTTGCCGAATCTGCCTTGTCCATTTGGTTCTTCTGTGATCACAAGGTAGTACTTCTTTTCTTTTGGGTTTTTCTTCTTCTCTGCCCTTCCTCTCTTTAGCCGTAGTTAATTCTTTTATTTTGCTACCAAGTGCCGGGTGGTTCCATCTTGAACTCGTTGTGGCTGTCCATAGTGGCCGAATCTCTTTCCATTCGGTTTTTCTCTGATCAAGGGTAATGATTCTTTCCTCTTTATTCTTTTTCATCTCTTTTTACTTCTCCTCAAAAAACCGTAGCATTCAATCTCAATTCTTTATGGTATAAGTCGAACTCACCCACCCTCTGCCATTTCAAATCCCTCTTGTTGTGGTAAGGGCCGAAAGGCCGCTTCTCTCATTACCTTGCATAGTTGTCTAACGTGATCTTCTTTATAGGGGCACAGATCTTTGAGCAGTAGAAAGAGGACCGAATACCCTCTTTAGAAGGGAGGCTATTTTGGGGTAAGTTAAACCTATAGTCATAGATATTCACATCTTGGTATTATTGAACAGGAAGACTAACTGAGGGCCAATGATGTTTTTAGGTGCTTCAGGGATTACGTGATCCATATTCCAAATCAGGTGTGTAATCTCACACCCGTCCGAATGCACGTTTGAAATGTTCTGTGATTCAGTCAAAAGCCAAAAAGTCAGAAACCGACATCTGTGACCACTCGAGCGTGTGAACACTCGTAGTGGAAAAATGAGATACGAATAATGGCAGTAAGTTGTGGAGATTGTCACGAGCACTCTCGCGAAACTGATGCTGTATCGGGCCTAACTGAGCCAAAATGGGCTTAACGGGCCCAATGGGCTATTTGGCCCACGTGGGCGAAATGGATGGGAACGTATCAAAAGGTAAGTGCGGTTGCAAAATCTGGAAATTTGAGACCCAAAACCAAGAGAAATGGGCCACACGTGCGTGTGGGCCCGTGTGGGCCTGAAATGGGTTTCAGGCCTATTAGCTTCGTTGGGACCCAAAAAGGGTCCTGTGTCGCTCGAGTCAATAGTAGGCCTTCGAATAGGCCATCAAATGCGAAATTATCGAAATACCCCTAGGGGGTAAAATTACTAAAATACCCTTGGTGGGTGAATTACTATTATACCCCTAAGGGTAGATTTAGCATGTTGTGTGTATTATGTTTATCTACTATGTCGGTACATTTTTGCATATACTAAATTATTATGTCACGACATTCTGCATGGGATTGGGATATTAATGATCGGAGGAAGTATATTTTGGTGGCTCTGCCACATATTCTAGTGGCTCTGCCACAATCTGTATAGTGGCTATGCCACGTATATTCTGTTATTTTGGTGGCTACGCCACAAATTCTGTGATGAGTAGCTTGTCTGCCATTGAGGTGTGTAGCGGATGGATGTATCGATTTAGAAATCCCCACAGGTGTGTTGGGCTGGTACGGGTGGTGTGTAGCGGATGGATTATTAGGTTGGGTTGCATGCATTATATGCTTTACCATGCTAATAGGGCTAAGGCCCAGTTTGTTTCTGTATGGGTTCGGCCCAGTCTGTTTCCGTATGGGCTCAATATCACGATCGATTCTTCATGCGTGACATCTTTGAAGTGTTCGAAGAGTAGCTCGTACTTTCTCATTCGTTATGTCAAAGAGCCTCAAACTTGTAGCTTTCTTCTCGTTGTCTCGGAGACCTTGTTGAGTAGGAGTCTCGATAATAGTCTCTTCTCGAATAGTCATCGGAAATGGGTCCTCGAGATGGTCGCGACATCGTTTCTCGACTTGGTGTGTTTTGCTTTCGTCGAGCCTTTTCCTCCACTTGGTCCGAACACTTTTGTATTGGACTTAAGTTTCTTTCAAGCATTCAGTCCATTTCTTTCACCCAAGTATTGAAAGTCATCGGATGAGAACTCTTCTTGAGATATGTTTATTTCTCAAAAGGAAAATGATTACACTCACAAAGAAAATCACACACACTCGTGTTTCACTCGAATATGGCTTTTTCTTTGATGAATACACTCGTGCCTTTAACCGCTCAATCTCGTCTCACAATTTCGTTCTTCGTTTCGAGTAGGCTTAACGCGGCTTGAGGGTCAGCTATAAAAATGGTTAACAAGGGATAATGTTTGGGTATCGAGTAGGCTAAAAATAAAATCGGTTAAGTATGGCGTTGGGGTTGAACGGTTGGTTCCAAATGATGGTGAAAGGGTTTGATGACCGAGGGGTAGAAATAAGAAGGAGATTGATTTTGAAGATTGGGTACATAAGAGGAGAACAGAAACAACAAGTACTTGTCAAACTTTCAATGAAAACTTCACTTTTTTTTTACTCGTAAATTTTTTTGAATTTTCGTAATTCTTTTTTTTTTGTTTTTTTTTTCACTTCAAATACAATAGAATGAAATACAAGCAATTTTGAAATTTTTTTGAAATTTTTTTTACGAACCTACTTTCAGGATTGAATACGAACGTCGGCGCTCCTCGTTTTAGTAGCTCTGACACCAAATGATACCATTTGTCTCGACGTTGAGTCGAGTCGTATGTGAGATGCCCAATCGTATACGAGGAAAGGATTCATCTTCGAAAAACAATGGAAAGATAGGTAAATTTGCGGAAGCTTTGAAATGAATGTTTTTAATATTTCACGTTAAGTTAGGAATAGAGGTTAAAGAATAATGGACAAGTTCAATTTCGGAAGAATAGGTTCAGTTTTGGGTAATGGAAAGGAAGGTGGATAATGAAAGTTACGATTTAGACAGAATTGATTAAGAAAAGAAAAGGATGGATATTCAAGGCTCGGGTTTGAATTGGATAAACTAGGTGATTGGTGATGATGGAATAATGAACTTAACCAAGAGCGATTCAACACTAAAACGTGTCACCCCGGTTCTTATACGGTTATGGTGAAAGATGGAGATAGAATGAACGCCACACTCGGGTTTAAAGAGTGATAAGTTCAAAAGAACAAGTCGAAGACGACACAAGCAAGCTTGATAAGTTAAATGAAACTTGTACGAAATATGGAGAGGAGATAAACTCACTCAAGCATCATTTATTCTAGCAACTAGACTTGAATAAATGAACTAACACTTAAGCATCATTTATTCCAGCAACTAGTTTAATTAAGTAAAGCATTATTAAATGAACTTTAACTCATGCATCAATAAATTAACCTAGAAACTAGATTAATTAAAGAAGCAACTATTAAATTAAATTCATTAAAAGAAACTCAATTAATTAAACTGAGATGAGTTTAAAATGATAACCGACAACTCCTTTATTAAACTAAGATGCTTAAATCCAAATATTTAAAATGCAAAGCTGAAAATTAAATAAAGAGTTTAATTTAGTTGGAACGGGTTCAGAAAACTAGAATTGAGTTGAAATCAACTTCATTTTGCACTTTGGCCCCTCGAGCTTAGGCCACTCTCGATGGTGTCAGATGGAGTCGAACCATGATGCGACCAGGTGATACAATCTACCTCGGGTTGAGTCGAGTCATATTTAAATTTTCCCGATCATCTACGAAGGAGTATTATTTGATGTGTTTAAAAGAAAGAAAAAAAAATGGATATGTTTTGATAAATGGCAGCAACTTGGGTTGAAGAAAAATTAGGTAGATGAATGGTTTGACGGTTGAAACAAGAAAGAACCCTTAATATAAGATTAAGGACCCGAATCTTATAGGTTTCAAAGGAAAGGTTAAATTGAATTAAAACCAAGACCCACTATCTAGCAAGATAGGAACCTACGGTATTGATTTGAACGCCACACCCAAAGGATGATAAGTTCAAGAACAAATTCGGATTGACGCCACTAGTTGAAAGATAAGTCAATTTGAACCTTGGAGAATTAAGAGATTGGATAACTCACAATCTAAAAATTTCATAAAGCATCGAAAATTCCCTCTACAAGCTAATAACAAGGTAAATATAGTGTTTACATGTGGTTAGCTAAAAAGTCATATGAATTCAACTTTATTATGCAGTTAAATGGCTGAAATAAAATATAATCAATAGGTAAAAACTCTTGAATTCCTCCAGCCAAATAACAGAAACTTTATGACTCCTAATGAGCTGATTTTAATGAGTTTGAATGCTTGGTTTCATGCTTTCTTAGTAGCCGAATGGTCACCAGTAACTTAATGAGAAGTTGTAACTGTTGTGTGATCTTTTAAGCCTCAAATGGTTATGGAAGATGAATAGGTTGCTACCAAAATTAATGGAGATGTAGCTTCCATCAATGATCATAACAACTCCCTTTAATGTTAAATAATGCTTCCCCATGTGTGTAACCGTTTTCACTTGAAAAGTCACATTAACTCTTTGTAACATCCCCTTGAGTGTAACAGTTTTCAGCTGAAAAGTTTCCTACATTCAAACACATTAAATAAACAATTTAATCACATTTAAACACTTATTAAACACTACTTTAACTTAAACACATTAAACACTTGACTTTATTAAATGAACTAAAAGTTAATACTTCAATTAATACAGCAACTAGTTAATTTATGGAAGCAGAATTAAATTAACTTAAACTCATGCTTCATTAAAATATCCTAGTAACTAGATTAATTAATAAGCCTCTTATTAAATTAACTTAAACTCAGGCTTCATTAAAACATCCTAGTAACTAGATTAATTAATAAGCCTCTTATTAAACACAATTTATTTAATTAAACTAAACACTTTTATTTAATGCTAATTTAAAAGTTTTATATTTTTAAAAGAATAAAAATGCATGAATTAAATCAAGCTAAACACAAGCTGAATGAGCCGAATATGAGCTTATTTCAACTTGCAAAAGCATGCGCATTAGGCTTATTAAGTTAGCCCGATCCTCCTTGTTTTGTCTAGCCATTAACTTGCTCTACTTTTGCTCAACTAAGGCCGTAATAGCCTTCTTGAAACGTTTTGCACGTAGTCGGGTGATGGGTCCTTGTGGTAACTCCAATGGCTCTTTGTTGGAACTTGGTGTGACTCGAATCATGGCCGTATCACCAGGATTGCATCATGTAAGGTAGGCTGAACAAAGATATTTTCGAGTAGAAGTGTGGTGTTTGGGTGATAAAGGTAATACCAAATGATGGTAGGAAGATTTTGAAGACCGGGGTAGAAGATTTGAAAATAATGATGGCTTTGGATTCAAAGACAGAGGAGAAAAACGAGAAACAAACTTGCAAAACAAATTTCACACATTTTTTTTATTTTCGTATTTTTTTCTTTTTTTCAAATGCACGAAAATAGCACCAATAAAACTTTAAGATTACAACTTGAAATTTTTTTCGAATTTACGTACCTACTTCGGAATTACGATGATCGTCGGAGCTCCTTGTTTTCTAGCTCTGATATCAAATGATACGATCCACCTCGGGGTTAGTCGAGTCGTATGCAAGTTTGCTCGATTGTATACAATGAGAGGATTCGTCTTTGGAAAACAATGGAAAGATAGGTAAATTTGCGGAAGCTTTGAAATGAATGTTTTTAATATTTCGGGTTAATTTAGGAATGGAGGTTAAACAATAATGGACAAGTTCAATTTCAGAAGAATAGGTTCAGTTTTGGGTAATGGAAAGGAAGGTGGATAATGAAGGTTTCGATTTAGAAAGAATTGATTAAGAAAAGAAAAGGATGGATATTCAAGGCTCGGGTTTGAATTGGATAAACTAGGTGATTGGTGATGATGGAATAACGAACTTAACCAAGAGCGATTCAACACTAAAAAGTGTCACCCCGGTTCTTATACGGTTAAGGTGAAAAGATGGTTGTTTGAAGGATAGGTGAACGCCATATCGGTTAAGGTGATAAGTTCAAAAGAACAAGTCGAAGACACCACAAGCAAGCTTGATAAGTCAAACGAAACTTGTACGAAGTATGGAGAGGAGATATACTCACTCAAGAACACAAAGTGCATAAAATTGGATTAAGGTTCAAAAGTCTAAAATTCGCCAACAATAGGTAGATTACATGTATTTATAGTATCAAATGAAGGTAGTTGAATGGTCGCTTTTAATGAGGCTAATAATGAACTGAAATGAAAAGTCTCAACTTTTGAAATTCTAGCCATGTAACTCCCATCTTCAATGTGATTAATTCTTCAATTAAATTGCTTGTCAAAGTCCTTTGAGATCACCATGATCAACCAAAAAGTCACCAGCCAAATGAAAAGTCTCAACTTTTGGAATTCTAGCCATGTAACTCCTATCTTCAATGTGATTAACTCTTCAATTAAATTACTTGTCAAAGTCCTTTGAGGTCTCCATGATCAACCGAAAAGTCACCAGCCAAATGATGGAGAATTGATTGCATGTAGTAAATACCATGAAGCAAATGGTTATGGAAGTTGAAGACAAAGAAGCTGTCGAAATTAAAGTGTAATATCTCAAAATTGGGCCTAGAAGAATTGGGCCCAATGGGCCTTGGACGTAGGAGTGTTTAAATTTTTTTGAGAACAAGAGAATGGTATTATTGCAAATTAGACTTATTAGTTAAGTGAGTTTGGAAGATTACGGGGTTTTTATGAAGTATCGGGTTCAAGATAGGCGATAGGTAAATTTTTATGTTTATGCTCTTAAGGGGGAGAAGGTAAGTGGCATCAAGACTTAAGGAAATAAGTGTGCATTTTGTTAGCACAAGGAGTCTATTGGTAAAGTGGCAAGTGGCGTGTGAAGTGTACTAATGGTCTAAGGTTCGAATCCCATCTAGTGTAAATATTTTGAATTAAATTTTTGTGCTATATGGTAAGTGTCGGCCAAGGCTTAAATAAGGTAAGTAAGACTTTTTAAATTATGGAAAGGTGGCTAAGGATTATGGAAAGGAGGAAGATAAGGGATAATGAAGGAAAGAAATGAAAGAAAAGGCAAGAGTAGGGAACATGTTGGCCTAAAGGGTGAAAGATGTTTTGGAAAGAATTTTAGGTCAACATTCTTCCTTTAGGCAAATGTGATGGGCGGTTTTGTTAAGGAGAGGGAGGAGCCGAATTTTCCATACCTTTTTGCAAGTCTTGAGCATGAGAGATATTTTTCTCCTTTGATCATTTTGTGTCTTTTTCCAAAAGAGCATTTTCGGCCATAGGGGAGAAACTGAAACTTTTCTTTGCTTTTGAGTGTTCTTTCAGATTTGTTTTTGCAAGTGACATTTCAGGTACTTCTTCCTTAAGCATTTCGGGTCATCTCCTTTTCAATTCTTCTTTTCGAATTCTTAAGCCCTCTCTTTTCTTCTCCAATTTCCTTCCTACTCATTCCTCTCCATAGCCCAACCTTTTCTCTCTTCCCTAATCCTTAATCGTTTCATTCTTTTTCTCTCCTTAACCAAATGAGTGTCCCTCATATCTCAATCATTATTTTTGTAGCATAATAGTGGGAAGGCCGAATCTATCACATTTGATTCATCCGTAGCCATAAGTACAATTTGTAAGTAGTAGTTCTCTCTTTGTCAATAACTTTGTTTCATTCGAGTCTTCCTTAATAATCACGTGTTCTTCTTTCTCTCTCGTTGGGTATGAGTTACATTCTTTTCTGTGTTATGGCCATCGTTGGGCTTAGGGATTTCAACAAGGTGAAGGAGCACAAGTGATTTGTATCAACCAAACTGTTATCGTCGACTCGTCAAGTGGGGTAAGAACATTGTCATAAGATTTGTTTTGGCCGAAGGTGGGATAATTGTTACCAACTCTTTCGCTCACCAAATATTGTTAGGACGAGATTTCAGTAGCCAAGGGGTAGGATCGATTCTTGGTGCACTAAGGGAGATCATATTCGTGGTGTTGAAATCGATAGAAAGCACAACTCGTAATCAATGTGCATAATCTCGTACCCTTCTGAATACATGATTGAAATGGTGTGTAATCTCACACTTCTCTGAATATTTGCATGAAATGTTCTATGATTTGGTCGAAAGATTGAAAAATTAGAAATCGGCATTCGTGACCACTCGGACGTGCGTATATTCGTAGTGGTAACCATATTTTGCAATGAAACATTTTGGTCAGCGGTAGTGACAGATTTTGAAAAATCATGAAAAATAGGAGAAAGGGAATTAGAAAGTGAATAAGATATCGAATTAAAGCTTACTGTGTCTATTTTTATATGAAAGAAACAGAGGAGGAAGATGAATTTTATATTCTGAAATATTTTAAGTTTAGCTAGACTGGTTCTGAATAACTTTGTGGTTCCCTGTTCTGTTTTAGAAAAATCATTTAAAATTTTACAAAGTGAATTATGAGTTAGAAGTTATATGTATAGATTCTTTAATGATCCTATTTTCAATGGAAACAAGTGGGAGCAACTTATGAAAACGGTACAGTGAGATATTTGAATTTCGGGTAAGAGAGGTTAGAACCGTTGGTTAGTGAATCAAGGGAAACTTTAATGAATAAACCGTACTAAATGGTTAAGCCAAAAATTCTGGAAAAATTATAGTAAGAGGATATATGAGTCTAGTTTCAAGGAAAATTTAGGGGCTTCCTAGCTCGAGTTATAGTCAATTTAGTCAGCATGATGAGGATGGACAGTTTCAATTTTTATGCTCAAATCAGTAGTTAAGTCTAAGTTGCGAAATTACCAAAATACCCTTGGAGGGTAAATTACCGAAATACCACTAGGTTGCGAGATTACCGAATTACCCTTAGTGGGTAAAATTATCGAATTACAAAAATGCCCCTATGTGTCGAAATTATGAAAATGCCCCTATGGGTCGATTTGATTGAATGCCTTAATGGGCCAAATTGCAAAGTGTTATAATGGGCCGATTTGATTGAATGCCTTAATGGGCCGAATTGCAAAGTGTTTTAATGGGTCGATTTATGGTACCAAATTTCTGTATTTATGATTATTGTTTATATTTGTAAATATTATGCTTTATTATATATATGTTGCATTACATAATTTGCATGGGATGGGAAAAGTGTTGAAGAGAAGTGATTCTGGTGGCACTGCCACAAAAATGTTTGTATAATATGATTTTGGTGGCTTGGCCACAATCAAAATATGTTATAAATGGCAAAATGCCTGCGATTGGTGTGTTTGGCAGGGTGGGTTGACTTGATCCCCATAGGTGTGATGGGATGGTACGGGTGGTGTGTAGCGGATGGATTTATAGGTTGGGTTGGGTTGCATTACATTCATTTGAATTATTTGATACATTATTATGTAAATGGGCATAGGCCCAAGTTATTGCTATATGGATTCAGGCCCAGTGGATGACGGTAAGGGGATTATACACTAAGTTCTTGTAACTCACTCCCCCTTTTTCTTAACCTTTGTAGGTAATGCTCAGTGACGAGGACTTGGGGCCATGGATGACTCGATGGAGGCCATACTTCAGAAATGGTTTTTATTGAACTTTAAATTTCTTCTCCATTTATTACTTTTACTATTTGGGTTTTAAAGTTGTAATAAGGCCTCTAAATTATTTTATTTTTGCTTTATGTTTGACGAACTTATTATTTTGCTTAAATTACTTTAAATCGGAATTTTTCTAAAAACTTAAATAAAGATTTTCCAAAATAGATTAACATATGGATTTCATAACAAACTTCTATGAATATTTTAACTCGAAAATTTTCTCTCGAATTATCAAACGATATTTTCAAAAGTCACGGTTTATAAAATCTCTAGTTCAAATTTATCGATTTATCAATCAATCTTCAAGGTTAGTAGTAATTTTATCTTATATTTCAAATCAACCTTGTTTTCTTGATTTTAACAAATCAATACCTATTTTAGTACGAATAAAAAGGATTTAACATGTTTTTCTCATGTGACATGTCAGATCTGGTCATAACGCATGGGCCGGGTTTGGGGTGTTACATAAAGAACCATAATGCTCTTATTTATTTAATAAAACAACTTCTTAACGATAAATTAAGCCTCTTAATATCAGCCCCCTCTTGTGTAACCAAATTCACTTGAAAAGCCATTTTATTGAATACATAACAGCCCATAGAAGTAATGGATGTGAGTTGAAAAGTCACATGCAATTAACACATGTAACCGACACATTAATGCAATTATTAAACTTAAAACAAATTAACAACTATCTTAAATAAATGAACTAACACTTAAGCTTCATTTATTCCAGCAACTAGATTTAAAATAAATGAACTAACACTTAAGCATCATTTATTCCAGCAATTAGACTTAAATAAATGAAAAACACTTAAGCATCATTTATTCCAACAACTAGTTTAATTAAGTAAAGCATTATTAAATGAACTTTAACTCATGCATCAATAAATTAACCTAGAAACTAGATTAATTAAAGAAGTAACTATTAAATTAAATTCTTTAAAAGAAACTCAATTAATTAAACTAAGATGAGTTTAAAATGATGATCAACAACTCCTTTATTAAACTAAGATGCTTAAATGCAAATATTTAAAATGCAAAGCTAAAAATTAAATAAAGAGTTTAATTTAGTTGGAACGGGTTCAGAAAACTAGAATTGAGCTGAAATCAACTTCATTTTGCACTTTGGCCCCTCGAGCTTAGGCCACTCTCGATGGCGTCGGATGGAGTCGAACTATGATGCGACCAGGATCGCATCATACCCCCCTTGAAAGCAATTCGTCCTCGAATCGAGCCGTTGGTTCTTGAGGACATAGTTCCTTTTACCTTGCTTTCCTTGGTCGAACGGGGTAGATGGTAATCGCAACACCTGAAAGGGATAACCATGAATTAACAAATAAGGCTTCACACAAATTTGCAATCCATGCATAATCATAGCAACACAAGTATGACGCATGTGGAAGGAAAAGATTAACTTATCATACAAAAGAAATAATGCCTTATCAAATGTTTGAAATAGAATTACATAAGGATCAAGGCATTCAACCAACTTAAATTGCTTCCACGAATTGAAATGCGAGTAGTAGGTCAAAAGTTGAACATAATCGTCACCAACAAGTAATAGAACAGATTCACATGCTCCGTGACCTCGCACAATCAATCCTTGTAATTGACCTTTGGACATATGCTCGCTAACAATTGCATCATGCCAATTATCAAAAACAAGAATTTTTTTATCAACCATTAAAATAGATAGACCATCAATAAGTAGAATAGGGCATTCAAGCACTTCATGATCTAAATGATTTACAAAAAGGAAATCAGTAACATGATTTCTATCAACATCCGAGGAGAACAAAAACGGTTCAAAGTCTTCAAGTGACTTACCTTTGTAACCAGAAAGATAAGGATCGAGTTTACCTTGCTTCATTAAAACAAACCTTCTCTCCTTGGAAACATAATGTAGTCGAGGCTTCACATTCGACTCAACCATTTTCAAATGAAATGTGAACTTCAAGTACAACCACAGAACTTGTTTAAGGAGCGAATTAAAATTGAAAATTATCGTCAATTGGTCTTTCAGAAAGCTGAAGAGAAGAAACAGAACAAATACAAAGTTTAAAGAAGTTAGTTGAATCAACACTCACTTTTTCTCG
The DNA here is from genome assembly GCA_025503065.1 of Gossypium bickii. Lineage (NCBI taxonomy): Eukaryota > Viridiplantae > Streptophyta > Magnoliopsida > Malvales > Malvaceae > Gossypium > Gossypium bickii. Next base: position 46,195,460 of record CP106712.1, read on the forward strand.
CTCATCTTGTTCTTTTGATTCTTTTTCCGATTTGAGTTCTTTTCTTTCTTTTTCAATGCTCTCTTTTTTTCCACTCATTTTCTTTTTCAAATTCTTTCTCTTTTTCTTTTTCTTTTTCTTCTTTTATTTCTTTTTTTCAATGGCTTTTTCAAAGGCTTTTTCGGGCTCTCTCAAAACTCGCTCATTTTCTCTCTTACTTACCTCTTGCCTCTCTTCTCTTTTTATTTCTTTTTCCTTGTCTTCTTTTTCTTTTCTTTTCTTTGTTTCCTTTCTATTACATGATGTTACAAAAGAATCATGAAAACAAGGATTTCCAAAAGAAGGAAAATTATTTTATATTTGGTTCACGAACATTTCTTTGAGAAGAATACTCTATGGATGTTTTCTTTGAAGTTCTTGAAGAAGTATATCTATCATCTCGAAATTCATCTCGAAAGGATTCAAAATTAAGATCGGTCTCTTTTTGTCTTGGATTCCTTGATAAAAAAGACTCTCGATCAGACCCTCTTTTCGAATAGGATTCATAACATGAGTCTTTTTGTCTCGAAGTCGTTGGCGAAAAAGAATCATGATGGGTCTTCTTCTTCAAGGCAACTAGTATCTGGACATTGACAAAGGAATCACTTTCGTACTAGTGCTATTTTCACCCTTCTCAACTCAATTTGTTCCTCACAAATGGATTCGTAACTTGTGATTGCCAGAATTTATTTTTCTACTACGCCATGTGGCGTATGGATAATTCAACAAGGAGAAACATATCAAGCCTCTTGATCGAATGAGACTAGAAATGCATGACCATGCTCAAATTAGTTGATATAAAATATCACTCTTATTTGTTTATCTTAGTCTATGCGGGAATTAAGAAATAATATGTAACAACCCGGTTTAGACCCTAGTCGAATAGTGGTTTCAGGACCACAAATCCAAGTCAAAAATATATTTTAATATTATTTTCTATGTTTACAGTATGTGATTAAGCATGTGTGAAAGTTTCGTGAATTAATTTTATAGATTGGTTGTTTAATTTGAGAAAAGGGCTTAATAGTGTTAAATGCAAAAGCTGTGTGCTAGAAGTTAAAAGCGCCTAATTACTATGTCTCCTTAAATGTGAGGTCCTTATGTTGTAAATGGACCATTGGTTTAATGAATGGACAAATGTGGTCATGAATTAGTGGGATTATAATGACATTAATAAGGCTAATTTTGTAATAAGCTAAATAAGTGTATATTAAATAAAAAAAGGCCAAATTCATGCATTTATCTTTGTTCTTACTAAAAATTTAAAGAAAAAGAGCTAGCTAGGGTTTGGCAAGCTCAAGCTTCAATTAGGTATGTGTTTTCGATCCATTTTTGATGATTTTTATGTTTTTGTGATTTTTGTTAAGTACCCTAGCAAGCCCATGCCTAAATTTCTAAATTTGATAATGATTTTGAGATGTGCCATTGATGAATATGTGAGCTTTATGTTGATAGTTGGTGAAATATGAAAGTTTGATGAATGATAAATATGTTTTGTATGGGGATTTTTGATGAAATTGGTTATTATGGGCTAATTTGTGAAAATGAAACTTTGAAGGGTTAAAATGTGAAATAAATGAATGATATAGGCTGCTAGGGACTAGTATGAAATTCATCCAAGCTTGGGTGTGAGTAAATTATGTGTATTTTGTGTAATTGTGAAATAGGGATTAAAATGTCAAAATATGGAATTATGAGGGCTAAAGTGTAAAATGCCCTAACTATGTTTTTGTGAATTGCTTTGGATCAAGATGAGATTGAATGAGTTGAATTTGATATTATATAGATTAAGAAAAGAGAAATTCGGGCTTAGATCGAGGCAACAACAAAGTGCTCGATTGATCGACTAGTATCGTTATTTCTACGTTCGAGGTAAGTTCATGTATAATACGTATTGTTTAAACAATGTTCATATGTGATGAAATGAATGGAAATGTGATTGTGGAGTTTGGTAATGTGAAATGTGAGTTCACAGATTTGTGGCACTAAGTGTGCGTAAATAGAATAGTAACATTGATGAATGGCACAAAGTGTGCGAGATAAAAAAAGCATCGGCTATAATATTTGGCACTACGTGTGCGATACCGAGACAACTTCAGTTTAATGTGACGGCACTAAGTGTGGGATATTATTATAGCTTCAGCTAATTAATTGGCACTAAGTGTGCAAGTTCATCGAACGTTTCCCTCTTTAAACGTTTAAGTAGTGACGTGAATTGAATTAAGTGTTAGTTAAGTTTGCATATTGAATTTTGAATTGTTGAGTTAATTGTGTTATATTATGAACTTACTAAGCTTTAAAGCTTATTGTGTGAAGTCTTTCTCTGTTTTACAGTGGTAATTAAAGCTAGCTCAGATACAAGGATCGTCAGCGATTCAATCACACTATCAGACATCTATTTTGGTACCTTTTTGGAAGTTGTATTTATGGTATATGGCATGTATAGGCTAGTGAGATTGTGGGATGTTTTGAGATGTATAAATCTTGCCATGTGATATGGCTTGATAATGGAATGATTTTGGTACATGTGTTGCTATGTGAAAATGGTGTATGTTATGTGTATGGTCTTGTGTTTAAAACTGAGAACACGGTTAGACTGATCTAGGATCATTTGAAAGTTGCTTCGGACCGATAGAAGTCATATGCTGACTTAAAAATAAAGGATATTGAGTACTCTGTGGGTGATCAGGTGTTTCTGAAAGTATCATCATGGAAAAATGTCTTCCAGTTCGAATGAAAGGGCAAGTTAAGTCCGAGATTCATCAGACCTTACCATATTCTAAAATGGGTTGGACCGGTTGCTTATCAGCTTGAGTTGCCACCTGATTGGATCCACAACTGTTTCATGTCATGATGTTGAGGAAATATCGTTCTGACCCTTCTTACATAGTGCCTGCAGAGAAATTAAAGTGAGGCCTAATCTAACCTTTGAGGAGGAACAAGTTCAGATTCTGGAGCGGGACAATAAATTCTTGCGAAGGAAGATTGTACCTTTGGTTAAGGTCCTGTGGCAGAATCATGGTACCAAGGAGGCCACCTGGGAACCTGAGGTTTTGATACGCCAACAATATCTTCATCTATTTAAATTAGGTGAAATTTTGAGGCTGGAATTTCTTTTAGGGGGAGAGAGTTGTAACACCCCAAAATTTGAGTTTTCTTATTAAGTTGTGTCAATGAATATGTGTCTGCTTTTGTGGTTGTGTGTTCTATTTGCTCACTTGAAATCTGAGGTTCGAGTTGCATAAATTTTGGAATTTTGTTAATTTCATTATTTGAACTCTTAGCTTAGGATTCCTCATTTCAGTTTAATTATGTGCATTTTGTGTCAAGAATGAGCTTGTTGGTTCAATGGTTAAGTGCCTGCTTGTGTCAATAGTCTTGTGTTCAAATCTCTGCATATGCAGCAAGGATTTATGTTTTTGCACTTTTCCGTAAAACTGATCTGAATCTTAAATGGTTCCTTCCCTCTACTGTTATAAAAAGCCTCTTTCGTTTCTTCCCATTTTTTTTAGTTTACATTTGTTCTTAAAACTTTTTTTTGTTCTATCCATCCTTGCGCAATTGCTATGTTGGGTTGCGATATTGCTTGCTCCTGTACACTTTTAAGGTAATTAGCTCGGTTAATTTCATTATTATTTGTTATTGTGTGAATTGGAGAATTTTTCAAATCTTGATGTGTTTGATAATCTGTTGTTCGTTGTGTTACGAAGCGCTAGAGGAGACTCAAGAGAGGTCGAACACTTCTCACTTTACTTAGGAACTGAACGTGTACTAGGAATCTGCGATAAGTAGACTTCCATCCGTTTTTTGTAGTGAGTCGAAGGTTTGGACAAAAATTGATTTTTGTTACTTGCGTGTTTTGAGAATGTTTTATTGAATTGGACGTTTGGAACTTGTTTTAGGCTTGGAATTTGCATTTGTATGCTTCTACAACATCGTGTAATAGGTGGGTATCAAAACCCCTTTCTTTTTTTTTGTTTTTTTCATCCAAAACGGGACTGTCGATGGCACATGAGCATGTGTGCAGGTCGTGTAACTCACTGACTTCGAATTTGGATCACACGAGTTGACACACAAGCATGTATCCAGGCCTATAACTCACTGACTTTGAATTTGAATCACACGTGCTGACACACGGGCGTGTGTCCAGGCCGTGTGACTCATTGACTTCGGATCTGAGACACACGGGCACTCACATGGTCGTGTGCAAGATTGTGTAGAGCCAAACTGGCGTGTGAGCCAGGAAACTAAAATTTTGTTAAAGCTATAGTTGATGTGCGAGGCAAATGTATGCCATCCGCAGGATGTGTATGAACTGAACTGAATTGTATGATCTATTTTATCACAAATATTTGTTGATTCTGGATATCGGTATGAGCTACATATTAATGTTCTCGACACTCTGTTATGCTAAATGATGTGATCCGGCTCGGGTTAGTCGAGTTGTTTCACTTGTTTGCCCGATCGTCGATAAGGAAAAAATTCGATACGTTGAAATTGTAAGTTTGGTTGAAAATATGCGAAAGCTACGAAGTGGTTTGGAGATAAAAGGTGGTTTTAGTATGAATGTAGTAGGCTCAGTTTAAGAATAAAAATAAAGATAAATAATTCTAGGATAAATGGTGATATGGAAAACGAACTTAAGCGGCAAGATCGATTTGATACTATAGCAAGTATTGCCCCGGGACTTATATGGCTTAAGGTGAATGATGGAAATAGAAGATGGACCTCGACCCATTACTTAGCAAAATAGGAACCGAAGGTATAAAAAGATGGACGAACGCCACACCACGGTTGGTGATAAGTTTAGGAGGACTTCAGTTGACGCCACTAGCATGCTAGATAAGTCAATTCGAGACTCACACGAAACATGAGAGGGAGAACCTCACAAGAACAATAGTTCATTAATAAAATTGGCAAAAAAAGTCAAAAGTCCTTTTTACATCAAATTAGCTAAATATTTATAGCTAGAAACTATGCTAGCTGAATGGTCACAAAAAGAACTAAATAGGCACTTTAAATTCAGCTTAATGAGCTGAAGTTTCTTGGAAATTTCTTAGTAGCTTCTTTGAAGGTTCCAGCAGCTTTGAGAATGTCAATGGATGATCTCTTGGTGTTTCCAATTAGCTGAATTATTGACATTAAGTAAAAAGCTTAAATGAGCTGAATTATCTTGATTAGGTTCGACCAAAAAGAATGAATCAAGTTTAATGTGCAGCCTTGATTATTTGGAGAGTCATAAACTTAAATGAGCAGCTTGGGCAATTTAATAGCCTCCCCAAATGGTTCAGCTGAATGTTGGTTGCACCAGATATGCATCACCTTAATTGGAGCTTTAATTGTGTCTTGAACAATGAAGGGCCAAAAGCCGAATGAGTAGCCTCCAAACTTGCTAGCTAAAAGGATTATTGTAGGCAATTATTGGCCTTTGATCTCCACGAAAAAGGCACCTAGGAAACTCAAATAGCAGCTTGGATAATTTAACTCGGCTCCTTGTACATTGACCTGTATGAATGGTCACCTAAAAAAAAGAGAAGTTAGCAGCTCTTTAATGCCGTCCCATGCTTGCATTAAATTCATCCATGTATGTGCTGCAACAAATAAATTTAGCCAAGTTACTTTTCAAGACAAATTAAATTCGGTTGCAACATGAAGCAAATTAAATCAGCTCAAATTCAAGACAAATTAAATTCGGTTGCAGCATGAAATACTATAAATGCAGCTAAGACAAATTAAATCATGTGTTAACTAAGACATTTAATTTGTCTCAAACTTAGACACCTTAAATCAGCTATTAACATGCATTAACTAAGACATATTGAACACTTAAATTAAAAATATCCAGAATTTAGACATAATAAAAAAAACATGTAATAATCTAACATGCAATTATGAGCTGTAGTTAAATTGACTAAATTTAATTAAACACTTAATTTATTTAATCAATAAAATAAATAAGCTAGAAATAAATTGAAACGAGCTCAAACGAGCTAAAGTAAGCTCATGTGAGCTGAACCGAGCTGAAGTCAGCTTGCACCAAGGTGCAAGGATTGCTTAAAATATGGACCCGAGCTTGTCCATCATCTCCGGGTTGAAATTTGCTACAAAATTGGCTTGTTAAGACCGCAATAGCCTCTGGTATTCACTTAGCTTGAGCTCGAGTCATAGGTCCTTTAGGCAAATCAAGAGGATCGGGAAATGTATTCGTGGACGCCTCGGGTGTGCTCACATCATTCCCCCCTTCTTCAGAACGACTTGTCCTCAAGTCGAGCCATTGGTTCACTTGAAAATATTTACACAAACTTACTTGGACGAATGGGGCGAATGGCAAATGAATCATCTGAATTTTATAGCCATGAGTTAGAAAAAAGCGTTCCAAACAAATTTGTAATCCAAGTGTAAGCATAACAAGACAAGTTAAACGCATGCTAATAGATATATTCAAATTACCATGTTTACAACCATGCAAGCAAACTAATTTACTCGCCAATGCCTCATCAAATGTTCAAAACAAAAATGGACATGTTTTAAGGCATTCAAACAACTCAAATTGTTTCCACAAGTCATGATGGGAATACGAGTAATGAGTCAAAAGGTAGACGTAATCACCACAAACAGGCAATTGAAAAGATTCACATGGTTCATGAATTTTCACAATCAAACCGTGCATTAGACGATTGACTATAGACTCACCCACAAATGCATCATTACAATTATCAAAAACAAGAATCTTTTTATCAACAATCAAAACAGACAGATCATCATAAAAAACTTGTCATCATCCGAAGAGAACAAAGATGTTTCAAAACTTTCAAGTGTCTTACCTTTATGAGCAGGAAAATAAAGATCATTTTTACCTTACTAGATCAATACAAACCTTCGCTCCTCGGGGGTATAGTATAGTTGAAAATCCTTGGTCGACTTAACCTGAAAGGATGATGTAGCGCAAAGACAACTTGCGCTTGTGCGTTCACAAAAATGAAAGAAGTTAGTATCACTATGGATAATGGACTCAATGGAACTTCTTGAAATGTTACTTACATATGAATCGATTCCAGGCTAAAAAACATAAGTTGATTTTACCTTCTCAAGAAGAAATAGGAATTTTACATATAGCCACAAAAAATGATCTAGGAACGGATTTAATTGATAATCAGGATGGTCAAATTTCGTTTCCTTAGACAACGACCAAGCATCAAAAAGTATTGATTATTCGTACAAAATTGACGATGCTGGAGTCTCCCACATATCAACCCAAAACAAATTCTCGATTTAAAAATGTGAGTTTAATTACTTATGCCGAAGTGTAGCAAAGGTTTCATTAACACAAACATGTCAAACCAAAAGGGTTTTTGCATACATAGAAACATACAATCAAACCTCTTTGCAATCATCGAAACAGATTTGCACAAGTTCAAAGATTTCACACAAAACTTTAGTGGGTGCACGTTAATATCATATTCAAACAGATTAAGCGCTTTTCGTGAAAACCCGTTTTCAGGAAGATCAAATTTTTGGTTTGTCGAATAGACTGAACAACGTCAACAAAGTTTCTTCACAGGGTAAACCAAGAGAAAAACTCCTTGTGCTTTCTTTTGGAACGAGCTCATTAACCACAACCAAGGAATAGAAATTAATCAGATGAAAATAAGGGAATCTTTTAAAAACTAAGTCACCGAAAATGTTATCGATAACTTTCAAACATGATTGTCGTGACTCGGTTGTTAAAATTTCCTTACCTCGCTTACCTTTGGCTCATGTGGGTCGATTTCATCTTCAACCTTACCTTTTTCAGTCATGCGAAAGCGTCGCTCGTCAGGAAGGTATTGAAGTTGAAAATTATCTTTCGGGCTTTCGGGAACATGAAAAGAAACACAACGAGACAAATTCACATCTAGGTTAGTAAAAATATTCCTCACTTTTCCTTGTTCTTTTGCCTCTTTTTCTCTTGTTTGTTTTTCAACACTTGTTTCTTTTACACTCTCATCTTTTTTTTTTCAATTTCTTTTTCTTTTTCTTCTTTTTCAATTTCTTTTTTGATTTCTTTTTCTTTTTCACTTTCTTTTTCACTTTCTTTCTCAATTTTATTACAACTTGAAGATGATACAAAAGAATAAAAAAGATAAATGTTTTGCTTAAAGGAAGAGAAAGCATTCTCATAAGTTTCACGATCAATTCTTCGTGAAAGATTCTTCGAGAGGGAGTTCTTTGAAGCATACAAAGAATAACTCGTACTTTCTCGTTCGTCATCTCGAAAAGTTTCAGTCTCGAAACTTTCTTCTCTTTGTCTCGAATTCCTTGACGAGTAGGAATCTTGATAAGAATCTCTTCTTGAATAATGTCGTCGTGATGATCTTAACTCTGTTTCTCGACTTAGTTTTTGCTTCCGTTGGGCTCTTTCCTCCACTCAATCCACCCGCTTTTGTAATGGACCTAGTTTTCTTTCAAACATTCTGATGCGATCCTGGCCGCATCATGTTACGACACAACTCGATACCACTGAGATTGGCCCAAACTCGAGGGGCCCAAGTGCAAAATAAACCTTTTAATTTTAGTTTGTTAATTTGGTTGCTGGAATAAGGACTTTGATTTATTTATTTTAGTTACTTTAGTTATTATAATATGAGTCTTTAATTATGTCTTGTTTATTAAATGCATCTTTAATTAATGTCTTGCATTATTGATCTACATCTTTTAATTATGACATGCATTATGTGTTCTGCATTTAATAAAGTCATGCATTATGTAACTCTCATGTTAGTTAAGTTTGCATAATAAATTATGACATGCATTATGTAACTCCCATGTTAGTTAAAGTTTGCATCATTAAATTAAGTCATGCATTAAGTAACTCATTTGTTCATTTAGTTTACATCTTAAACCATGCATTTAAGCATCTTAGTTGTTAAATATGTTTGAGTTTGTTTATATAACTATGTTAATTTAATTTGGATGTTACTTTTTACTACATAAATTAAGGTATGTTTATTTTCATTTTAAATAAGGTGATTTGAGCTACAAATAAATTGGTGTATGAGTGTTTATAGTGTGCTGATTCTTATGAGTATTTTTAATGCTTAATTATCTACTTGTAGGTGACTATTCATATGGCTAATTGACTCTTTAAGTTTAGACATTTTTCAAGCCTTCAAAACTCATTATGGTGGCTTTTCAAATGGATCAAAAGTGACTCTTCAACGGTTTCATGCACTCAAAGTTAGTTATGGTGCCAATTAAGGAGATGAATACACAAGCATTAAGGCATTTGGTTAAGAGGAAAATGAAGGGACATCAAGCAGCACATTTAAAGGACCATTAAGCCTTCATCAAGTGAAAAGGCATGACTTTTCATCTATGCATGAATCAAATGAAAAGACATGACTCTTTGGCTGCCCAAGGCTGATTTAATGAAGGAATTGAAGTCATTTGGCTGTTCAAAATGTTGAACTCTTCTAGCCCAAGTAATCAGCTCATTTATTCATGAATTGGAACATTAAATCATGTTAAAAGTTGCTGTTAGTTAGGCCTAGAATTTTAAGAGTTTTTCCTTATTGATTAAGCTTTATTTCAGCCATTAAACATCACATTAAAGCTGAATTCATGTGACTTTTTAGCTAGCCTCATGTAAGCATTATAAATACTTTGTAATTAGCTTGTTTAGGGGACTTTTGAACTTTAATCAAATTTCATGAACTTTGAGTTCTTGACTGAGTTAAACTCCTCTCCTTTTTCGTACAAGTTTTGTTAGACTTATCAAGCTTGCTTGTGGCGTCTTCGACTTGTTTGAACTTATCACCAAACCCCCTTTGGTGTGGCGTTCATCAACCTATCTTCATCTTTCCACCTTAATGATATAAGAAACGGGGTGACACTATTATATAGTGTTGAATCTTTCTTAAGTTAAGTTCATATTTCCATTTCCATCACTATTGTCGAATATCACTTTTCCATCTTTATTTGTTTGTCAGAACCGAACCCACTTAATTCCATAAACTCATATTTCCTTTATCCCATTTTGCTAAGCTTCCGCCTATCTTAAACAAATTTTCCCCTTTTCAAAGACTCGAATATTTCTCCTCGTAGACGATTGGGCAACTTCACATACGACTCGACTCAGCCTCGAGGCGGATCGTATCACATTCACCCCATCTCTTTTGCCAAGTATTGAAATTCATCGACTAAAAATTCTTCTTGAGACATGATTATTTACTAAAAAGAAGAAATGTTAAAAGAACTAAAACAGAAAATTAAATACCTCACTAAAACCTCACAAAGTCACTCGAAAAGAAAGAACAGATTTTCACACTCACTCGTGTTTACACTCATTTTTAAGGCTTTTTCTTCACTCGAATAGACTCGCACTCTCTTGCCTTTTACCGCTCTACCTCTCTCTCTCAATTTCGTATTTTATCTCGAAAGACCTATTTGCTGCTTGGGGTCGGTTTCAAAATGGTTACAAGGGATAAAGTGTTTGGGTGTAGAGTAGGCTGAAACAAAAAGAAAATGGGTTTGAGTGTGGCATTTGAGAAGGGAAAGGGATGGTAGAAAGAACGTTTTTGAGGATCGGGAACAGAAGAGATGAAAACCGTCACGAACTTTCAATACTTTTTTTATATATATAATTTCATATTTTTTTAAATATATGCTTCAATACAATATGCTGATTACAAGGGAAAATAAGATACAACTTCAAATTTTTTTATTAATTTCAATTTTTTTCCTTCACGAACCTACTCCGGCTTGATACCAACATCGGCACTCCTCGTTTACAAGCTCTGATACCAAATGATGTGATCGGACTCAGGTTAGTCAATTTGTTTCACTTGTTTGCCCGATCGTCGACGAGGAGAAAATTCTATGCATTGAAATTGTAAGTTTGGTTGAAAATATACGTAAGCTATGAAGTGGTTTGGAGATAAAATGTGGTTTTAGTATGAATGTAGTAGGCTCGATTTAAGAATAAAAATAATGATATATAATTTTAGGATAAATGGTGGATATGGAAAACGAACTTAAGCGGCAAGATCAATTCGATACTATAGCGAGTATCGCCTTGGGACTTATATGGCTTAAGGTGAATAATGGAAATAGAAGATGGACCTCGACCCGTTACTTAGCAAAGTAGGAACCGAAGGTATAAAAAGATGGACGAACGCCACACCAGGGTTGGTGATAAGTTTAAGAGGAATTCGGTTGTCGCCACTAGCACGCTAGATAAGGTAATTCGAGACTCACACGAAATATGAGAGGGAGAATCTCACAAGAACAATAGTTCATTAATAAAATTGGCAAAAAAAGTCAAAAGTCCTTTTTACATCAAATTAGGTAAATATTTATAGCTAGAAACTATGCTAGCTGGATGGTCTCAAAAGGAACTAAATAGGCACTTAAAATTCAGATTAATGAGCTAAAGTTTCTTAAAAATTTCTTGGTAGCTTCTTTAAAGGTTCCAGCAGCTTTGAGGGTGTCAATAGACGGTCTCTTGGTGTTTCCAATTAGCTAAATTATTGACATTAAGTAAAGAGCTGAAATGAGCTGAATTATCTTGATTAGGTTCGGCCAAAAAGAATGAATGAAGTTTAATGTGCAGCCTTAATTATTTGGAGAGTCATGAACTTAAATGAGTAGCTTGGGAAATTTAATAGCCTCCCCAAATGGTTCAATTGAATGTTGGTTGCACTAGATATACATCACCTTAATTGGAGCTTTAATTGCCTCTTGAACATTGAAGGGCCAATAGCCGAATGAGCAGCCTCCAAACTTGCTAGCTGAAAGGATTATTGTAGGCAGTTATTGGCCTTTGATCTCCACGAAAAAGGCACCTAGGAAACTCAAATAGCAGCTTGTATCATTTAATTCGGTTCATTGTATCTGCATCTGAAATTATATATTCTTTCATCTGTTTTGCATCTGCATGGTGCAGAACTTATGAATTGAAGGAAGTGTTTTGTACTGACTTGGTGGTCAAACCACCCATAATTATATCTAATCTGGAAGTGAGACAGTAAACATAACGTGTCATACTGACACTATGAGGTGTGTAGGGATGGATGGATATTATATACCTATTGGTGTGTAGGGTGAATGGAAATGCTGTGCAGTGATCAGGGTAAGAAATTGCATTCGTATCTGTGTCTGTATTACGTTTGTATCTGTTATTGCATTTGTATTACACTTGCATCTGTAACTGGTCTGCTACATATCAAGAATGTTTTGTGTCTGAAACTGCTTTGAGTTATTAATCTGACGGATAAGATTGAGTTTGCTATCTAAACACTCAATAATATCTAAGTTGTTATACATAGGCTAATTTGTTTATGCTATACTCTAAGCTGCAACACACTAACTATTTTGAATGAATTTCAGGGAACTCCCAAAACTAAGCGACTGGCGAATGAGGGACTCGGTCATCTATCAGACTTATTATATATATGTTTGTGTGTGTGAATTTATGTCTTTGATTTCGTATTTAAGCTTTAAAGGTTTAACTATGTTTTCAGATAATGAATGATTTCATGACCTAACTTTTGATACGATCCAACCCAGGGTACCAACATTTGACAATTTGATGAGCTCGAATCAAATGAATCAAGTGCCGTGGCGATGTTGTGCACTTTGGTGAACGTCCAAATCAGCTCATTTGAGCTCGTTTCAGCTCATTAGGCTGAATTAATTAAATTGCTTAATTTTAAATAAATTAAACTTCTAATTTAATTTTCAGCTTTGCATTTAGTTTGCATTTTAAATATTTTCATTTAAGCATCTTAGTTTAATAAAAGAGTTGCTGGTCATCATTTCAACTCATCTTAGTTTAATTAATTGAGTTTCTTTTAATGAATTTAATTTAATAGCTGCTTCTTTAATTAATCTAGTTACTAGGTTAATTTATTGATGCACGAGTTAAAGTTCATTTAATAATGCTTTTCTTAATTAAACTAGTTGCTGAAATAAATGATGCAGAAGTGTTAGTTCATTTATTTAAGTTAGTTGTTAATTTGTTTTAAGTTTAAAAATTGAATAAATGTGTCGATTACATGTGTTAATTGCAGGTGACTATTCAGCTCACATCCATTACATTTAAAGGCTGTTATGCATTCAATAAGATGGTTTTCCAAGTGACTTCGGTTACAAAAGAGGGGGATGTTACAAAGAGGCTGTATACATCATTAACAAGTTGTTTTATCAATTAAAGGAGAGCATTATTCTTCTTTAAATTCAGTAGCATTTTTGTTTCATCTTCCATAACCATTTGTTTCATGAGTAATTACTACATGCATTCAATTTTCCATCAAAGAAGCTGGTGTCTTTTCGATCGGTTATGGAGACTTCAAAAGACTTTGAAAGGAACTTAATTGAAGAAGTAAATCACATTGAAGGTTGGAGTTACTTGGGTTAGAATTTCGAAAGTTGTGACTTTTCATTTGAGCTCATTATTAGCTTCATTAAAAGTGACCATTTAGCTAGCTTATTTTGACACTATAAATACATGTAATCAATCAACCTATTGATAGGAACTTTTGAATCTTTATCAAATTTTATGAACTTTGTTCAAAGAGTGAGATTACTCCTCTCTAAATTCGTACGAGTTTCAGTTTGATTTATCAAGCTTGCTTGTGGCATCAATAGTTCTCTTCATTTGAACTTATCACCGAATCGGTGTGACGTTCGTCCATCTTTTTATACCTTCGGTTCTTACTTTGTTAAGTAACGAGTCAAGGTCCATTTTCAAATTCTATCTTTCCAACTCAAACAAATAGAAATCGGGGTGACACTTTTAGTGTTGAATTGTTTCTAAGTTTAAGTTCACTTTCCCCATTTCTATTTTATTATCCTACAATCTTTATCTACCTTTACTCTCTCCTACTAAATCGAACCATTTCAATACCCATCTTCTTTGTTTTCTCTTAGCCGAACCTATCCATTTCCTTCTCCAACTTATTTTCCTCATTATTCAACCTCCATTCCTAACTTAAGCCATCTCCAAAAGAAATATTTTTAAAAGCTTTCGCAAACTCAGCCTTAATCCAACTATTTTCTCCTAAGGCTTAACTACTCCTCGTAGATGATCAGGCATCTCATAGACGATCGGGCATCTCACATACGACTCGACTCACCCTGAGGCAGATCATATCATTTGGTATCAGAGCCGTTAAAACAAGAAGTAGGGACTTTTAAAGACATGCCGAAATAGGTTAGTGAAAAAAATTGAAAAAATATTATATTTATTTCGTGTATTTGAAGTGTTGAAAAAAAATGAAAATTCAAAAAAAATGAAATTCAAAAAAAAAAAGTGAAGTTTTTGAAGGTTCTTGAATTTTTTTTCTTTTGTTCCCATTTTGATTGGTTCCTGATCATCTATTTTCCCTTCTACAATTTCTTCTACCCCAATGCCACATTTAAAGCCCTTTCCATATTTTCTTTCAGACTACCCTATCCCTTTTCATTATTTCCTTTGTTTACCAATTTGTGACTGACCCCTAAGCCTATGATAAGGCCTTGGCGAGTCCGAATACGAAATTGCGAGAGAAAGTTTGAGAGATAAAAGGCACAAGAAAGTGCGATTATTCAAGCGGAGGTAAAAGCCAATTGAGTGTAAACACGAGCGAGAGTGTCACTTTTCCTTCTTCTTTTCGAGTGAAATCGTGAGGTTTGTGGTGAGGTACTTAAATTTTACTTTTGGAGAATTAACAAATTTCTTTTCAACAATCAAAGATGTCTCGCGAAGAATTTACCGAGTCAGAATATCAATACTTGGCGCAAGAAATGAAAAGAATGATAAATTCCAAGTTTGATAGACTACACGAGAGATTAGATCATGTGGAACAAAGAGGTCCATGAAAACGAGTGTCATCAAATCGGAAAGCAGAGTTGAGAACTTCGTAAAGATACACTTTTAACAATTATTCAAGACGAGATTTTGATCGAGATTCTTATTCATCAAGGAACTCAAGGCAAAGAGAAGTTGACTATGATTTTTACTCCCTCCAAGATGACGTGCGAGATGAATAGTAGACTCCTTCAAGAACTTCAAAGAAATCCTACACGGAGTATTTTTCCCGATGCAATTATCGTGATTCATTTGTAAATAAATTTTCTTCTTTCGAGCCAAATAATTACCATCTTGATTATTTTGTAACATCATGTAAAAGAAAAGAAGAAAAGGCAAAAAAAAAAAAGAGAGAAAAGAGGCAAGTAAGAGAGAAAATGAGAGGATTTTGAAAGAGATCGAAAAAGCCTTTGAAAAACAAAAAGAAAATGAAAATGAGATTGAGATTGAAACAGAAATTGAAAAAGAGTTTGAGAGTGAAAAAAGAAATTGAGATAAAAGAAAGAGTGGAAGAAGTGAGTGTTCTCAAAGAAACTCAATTGAGTGAAAAGGATAGCGAGCGAGAACAAGCGAGGATCATTTCCACTAACCCACCTGTTCGATCTTCTTGTGGTATTATTTTTCAGGTTCCTAGAAATTTGTGCGATCAATTCCAACTTCACTACCTTCCAAACGAGCGGAGTTTTAGGTTGTTCGAGAAAGGTAAGTACGTGAATGATAACCACACACCTGTGATCAAAGGTAAGGAAGGTAATCCTTGTGTATCGAATCAATGCCGTGTGATTTCAAAGTTGCTCATAAAGATTTTGATGACTTAATTCCTGAAAGACTTGCATCTTTTGATTTGGCTAGTCATTATCTATCTTTTGGAGTTAATGCCCTTGTTTCGAAAAGTGCCATGAAAAACATTTCCTATGACATGTCTTATAATGGCAATTCTGTTGATTCTTTTGGACTGGTTCAGCCTTTGCAAATTGTGAATATTTGTGATGAAAGTTTTTCACTTAAAAGTGTTGACGTCTTTGAACGTATAAAATATTTGAATTCATGTGTTAATCCTTTCTGTTTAAACATGTCTGTTTAGTTGATTTGTGATAGGTTATCGCATGAAATAGTTGATCCAATTCAAGATAAATCTTTGAAATTTCGTGCGAGATTTCCATGCTTTAATCTACCTGTTCGAATGAAAATTGCGATGCAAAAATGTTCGAGTATTTGCGTATCTAAGTTTCCTCTGATGCATTTGCGTGAAAACTTGTTGACATTTAAAATGCCTGTTTCATTTAGTGATTTACCTTGTTATGTCAACTTTACATGCAAGTTTGATCGAGTGAGATTGGAGTCACATAATTGTTTGGTGACGATTTTCTTGAATAACATGATGTGGTGGACATTGAGATCTAAACGATATATGTTGCCTCTTGGAATTCATGATCAAGTTTGTGTTTTCAAACCTGGTATTTATTACTTTGACGAAAACTTCAAGCAACTTGCATGTTGTACATCTAATTTAAGTTTGCTTGATGTTCGAACTTTAATTAAGGCAATGAAATTTAATGATTTTGGTTTCAATTCTGTTTTGATCCTTAATCATATTGCTTGGCCACCAAATCCTTATTACATTCCGAGAAGGTAAGGTTGATTTTTGCCTATGCACTTGAATCCAATTTCAAACATGATTTGGTTTTCCCATTTAAGTCCATCCCTCCTGTTGAAACTAACCTTTTACATTTTTGTGTACGTAACCCTTTGAAAAGCACGACCCATATGTGTGCTTTATCATCAATTTGAGTTGATCGAGCTACAAGGTTTGTTTTATATTACATTTCTGAAGAGAGAAGATTTGTGAACAACGAGCAAGGTAAAAACGATCTTTGTTTTTCTACTCCTAAAGGTAAGACCGCCGAAACCTTTGAATCGATTTTGATCTCTTCGGTTGGTGTTAACAATCGTGTTGATAATTTGAGTTTTGAAAGATACATAGATCGAAATGTGCTTGACTATTTTGTTTCACTCGAACATGATCTATCTGTCTTGATTAATGATAAACAGATTTTGGTGTTTGATAAATTTTATAATTCATGTGTGAGAGAGTCTATAGTTGATCATCTAATGCAAGGTATGATTGTGCAATTTTATGAATCATGAGAATCATTTCAAATATCTGCTTGTGACGATTATGTCTACCATTTGATTCGTTACTCGCATGATAATCATGACTTGAGGACTCCATCTAAATCGTATGCATGCCTTGAAACCTATCAGTTTTGTTTCAAGCATTTGATAAGGCATTATATCTTTTGTATGATAAACTGATTCTGCTCATCCACTTGCATTGATATGTCTATGCTTGAATTGCAAATTTGTTTGAAGCAATATTTGTTAATTCACGGCTATTCTTTCCAGGTGTCTCGCTTACCATTCGCCCCATTCGACCGAGGAAAGTCGAGCAAAAGGAATTTTGTTCAAAAGAACCAACGACTCGGTTCGAGGACGAATCGTCTTGAAGAGGGGGGAATGATACGATCCAACCCAGGGTACCAACGTTTTTGATGAGCTCGAATCAAATGAATCAAGTGTTGTGGAGCTCTTGTACACTTTGGTGCACGTCCAAATCAGCTCATTTGAGCTCATTTCAGCTCATTGAGATGATGTAACATCCTAGATTAGGGGTTATGCATTTAGTGCATAATTCAAGTGTTAGCATGCTTTAGTGTATGCTAGGATGTATTTGTAGGGGTTCCTAAAATTCTAGGATGGAAGGGAAAGCTTTGGAAAATATTGGAATATTAAGTGAAAAGAGGAAACTAGGCAAAGAGGCTTTAAGGAAATTTTGGGGAGTTAGGACACAAGAAATCAATTGGCAAAGTGGCTTGGGACGCTACCTTGGGTGATAACGGTCCGTCTCGGGTTAGGTGGCGAATCGTAAATGTTGCCCGATCGTAAATTAGACAGTTTCTCATTTAACTAACAAAAGGGATAATTTTATTGGAAATGATATCTTTGAAATGTAAAGATAGGTGATAGGTTGAAATGGGTACATATTTGAAACAAGAAAGAACCTTTAATAAAAATTAAAGACCCGAATCTTATAAGTTTCAAATTGATGGAATGAGTTTCGAAATAAAACCGAGACCCACTATCTAGCGAGATAGGAACCAACGGTATAGGTAGATGAACGCCACACCCGTGAGGATGATAAGTTCAAAACAAGGAAAGAACGACGCCACTAGAAAACTAGATAAGTCAATTCAAACCTCGAGAATCAGGAGAGTGAATACTCACCAAAAGAAATTTTTCTTTCATTCAAATTCAAGTTTTTTTTTACAAATGAAAATAGCAAAGGTATTTATAGGCTCTCCAATGGTAACCGAGTAGTTGACTTGGATAGGCATTTGTGAACAATCGGCCAAGAGAAGGGATGGCCACTTGCAATTAAAATAAAACATTTGAATTATCCTAATTTAAAGTGCTTGAGCCGTCCCATTAGTTGACTTCCTAAGGCACTCAAATGTCAATTTCATACTCCAATTCTCCATGTCGTCCACTATTTTATGTAGCACATTTATTTTTTTTTTTTCCTTTGTTTAATCAACCAACTATAGCCGTCCATAAATTTCCCACATTGTGCCGTCCATACTAGTCTAATTTGCTCCACAATTGCTCCTTTTAATTACCCACATGGTTGATTAAAATATCCCCACTTACAAGAGCTTGCCGTCCATGTCCACATGCAAATTGAATGCTTATCAACACGTCTTATTTCATTTTTTTTATTGCTCTTTATCTCACCATATTGCCGTGCAAGTGCTTTCATATTCACACACTTTCACCTTTCATGCATGCGCACATTATTGCCATTATCTTGTAAGGCTTCAATTAATTTCCACCATGTTGACTTATGCTTGCACATATATTAATTAATTCCCACTCTAAGCCGTCCATACCTAACACACCACAAGTTTTTTTTTATTTGTTTATGGCTTCCATTGTTGTCATCCAAAATAACGTGAATCACCTATAAAATATAAACCAACATTAGTAAAATTTCAGTTGAACATAAATTAGCACACATTTTAATCACTTTATTTAAATCTAGGTAAAACACACTATCATTCACTATAACAAAGGATTTATTAAAAACTCGTGCTATTTAAACAAAATAATGAGAATTAAGAAAATGCAACAACTTCTGAAAATTACTCAAACATGCGTATTTTAAAGTGTTAAATAATCTAGCAGTCGGACTAGCTAGTATATTCAACTCCAAAGAAATTGTAATAGTTCAGCATGTTTTTGGACTCTTTTCTATCGTCATTCCAAATTTGTGCCACCAACACCATTGCGGTATCTTTGAATTGTTTGGTTCGGGAACGTGTAATTGGCCCATTAGGTAGCCTCATTGGGTCATTGTTGACGTCCGTCACAGGTTTTATAAGTGAGCTCGTATCATTCCCTCCCTCTTTAAGTTGATTCATCCTCGAATCATCACCTACATCGAAAGGAGAAAGATCAGAAACGTTAAAACTGGCACTCACATTATAGTCTCCTGGCAAGTCCAATTTGTACGAGTTGTCATTTATGCGTTCAATGACTTGAAATGGACCGTCTCCCCTTGGGAGAAGTTTAGATCGCCTTTGCTTGGGAAACCTTTCTTTTCGCATATGAACCCAAACCCAGTCCCTTGGTTCAAAGAGAATGCGTCTACGACCTTTGTTAGCTCGTTGGACGTATTGCTTGGTTCTTGCTTCAATATTCTCGCGCACCTTTCGATGCAGCTCCTTTATGTATTCTGCCTTTTTCCTAGCATCAGGATGGATAAATTTATCTGAAGGCAATGGCAATAAATCAAGAGGAGTGAGAGGGTTAAACCCGTAAACAATCTCGAAAGGCGAAAATTTAGTTGCAGAATGAACAGTTCGGTTGTAAGCAAATTCGATGTGGGGCAGACAGTCTTCCCACGTTTTGAGATTTTTTTGCACCAATGCTCGCAACAAGGTTGATAGGACTCAGTTTACTACTTCGGTTTGTCCATCCGTTTGAGGATGACACGTGGTCGAGAATAGTAGTTTTGTCCCTAACTTTCCCCATAGAGTTCGCCAAAAGTGACTTAAAAATTTTACGTCCCGATCAGATACGATCGTCTTCGGAACTCCATGCAATCGTATGATTTCCCTAAAAAACAAGTTTGCAATATGCACAGCATCGTAAGTCTTAGAACAAGGGATAAAATGGGACATTTTAGAGAAACGATCAACTATGACAAAAATTGAGTCCTTCCTGGTTTTTGATCTTGGTAATCCAAGGATGAAATCCATGGAAATGTCGACCCACGGAGTGTCTGGAATAGGAAGGGGCGTATATAAACCGTGAGGCTGGACCCGTGATTTGGCTTGTTTGCAAGCAATGCAACGTTCACAAATTCGTTCAACATCCTTGCTCATTCCTGGCCAAAAAAAATGTTCTTGAAGAGTGGACAACGTTTTGTCTCTTCCAAAGTGACCCATAAGGCCACCACTATGTGCCTCTATCACAAGCATGTCTCGCATAGAACCTTGCGGTATACAAATTTTGTTTTCCTTGAAAAGGAATCCTTCATGCCTGTAAAACTTATCAAAAGCACCACTCTCACAAGCATTATAGACATTGCCAAAATCAGCATCGTTAGCATACAATTCCTTAATATGATGGAAACCAAGTATTTTAGAATCAAGAAAGGTTAATAAAGTGTACCTTCGTGATAATGCATCCGCAACCACATTTTCCTTACCTTTCTTATATTTAATTACGTACGAAAATGATTCTAAATACTCAATCCATTTTGCATGTCGTTTGTTGAGCTTGTGCTGACCTTTAATATACTTGAGTGCTTCATGATCTGAATGAATAACAAACTCTTTCGGCCTCAAGTAATGTTGCCACGTTTCAAGCAATCTTATTAGAGCGTACATCTCTTTGTCATACACGGGGTAATTGGGTGTAGCTCCATTCAATTTCTCACTGAAGTACGCCACCGGTCTTCCATTCTGAGTTAGAACACTTCCGATCCCTACTCCTGATGCATCACATTCAATTTCAAAAGTTTTAGTAAAGTTAGGAAGGGATAACAATGGAGCTTTAACAAGACATTTTTTAAGAGCCTTAAAAGACCGTTCTTGCTCATCGGACCAATGGAAAGCTGAATTCTTCTTGATCACGCTCGTTAAAGGAGCGGCTATCGTGCTGAAGTTGGGCACAAATCGACGGTAAAAACTAGCCAACCCATGGAAACTTCGTACTTGGCTCACCGTTGTAGGACGGGGCCATTCTTGGATTGCTCTAATCTTCTCTTGGTCCACTTCTAATCCATTTGCACTTACGACGTATCCTAAGAAAATAACCTTGTCAGTACAAAAAGAACATTTCGCGAGATTGGCGTACAATACCTCTTTTCGTAGTGTTTCTAAGATCGCTCGTAGATGTTGGAGATGATCCTCCAAAGATTTGCTGTACACTAGTATGTCATCAAAATAAACAACACATGATTTGCCAATAAAAGCTCGTAAAACATGATTCATAAGTCACATAAAAGTACTCGGAGCGTTTGTAAGTCCGAATGGCATTACCAACCATTCATTCAAACCTAACTTTGTTTTGAAAGCCGTTTTCCACTCATCGCCTTCTCGCATCCTAATTTGGTGATAACCACTTTTAAGGTCAATCTTTGTAAAGATTCGAGCTCCACTTAACTCGTTGAGCATGTCATCGAGTCGAGGTATCGGGTGTCGGTATTTGATAGTAATCTTGTTGATGGCGCGACAGTCTACACACATCCGCCACGAACCATCTTTCTTTGGTACTAGTAACACCGGTACCGCGCATGGACTAAGGCTTTCTCGGATATATCCCTTTTCTAGCAATTCAGTAATTTGCTTTTGGAGCTCTTTTGTTTCTTCGAGATTGCTCCGATACGCAGGTCGATTGGGCAGTGAAGCTCCCGGCACCAAGTCAATTTGGTGTTCTATGCCTCGAATGGGCGGTAAACCACTTGGTATCTCTTCTGGAAAGATGTCCTTGAATTCCTGAATCAGAGACAACGCAGAAGAAGGAAGATTTTTGGGTAAGTTGTTAGTGTTCAAAAATGACTCCTTGTATAGAAAGACATACATCGGTTGTCTCACACACAAAGCTTTTCGAATATCTCTTGCTTTTGCAAAAACACTCATTTTTCCACTTTCTTTTTCTTCCTTCGTTTCCTCTTTTTTTTGTTCACACTCTCTTGTTTTATCACTTATTTTCTTGTCCTTCTTTTTTTTAAAATTCTTTTCTCTTTCTTTCTCATTTTTCTGCTCACTTTCTTTTGATTTTTCCATTGATGCCTTCATCTTCAACTGATCTTCATAAACTTGCTTGGGTGTTAACGGAGCTAGTGTCACGTTCCGGCCCAAGTATTTAAAAGTGTACCGATTAGTGTAGCTGTCATGGATTGCTCGCTTGTCAAATTGCCAAGGTCGTCCAAGCAGGAGATGTCCCGCTAGCATTGGAACCACATTGCACAAAACCTCATCTTGATACTTCCCTATTGCAAAGGAAACC
This sequence comes from Gossypium bickii, assembly GCA_025503065.1. Classification (NCBI taxonomy): domain Eukaryota; kingdom Viridiplantae; phylum Streptophyta; class Magnoliopsida; order Malvales; family Malvaceae; genus Gossypium; species Gossypium bickii. The sequence continues at coordinate 46,217,880 of CP106712.1, forward strand.
AAAACTTGTTTTGTGACCTTAAGTTCTCCCGCGTCGTTAAGCCATTGTAGTTTATACGAATGGGGGTGTTTGGTGGTAGTCAATCCAAGTTTCTCCACCAATATGGTGCTGGCCACATTGGTACAGCTTCCTCCGTCAATAATGACGCAACAAATCTTCCCCTTTATTTGGCAACGCGTATGGAAGATGTTTTCGCGTTGTTGTTCGTTTTCGACACCTTGTAGGCTAAGGCTCCTTTTAACCACCAAGATCTCTCCACTTTCGACTTGTTCTACTTCTTCCTCATCTTGGGACGTTTCACTGGCATCATCTTCCCTTTCACTTTCGGATTCGATCTCGCCATTCTCTCGAATAAACATAGTGTTTCGGTTTGGACATTGACTTGCAATATGTCCTCGTCCCAAACATTTGAAACACTTAATGTCTCGGGATCGATTTGGAAGAGCTTCCATTTTGCCTTTACTTGTTTCACCGATCGACATTAGACTTGGGTGCGCCACTCGTTTTCTTTGGCTCGGTTAGGCATGTCCCTTTTGTTGGTCACTTGCCCCCACTTAGATGTTGAAGCATGATTGGGGTTTGCTCTAGGCGTAGCTTTTCGTTTCAGCTGTTTTTCGACCTTTATGGCCATGTGGACCATTTCGATGATATCGATGTAATGGTGTAATTCTACAATATTTGCGATATCTCGATTAAGGCTAGCGCTAAAACGTGCCATGGTGGCTTCTCGTTCTTTTTCCACATTGGCTCGGATCATGGCCACTTCCATCTCCTTGTAGTAATCTTCCACGCTTCGGTGACCCTGAGTTAAGCTTTGCAACTTTTGATGCAACTCGTGGTGATAGTAGGTTGGAATGAACCTTTTCCGCATTAGTGCCTTCATTTCCGCCCATGTGGATATTGGGCGTTCACCATCCCGTCTTCGACTCGTCGTTAATTGATCCCACCAAATGAGGGCGTAATCAGAAAATTCGATGGCAGTAAGTTTCACCTTCTTATTTTCTGAATAATTATGACAATCGAAGATTAATTCCACCTTCTTTTCCCACTCAAGGTAGGCTTCCGGATCTGATCGCCCTTGAAAGGCAGGAATCGTCATTTTAATGTTCTTCAAGTCGTCATCGGCCCATTCTCGATCCCTTCGCTCACGGACTCGTGGACCTCCTCTTCGTTCATCGTGTTCGAAAGCCGGATTGCTGTTGACTTCACTTGGTTCATAGACGTCGTTGTCACGTAACCAAGGTTGTTCTCTTCCCCTTCTCGGAATTGGAGGGGTGTTTGCTCGAGGTCTTCGTTCATCTCCTCGATCTAATTGTTCGTTGATCGATCTGAACATACGTGTGATTTCTTGCATTACTGTTTGCACATCCTGATTTCTCCCTTTGGGATCATTTCTTCGGGGTTGTAATCCTCCCCTACCTTCGGCAGCGTCAGATGCTTCGTCACTTATTACTCGATGTTCGGGGTTCCTAGACATGTTAAATAAAATTAATGAATCCTCACTACAATCCTTACTTGTTCACTCACAAAGAAAATTATCAACACTTACACTCGTGTTTTTACTCAATTCTGGCTTTTTTTTTTAATGTAATCACTCTTGCCTTTTACCGCTCAAATTCACTCTTCTAGATTCTAGAAGGTTGCCTTTGACTTACTAGCAACTCGTAGGTCGTTTCGAGAGTTAAAAAGGTAAGTTTGGTTGATAGCTGGGAAGCAGTTTAATGTAGAAAAGCTAAGAGATGACCAAGATATGTTGGAGAAGGTAACAATTGCGGGAAAGTCAACTATAGTTGATTTCCAACATCTTATAGAGCTAACTAATTATACAGACAAGGGCTCGTCTCAGTTAGTATACTTTGTAAAACACTGGGAATATAAGCAAGCAAATGTCGTTCGTCTTTTTAAAGAAGAACTTGTCAATCTAAACAGGCCAAGGTAGGAAGAGGGTTTTCTTTTTTTTTTTTGAAACTTAGTCGGAAAAACTTAAGACGATCAAAACGTGCCTAATTTAATTGGCTCTGATACCAGATGATAACGGTCCGTCTCGGGTTAGGTGGCGAATCGTAAATGTTGCCCGATCGTAAATTAGACAGTTTCTCGTTCAACTAACAAAAGGGATAATTTTATTGGAAATGATATCTTTGAAATGTAAAGATAGGTGATAGGTTGAAATGGGTACGTATTTGAAACAAGAAAGAACCTTTAATAAAAATTAAAGACCCGAATCTTATAAGTTTCAAATTGATGGAATGAGTTTCGAAATAAAATCGAGACCCACTATCTAGCGAGATAGGAACCAACGGTATAGGTAGATGAACGCCACACCCGTGAGGATGATAAGTTCAAAACAAGGAAAGAACGACGCCACTAGAAAACTAGATAAGTCAATTCAAACCTCGAGAATCAGGAGAGTGAATACTCACCAAAAGAAATTTTTCTTTCATTCAAATTCAAGTCTTTTTTTTACAAATGAAAATAGCAAAGGTATTTATAGGCTCTCCAATGGTAACCGAGTAGTTGACTTGGATAGGCATTTGTGAACAATCGGCCAAGAGAAGGGATGGCCACTTGCAATTAAAATAAAACATTTGAATTACCCTAATTTAAAGTGCTTGAGCCGTCCCGTTAGTTGACTTCCTAAGGCACTCAAATGTCAATTTCATACTCCAATTCTCCATGTCGTCCACTATTTTATGCAGCACATTTAATTTTTTTTTTCCTTTGTTTAATCAACCAACTATAGCCGTCCATAATTTTCCCACCTTGTGCCGTCCATACTTGTCTAATTTGCTCCAAAATTGCTCCTTTTAATTACCCACATGGTTGATTAAAATATCCCCACTTACAAGAGCTTGCCGTCGATGTCCACATGCAAATTGACTGCTTATCAACACATGTCTTATTTCATTTTTTTTTATTGCTCTTTATCTCACCATATTGCCGTGCAAGTGCTTTCATATTCACACACTTTCACCTTTCATGCATGCGCACATTATTGCCATTATCTTGTAAGGCTTCAATTAATTTCCACCATGTTGACTTATGCTTGCACATATATTAATTAATTCCCACTCTAAGCCGTCCATACCTAACACACCACAAGTTTTTTTTTATTTGTTTATGGCTTCCATTGTTGTCATCCAAAATAACGTGAATCACCTATAAAATATAAACCAACATTAGTAAAATTTCAGTTGAACATAAATTAGCACACATTTTAATCACTTTATTTAAATACTAGGTAAAACACACTATCATTCACTATGACAAAGGATTTATTAAAAACTCGTGCTATTTAAACAAAATAATGAGAATTAAGAAAATGCAACAACTTCTGAAAATTACTCAAACATGCGTATTTTAAAGTGTTAAATAATCTAGCAGTCGGACTAGCGAGTATATTCAACTCCAAAGAAATTGTAATAGTTCAGCATGTTTTTGGACTCTTTTCTATCGTCATTCCAAATTTGTGCCACCAACACCATTGCGGCATCTTTGAATTGTTTGGTTCGGGAACGTGTAATTGGCCCATTAGGTAGCCTCATCGGGTCATTGTTGACGTCCGTCACAGGTTTTATAGGTGAGCTCGTATCATTGGGGCTTGGAAGGCTTACGTCATAGGGAGTGCCAAGGGGAAGGGGTTCGAGCAATGTGGGAAGCAAATGGGCTTTTATTTTATTTTTGGCGTTAAAAAAAGGGAATTGGGCTAAGGAGGCCTTAAGGAAAGTTAAAGGTGCTTTTGGACACAAAGAGCGCCTTGGTAAATTGGCTGCAATGCGCCATTTAAGGGCCTGGAAATGACGCCTGGACAAGGGCCTTGATTCGAATCCCGTTGGCGGCATGGGCGTGTTTTTATTTTGCTTTGGCGTTAAGAAAATGGGGAGCTAGGGAAAGAGGCCTTAAAAGAAATTTCGGGTGAATCATATCACAAACAGCGCCTTGGCAAAGTGGCTGGGGCGTTATCTGCAGCTTGCATCCAAGGGCTCCAACAGGTCGCAGGTTCGAGGCTTGTGAGCAGCAAGGAGGGGTGGTTTTATTTTTGCTTTTGCGTCAAGGCAGGGAAGGGAGAGGTCGGACGGCAAATGGACTTCTAATTGGGTGAGGATTAAGCTTGTTTCTCCTCTTAAATTTCGGCTAAGAGTAGGATAAGTGTAGTTTTATTTATTTATTTTAAGTTGGTAGATATAAGATAATCGTAGTTTTATTTATTTATTTTAATATAGGATAATTATGGTTTTATTTAGATTAAATGAGATTTTATTTTTATTTATTTTAGGAGATAGGATAAGAGATTAAATGGGATATTAGTAAGGGATATTGTTGTTTATTTTATTTATTTTAAGTGGGTGATAAAGAGATAATATTGGAGAGAATTTTGGGATGTGATAAGGGGGAGAGGTAGTGGCCAATTGAGGGGCTCTTGGTGTTGGTAAATTCGGTCATAAGGAGGGGGTTAAGTGCCGAAAATTGTTAGTTTTTATTTAGTGTTGCTTTGCCGAAATTCCTTTACTCCTCTCCTCTTCTTTTCCTTTTATTTTCTTTCAACCCCAAATCCTTTCTTTTTATTTCTTGAATAGCCGAATACCCCATCTTCTTTTGAGAGCCATAGCCGAATGTGTAGTCATTATTTAGAGCATAAGCCGAATCTCTAGTGAGCCTCATCAACATCTCTTTTTCTTCTCTTGTGGTCTCAAAAGCCGAATCATCAAAGAAGGTGCCTTCGACTACTTTCTTTTAGTCTCTCTAAACAAATGTTGGTACGTACTCCTATTAAGTAGTTGGTTTCTTCTCTCTTTCTTTTGGTATGCCGAAATCAAGGGTAGGCCTTGATTTCTAAGAATGGCCGAATATGCTTAAGGCCATATTAATGTGTTTCTCTTGTGCCAACATTAGGGAGCATTAAAGGAGTCTTTTGGGATTTGCAGAGATTAAGGAAAAGTGATATGTACTATTCGGCCAAGGGCCATTTTTATGGATTAAGTGCCTAAAGCCGATTCCAACAGTGGTTAATAGGGATTTCGACAGTCCAAGAGTAAGAAGTAATTTTTCGGGATTTGGATAAATAAGGTAAGTGGTTGCTAGTATTCGGCCTAAGGCCATATTCTGTTTTATAAGTGTGACCGATTTGACTATGATGGTATAGGGGCAAATCGACAGTGGTTAAGAGGAGCTTTCGAGATTTCTATTCGTTTTGGGTAAGATTATTCGATAAGCCCTTGGATTCGTTATGTTAAATTTTAACATAGATGTTTAACCGTTTGATCTGATTAAGTGTTGTCGATGGATTCGAGTGCTAGTCAAGGAATACAAGGGATAACTCCTATCCCGAAGTTTAAGAAGAGATCCGTTTCTGCAGTTCGGGATTGGCCACTGGGGTGTGGACCAAATACGTAACGAAAGAAAGTAGGCAAATAGCTGTAGTATCGCTTAGCGATAGTATCGGGATCTAAAGCGTAGTTCTTCAAGTTATAAGGTGTGTGATTAACCCACCGTTTTCCGGGTTTTTGCTATATTTGCATGTGTGATTTATGTGCTAACCAGTGCAGTGGCAGTTATGTGGTGATTATCCTGAAAAAGGGTATAACGATAATCAGGTTAGTATTATCTGTTGAGAAGAATGTGAAAGTGCCGGTGTGAATGTGATAATGCCTATAAAAATGTGATTGTCTGCCTTAATAACATGTGCATGCATTTATTATTATTATGCCACTATTACATGCTCGTGCATGTGCATGGGTGGGATGTGGATATGAAGGAAGGAAAGGGTGTACATTATGTACGTGGTATGATGTTAGCCTTGTGCTACATTGGTGCTTGATGTTAGCTAGGTGCTTCATCAAGGTGGAGTGTTGGCTATGTGCTACCTCCCGCGGATGATAGTCAGTGCATCATCAGAGATAGAGGATGACCTCGAGTCACCTTGTGGATACAGATATGTGGGGTCACTTAGGTGATCGGTGGATTAGCCACGGCCTTGAGCAGGCAGTCCAGTAAGGTAGGTGTGATGGATGGACATTAGGTGGGGTCACTTAGGTGATCGGTGGTTTAGCCACGGCCTTGAGCAACAGGTCTACTAAGGTAGGTGTAACGGATGGACATTAGGTGGGGCAGAGTTGCATAATTGCATAATCATGTGGTGAAATGTGAATCGATAAATGGGCCAAGCCCAAGATGTGAATGTGAATTGGAATAAGAAAAGGGCCAAGCCCAGTATGTGGAAATTATGCGGTTAATTACCCTATTACCTGATAAGTGATATGAATATGGGCCAAGCCCAGAATGTGATAATATGTGAATATGATTTTTGTTATCTGATATATGGGTTAATATGTGATTAATATGTGGATGGAATTCAGTGGATTAATTACACACTGAGTCTGTCTGACTCACCCAACTTTTTACCAACATCGCAGGTGATGTAAGATGATCGGACCGGGTTGGAGTGGATACAAAGGTGGCCATGCAGAAGTTGTTTTCCTTATTTAATAGAATTTATCATTTTCAGTATTTTCAGTATTTGAATAAGTATTTATTGTAATAAGGCCCAATTAAATTATTTGAGTATTTTTATTATGTTAAAGCAAATTGACGATTGAATTATTATTTTGAAATCAGATTATTTTCGGCAAACTTTATCTCAAAATATATATATTAAGGTTTTAATCCGGATATTTTTATAAACACCACACTTTACTTAAGATTTTAAATGGTCCCCGTTTTACAAACTCAATAAGTTGTCATGATTTTATCTTTAAGTCGAATCTTCTCAAACGTTTTCCAGCGACATATCGATCCGGTCGGGGCTTGTGGGCGTGTTTGGGGTGTTACGATTTGTATCGAGCCTGGTTCAAAACTCGACTTTGAGGGTTTGTGCCCAAAAATGCTTTCAAAAAAATGGGCTTTTCAAAAAAATATGGACTTTTAAGAAATTTTTCAGGTTATTCTGGCATGGCACCTGTATCTCCGGCCCGGAGTCCACTAGATAAGTACCTCTGACTTCTGAAGTGAATTGAGTATGTGAACTATATGGGCTTTAATGGGAACGTAGAATAGTGAACTAGGATCTGTTGAACCCTAAGACTAGTTTACTCCAACATTGAATACATAAGACTTAAGGACCATTAAACAAACCTATGACTAAGTCACCGAGCTAGGGTGTGGCAACCATTGTACGCATGTCTAAGAGTGGATTCTTGTAAGAGCTTTGTATTTAAACAAATCCCAGAGACTCACCTCCTCTTTACTCGAATCCTACCTGTTTCAGAGCTACTGGTTCACCCTAACCAAGAAGACTTATTCACTGCTAAACTCGATAATTAAAACTCGAAAGGGACTAGCCATGCAGCTTTTATAAAATTCCTAGTTTTAAAATCCCTAAATTACCCTTTTAATTGTAGTAAAAGATTATTGTGAAAATTTTTCCAAAATATCTCCGATTTACAAGATTACAAAAATGCCCATGTATTGTAAATTACTAAAATACCCTTAGTTTTTAAGATTTTCAAAAATACCTCGACGTTTGCTAAAATATTTCTACTTTACAAAAATACCAAAACCTCTGCTTTTACAAATAACCAGATACTCGATTTGGAGAATTTACTTTAATCGCCTTGACTTCCAAAATTACAAAAATAACCTCGATTTCAAAATTTTTGCAACACCTCTGATTTGGAAAACAAAATAACCTGAGATTTTGTAAATTCTGAAATACCTTTAATTTGAAAAATATTTTTGAATTGACCCCGCTTTTATTACCAAAATACCCTTTATATGACTAATACCCACGGATAGAAACGGACAAAAGTGTCCGAATAGTGAATGTGGGTGGTGGATACCATCAATGAATATGTCTATGTTTATGAATGAATGAGCCTCTAAGGAGGAATGAATGTGTCTCTATCGAGATGGATTAATGTGAATGTGAATGTGATTCTCTCAATTAGAATAGAGAACTTGAACCAAAACTTTGTGTGATCGAAAGAACTACTTCTAAAACTCCTTTCTCATAAGATTTGTTCGTGAATAAAAAGTGAGAACGAAAGTACTAATGCATAAAACTTTGTAATCGATTAAATCGCGACGTTAGAAATGAGTTCTAGGGGATGTGAACTTAGAGATTGTGCCTAGGAAGCATGATAATTCTATTAAGATCGAGAGCACAACGTAAGCGTAGTGCGGTGAGTTAAGATGTATGATTATTCGTTAGTAAGTAATTTCGATGACGAAATTATTTTTAAAGAGGGTAGAACTCGTAACATCCTAGATTAGGGGTTATGCATTTAGTGTATAATTCAAGTGTTAGCATGCTTTAGTGTATCTTTGGGATGTATTTGTAGGGGTTCCTAAAATTCTAGGATGGAAGGGAAAGCTTTGGAAAATATTAGAATATTAAGTGAACAGAGGAAACTAGACAAAGAGGCTTTAAGGAAATTTTGGGGAGTTTAGGACACAAGAAATCAATTGGCAAAGTGGCTTGGGACGCTACCTTGGGGCTTGGAAGGCTTGCGTCAAAGGGAGTGCCAAGGGAAGGGGTTCGAGCAACGTGGGAAGCAAATGGGCTTTTATTTTATTTTTGGCGTTAAAAAAAGGGAATTGGGCTAAGGAGGCCTTAAGGGAAGTTATAGGCGCTTTTGGACACAAAGAGCGCCTTGGTAAAGTGGCTGCAATACGCCATTTAAGGGCCTGGAAATGACGCCTGGACAAGGGCCTTGGTTCGAATCCCGTTGGCGGCATGGGCGTGTTTTTATTTTGCTTTGGCGTTAAGACAAGGAGGAGCTAGGGAAAGAGGCCTTAAAAGAAATTTCGGGTGAATCATATCACAAACAGCGCCTTGGCAAAGTGGCTGGGGCGTTATCTGCAGCTTGATCCAAGGGCTCCAACAGGTCGCGGGTTCGAGGCTTGTGAAGCGACAAGGAGGGGTGGTTTTATTTTTTCTTTGCGCGCCAAGGCGGGGAAGGGAGAGGTTGGACGGCAAATGGACTTCTAATTGGGTGAGGATTAAGCTTGTTTCTCCTCTTAAATTTCGGCTAAGAGTAGGATAAGTGTAGTTTTATTTATTTATTTTAAGTTGGTAGATATAAGATAATTGTAGTTTTATTTATTTATTTTAATATAGGATAATTATGGTTTTATTTAGATTAAATGAGATTTTATTTTTATTTATTTTAGGAGATAGGATAAGAGATTAAATGGGATATTAGTAAGGGATATTGTTGTTTATTTTATTTATTTTAAGTGGGTGATAAAGAGATAATATTGGAGAGAATTTTGGGATGTGATAAGGGGGAGAGGTAGTGGCCGATTGAGGGGCTCTTGGTGTTGGTAAATTCGGTCATAAGGAGGGGGTTAAGTGCCGAAAATTGTTAGTTTTTATTTAGTGTTGCTTTGCCGAAATTCCTTTACTCCTCTCCTCTTCTTTTCTTTTTATTTTCTTTCAACCCCAAATCCTTTCTTTTTATTTCTTGAATAGCCGAATACCCCATCTTCTTTTGAGAGCCATAGCCGAATGTGTAGTCATTATTTAGAGCATAAGCCGAATCTCTAGTGAGCCTCATCAACATCTCTTTTTCTTCTCTTGTGGTCTCAAAAGCCGAATCATCAAAGAAGGTGCCTTCGACTACTTTCTTTTAGTCTCTCTAAACAAACGTTGGTAAGTACTCCTATTAAGTAGTTGGTTTCTTCTCTCTTTCTTTTGGTATGCCGAAATCAAGGGTAGGCCTTGATTTCTAAGAATGGCCGAATATGCTTAAGGCCATATTAATGTGTTTCTCTTGTGCCAACATTAGGGAGCATTAAAGGAGTCTTTCGGGATTTGCAGAGATTAAGGAAAGGTGATATGTACTATTCGCCAAGGGCCATTTTTATGGATTAAGTGCCTAAAGCCGATTCCAACAAAGTGGTTAATAGGGATTTCGATGACCCAAGAGCAAGTAGTAATTTTTCGGGATTTGGATAAATAAGGTAAGTGGTTGTTGTAGTATTCGCCCTAAGGCCATATTCTGCTTTTATAAGTGTGACCGATTTGACTATGATGGTATAGGGGCAAATCGACAAATGGTTAAGAGGAGCTTTCGAGATTTCTATTCGTTTTGGGTAAGATTATTCGATAAGCCCTTGGATTCGTTATGTTAAATTTTAACATAGATGTTTAACCGTTTGATCTGATTAAGTGTTGTCGATGGATTCGAGTGCTAGTCAAGGAATACAAGGGATAACTCCTATCTCGAATTTTAAGAAGAGATCCGTTTCTGCAGTTCGGGATTGGCCACCGGGGTGTGGACCAGCGTCAGAACAGCAAAGTAGGCAAATAGCCGTAGTATCGCTTAGCGATAGTATCGGGATCGAAAGCGTAGTTCTTCAAGTTATAAGGTGTGTGATTAACCCACCGTTTTCCGGGTTTTTGCTATATTTGCATGTGTGATTTATGTGCTAACCAGTGCAGTGGCAGTTATGTGGTGATTATCCTGAAAAGGGGTATAACGATAATCAGGTTAGTATTATCTGTTGAGAAGAATGTGAAAGTGCCGATGTGAATGTGATAATGCCTATAAAAATCTGATTGTCTGCCTTAATAACATGTGCATGCATTTATTATTATTATGCCACTATTACATGCTGCATGTGCATGGGTGGGATGTGGATATGAAGGAAGGAAAGGGTGTACATTATGTACGTGGTATGATGTTAGCCTTGTGCTACATTGGCGCTTGATGTTAGCTAGGTGCTTCATCAAGGTGGAGTGTTGGCTATGTGCTACCTCCTGGCGGATGATAGCTGTGTGCATCACCGTAGATAGAGGATGACCTCGAGTCACCTTGTGGATACAGATATGTGGGGTCACTTAGGTGATCGGTGGATTAGCCACGGCCTTGAGCAGCAGGTCTGTAAGGTAGGTGTGATGGATGGACATTAGGTGGGGTCACTTAGGTGATCGGTGGTTTAGCCACGGCCTTGAGCAACAGGTCTACTAAGGTAGGTGTAACGGATGGACATTAGGTGGGGCAGAGTTGCATAATTGCATAATCATGTGGTGAAATGTGAATCGATAAATGGGCCAAGCCCAAGATGTGAATGTGAATTGGAATAAGAAAAGGGCCAAGCCCAGTATGTGGAAATTATGCGGTTAATTACCCTATTACCTGATAAGTGATATGAATATGGGCCAAGCCCAGAATGTGATAATATGTGAATATGATTTTTGTTATCTGATATATGGGTTAATATGTGATTAATATGTGGATGGAATTCAGTGGATTAATTACACACTGAGTCTGTCTGACTCACCCAACTTTTTACCAACATCGCAGGTGATGTAAGATGATCGGACCGGGTTGGAGTGGATACAAAGGTGGCCATGCGAGTTTGTTTTCCTTATTTAATAGAATTTATCATTTTCGATATTTTCATATTTGAATAAGTATTTATTGTAATAAGGCCCAATTAAATTATTTGAGTATTTTTATTATGTTAAAGCAAATTGACGATTGAATTATTATTTTGAAATCGATTATTTTCTAAAAACTTTATCTCAAAATATATATATTAAGGTTTTAATCCGGATATTTTTATAAACACCACACTTTACTTAAGATTTTAAATGGTCCCCGCTTTACAAACTCAATAAGTTGTCATGATTTTATCTTTAAGTCGAATCTTCTCAAACGTTTTTCCGTAGTGACATATCAGATCCGGTCAGGGCTTGTGGGCCAGGTTTGGGGTGTTACAGTTTGGTATCAGAGCCCGGTTCAAAACTCGACTTTGAGGGTTTTGTGCTTCAAAATGCTTTCAAAAAAATGGGCTTTTCAAAAAATATGGACTTTTAAGAAATTTTTCAGTTATTCGGCATGGCACTGTGTATCTCCTACCCCCGAGTCCACTAGATAAGTACCTCTGACTTCTGAAGTGAATTGAGTATGTGAACTATATGGGCTTTAATGGGAACGTAGAATAGTGAACTAGGATCTGTTGAACCCTAGGACTAGTTTACTCCAACATTGAATACATAAGACTTAAGGACCATTAAACAAACCTATGACTAAGTCACCGAGCTAGGGTGTGGCAACCATTGTACGCATGTCTAAGAGTGGATTCGGTAAGAGCTTTGTATTTAAACAGTCCTAGAGACTCACCTCCTCTTTACTCGAATCCTACCTGGTTCGTAGCTACGGTTCACCCTAACCAAGAAGACTTATTCACGGGCTAAACCTGATAATTAAAACCTGAAAGGGACTAGCCATGCAGTTTTATAAAATTCCTAGTTTTAAAATCCCTAAATTACCCTTTTAATTGTAGTAAAAGATTATTGTGAAAATTTTTCCAAAATATCTCCGATTTACAAGATTACAAAAATGCCCATGTATTGTAAATTACTAAAATACCCTTAGTTTTTAAGATTTTCAAAAATACCCTCGACGTTTGCTAAAATATTTCTACTTTACAAAAATACCAAAAACCTCTGTTTTACAAATAACCAGATACCCTGATTTGGAGAATTTACGGAACTGCCCTTGACTTCCAAAATTACCGAAATAACCTCGATTTCTGAAATTTTTGCAACACCTCTGATTTGGAAAACAAAATAACCCAGAGATTTTGTAAATTCTGAAATACCTTTAATTTGAAAAATATTTTTGAATTGACCCCGGTTTATTACCAAAATACCCTTATATGACTAATACCCCTGGGATAGAAACGGACAAAAGTGTCCGAATAGTGAATGTGGGTGGTGGATACCACTGAATGAATATGTCTATGTTTATGAATGAATGAGCCTCTAAGGAGGAATGAATGTGTCTCTATCGAGATGGATTAATGTGAATGTGAATGTGATTCTCTGAATTAGAATAGAGAACTTGAACTGAAACTTTGTGTGATCGAAAGAACTACTTCTAAAACTCCTTTCTCATAAGATTTGTTCGTGAATAAAAAGTGGAACGAAAGTACTAATGCATAAAACTTTGTAATCAGATTAAATCGCGACGTTAGAAATGAGTTCTAGGGGATGTGAACTTAGAGATTGTGCCTAGGAAGCATGATAATTCTATTAAGATCAGAGTGCGCAACGTAAGCGTAGTGCGGTGAGTTAAGATGTATGATTATTCGTTAGTAAGTAATTTCGATGACGAAATTATTTTTAAAGAGGGTAGAACTGTAACATCCTAGATTAGGGGTTATGCATTTAGTGTATAATTCAAGTGTTAGCATGCTTTAGTGTATGCTGGGATGTATTTGTAGGGGTTCCTAAAATTCTAGGATGGAAGGGAAAGCTTTGGAAAATATTAGAATATTAAGTGAACAGAGGAAACTAGACAAAGAGGCTTTAAGGAAATTTTGGGGAGTTTAGGACACAAGAAATCAATTGGCAAAGTGGCTTGGGACGCTACCTTGGGGCTTGGAAGGCTTGCGTCAAAGGGAGTGCCAAGGGAAGGGGTTCGAGCAACGTGGGAAGCAAATGGGCTTTTATTTTATTTTTGGCGTTAAAAAAGGGAATTGGGCTAAGGAGGCCTTAAGGAAGTTATAGGCGCTTTTGGACACAAAGAGCGCCTTGGTAAAGTGGTCGCACACGCCATTTAAGGGCTCTGAAATGACGCCGGACAAGGGCCTTGGTTCAAATCCCGCTAGCGGCATGGGCGTGTTTTTATTTTGCTTTGGCGTTAAGACAAGGAGGAGCTAGGAAAGAGGCCTTAAAAGAAATTTCTGGGTGAATCATATCACAAACAAATACTTTTGGCAAAGTGGTCAGGCGTTATCTGCAGCTTGATCCAAGGGCTCCAACAGTCGCGGGTTCGAGGCTTGTGAGCGAGCAAATGAGGGTGGTTTTATTTTTTTCTTTTGCGTCAAGGCAGGGAAGGGAGAGGTTGGACGGCAAATGGACTTCCGATTGGGTGAGGATTAAGCTTGTTTCTCCTCTTAAATTTCTGCTAAAGAGTAGGATAAGTGTAGTTTTATTTATTTATTTTAAGTTGGTAGATATAAGATAATTGTAGTTTTATTTATTTATTTTAATATAGGATAATTATGGTTTTATTTAGATTAAATGAGATTTTATTTTTATTTATTTTAGGAGATAGGATAAGAGATTAAATGGGATATTAGTAAGGGATATTGTTGTTTATTTTATTTATTTTAAGTGGGTGATAAAGAGATAATATTGGAGAGAATTTTGGGATGTGATAAGGGGGAGAGGTAGTGGCCGATTGAGGGGCTCTTGGTGTTGGTAAATCTCGGTCATAAGGAGGGGGTTAAGTCTTAGAAAATTGTTAGTTTTTATTTAGTGTTGCTTTGCCGAAATTCCTTTACTCCTCTCCTCTTCTTTTCTTTTTATTTTCTTTCAACCCCAAATCCTTTCTTTTTATTTCTTGAATAGCCGAATACCCCATCTTCTTTTGAGAGCCATAGCCGAATGTGTAGTCATTATTTAGAGCATAAGCCGAATCTCTAGTGAGCCTCATCAACATCTCTTTTTCTTCTCTTGTGGTCTCAAAAGCCGAATCATCAAAGAAGGTGCCTTCGACTACTTTCTTTTAGTCTCTCTAAACAAACGTTGGTAAGTACTCCTATTAAGTAGTTGGTTTCTTCTCTCTTTCTTTTGGTATGCCGAAATCAAGGGTAGGCCTTGATTTCTAAGAATGGCCGAATATGCTTAAGGCCATATTAATGTGTTTCTCTTGTGCCAACATTAGGGAGCATTAAAGGAGTCTTTCGGGATTTGCAGAGATTAAGGAAAGGTGATATGTACTATTCGGCCAAGGGCCATTTTTATGGATTAAGTGCCTAAAGCCGATTCCAACAGTGGTTAATAGGGATTTCGACAGTCCAAGAGCAAGAAGTAATTTTTCGGGATTTGGATAAATAAGGTAAGTGGTTGCTAGTATTCGGCCTAAGGCCATATTCTGTTTTATAAGTGTGACCGATTTGACTATGATGGTATAGGGGCAAATCGACAGTGGTTAAGAGGAGCTTTCGAGATTTCTATTCGTTTTGGGTAAGATTATTCGATAAGCCCTTGGATTCGTTATGTTAAATTTTAACATAGATGTTTAACCGTTTGATCTGATTAAGTGTTGTCGATGGATTCGAGTGCTAGTCAAGGAATACAAGGGATAACTCCTATCTCGAATTTTAAGAAGAGATCCGTTTCGCAGCTTCGATTGGCCACCGGGTGTGGACCAAATACGTAATACAAAAAGTAGGCAAATAGCCGTAGTATCGCTTAGCGATAGTATCGGATCGAAAGCGTAGTTCTTCAAGTTATAAGGTGTGTGATTAACCCACCGCTTTCCGGTTTTTGCTATATTTGCATGTGTGATTTATGTAACTAACCAAATGCGATGGCGCTTATGTGGTGATTATCCTGAAAAGGGGTATAACGATAATCGTGTTAGTATTATCTGCTGAGAAGAATGTGAAAGTGCCGATGTGAATGTGATAATGCCTATAAAAATCGATTGTCCGCTTTTAATAACATGTGCATGCATTTATTATTATTATGCCACTATTACATGCCGCATGTGCATGGGTGGGATGTGGATATGAAGGAAGGAAAGGGTGTACATTATGTACGTGGTATGATGTTAGCCTTGTGCTACATTGGCGCTTGATGTTAGCTAGGTGCTTCATCAAGGTGGAGTGTTGGCTATGTGCTACCTCCTGGCGGATGATAGCTGTGTGCATCACCGTAGATAGAGGATGACCTCGAGTCACCTTGTGGATACAGAGATATGTGGGGTCACTTAGGTGATCGGTGGATTAGCCACGGCCTTGAGCAGCAGGTCTGTAAGGTAGGTGTGATGGATGGACATTAGGTGGGGTCACTTAGGTGATCGGTGGTTTAGCCACGGCCTTGAGCAACAGGTCTACTAAGGTAGGTGTAACGGATGGACATTAGGTGGGGCAGAGTTGCATAATTGCATAATCATGTGGGAAATGTGAATCGATAAATGGGCCAAGCCCAAGATGTGAATGTGAATTGAATAAGAAAAGGGCCAAGCCCAAAGATGTGGAAATTATGCGGTTAATTACCCTATTACCCGATAAGTGATATGAATATGGGCCAAGCCTGAATGTGTGATAATATGTGAATATGATTTTTGTTATCCGATATATGGGTTAATATGTGATTAATATGTGGATGGAATTCAAAGGGATTAATTACACACCGAAGTCTGTCTGACTCACCCAACTTTTACCAACATCGCAGGTGATGTAAGATGATCGGACCGGGTTGGAGTGGATACAAAGGTGGCCATGCGTAGTTGTTTTCCTTATTTAATAGAATTTATCATTTTCGATGATTTTCATTATTTGAATAAGTATTTATTGTAATAAGGCCCAATTAAATTATTTGAGTATTTTTATTATGTTAAAGCAAATTGACGATTGAATTATTATTTTGAAATCGATTATTTTCTAACAAACTTTATCTCAAAATATATATATTAAGGTTTTAATCCGGATATTTTTATAAACACCACACTTTACTTAAGATTTTAAATGGTCCCCGTTTTACAAACTCAATAAGTTGTCATGATTTTATCTTTAAGTCGAATCTTCTCAAACGTTTTTCCGTAGTGACATATCAGATCCGGTCAGGGCTTGTGGGCCAGGTTTGGGGTGTTACAGTTTGGTATCAGAGCCCGGTTCAAAACTCGACTTTGAGGGTTTTGTGCCCGAAAAATGCTTTCAAAAAAATGGGCTTTTCAAAAAAATATGGACTTTTAAGAAATTTTTCAGGTTATTCTGGCATGGCACCTGTATCTCCGGCCCGGAGTCCACTAGATAAGTACCTCTGACTTCTGAAGTGAATTGAGTATGTGAACTATATGGGCTTTAATGGGAACGTAGAATAGTGAACTAGGATCTGTTGAACCCTAGGACTAGTTTACTCCAACATTGAATACATAAGACTTAAGGACCATTAAACAAACCTATGACTAAGTCACCGAGCTAGGGTGTGGCAACCATTGTACGCATGTGTCAAGAGTGGATTCTGTAAGAGCTTTGTATTTAAACAAATCCTAGAGACTCACCTCCTCTTTACTCGAATCCTACCTGGTTCGTAGCTACGGTTCACCCTAACCAAGAAGACTTATTCACGGGCTAAACCTGATAATTAAAACCTGAAAGGGACTAGCCATGCAGTTTTATAAAATTCCTAGTTTTAAAATCCCTAAATTACCCTTTTAATTGTAGTAAAAGATTATTGTGAAAATTTTTCCAAAATATCTCCGATTTACAAGATTACAAAAATGCCCATGTATTGTAAATTACTAAAATACCCTTAGTTTTTAAGATTTTCAAAAATACCCTCGACGTTTGCTAAAATATTTCTACTTTACAAAAATACCAAAAACCTCTGTTTTACAAATAACCAGATACCCTGATTTGGAGAATTTACGGAACTGCCCTTGACTTCCAAAATTACCGAAATAACCTCGATTTCAAATTTTTGCAACACCTCGATTTGGAAAACAAAATAACCTGAGAGATTTTGTAAATTCAAAATACCTTTAATTTGAAAAATATTTTTGAATTGACCCCGTTTATTACCAAAATACCCTTATATGACTAATACCCTTGGGATAGAAACGGACAAAAGTGTCCGAATAGTGAATGTGGGTGGTGGATACCACTGAATGAATATGTCTATGTTTATGAATGAATGAGCCTCTAAGGAGGAATGAATGTGTCTCTATCGAGATGGATTAATGTGAATGTGAATGTGATTCTCTCAATTAGAATAGAGAACTTGAACTCAAACTTTGTGTGATCGAAAGAACTACTTCTAAAACTCCTTTCTCATAAGATTTGTTCGTGAATAAAAAGTGGAACGAAAAGTACTAATGCATAAAACTTTGTAATCGAGTTAAATCGCGACGTTAGAAATGAGTTCTAGGGGATGTGAACTTAGAGATTGTGCCTAGGAAGCATGATAATTCTATTAAGATCAGAGTGCGCAACGTAAGCGTAGTGCGGTGAGTTAAGATGTATGATTATTCGTTAGTAAGTAATTTCGATGACGAAATTATTTTTAAAGAGGGTAGAACTGTAACATCCTAGATTAGGGGTTATGCATTTAGTGTATAATTCAAGTGTTAGCATGCTTTAGTGTATGCTGGGATGTATTTGTAGGGGTTCCTAAAATTCTAGGATGGAAGGGAAAGCTTTGGAAAATATTAGAATATTAAGTGAACAGAGGAAACTAGACAAAGAGGCTTTAAGGAAATTTTGGGGAGTTTAGGACACAAGAAATCAATTGGCAAAGTGGCTTGGGACGCTACCTTGGGGCTTGGAAGGCTTGCGTCAAAGGGAGTGCCAAGGGAAGGGGTTCGAGCAACGTGGGAAGCAAATGGGCTTTTATTTTATTTTTGGCGTTAAAAAAAGGGAATTGGGCTAAGGAGGCCTTAAGGGAAGTTATAGGCGCTTTTGGACACAAAGAGCGCCTTGGTAAAGTGGCTGCAATACGCCATTTAAGGGCCTGGAAATGACGCCTGGACAAGGGCCTTGGTTCGAATCCCGTTGGCGGCATGGGCGTGTTTTTATTTTGCTTTGGCGTTAAGACAAGGAGGAGCTAGGGAAAGAGGCCTTAAAAGAAATTTCGGGTGAATCATATCACAAACAGCGCCTTGGCAAAGTGGCTGGGGCGTTATCTGCAGCTTGATCCAAGGGCTCCAACAGGTCGCGGGTTCGAGGCTTGTGAGCAGCAATGAGGGGTGGTTTTATTTTTTCTTTTGCGTCAAGGCAGGGAAAGGAGAGGTTGGACGGCAAATGGACTTCTGATTGGGTGAGGATTAAGCTTGTTTCTCCTCTTAAATTTCGGCTAAGAGTAGGATAAGTGTAGTTTTATTTATTTATTTTAAGTTGGTAGATATAAGATAATTGTAGTTTTATTTATTTATTTTAATATAGGATAATTATGGTTTTATTTAGATTAAATGAGATTTTATTTTTATTTATTTTAGGAGATAGGATAAGAGATTAAATGGGATATTAGTAAGGGATATTGTTGTTTATTTTATTTATTTTAAGTGGGTGATAAAGAGATAATATTGGAGAGAATTTTGGGATGTGATAAGGGGGAGAGGTAGTGGCCGATTGAGGGGCTCTTGGTGTTGGTAAAATTCGGTCATAAGGAGGGGGTTAAGTCAAAATTGTTAGTTTTTATTTAGTGTTGCTTTGCCAAATTCCTTTACTCCTCTCCTCTTCTTTTCTTTTTATTTTCTTTCAACCCCAAATCCTTTCTTTTATTTCTTGAATAGCCGAATACCCCATCTTCTTTTGAGAGCCATAGCCGAATGTGTAGTCATTATTTAGAGCATAAGCCGAATCTCTAGTGAGCCTCATCAACATCTCTTTTTCTTCTCTTGTGGTCTCAAAAGCCGAATCATCAAAGAAGGTGCCTTCGACTACTTTCTTTTAGTCTCTCTAAACAAACATTGGTAAGTACTCCTATTAAGTAGTTGGTTTCTTCTCTCTTTCTTTTGGTATGCCAAAATCAGGGGTAGGCCTTGATTTCTAAGAATGGCCGAATATGCTTAAGGCCATATTAATGTGTTTCTCTTGTGCCAACGTTAGGGAGCATTAAAGGAGTCTTTCGGGATTTGCAGAGATTAAGGTAAGGTGATATGTACTATTCGGCCAAGGGCCATTTTTATGGATTAAGTGCCTAAAGCCGATTCCAACAGTGGTTAATAGGGATTTCGACAGCCCAAGAGCAAGAAGTAATTTTTCGGGATTTGGATAAATAAGGTAAGTGGTTGCTAGTATTCGCCTAAGGCCATATTCTGCATTTTATAAGTGTGACCGATTTGACTATGATGGTATAGGGGCAAATCGACAGCTGGTTAAGAGGAGCTTTGAGATTTCTATTCGCTTTTGGGTAAGATTATTCGATAAGCCCTTGGATTCGTTATGTTAAATTTTAACATAGATGTTTAACCGCTTTGATCCGATTAAGTGTTGTCGATGGATTCGAGTGCTAGTCAAGGAATACAAGGGATAACTCCTATCTCGAATTTTAAGAAGAGATCCGTTTCTGCAGTTCGGGATTGGCCACCGGGGTGTGGACCAGCGTCAGAACAGCAAAGTAGGCAAATAGCCGTAGTATCGCTTAGCGATAGTATCGGGATCGAAAGCGTAGTTCTTCAAGTTATAAGGTGTTGATTAACCCACCGGTTTTCCGGGTTTTTGCTATATTTGCATGTGTGATTTATGTGCTAACCAGTGCAGTGGCAGTTATGTGGTGATTATCCTGAAAAGGGGTATAACGATAATCAGGTTAGTATTATCTGTTGAGAAGAATGTGAAAGTGCCGATGTGAATGTGATAATGCCTATAAAAATCGATTGTGCTCTTAATAACATGTGCATGCATTTATTATTATTATGCCACTATTACATGCTGCATGTGCATGGGTGGGATGTGGATATGAAGGAAGGAAAGGGTGTACATTATGTACGTGGTATGATGTTAGCCTTGTGCTACATTGGCGCTTGATGTTAGCTAGGTGCTTCATCAAGGTGGAGTGTTGGCTATGTGCTACCTCCTAGCGGATGATAGCTGTGTGCAGCATCGTAGATAGAGGATGACCTCGAGTCACCTCGTGGATACAGATATGTGGGGTCACTTAGGTGATCGGTGGATTAGCCACGGCCTTGAGCAGCAGGTCTACTAATGTAGGTGTGATGGATGGACATTAGGTGGGGTCACTTAGGTGATCGGTGGTTTAGCCACGGCCTTGAGCAGCAGGTCTGCTAAGGTAGGTGTAACGGATGGACATTAGGTGGGGCAGGGTTGCATAATTGCATAATCATGTGGTGAAATGTGAATCGGTAAATGGGCCAAGCCCAAGATGTGAATGTGAATTGGAATAAGAAAAGGGCCAAGCCCAGTATGTGGAAATTATGCGGTTAATTACCCTGTTACCTGATAAGTGATATGAATATGGGCCAAGCCCAGAATGTGATAATATGTGAATATGATATTTGTTATCTAATATATGGGTTAATATGTGATTAACTTGTGGGTGGAATTCAGTGGATTAATTAGACACTGAGTCTGTATGACTCACCCAACTTTTTACCAACATCGCAGGTGATGTAAGATGATCGGACCGGGTTGGAGTGGATACAAAGGTGGCCATGCAGAAGTTGTTTTCCTTATTTAATAGAATTTATCATTTTCAGTATTTTCAGTATTTGAATAAGTATTTATTGTAATAAGGCCCAATTAAATTATTTGAGTATTTTTATTATGTTAAAGCAAATTGACGATTGAATTATTATTTTGAAATCAGATTATTTTCGGCAAACTTTATCTCAAAATATGTATTAAGGTTTTAATCCAGATATTTTTATAAACACCACACTTTACTTAAGATTTTAAATGGTCCCCGTTTTACAAACTCAATAAGTTGTCATGATTTTATCTTTAAGTCGAATCTTCTCAAATGTTTTTCCGCAGTGACATATCAGATCCGGTCAGGGCTTGTGGGCCGGGTTTGGGGTGTTACAGCTGAATTAATTAAATTTCTTAATTTTAAATAAATTGAACTTCTAATTTAATTTTAGCTTTGCACTTAGTTTGCATTTTAAATATTTGCATTTAAGCATCTTAGTTTAATAAAAGAGTTGCTGGTCATCATTTCAACTCATTTAAGTTTAATTAATTGAGTTTCTTTTCATGAATTTAATTTAATAGTTGCTTCTTTAATTAATCTAGTTACTAGGTTAATTTATTGATGCATGAGTTAAAGTTCATTTAATAATACTTTTCTTAATTAAACTAGTTGCTGAAATAAATGATGCATAAGTGTTAGTTCATTTATTTAAGTTAGTTGTTAATTTGCTTTAAGTTTAAAAATTGAATCAATGTGTCGGTTACATGTGTTAATTGGAGGTGACTTTTCAGCTCACATCCATTACATTTAAAGGTTGTTATGCATTCAATAAGATGGATTTTCAAGTGACTTCGGTTACAAAAGAGGGGGCTGTTACAAAGAGGCTTTATACATCATTAAGAAGTTGTTTTATCAATTAAAGGAGAGCATTATTCTTCTTTAAATTCAGCAGCATCTTTGTTTCATCTTCCATGACCATTTGTTTCATGAGTAATCACTGCATGCATTCAATTTTCCATCAAAGAAGCTGGTGTCTTTCGGTTGGTCATGGAGACTTCAAAAGACTTTGAAAGCAACTTAATTGAAGAAGTAAATCACATTGAAGGTTGGAGTTACTTGGGTTAGAATTCAAAAGTTGTGACTTTTCATTTGAACTCATTATTAGCTTCATTAAAAGTGACCATTCAACTAGCTTCTTTTGACACTGTAAATACATGTAATCAATCAACCTATTGATAGGAACTTTTGAATCTTTATCAAATTTTATGAACTTTGTTCAAAGAGTGAGATTACTCCTCTCTAAATTCGTACGAGTTTTGGTTTGCTTTATCAAGCTTGCTTGTGGTGTCAATCGTTCTCTTCATTTGAACTTATCACCGAATCGGTGTGGCGTTCGTCCATCTTTTTATACCTTCGGTTCTTACTTTGTTAAGTAACGGGTCGAGGTCCATTTTCGAATTCCATCTTTCCACCTTAAACCAAATAAAAATCGGGGTGACACTTTTAGTGTTGAATTGTTTATAAGTTTAAGTTCACTTTCCCCATTTCCATTTTATTATCCTACAATCTTTATCTACCTTTACTATCTCCTACTAAACCGAACCATTTCAATACCCATCTTCTTTGTTTTCTCTTAGCCGAACCTATCCATTTCCTTCTCCAACTTAGTTTCCTCATTATTCAACCTCTATTCCTAACTTAAGCCATCTCCAAAAGAAATATTTTCAAAAGCTTCCGCAAACTCAGCCTCAATCCGACTATTTTCTCCGAAGACTTAACTACTCCTCGTAGACGATCGGGCATCTCACATACGACTCGACTCACCCCAAGGTGGATCATATCAACTTTGGATTGAAAGGAAAACTTGCTCTAAGTACGACCGTATTCTGGTAAGTTAATGTGACGTTCTAGAATCGACTCTCCCGTCTAGGCTGGGTTTAGGGTCTATTACCTAGTATTTAGTTGTAAGAAATTGTATAATTAGGTAGCATATTTGTAAACCAAGTTTTACAATATATTACAAGATATGTAATTAGTATTGTAATGGAGTTTTTTTTTTTTTTTTTTTGTGTGTGTGTGTGTATGTGTGTAATGGCATAAAATCTTATGAGAACTTATTGGTCTGTTATAAAAAATATTATTGATCTAGTAAGAAATTTAGTAGGGTAATATATATTAAAAATCGCTCTAAATATATTATAAAATATGTGATAAATACTGTAATAAGATAATAAAAAAATTGTAATAGCACAAAACTTTACGAGCACCAATTAGTTTATTACAAAACCATTATTTAATTAATAAAAAATTGTATACTTAAATTATATATATTATAAATTATGTTACACAATATATTATAAAATATGTAACTAATAGTGTAATTGACATGAACCTAATTACGAGTTGATTCACGGTTTTATGTGCTCAATCATCTAAATAGGCATTTGCTTGGATATTGATAGAATTATGAAGAGAATAGTGCTAAACTAAATTTGAATATAACTTTCAAATGTAAACGAACCAAAAAAATCGATGTTATATAACAACACAACCTGAATTTTATAAGGTTCTTTAAAGTCGAAAAGTTTAGGGATGGAAAGAACCTTGACCCACTATCTACAATGAGATAGGAACTAAAGGTATAAGGTTGATCACCACAGTTTGGGATGGTGAACAATGTGATAAGATCGATTTTGGTGAACGGCATAAGAAAGGATTTTTGATAAGTTCGATAAGTTCTTGAAGAATAAAGAGATTAACTCAAATGTATTTTAATAATTAGAAAAAGTCTAACCTTTACATAGTTCAAAACCAAACTATTTATAGGCAACATAAGGTAAAACGAACGGCCACAAACTAGCCATTAATGAAGTTCTAGAATGTTCATTAAAATGCATTAAAACCCTCACTTCAATCGAATAGCCAAAAGAGACCTTCATTAATTTGTTTCATGCATGCTTAAGGGTTAAGCAAACTCCAAAAGTCACAATCAGCTTCTATGATGGACGATGGCCTTTAATGGTGCATGGGAAGACTCAAAAGTCGACTTCTAGAAAGTTTCTCCATGGCTTCATTCAGCTCCCAACTTAAATGGTGCAATTTAAGACACAGCTCTTGACTGAATGGTCACTTTTCATGCTAAACTGAGCAACCATTTTGAGAGTGAACGTAAAGCAATTTTGAACAACCCTTTTTAAACTTTAATTAGGTGGCTGGCCATTGGATTACCCTAGGACAAATTAAAACTTGCATTAGGTGACACTAAAGATTTAGACAGAATTTAACACAATTTTAAGACACATTAAACATGCTTAAGACACATTTAAAATAACAGACACCATTTAAACACACATATTAAACATGTAATAATAATGACATAATATTTTAAGATGTATTAAAATGCTTTGAGAATAAAACCATAATTAAAAAAAATTGTGGAATAAAACAAATTATTTAGGATGATTAATTTTGGGCCTTAAAACCCCACAAATGCCTCTTTGAGCTTCTTAGCCTTGGCCCACGTTTTAAGCCAAATGACTGCTTCGTTTGGGCCCAATTAAGGGACCCGAGATCACATCAGTAATGAATATATTTCTTTTTGTAATAGCACAAAGCCTTACGGAATCAATTAATCTATTATTAAAAATACTATTGAGGTAGGAAGAAATTATGTAGGGCAATATATATTAAAAACCTTGTCATAAAATATATTACAAGATACGTAATAAATATTGTAATGGGATAATGTTTTCTGCAATAGCACAAAATTTGACGAGAACCAATTAGCTTATTACCTAAATATTATGTAGATAGTAAAAAATTGTGTAAATGTTGCTAATCCTGTTAAATAGTATATTACAAAAAATGTAATAAATACTCTAATTAACATTTTCTTTTTGGAATAACATAAAACCAAATTATTTGATTGTACAAAATATTATGCAAATCTTAAGAAATTATGGAATGGAATATTATATACTATAAATCATGTTAAACTATATTACATATGTAATAAATACTACAATAGGGTTTTTCTTATAATAGCACAAAATATTTATATTTTTATTATACAATATTATATAAGTTGTAAAAAAATCATGTAACTGAATAAATATATTATGTAATTAATGATACACTGTATTACAAGATAATAATAAATATGTAATAAATTAATGTTTTCTTTATTGATTTATGTAACCTGCTAAGTAGATAAAACCTTACGGTAAGAACTTAAGGTAGAATTTTCTATAAAATTCATTCACTTCAATTCTGGTTCTGCACCACTACTCTGTCAACTTCACAATTCACACTTCAACATCTATACAATTTACAGGGATCAAAATGCTACAATATTCTATTCCGCTGTTCATTCTTTGCTTAGCCTTCTCACGCTCTTCAGGTACATCATCAATCCAGTAAGGAAAACTATACAGCATTCTAGCAAATTAAAAGTAACGCTTCACGGGTACGTCCAAGGAGACTCAATGTGGTAGCAGCAATGTGATGTCCAGTCAGCCCAGCAAGAGCAAGCTGTTCTTTCGGTGATGCATGCTCGATATAGTTGTCTGGCAAGACAATTGGTCGCCACTGGAAATTCATTTGGCAAATCATCAGAATAGGAAGGAATACTCGGACATAATATTTTCTGGCCTCCCCAATCAACACCCTTCCCTCTCCCCCCATTGCCTTCAGTTTTAGTATTTCATCCAAATAATTTTTTTATTTGTCTGCAAATCAAAATCTTACAGGGATACATGATAATATTACCTTGAGTCTTCCATCGAGCTGTCCGTCAAGCGCAATGAACTGCGCAACATGAGAACCAAATCCTCCAACGGAACCTTCCTCAACGGTTATCAGAATGTCATGATTGCTACAAAGCCACCTGAGAAGCTTGATATCGAGAGGCTTGCAGAATCTTGCATCAGCAACAGTTACATTGATGCCGAGCTTGGAAAGAAGGGCCTGAGCTTTGAGACAGTTTTGAACCATTGCCCCATACCCAAGTAAAGCAACATCTTTACCCTCAACAAGAACTTTTCCTGTTCCAATCTGCTTTACCGTCAAAATTTCATCAGAGGGATCAGCACCCGAAAAGTTTTGGCATCAGAATTTACTGATGAAAATGTAGAGTTAAAAGCTTTTAAATACTATTATTGGCATTACATGATACAGCTTTTTGCCAATTAATAAAACTTAAAAGAGCTGAAACAATAAATTAGAAACAAAGGACATGAAACGATAACCTCAAGAGCACTTCCACCATGTATAGGATAGTCTGTCCTGACTAGGGCACCCCTTGGGTACCGAAAGCAGACTGGCCGATCATCAATCCTGGTGGCAGTGGCAACCATGTCTATCAGCTCATCCTCATCCGATGCTGCCATGACAATCATGTTTGGCAAACATGACATGAAAGTTATATCAAATGCCCCACACTGCAACGGACCATCAGATCCTACCAATCCTGCACTTGTAATGACAAATCGCACAGGAATACTCTGCCGATCTACATCATGGACAACCTGAAGTATAAAAAAATTTCATCCATTGTGGAAAAGTTTATCCATTTCTACTTCTATGCAGTAGAACAAGGCCTTATGGCATGACACTTGGGAACACCGAATTTTCAAACTCATGCATACAGGTGCCTGGTGCACACAGAGGGACGGAGAGAGAAAGAGAACCTGATCGTAAGCTCTCTGCAGGAAGGCAGAAGGAATTATACAAAATGGCTTCAACCCTCCACATGATAAACCAGCAGAAAATGTAACTGCATGTTGCTCAGCCATTCCCACATCAAAAAATCTGTCGGAAAATCTTTCTCGGAATAACTTAAGTGATGGATCCATTTCTATTCCAGCATGAACTACTACAATATCTTTTTCTTTCTCTGCCTCCATAACCAAAGCTTCCACCAAGCAGTCACTATAAGTTCGGCAATGGTCATCATTCGAGAAAGAGTAAATGTCATTCAGACTTAAACCTGTAAGACAATACAAAGAAAGTGCAGTGAGGACAGGTTGTTAACAGTGAGCATGCAATGTTCAAGAGACCAAAAGGGTTTTTCATACACTGTCCTTTGAGGAGAATGGATAAGGAAAGGTTACCAAGCAAAAACAATCACAAAATATTGTTTTTAGATTCTGTTCTGTACAGTAAGCAAGTCAGCTTTCCTTAGGGCGTTAAGGCAAAAGTTTGATTCTGTTATAGAGCAGAAGGTAGCATACTTGAGAATGCACTAGAGTATAATAAATGACAATACATGGATAATTTAACCAACCAGAGGGAAAAGAGGTTCACTACGCCTGCAATATACATATTAAAGAAGAGTAGACAATGATATATGTATTACGTGTCGTTAAAAACAAACTTCTACATATCAAACTAGCTACATACCTTGTTAAAGTTGTGGCTCAAAAGGGTTATTGCAGAAGAATTGATAATAACCTTGGGAACAAACATCACTGAAGGGTATACAGGAGACGTACCTTCTTGCTGCTTCTCCACTGTCGCTTTCTTTTGGTTATCTTCTGAACATTGATTTTCCTCTGTTATCACATGAATCAACACTGGACCCATTGAATCCAGAGATGCCACTTCTTGTAGAACACATATCAGATCTTCTAATTTGTGTCCGTCAACAGGACCTATATAATACAGCCCAAGCTCTTCAAAGAGAGTTGATCCAAGTGGACCCATCATACCACGTGCATACTCATCAACTTTGGCTGCTAGTTCATGCATTCCCATACCAATTCTTTTGGTAACATCCTGAAAGTTAAATATCTATTAGTTAGTACTTTTTCAGCTTAATTATCATTAAGATTTCTTTTGGAATTGGACAGTGGAACTTCATCAAATTATCAGGGAAATTACTACTCTCACATGATCCTTTTGTTGCCAATATGCAGCCCAAGGACCCCAATTACCCTCTGTAATCCAAACATTTATTTTAATACCACCTTATTTCCAGACTACATCAAAATAACTCTCAAAGTCCATTGTTCACTGAATGCCTGAATTTCAATCATTCTCAACGGATTTATAAGGCCTGTTAATTGATAGTGTGATAAAATAGGATGTGTGCATACAGACTTCATGAAAATGTATGAAAGTAAGCAAAGAGCAGTTACAGCAGGCAACATTCAAAATGCTCTTGCATTTGCAGAGACAGCTTCTAATATGATTCATATTTGAATATTCAAGTACCGTCCTACTAGCAAATGAATAAAATAAAACGAGAAGGAATAACAAAAAAGAGGCCTTTTTTTTATGTTTATCCAAGTCTCAAGTAGGTAGGAAAGACTCCTAGATAAGAATTTACCTTAGCAGCTTCTCTAAACTTACGAAAAGATTTACTTGATTGGAGCCTGCTAAGGGTACTGGATAGAGCATTGATGGATGTCTTGGGGCCCTCTTCTATCTTTGGATGCAAAGAATGGCGGCTGTCATTTAAGATCACAACCAGATTTGAATCCAAATAACCAGCATTGCTCATGGCCTCATAGACCTGACCAGCCATAGTTGTGGTATTGTTAATTACTGTAACTACGCGTTCCCGCTTGCCTTTAATATCCCGCGCTACTGCCATACCTAATATGAAGAAGGAATCTCAATTTCCCAGTTTCATTCTGAAGAAAAAGAATAATCTGCCAATGAAAGCTATAAAAATATCGACAAAGAGTAGGCAACTAAATACTACCAAGTCCAGCAGATATACTGTTACACCCATGTCCAGCCCCAAAAGGATCATATTCACTCTCAGTTCGAGAAGTATAGCCAGAAAGACCATTCTTTTGTCTCAACGTAGGCATGAGGATCCGCCTTCCTGTAAGAATTTTATGTGCATATGTCTGCCAAGAAAAGGAAAAACTAGCAGATCAAATAATTGCAGATCATAGATCAAAATATTGAGGAGCAATACACAATATTGTGCTTCCTTCAATTTATTCACCATTTGCTCATCAAGATAGAAAGATGTAGAAGCATGTTAAGAACTGCATGAAGTATGACATTACCTGTTCCCCGGCATCCCAGAGTATCTTGTCCACCGGAGCATGAAAAACATAGTGTAATGCGACCGTCAATTCAACTGCTGCCAAACTGGCCTTGAAGGATCTTTGAGTTTTTGACATTGTAGAAGACAATTCCAAACGGATTTCATCTGCTAGTAATTTCAGTTCCTGCAGAGACAATCTTTAATTTAGCATGCTTAAGGCCTAGGCATACTAAATATAAATATTAGAAGGCTCATAACACAAACCTTGATACTCAAGCTTTTCAAGTGGGTGGGGTTTTCAACCACATCAAGTATAGGTGTAGGGGCTTTCTCCCAGAACAAATCATCAATATCAGGCAAAGAGCCTATTTTATTTACTAATCCCTGCACCACAAAAAATCAGACATTAAAACCAAATTAGTGGCTTTCGCTATTTAGTAAATTCAGATCCACATGCACATACACTCATAGGAGCGATCAAAAACCATCAATCAAGAAAAACCAGTTTTTTCTTGGTCAGAACTAGCTAAAGCTAGAATTTCCAGGACATTTACAGAGTGAGTCTTCCAGATAAAGTAAAAATATAAAAATAAAAATACAGCTTGGTTTGATCAGGTTTTCTGGGGACATTCACTGAAAATAACAAGATTATAAAATCCAGTACTCTAATGGAAAAGGCCATTTCACCATTCCAAAGACAACCCAAAACCTTAGAAAAATGAAATTCTAATTCCAATTCCCTCATTTTCCCTTCACAGGAATAAATCATTCCAGTTCAACAGTAGATAAACAGTTGCAACAAAAAAATGCTAACGTTTAGTAAGGGTACAAAGACACAGCATAAAAACAACATATATTCAACAAGAAATCAACATTGAACACAACACTTTCTATTCGTAATAACACAATTCGAGAAAAATTTCAGGAAACCAAGAATCTATAACAAATGCTATTGAATATACAAGCCAAATAAAAAAAGAAAAGAAAAGAGAGAATTGATGGCATACCTTTGATGTGGGGTGGCTGTTAAGCTTCGAAAGATTAAGGGTAGAGGGGAAATTGGAGCATGAAAACTCAGTTCTGTTATCAAATTTGGCGTGGAAATTTGCAGTGATTCCAGAAGGGCACTGGGTTGGAGCAGTACCCATGAGGGAAAATAAAGACCCAACTCAAAATAATTCGGTAAAATCCAGAGCAAACAAAAAATAAAAATAAATAATCACAATCGATGAACATCAGTTGCAGAAAGCTTTGGAAAGAATCATCAACTCTGAAAAAGATGACCAAATTGAAGTCCGACATTAGGTGTGTCGGTTTAGTAAATAATGAGACTTTCGGAGGTTAAAATGTCTAACGAAAATTCGTGGATGAAACTCAAGTATTCAAGTAAAATTTGTAATTTTAGTAGTATGTTATTTGGAGTAGATTTTTTTATTTACTAAGGGAAATTCTAGGGTTTTTTTTTTTTTATTAAAAATTAAATTACATTTATTTTCTAAACATATTTTATTTTTTAAAATACTTGGAGCTATTCTAAAATTTTAAAAACTCTAATAAGATAATTTTCAATTGATTTTTTATAAAATAAGGAAATTATGATTGATATGCGAATTATTATGCCAACACAATTTATACTAAAGTTTTTAATATAATACCTAAATATTAATATAATATATATTAAATTATGATATATACATACCAGTGAAAATAGTGTAAAAAAATATATTAAAAACAATTGATTGAGTTGATAAAATTGATATTTTCAAAATCAAGATGTGTTAGTTTTAAATCTCTTATTTTTTATATAAGTTATACTAAAATTTTGAATAAGATATTTTTCTTAATTATAGTAAGATAAGTAATAATAATAATTTAGTTTTAAAAAAATTAAATTGTTAGGATAGTATAAAATATTAAATAAATTAAGAGAAGACACAAACTATTATAAAATAAATAGACAGAGTAAAGAATAAAGAGAATGGGAGAGCAAACAAAGAGCGTATTTTATTGATTAATCGAAATATTTACAACGCTTCTCTAAAGTCTCTATTTATAGGCATAAGAAGTATAAATGAAGTAGAGATCTACTTCTAATCACTATTAGAATTTAAATCTAAAGTACATCAAAACTTATCTTGATCTTAATGGACATCCACTTAATAAGATATTCATAACACTCCCCCTTGGATGTCCATTGGTAGATAATGTGTCTCGTTAAAACTTTACTAAGATAAAAACCCCATGGGAAAAAATTTCTAGTGAAGGAAAAATAGTACACATATCTATAATACGCATAATATGCTGCCTCGTTAAAAACCTTACCAGGAAAACCCAATGGGACAAAACCTCGGTTAAGGGAAAAAGAGTACATCACATATTTACTCCCCTCATGAAAACATCACATACTTTTCTCATATTCTATTTATTTAATCTTGAATACTACTTTTTCAAATGACTATTTGAATGTATTTGCTAAGCATTTATATCACCGTTCTTTTGAAAGTCATGAGTGAGGGAAAATTTGGGAGAAATATATTTTGATCTCTTCAGGAGTTTCAACAATAATCATAGCAAACTTTAATCGTGATTCTTCTATAAAAACACAAATAAGTATTTTTGATCATGTTATAATCCTCCTTCAACTACTATTCACCATGTCAAATTTACCACATATGTTCAAACTGTTTTAATTCATATAAATGAACAATTTCTTGATAATTCCAATATGCTTCTGGCATTCTAAATCTTTCAAAGATGTTAATATAAACTTTACTATATAGTGATTCATAAAAGGTTGTAACAACAACTATTAGACGCAAGTTAAATCTTTTATAAATTGTCAATTTAATAATATATCTAAAGGTTATTGTATCCACCACAAAAGAATATTATATCTTTTCATAATCATTGCCAAGACTTAGTGAAAAACTTCATATTTTTATTTTGCTTTTGCAAAACCACTTCATTTGTACCTTCATTGGCTTTATACATTTAGATATTTAGACTATTGATCCAAAAACTCCACGAATCTAATTGTATTTGAGTTGCATCTTTATATTTTGAATCTATTTCATATCTAATTTCTCAATAGATTTATTCAAGATTCTCCTTTTATTTCATTATTTCAACAATAATATTGCATGCAAAACCATTGTTGGCCAGTTATATTATCAGTTTGACATTTTATCGAATTGACATAACTTATTGAGATATCTTATTTTCACTATTTTAATCTTCAGTTTCAAGTACTTGAATCTCTTCTAGAGTTTTACTTATTAGTTATGTCTTGGGTCTCTTCTGGAGCACATGCCTTCACTATATGACCATCTAGCTTTATTATTTTATTTTATGAGAATTTTCATATTTGGAACTTGAAATGAGTTATCCTTTTTGAACTTTTGGTTCAAATTACTCTCCCTCTAACTCATTACAAGTTGTTATTTCTCTCCCCTTATGTCAGGAAAACTATCGAATCAAAATAGTAATCACAAATCATGTCATAATTGAATCTCCAATACATTTAACACATATAATAATACAAGGAGACTGTAATTAATATATATTCCCAACTTTCTTTGAGTATTCACTAATCTTTGTTGTGGTGGAGTAATTGGAACATATATGTACATACAAAAATTCAAAGATGTGAAATATTTAGCTCTTGACCAAAAATCAATTGTAATAGGGAGTATTTATAACTTATAGGCTTGATGCGTACAACACGTAAATCAACATAATCTCATGTTGAAATAGGAAGTTTAGTTCTCATAAGTAATTGTTTAGATATTAATTATAGGTGTTCACTCAATAATTTCTCTAAACCGTTATGCGCATAAATAACAAACTTCTAGAAAAATTTTTCAAACTCAATCAATAAAAGACTAATATATAAACTCATCAGCATTAGCAAGATGAATTGTCTTAATTGCGTAATCTAAAATTAATTATTTAAACAAGTAATCTTGCAAATGACATGTTGCAAATTGATAACACATATGTGATTATTTTGAGGATGCATCTACCAAAATCATATAATATCAAAACCATCCATGTGGATGAATGAGCCATATTCATTTAAAAAAATGCAAGACATTAAATCTCCACTTTAGCTGGTGAGTTTCTAATAAGTAATTTTCATTGAGAACAAGCAACAAATGAGAATTCTTTAAATTAAAGAATCTTCTAGTTCTTTAATGAATGTCCATATGAATTCTCAATTAATTTTTGCATCATATATGATCCAAGATGGCCTAACTGGTAACGGCAAGTAGTAAATGCATTTGTTTCAGTAAACTTCTAGTTTACTTTAACATGCATTTCAATTGTACTAATAATGTCGATATAAATTGTGTCAAATTGATAATTTTACTATCATTCCTTTTATTTTGTATTAACATATAAGTACTATTGTGACATTTACTACTAGAACTGTCTAAATCAATGTGAAGTTTGTAATGCCACTAAATCAATAAAATAAATATAATTTTCAGACAATTATATGCATTATTCACTCAGGGAAATGTCAAAATCTTCAAATATCCCCAAAAAAAAACTTGAAACTTTAGGTGCATCCAACCATAACGATCTTTAGATACAATTACCATATTCTATTGCTCATAAATAGATATTTCATAGTCAAATATTATGCTTTCAATCCCTTAATGGGGATGATGACAAAAAAAGATCACAAAGATAGTCACAGTCAATTCAATTTAATAACAAGAGTAATCAATAACTCAATCCTCCCTTTTTTTCATCCTTTCAAAATAGATATTTATAGCAATAGTGAATCATATGAAATATAATCTTTTCTTCATTCACAATATCAATATGGTATCCATTATAATGAATATCTTTTAAAACTAATGCATTAACCATCACAAATTTTGTGCTTTTTAGATATCGAGATATTAGCTCTTTTGGAGTTTTTGACTAATTTTGTACTACCAAATATTGGAATAATATTGGTTTTTATTTTATTTTGTGCTTGATTTCAGTTTGAGGAATGCAATAGATTTACTAGGACGAACTTATAAATGTCCTAATAGATTTTTTATTTCATAATCACCATCACAAACATGCGTGGATTTCAAATCAAAATCTATCTATTCATGTTGTCATGTTTAGTCTCCAATTATAATAAATAAATCATAGTAAAATATACCTGAGATTCTTTAACATCATCATTATCACCCTGGCTATTATCACGAGCACTAAGTAGTTAAAGGCTCTAATGATTACCCATCGTGCGCAGGCCTCAATTGAAATAGCAGCAACTCTAGGAGGCAATAGACAATAGCAAATTTTGGGATATTTTTGTCACTTATGGAGAAAAACAATTAAAAGAGAATCGTGCTGATAACGTGTTATAAAATAAATAGACAGAGAGTAAAGAACAAAGAGAATGAGATAGCAAAGAGAGAGCATATTTTATTGATCAATCGAAATGTTTACAATACTTTTCCAAAGTCTCTATTTATAGGCATAACAAGTATAAATGAAGTAGAGATCTACTTTTAATCACTATTAGAATTTAAAGTACAACAAAATTTATCTTGATATTAATGGACATCCACTTAATAAGATACTCATAACACAAACACATTTAAAAAATATTAAATAGAACATGATACAAAAGTAATATAAACACAAATATATACATTGAATGAGTTAATATCGATAAAAAAAATTATTCACATATAAAAGTTGTATAAATTTATAATAATTTTAAAAAAATAAAAATATTTACATACATTAGGAATAAAAACACATCATAAACAAATATTTTTTATTTGTTTAATTGAATCAATAAAATAAATTATTGGTAAAAGAAAAGTTTTCATAACTAAATTTTGATTACAAAACAGACCAAAGTTGATTTTCATATATTACTTTAGCTTTGGCAATTGTTTGCACAAATTTTGACTACAATAATAGGTTAAAAATGATTTTATGTTCATATGTTTTGTTTAAAGAACTTGATTGTTTAAATCTGTAAATTACACTTATTATATTTGTATCTCTGGACATCTAGTATGATTTTTTTTTTAAATTTATAAAGTTCAAGGATGAGTAAGTCTAGCTGTAAAATTTTAATTTTGAATAAGTAAATCAAGTCATAAATTATTACTTAAATTATATTATTTTTTCAAGCATTAGTTAAACTTTTTTAGTCACAAGTAGTACTTAAATTATATTTTTTTATTAATTTTACATCAAAATATTATATTTGTATTGCCATCACTATCTTCGCTCTCCATAGGAGTAATCTTCTCTTTACCTTTCCTAGAGTACGTATGCTCGATTGGAGGGAAAGTTGTGGATGATTCATTGGATCACGGATAACAAAGCCTTTTGATTGCAATCGAGTGTTGGCACTACCCTATGGTACCGGAATAGAAGGTGACACCTCAGAAAAAACTGATAGAGGTGGAGTACAAGGATCCATGGAAGTTGGGCTATGCCAAGATGGGGGCAATTACGGCCTGTAGATAATGTCGAGACCATGTTGACTGACATAATGCATGACAACTGGTCCAAGGGAAGCCATACATTGAGTTAGATACTCAAGGTAGGGGTGCATGTTAGCGTCCCTAGTAGATGGCACGATAGAAGACATCTTCTTCAAAACCCTTTGTAAAGTAAATGTGCACACTGAAAGAGCTAGAACCTTTTGTTTACACTTTTTGGCATACAGCTCATAAAGTTTTTCATAAATGGCATCACCAATGATGCCCTTTAGCACGCACAACAGCTTATTATTGTCTATCTTTGCACTCGGTAGATAAAATAATTCAGTGATCAAACATGGATATAGAAGCCCCCAATTGCTCTTCCGGCACACCACTGCATGTTATGAAATATCATATCCCAACATTGATATTTTCTTTCTTAAATATACTATAAAGCAAAATAGTTAACTCAAAGGTTATGCCTGTGACATGTTGGGTAGGCATTAATTTAACACAAATAAAGTCCATTCACATTTTAACATCTACAAACATAAATGATTTTTTCATTTTGAACAAAAAACGACCACAAGGGTCAACACATTTTATTAAGTAACATCACTAATAACAACATTAAGGATTTCCTTAGAATAATCCATGTCAAAAAGCCACATTTTAGCTTCATTACACATTTTAGTACAAATAAAGCCAGTAACATTATTAAAAGACCGGTTAGACCAAATTAATTTTGCCGATTTAAAATTGTTGAAAGCATCTCTATAGGCCTTGATTCTATCGCCTATAATAGTCACGTCCGTATTGTCGCTGTTCATAATGTTAACAAGACCCGCATGGTTAGTTTCAAATAGTGCATCATCATTTATGTTGAATTGACCTGCCAGCTCAATGCTTCTCTCAAATGCAATGCATTTCGCCTCCTGCACCGACATTTTTTGTCAATGAAACCCCCACCTCCCCTTAGCACAAAGCCTTCATCGTCTTGAATGATAACCCCATACCCCATTCTGTTCTCGTATATTGTAGCGTCAAAATTAATTTTAACAAAGCCTCTGGGAGGTTTTTCCCTTTCCTTAATAACCATGTTCTGGGAAAACATAGGAGCATTCATCAAATTATAGATGCGAAACTCTTTTCCAAGGTTGCTAGCCCTGTCCTAAATAGTCTGGGCTTTGTCTTCTTTACCTTTGAAGATGAAGTTGTTCCTGCTATTCCAGCAGTTCCACAAAATGGTCATCAAATTAGCCATCGCTCTTTTGTCCAGGATTCTCATTATATTCTCAAGCCAATCAACACATCTATCGTACTACATCGACATAATGCACATATCCCAACCGCCTATGTGGAAAAGGACTTCACGAGAAATGGTACAGTCTGTAAGAGCATGCATGAGGGTTTCATTAGTGGCTCCACATCTAGGGCAACCTTGGTTACAGTCATTTTTGATGGAAAAAATTTTGACATTCGTGGGAAGAAGCTCGTGACCAACTCTCCATGCAAACAGGCATATTTTAGGTAATGTATTAAGCTTTCAAATAGACTTCTAGTAGAAACCTGTGCGGGCCGAACCCCATCTCTTTCAGGAGAAGCCATGAGTAGGCCAATTTCGACGTGAAGCAACCATGAGAGTTGTGGAACCACACAAATCTGTCACTCTAGCCCTCATTTCCTATGGGTAAATTGCAAATTCTTTCACCTCAATTTTTCCCATACAACAAATAGACTTCAGCTATATCCCATTTTCTTTCATTCGCCACCCAAAGATCTCTAACACTGTTGACTTCAGGGTTAAGCATGTTAGATAAGAGAGCCACCATTTAAGTCTTCCAAGCCCCAATTATCAACCCGAATATTAATACAATTGCCATTGCCAACTTGCCAGCCGAACCTATTTTTCGACGTCTCCGCAACAGCTGGTATCCTCGACCAAGTGAACGAAGCTTTATCCATGCGTTTGGCATTAAAAATATTACCATCAGGAAAATATTTGGATGACAGAACTTTAAAACATAGGGTATCTTTGTTGTTGATGAGTCTCCAGACTTGATGACCCAGGAGTGCAATGTTGAAGAGACACATATCACGTAAACCAATACCCCCATCCTTTTTGGCTGACACAGATTCTTCCACGAGAGTATCGCCCAAAAGTTTCCTCTATCCTTTCCTGACCACCATTTTCTGCTTAGCTTAGTTTGAAGATCCTCGATCACACCCTTAGGAGCCAAAAAGATAGACAACACGTATGTTGGGATGGATTGTAACACTGCCTAAATAAAGACCTTTTGGCCTCCATATGAAAGTAATCTTTTAGTCCAGCTATTAATCCTACAAGAGAATCTATTAGTAACCTCAATGAATGCTTTTTTTTTCTTTTACTTATAGGAAGAGGCATGCCCAAGTATTTGTCTAACTTCTCCACAACTTTCATACCAATGAGATCACCAAAGAATCTTCTTTGAACCCACGGGGTGTTAGGGCTGAAAAGAACCATTGATTTTTCAAAGTTTATTTCTTGACCAGAAACAGAGGCAAAATTCCTAAGAATGTTAATAAAACAATCAACATCACTTTTTTTTATTATGCACAAATAGGAGTGCATCATCAGCAAAGAACAAATGATTGATCCTCGGACCATTTATGCTAGCACGGATGCCTCTTAACACATTATTGTTTTGTGCATGAATAAGAATCCTTAAGAACACTTCCATGCAGAATAAGAACCAATACAGAGAGAGAGGGTCCCTTTGACGAAGTGAAACAACCCATTTTTAGTCAAATCGAAACAGTGGTTTTGGGACCACAAATCTAAAGTCAAAATATTTATTTTATTATTATTTTAATGTCTATGGCATGATAATATAATTGTGTGGAATTTTCATTAAAAAATTTTAGTGTTTGGTTACTTAATTTGATAAAAAGGACTAAATCACGTAAGGTGAAAATTTTGAATGCTATAAGAAAAAGATGTCAAATTGCTTTGGTTTTTAAATATGTTGGCCTTAAGTGGTAATTAGACCATTTCAATTGTGAGTGGACAAGTATGGCCATTAAATTAGGTGAATTAAAGGTTTGTTTTTAAGGTTATTGTAGTAAATTAATTATTAAGGTTAAAATAACTAAAACAAAGCCAAATTTTGCTTCATCTTCTTGCTATAGCCGAAATTTCATGAACAAAAACACCATTTTAGGGCTTTGAACTTTCGGTCACTTCTCCTTGTGCATGTAAGTCCGTTTTTGTCCCATTTTTAATAATTTATATGTTTTTGAGATCGTTACGACTAGGTCTAGCTAGCCTAAGGACTATTTTGCAAAACTGTTAAAGATTTTGAATGTTTCCATTGATGAATAAGCATGTGTTTTGATGCTTGATGATAGATTATGAATGTTTGATGTAAATTATACAAGTTTTGTTAAGTAATTTTTGAGAAAAATGCAAAATAGGGATTAAATTGAGAAATGTGTGAATTGTGTGGTAAAAATATGAAATAATGAGAATTATGGGCTGTTATGGAGATACTGATAATTAGGCTAGCTTGGGTATGATTAAAATTACATGAATTTGTGTTTTTATGAAATAAGGACTAAATTGTAAAAGTGGTGAAACATTAGGGGCAAATGTGTAAATGTGCTTAAATGTGTGTTTTGGATTAAATTGAAGAGAGAGATTATTAAATAAGTTAATATTGATTATATTTAGATCAAGAAAAATGAAGTTCGAATCTAAATAGGGGGAAAACTAAAGTTATCGATTAATTAACTTATTTCGTCGTTTTCACATCCGAGGTAAGTTCGTATGTGATAAATTTCATTATAAATGTATTTTAAATGCTTTAATATTGCATAAATTGTGAATACAAGACTTTGGACAGGTTTGATAATGACTCGATGATAATTCGGCATTCGAAATCCTGGTTGAACCTTAGAAATAGTTTAGGGTACTAGTGACATGTCATTAGGGAATACATTGAGTTGGCTTCGGGCCATGATATTAGCACTTTAGGTGCGAGTTATACCAATTTGGCTTCGGGCCATGAATATCGGCTGATTTGGATTCGGGCCATGATATCAGGACTTCGGATATAAGTTACCTTGATTTGGTTTCGAGCCATGGTATAGGTACTTATTGTGTGAGACTCTTGAGTATCCGACTTCTATTCCAAATGGTTCAACGGGTAAATGAATGATGTGGTTGAGAATGAGATTGGTACGAGATGGTATAGGTATGTGCATTAAACCATATTAGCTTTGAATTGAAGAAATGGTGAAGAAAGTATATAGTTTTGTGAATGAGTAATTGAAAGGTTTGTTAGTTGATATGAATTCATGTATTTATAATCAATGGTTGAATTATGTGTTTATGATTGTATCGAGTTTATTTCATATGAGGTTACTAAGCTATAAAGCTTACGTTGTTTATTTTTCTATATTTTATAGTGATTTCAAGCTAGCTCAAATTCGGGGATCGTCGGAGATCGCATCACACTATCCACCTATCACTTGGTACCTATGAACTAAGTATATAGCATGTATAGGGACTTTGGTCATGTTGGTTATGTTTTGGTTATGATTTTGGCCATTTGAATTGGCTTATAAATAATTATGGTTTGGTTTGTATATTTGGCCATATGAGTTGGCTTAATTTGGTTGTTTTGGCTATGTGTATATATATATATATATATATATATATATATATGCATATATGGTTGTGTGATGCTTGATAGCTATAAGTATTGTGAATGTCAAATGGTTTAGTTGTGGATGATTTTTGGACATTGGTTTATTTGTGAAACTAGGTTAAAAGATGCATATTTGGGAATGTATAGTAAATTGAATTGTATATGTGAATTAGGTATAAAAATTAGATGGCATATTGTGGTAATTTGTGATTTGTATTGATGGATAATGGAATGGTATGGAATATGCTTGATATGAGATGGATTTAATGCCTATTATGCCTTGTGTTGGTGCTTTTGAATTATGGTGTAGGTACATGTATTTATGGTGGCAAGTTGGCTTGGTAAATATCCTATTTTTGTCCACACGGGCGTGTATCTCAGCTATGTGTGACACACAACGGCCGTGTGTCCTCTGGTGTTGAATTTGAATTCAAATCAGTATACCCGACACGGCCTCACACACGGGTGTGTGACTTGGCCGTGTGGCATAAGTCAGTATACCCTACAGGATTTACATGGTCTGGCACACGGGCGTGTATGGCCATTTTTAGGGCACACGGGCATATGTGTTGGCCGTGTGACCCAAGTTAGAGAGTTACACAGGGTCGAACACAGGCTAGGACAAGGCCATGTGCTTCCATTTCGAATGTCTACACGGCTTGTGACACGGGTGTGTCTATTTGTTGTGTGAGACACACGGTTGAGCCACACGAGCGTGTGCCCCCTATTTTGAGAAAAATTTTCAAGGTTTCGTGAAAGTTTCCTAAGTTATCAGTTTAGTCCCGAACCATTCTCAAAGCATGTTTAGGGCATCGTTGGCTCGTTGTAGGGACATTATGCTTGAGTTTGAATAATGTTTGCATAAAATGTGAAATTATATGTGAATTGAATGCTTAAATGTTTTATAAGTTAGGTAATGCTCCGTAACCCTATTTTGGCATTGAATACAGGTGAAGGGTGTTACACGAAGGCCCCTCTTAGGAAAAATAGTATCCGATAAAATATTATTATACTTAATCAAATACTTAATGAAACGAACACAACCCATAATTTTTTCGATCCATTGGTTGTCAAATCCCATTTTCCACATGACCACCTCGATGAAGTTCCACTCCAAGCGATCGTATGGTTTACTCAGTCAAGTTTGATGATGTATTCTTTATTAGGGTCATTTTTAGAACTTTGAAGGTAGTGAAAAAGCTCATGCGTGATTAGTATATTGTCATGAATCATTCTCCTCGGGACAAAGGCACTTTGATTTTGACTTATACAGTCGGGCATGATAGCTTTTAACCGGTTAGCCAACACCTTAGCACGATCTTGTAAATATACCTACACAAACTAATAGGGCAAAAATTAGTAATATCACAGGGGTCTCTAATTTTAGGAATTAAAATAATAATAGTTTCATTAAACAAGGAAATGTTCTCCTATCCTTATATCGCTTAGTGTTCGTTCCCGTCCCAGTGCGCTTCCAGTGTAACAACCCAATTTTGACCCTAATCGGAACGGTGGTTTTGAGACTACAAATCCGAATCGGATTAATATTTCAATATTTATTTTTTTTATATATATTATTTTCTATGTTTTTTTTATATGTGAATTATTGTGTGTGAAAAATTTCGTATAATAATTTCTTCATTTCAGTGCTTAATTTTGAATAAAGGGTTAGATTGCATAAAAAGAAAATAGGATAATTGAAGAGATAAGTATTAAATTCAAGATGGCTTCATAAGTGAGGTATTGAAAGTGCAAATTAGCCAAAAGTTTCGTTAGTGCTAGCCATCATTTGCATGTAATAATGATTGACAAATTTTCATTATTTTAATTCATTAAGCATTATTTTAATTAGATGTAATAATAATAAACTAAGAAAAGATGAAGGGTGTTCATCTTTTCTTCTTCAAGTGACCGAATTAGTGAAAGAAAAAAAGGGAAAAGAAGGGTTCAAGCTCTCTCCATTTTCGGCACTTGCATGATCAAATAAGGTTAGTGATTAAACTTTGTTTTTGTTAATTTCAACATTTTTGATATTATTGCCATGCACAATAACTAACCCATATTCAAATTTGTGTTTTGGTTATATGTTTCGAATATGGCCATGGATAGAAATTAGGTGATTGTGTGATTTATGATGGTACATGTTATAAATAAGCTAGAATAATAAGATTTCCTTAGAACTTTTGATAGATTTTGGTATAAAGATGATTTGGAAAAAAGAAAATTTTAGAAGGGATTAATTAGCAAAATAAATGGAAGAAATGAGTTGATAAAAGGATAAGGAACATTTGGCCCTTGATGGAGAGGGTTAAATTCTTGATATTTTGTGTTTGGGCTATATGGACTAATTTGTAAACAACTTAAATATTGGGGGTAAAAATGGTAATTTGTATACTTATATAATTTGGATTAAATTGAAATGGAAATGTATTTGAATGGGTTTAATTTGTAATTATATAGATCAAGAACAAAAGGGAAAGGAATTGGATCGGGGAAAGGCAAAATTAAACGAGTAGCCGGGAAATGTAATTCGTCAACTTTTGAGGTAAGTTTTAAACAATTGAGTTAATCCGAATGTCTTATATTCATGTAATTATGTAATGAAATCAAATATAAGGAATGGCACATGGCTGAATGTGATAGTGAATTTTTGGGTACAATAGCTTGATATAATTGTTCTTGGAATTTGGATACGAATTCACAAGATGAATTTTTAATTATAAATGTGTAATTGGATTGAGAAAAAAAATGGAATTATGACATGATTATATCTAATGGTAATTCGGTTATATGTTTTTGGTTTGGCCGAATATGATATTCTATTTGGGTATGAGATATTGAATTGTGTTTGTATGTATGTGATTTTGCACCTGGTGATGGATTGAATTTTTGGTGATTCAAATAGATATATATATACACATATAAAATGATTTACAGGTTAATGAAAGGTACTATGTGTACGAGATTATACTCGGGCACTATGTGTGCGAGACCGGATACATGGCACTAAGTGTGCGGAAATGAAAAGTAACGGCACTAAGTGTGCGATACGTTACTGGAGATGGCACTGAGTGTGCGATTCAATAAGTAACGAGCACTAAGTGTACAATATCGGTCAAGATGCACTAAGTGTGCGAATAAGATGTCCCGGCACTAAGTGTGCGAAACCGGCGAAGGAGCACTAAGTGTGCGAGTAAGATGTCCGGGCACTAAGTGTGCGAAACCGTCGAAGGAGCACTA
This sequence comes from Gossypium bickii, assembly GCA_025503065.1. Classification (NCBI taxonomy): domain Eukaryota; kingdom Viridiplantae; phylum Streptophyta; class Magnoliopsida; order Malvales; family Malvaceae; genus Gossypium; species Gossypium bickii. The sequence continues at coordinate 46,261,380 of CP106712.1, forward strand.
AGTGTGCGATTGACTTAATTATCGAAAGGTAAAAAAAAAAAAATTGTAAGTTGGTTCAATGAAGTTTCATTATTCAAATCTTATATATATAGATACACGTAAAATGCAAATTCAAATGGAATGTTATATTTGTTTCTTTTTATCTTAAAATGCAAATTCAAATGGAATGTTATATTTGTTTCTTTTTATCTGAAAATGCTTGAGTTAGTATAGAATATATTTATTAAAGTGATGAAATGTTGTTTGGCTTATTTGGAAGATTCGGTTATGTGGGATAGAAAAGTTTGATTTGGTGATAATGGCTTATGCTTTAGAAAGTGAAATTGAATAATGTTAGAAATGTATTATATATCAAAGTTAAATGAGGGTAATAATAGATGACCTATGATGTATTTTATTTGAGTAATATTGCTATCATATGCTAAACTATTTAAAACTTACTAAGCTATATTAGCTTACTTGGGTGTTATCATTTTTGTTCTTTAGATTTATAAAGTGGAAGCTCGAGCTCAGGGATCACTTAGAAGTCAATCACATTATCATTCCAATTTGGTACCTTTTGTGTTTGAATCTAAGTTCTATGGCATGTAAAGACTAAACTACTCTTTTTGATAAATTGTATATATTATAATGCCATGCGAATATGGCTTTCTTCTTACTAGTTTGGGATACTTAACTATACTTGATATGTGGCTTTTGGTGTGTGTATATTCAACTATGTTATAAGTTCTTCGATAGGAGCACATACGTAAAAATTATGTATGGCATGTGTTTCCTTTAATGCAAATTAATAATTGTTGAATGTCTTACAGATTTAATTTGGAAATTCTTTTATATTAAATCATGTGTGGAATTGGTTCAGGATATTCGAAGATATACATTCAACTATTATATTTGTTTGGTTGAGAACTTATAATATTACTGGATGTGCACAAGAGTGTTCGGTCATGAGAAAATGATTGGCAAATTTACGAATGTAATATATTTAGTTTAGATATGCTTAATTATAGGTTTATGCTTATGATATGATCATTGTTGATTATAGTATTACTATTAAATATTGTATTGATTTTGAGAATAAAGTTATGGTATATTTCAGTGTGCAAATAATAGGTGGTAAATGATACTTTCTATTGAACTATTGAAATAGGAAGCTTACATGTTCAAAGGTGTAATATATGTTTAATAAGATGTATGCATTAGTTGCTGCATTGATGTAACAGACCAAATTTGACCCTAATCGGAACGGTGGTTTTGGGGACCACGAATCTGAGTCCGAGAATTATTTAAATATTATATTTTGTGTTTATTATATGTGAATTAATGTGTGTGAAAGTTTCGTAGAAAAATTTAATCGTTTGTATGTTTAATTTGACAAAAAGGACTTAATCGCTTAAAGCGTAAAAGTTACAAACTTTAGTAAAAAGTGCTTATTTGTTAATGTTTCTTAATATGAAGTCCTTAAGTTGAAATATGCCATAAAAGAGATAGTGGAGGGTTGATGGACGGTTTTAGACATAATATATATGTTACTTTTATTTTATTATAAAGGTTAGATTAGTAAATTGATAAATAAATAATATATGTCATAATCAACTAAAATCAAAACCATTATCATCTTCACTTCTCTCATGGCCGAATGGAGCTAAAGAAAAAGGGCTAAGGAAGCTTTGAATTTCGGCACTTATTTGGCTAATTTAAGGTATGCAACTAGCTCGGTTCTTGTAAATTTTTATGTTTTTGAGATCGTTGCTTCGAACCGTAGCTGACCCATGTTAAAATTTTCAAATCTAAGCATGCTTGATGTTCTGCCATTGTCATGTTCATGTGATTTTTGATGTTTGATGATTTTAAATTAAAACTATGTTAAAGATTAGTATGTTTTGTATTAGAAATTTTAGTGAAATTGAGTATTTTGGGCTAATTTGCAAAAATGAAATTTTGAGGGGACTAAAATACAAATTAAATGAAAGAAATGGACTTCTATGGTCCTTGTGAACATTCGGCCCTAAGGTGTTGTAGTGAAATTTTGTGTATTTTGTGTTTTGCGCAAATAGGACTAAATTGTAAAAATGTGAAACCCTAGGGGTAAAATGGTAATTTGCCCATTTATGTGTTTAGGGACTAAATTGAAATGAAACGTACTTGAATGAGCTGAATTATAATGTGTTTAGATCAAGAACAAAGAAAAATGGATTTGGATCGGGGAAAGACGAAGGTTATCGAATAGCCGGTCTACGCGGTCCGTCGATAGTCGAGGTAAGCTCTTAAGCAAATATATCTTAAATAATTACTTATGAGCATTGTAATTGATGAAGTTTAGAAATGTTGAGCAAAATGTATGTGATAGCCGAATGTGGGGTATGAGATTGAGTTGAAATTTAAATTGTTAATTGTAATGTGAATAAGTCTGTTCGGTTTGAAATGTGAAGGTAAAACGAAGTATGTTCGAAGTTTATGACTTAGCTTTAAGTGATGTGTATTCAATAGATAAATGTGTTGATATTCGGGCTTCGAGCCTAGTAGGCCTCGTGCCGGTGTATTATTTTCGGGCTTGACGCCTAGCAGGCCTTGAGCCGGTGATATATATCAGGCTTTACGCCTAGCAGGCCTCGTGCCGGTGTATTATTTCGGGCTTGATGCTTAGCAAGCTTTATGCCAGTGATATGCTTTAAATGGAGAGTCCGAGAATCAAACAAGCTGAGACACATATATAATGCCATGTACTACAAGCTTGGGTAAGAGTTAGTTAATTATAATGACAAGGAATAAGGTAAAGTAGTTTATAAATGTTTGGGTTAAGTGTGAAGTGTTGAAGTTGAAGGATCGAAATGTATGTTATTTTGTGATACGGAACTTATCATTGATAGATATGAACTGTGCATATATGAGTGATTAAAGTATATACATATATTTATATTATTTGACTTGGAATATACGAGTGCATATGACTTTCATATGATTTGATAATGTATATGTGTTGGTAGTAAAGTGTTCATTTTAAATTAAGAGCAATGGAGACATTCGACCATGATTAAATAATTTATGAAATGTTTATATTTGTTGCTAGGAGCTTATTTATTAAAAGTTTAAATGTTTGATTATTAAGTTAAAATTGCTTGAGGCTTAGTAAGCTATTAAGCTTACTTCGTGTTTGTTCAATGTTCTATTTTATAGATTTTGATCAAGCTACGGGCATCTGAGGATCATCGGAAAAGTCAACCACACTATCGCCCCTTTTTGGTACTTAATCTTTGTTTTGAATCGAAGGCATGTATAGGTTAGACTAAAGTTTAGACTAAGAACATTCGGTCTTGTATATATGTATAGCCTTGCGAAAATGGCTATTTCTTTTGATCAAGTTTAATTCCTATGTTCTTGTTATAATGGCTTGATTATAAAATTAATGGATGTGAAATTCGGTTATGGTTTAATCATGTATGGAAAGTGGTCATATGATATACATGTTGCGTGTGTGTGGTCATGTGTTTTAACAATAAAGAGAATGACGGATGTTTGATGAGTTATAATATGTAGTATACTAAACAAGTAATATGCCTATTATATGTTTTGCATTTGTTTTGATTTGGTATGGTCTATTATATGCGAAATGAGGTTGATGTGTATATGTTTGGAGTATGATCTCGGTTTAGGTGATGTATGTGTTGCTCGTTAATTTGATTTATTAGTGATAGTCGAGTTAAGTCATGTGTTTCATTATTAATGAAAATAATATAGATTTGAGGTATTTAGGAAGAATAATGGTGCTATGCTTAAATGTTTCCAGCTATGTGAAAATTATAGTTATGAAATAAGTATGAATATTAAAAGTAGCTATAAAGATTCGGTTGCTATTAGTAAGAAATGAATATGTTCATAATTGTTAAGTGCAAAACCGAAAAGGGTAAGTGAAATGGTATGGTTATTTTAATATGTTAAATTGGGAAGTTTAGGTATACTGTGTATATGTACATTCGAATTAGGTATATATATACACATCAATAGTACATTTGGTCATGTTGTAATAATGCTATGTTTGTATGTACATCTAATTTTTTTAAAATAGTATAAACAGTATAAATGGTTCGATTGTTTTAATAGGTTATGCTTTAATTGTATATGTATATATATATATCTTTATATACCATGAATGTGTAAGTTATATGGTTCGAATATTTCCATGTATTAAGTACCTATAATAAATCTCGTTGTGCGTTATTTAATTCAATAAGTTAAAATGTTATATGAAATAGAAAGATCGCATTATTGTAACTGATTTCTAATGAAGGTCTATCTGGAATTGAGTTTAGTTCGGTAATACCCCGTAACCCTAATCCGGGGATGGATACGGGTTAGGGGTGTTACATTTGATTGGTATCAAAGCTTACGGTTTAGTCGATTCTAGGACTACCGTAGCGCGTGTGAGTCTAGCTATACATGCCTTAATATGATATACGATAGTGTGGTGACTTCTGACATTTTAAACTGTGTTTTTTTATAGTAAATGGATTCCGATCCTGACAGAGCCATAGCAGATGAATGAATGGTTTACCTAGTTTGTTCAGAATAACCCGGCTGTACCACAACCTCCACCCCCAAATAATCCAACTCCGATACCTTAAGCACCCCCGATGATAGATCTGATGAGATCTAGTAGGCCTCCCGTTGACAAAATCAGGAAATATGGGGCCGAAGAATTCAAAGCCAATGATGATGATGACGTAGAGTGAGCCGAGATGTGGCTTGATAATACTATTCAGGTACTTGATGAGCTATCCTGTACTCTAGATGAATACCTAAAGTGTGCTATATCTCTACTTCGGGACACTGCCTATCACTGGTGGAACACACTAGTATCAGTGGTTCCGAAAGAAAAAGTGACTTGGGACTTCTTCCAAATCGAGTTCCGTAAGAAATATATCAGTCAGAGATTCATCGATCAGAAACGAAAAGAATTTCTGGAATTAAAATAGGGTCGTATGACTGTGACAGAATATGAGCGGAAGTTTGTTAGATTGAGCCGTTATGCCTGAGAGTGTATATCAACTGAAGCCATTATGTGCAAAAGATTTGAAGACGGTCTGAATGAAGACATAAAGTTGCTTGTTGGCATTCTTGAAATCAAAGAGTTCGTGGTACTAGTTGAGCGAGCTTGTAAAGCTGAAGAGCTCGGAAAAGAGAAGAAAAAGGCTGAAATAGAAGCTAGAGACACTCGTAAAAGATCATAGAGTAAAACTTTCCATTCTGTGCCTAAGAAGTTCAGAGATGACTTCAGCCGACATAAAACTACTTCAGACTTGCCTAGACATGATCGACCTCCAGTGAGTTCCCGAGCCACTTCGATGGCTAGTGTTGGTAATGTTCTGCAGAACCGGGCTGAGAGCAAACATTATGGGAAATGGCATTCTGGGAGTTGTAGATTCCATGATCGGTCCTACTTTAAATGTGGATCGTCAGACCATTTCATTCGAGAGTGCCCGATGCTAGCTGAGAAAAATACGGCTCAGAACATTAAACCGAGTAGCGCCCCAGCACGGGGCAGACCACCTAGACCTTCAGCAATGTAGGTGGCAGTCAAAGAGGGACGAAGGACACTGCAGTTCGATCAGAGGCTAGAGCTCCAGCTAAAGCTTATGCTATACGAGCCAGAGAGGATACTTCTTCCCCAGATGTTATTACCGGTACTTTCATACTTTATGATACTACTGTGATTGCACTGATTGATCCTGGTTCGACTCATTCATATGTGTGTGAAACTCTAGTATCCAGTAAGACTCTGCCATTTGAGTCTACTGAGTTCGTGATCCGTGTGTTCAACCCTTTGGGTAGATGTGTACTCGTTGATAAAGTGTGTAAAGGTTGCCCGTTGATGATTCAGGATTCCTGCTTTCCAGCCGACTTAATGTTGTTGCCTTTTGACGAGTTCGATATAATTTTGGGAACGGACTGGTTAACTTTGCATGATGTAGTGGTGAATTGCAAAAGAAAGATTATTGATTTGAGATCTCAGAACGGTGAGATCATCCGAGTTGAATCTAGTGATTTAAATGGGTTACCTACAATAATATCCTCGATGCTAGCATGAAAGTATGTGAGAAAAGGATGTGAAGCTTATTTGGCCTATGTATTGGATAATAAAGTGTCTGAAAAACAGATTGAATCTCTACCGGTTGTGTGTGAATACCCAGATGTGTTTCCTGAAGAATTACTGAGTTTACCACCAGTACGAGAGATTGAGTTTGGCATTGAATTAGTACCAGGGACGACTCCGATCTCGATAGCTCCGTATCGGATGGCACCTACTGAGTTGAAAGAGTTGAAAGCACAGTTGCAAGAGTTGACAGATAAGGGCTTTGCACGACCGAGTTTCTCTCCTTGGGGTGCACCAGTTCTTTTTGTGAAAAAGAAAGATGGAACGATGTGAATATGTATTGATTATGGCAGCTGAATAAAGTGACTATAAAGAATAAGTACCCGTTACCTCGGATTGATGACTTGTTTGATCAGTTGAAAGGGGCTTCAGTGTTTTCGAAGATAGATTTGAGATCGGGTTATTATCAGTTGCGAGTCAGAGATTCCGATGTGTCAAAGACTGCATTTCGAACGAGGTACGGACATTTCGAGTTTCTAGTCATGCCTTTTGGACTTACTACCGCACCTGCTGTTTTTATGGATTTGATGAATCGAGTTTTCAGACAGTATTTGGATCGGTTTGTGGTGGTATTTATAGATGATATCCTGATCTACTCCAGTGATGAAACCGAGCATGCCAAACATTTAAGATTGGTGCTACAAACTTTGCGAGATCAACGGTTGATTGCAAAGTTTAGTAAGCGTGAGTTCTGGATGAATGAAGTTAGCTTCCTGGGTCATGTTATTTTAGCGTCAGGTATTCGGGTTGATCTAAACAAAATATCAGCTATACTTGATTGGAAGCCACCAAAGAATGTTTTCGAAATTCGAAGCTTTCTGGGACTTGCGGGATACTACAGACGATTTCTCAAAGGTTTTTCCATGATAGCTACACCTTTGACAAAGCTACTACAGAAAGATGTCAAGTTCGAGTGGTCGGAAAAGTGTCAGAAAAGTTTCGATCAGTTGAAAGCCCTTTTGACCAAAGCTCCAGTGTTAGCTCAGCCTGAATCGGGTAAAGAATTTATTGTTTATAGTGATGCTTCTTTGAATGGTTTGGGCTGCATTTTGATACAGGAAGGCAAAGTCATAGCCTATGCTTCGAGATAATTGAAGCCTCATGAAAGAAATTATCCGACTCATGATCTGGAATTAGCAGCTATCGTTTTCGCATTGAAAATTTGGCGTCATTACTTATTCGGTGAGAAATGTCATGTTTACTCGGATCACAAAAGTCCGAAGTATTTGATGACTCAGAAAGATCTGAGCTTGAGACAACGCAGGTGGTTAGAGCTGTTGAAAGACTATGAATTAGTGATTGACTACCATCCGGGGAAAGCTAACATTGTCGCGGATGCATTAAGTCGAAAATCGTTGTTTGCTCTTCGTGCGTTGAACGCACATATGGTTATGTCTGGTGATGGTTCGATCATAGCCGAGTTAAAAGTAAGACTGATGTTTATTCAACAAATTGGTGATGCACAAAGAATTGATAAAGACTTGATTGCTAAACGAGCTCAGTGTGAAAATGATGCAGAGTCAGAGTTTCAAATTGATGTAAATGATTGTTTGAACTTCAAAGGCCGAATATGTGTCCCGAAGAATATAGATTTGATTCAGATGATTTTGAGCGAGGCTCATAATAGTCGATTATCGATACATCTGGGTAGCACGAAAATGTATAATGATTTGAAACAGTTCTATTGGTGGCCCGGCATGAAACGGGATATATCTGAATTTGTTTCAAAGTGTTTAATTTGTCAGCAAGTAAAAGCAGAGCATCAAGTGCCTTCTGGGTTACTTCAGCCAATCATGATACCTGAATGGAAATGGGATAGAATCACTATGGATTTTGTATCTGGTTTGACTACGTCACCGAGCAAGAAAGACGCAGTTCGGGTTATAGTAAATAGACTGACCAAATCAGCTCACTTTATACTAGTTCGTATAGACTATTTGGTCGATAAACTTGCTGAGTTGTATGTATCTCAAATTGTGAGGTTACATGGTGTACCAAGTTCCATTGTTTCAGACAGAGACCCGAGATTTACATCGCGGTTTTGGAAGAAGTTGCAGGATGCTCTAGGTACTAAACTTTATTTTAGCACAGCCTTTCATCTGCAGACAGACGGCCAGTCTGAACGAACCATTCAGATACGTGAGGACATGTTGAGATGTTGCATCCTCGAGTTTGAAGGTACGTGGGAAAAAATACTTACCTCTGATTGAATTTGCTTATAATAACAGTTTTCAACTGAGTATCAAAATGGCACTTTACGAAGCTCTATATGGCCGCAAGTGTCATACACCGTTGTACTGGACCGAGCTCAGTGAAAATAAGATACACGGGGTTGATTTGATTAAAGAGATGGAACAGAAAGTGGCTATATTCAGAGATAATTTGAAAGCTGCCTCGGATCGTCAAAAGTCTTATGCTGATTTGAAATGCAAAGACATTGAATTTCAGGTTGGAGATCGGGTATTCTTGAAAGTTTCTTCGTGGAAGAAAGTACTCCAATTTGGTCGGAAAGGCAATCTTAGTCCGAGATTCATCAAACCATACGAAATCATTGAACGTATTGGACCTGTTGCTTATAGATTGAATTTGCCCTTGGAGTTAGAAAAGACATATGATGTATTTCATGTTTCGATGCTTCGTAAATATAGATCAGACCCGTCATATGTGATCACTCCGTCTGAGATTGAAATCTGATCTGATATGACGTACGAGGAGAAACCGATCCGTATTTTAGCTCGGGAAATGAAAGAGTTAAGAAACAAGAAAATTTCATTAGTGAAAATACTATGCAATCGGCACGGAGTTGAAGAGGCTACGTGGGAACCTGAGAATTCAATGAGGCAACAATATCTGACTTTGTTTAACGGTAAGATTTTCGGGGACGAAAATCCTTAAGGGGGAGAGTTGTAACAGACCGAATTTGACCCTAATCGGAACGGTGGTTTTGGCACCACGAATCCGAATCTGGGAATTATTTAAATATTATATTTTGTGTTTATTATATGTGAATTAATATGTGTGAAAGTTTCGTAGAAAAATATAATCGTTTGTATGTTTAATTTGACAAAAAGGACTTAATCGCGTAAAGTGTAAAAGTTACAAACTTTAGTAAAAAGTGCTTATTTGTTAATGGTTTCTTAATATGAAGTCCTTAAGTTAAAATATGCTATAAAAGAGATACTGGAGGGTTGATGGACGGTTTTAGACATAATATATATGTTAGTTTTATTTTATTATAAAGGTTAGATTAGTAAATTGATAAATAAATAATATATGTCATAATCAACTAAAATCAAAACCATTATCATCTTCACTTCTCTCATGGACGAATGCAGCTAAAGAAAAAAGGCTAAGGAAGCTTTGAATTTCGGCACTTATTTGGCTAATTTAAGGTATGCAACTAGCTCGGTTCTTGTAAATTTTTACGTTTTTGAGATCGTTGCTTCTAACCGTAGCTGACCCATGTTAAAATTTTCAAATCTAAGCATGCTTGATGTTCGGCCATTGTCATGTTCATGTGATTTTTGATGTTTGATGATTTTAAATTGAAACTATGTTAAAGATTAGTATGTTTTGTATTAGAAATTTTAGTGAAATTGAGTATTTTGGGCTAATTTGCAAAAATAAAATTTTGAGGGGACTAAAATGCAAAATAAATGAAAGAAATGGACTTGTATGGTCCTTGTGAACATTCAGCCCTAAGGTGTTGTAGTGAAATTTTGTGTATTTTGTGTTTTGTGCAAATAGGACTAAATTGTAAAAATGTGAAACCCTAGGGGTAAAATGGTAATTTGCCCATTTATGTGTTTAGGGACTAAATTGAAATGAAATGTACTTGAATGAGTTGAATTATAATGTGTTTAGATCAAGAACAAAGAAAAATGGATTTGGATCGAGGAAAGACGAAGGTTATCGAATAGCCGGTCTACGCAGTCCGTCGACAGTCGAGGTAAGCTCTTAAGCAAATATATGTTAAATAATTATTTATGAGCATTGTAATTGATGAAGTTTAGAAATGTTGAGCAAAATGTATGTGATAGCCGAATATGGGGTATGAGATTGAGTTGAAATTTAAATTGTTAATTGTAATGTGAATAAGTTTGTTCGGTTTGAAATGTGAAGGTAAAACGAAGTATGTTCGAAGTTTATGACTTAGCTTTAAGTGATGTGTATTCAATAGATAAATGTGTTGATATTCGGGCTTCGAGCCTAGCAGGCCTCGTACCGGTGTATTATTTTCGGGCTTAACGCCTAGCAGGCCTTCAGCCGGTGATATATATCGGGCTTTACGCCTAGTAGGCCTCGTTCCGGTGTATTATTTCGGGCTTGATGCTCAGCAGGCTTTATGCCGATGATATGCTTTAAACGGAGAGTCCGAGAATCAAACAGTTGGGTTAAGTGTGAAGTGTTGAAGTTGAAGGATCGAAATGTATGTTATTTTGTGATATGGAGCTTATCATTGATAGATATGAACTGTGCATATATGAGTGATTAAAGTATATACATATATTTATATTATTTGACTTGGAATATACGAGTGCATATGACTATCATATGATTTGATAATGTATATGTGTTGGTAGTGAAGTGTTCATTTTAAATTAAGAGCAATGGAGACATTCGGCCATGATTAAATAACTTATGAAATGTTTATATTTGTTGCTAGGAGCTTATTTATTAAAAGTTGAAATGTTTGATTATTAAGTTAAAATTGCTTGAGACTTACTAAGCTATTAAGCTTACTTCGTGTGTGTTCAATGTTCTATTTTATAGATTTTGATCAAGCTACGGGTATCTGAGGATCGTCGGAAAAGTCAACCACACTATTGCCCCCTTTTTGGTACTTAATCTTTGTTTTGAATCGAAGGCATGTATAGGTTAGACTAAAGTTTAGACTAAGAACATTCGGTCTTGTAAATATGTATAGCCTTGCGAAAATGGCTATTTCTTTTGATCAAGTTTAATTCCTATGTTCTTGTTATAATGGCTTGATTATAAAATTAATGGATGTGAAATTCGGTCATGGTTTAATCATGTATGGAAAGTGGTCATATGATACACATGTTGCGTGTGTGTGGTCATGTGTTTTAACAATGAAGAGAATGATGGATGTTTGATGAGTTATAATATGTAGTATACTAAACAAGTAATATGCCTATTATATATAGATGTGTTGCGTTTGGGATAAGCATGACATATTGATATGTTTTGCATTTGTTTTGATTTGGTATGGTCTATTATATGCGAAATTAGGTTGATGTGTATATGTTTGGAGTATGATCTCGGTTTAGGTGATGTATGTGTTGCTTGTTAATTTGTTTTATTAGTGATAGTCGATTAAGTCATGTGTTTCATTATTGATGAAAATAATATAAATTTGAGGTATTTAGGAAGAATAATGGTGCTATGCTTAAATGTTTCCAGCTATGTGAAAATTATAATTATGAAATAAGTATGAATATTAAAAGTAGCTATAAAGATTCGGTTGCTATTAGTAAGAAATGAATATGTTCATAATTGTTAAGTGCAAAACCCAAAGGGGTAAGTGAAATGGTATGGTTATTTTAATATGTTAAATTGGGAAGTTTAGGTATGCCGTGTATATGTACATTCGAATTAGGTATATATATATATACATCAATAGTACATTCGGTCATGTTGTAATAATGCTATGTTTGTATGTACATCTAATTTTTTTTAAAATAGTATAAATGGTTCGGTTGTTTTAATAGGTTATGCTTTAATTGTATATGTATATATATATCTTCATATACCATGAATGTTTAAGTTATATGGTTCGGATATTTCCATGTATTAAGTACCTGTAATAAATCTCGTTGTGCGTTATTTAATTCAATAAGTTAAAATGTTATATGAAATAGAAAAGATCACATTATTGTAACTGATTTCTAATGAAGGTTTATCTGGAATTGAGTTTAGTTCGGTAATACCCTGTAACCCTAATCCGGTGACGGATACGGGTTAGGGGTGTTACAATTGATATTAAAAAATTGATGAATATTAAATACCCGGCAAATACCTATGCAGCTATTGTTTTTATATTTTATAAAATATTTATCATGTGTATTGTAAGATGCTTGTGGACATATTGAGATTAGATGACATATTTATGTGTGCTTGTAATAATATGAAATGGTATAAAAAAAAGGAATTTGCACATGATAGTTCGAATGTAATACTTTCACTTGGTTTTTGGTCTGTGATGCCTGTAACCCTAATCCGGCGACAGATATGGGTTAGGGGTGTCACATCCAGAGAGACCATCGACGCTAGGAGCTTTACGGGGGTCCATCTACTTGATGGCTTGTAGAACTTCAATCTCAGTATACTCCCTCGTAAGTCATTCATTATCCTCTCTAGTAATGCATTCTCTAATATAACTCAAATCATGATGGTTGATATCATTGCCATTGGACCGAAAGAGATTCCAGAAATAGTTTTTAGCAACATTACAAATATCCTTGCTATTCATGACCCAATTAACATTCCCATCTTTTAGTTTTTCAATGCTATTTTTCTTTAACCATCTAGTGGTTTTGGCATGAATGTACTTGGTGTCCCTATCACCATCCTTAAGCCATTGGGCCCGCGATCTTTGCTCCTAATATTTCTCCTCCCTTGCATAGAGATAATCCAGCTTGCACCGCAACTCCTTCAACCTCTTCGCACTATCCCCCTAATGGATGAGTCAATGATTCTATTAATGTTGTCCTCCAGCCTATGAATTTCTCTCTTCATTTTCTAGTGTTTATTCTGCTGCCAATGGCCTAGGAACTCACGAACCCTTTCCAGCTGGTCACTGTAGTTACCCCCTCACTAATCCCAAGCATTATTAATAATGCTCTTACCATCGCTTTCCTTCGCCCAGCATTCCTCAAAACGAAAATGCAGTCTATTATCAATGGGACTACTTCTTGGTTTTCGACCACTCAAATCAAATAAAATAGCATCATGATCAGATTGTGTTTGCCTCACGACACTAGTTGCGATAAAGAGGTATTCTTCACTATAAAAACTAATGTGAGGAATCTATCAAGTCTCTCCTTTATCAGCCTATCCCCTCCCCTATTATTGACCCAGGTGGACCACCCTCGATCCGGCTTAATATCCACAAGAGCCAAATTGTAACACCACTTACCCATATCCGATGCCGGCACAGAGTACAAGGCGTTACCTTACTAGAAAGCATGCACACAAACATTTCTGGGTTATGAAATCTCGTTCAAATTTAAAACCTTTCAGTATTTATCTTAAAGTTCTTAATATGAGCCTACGAGGCCCACAACACATTTTAGAAATGGTTCGGAATCAAACCAAGTTCTTTAGAAAACTTTGGAAAAATGTCACTAAAAATAGAGACACACGCCAGTGTGGAAGAGCGACACGTCCGTGTGAACTATTAACATGGCCATGTTGGAAGATAGTGTAACTCACACGACCTAAGCATATAGGGACACGCCCGTGTCCCGAGCCTGTGTGGATTTATTTCTCAATTCGAATCTACAGGGGTTTTCACACGGCCTGACACACGCCCGTATCCATGGCCCGTGTCCTTCACACGGCCATGACACGTCTGTGTGTAAAAACCTTTGTAACACCCCGGTTTTAGGGGTTATGCACCTAGTGCATATCTCGGGTGTTGGTAGGCTATTTGTGTGCTTAGGCGTGTTTTTAGGGGGTTTGGAGAACCCTGGATGGTAGGGGAGGCTTTAAGAAATTTTTGATTTTTAGTGGGTAAGGAAGGGAGCTTGGTTTTTGAGGGTCTTAAGAGAATAATTAGGTGGTTTTTATCACATAAGATGGGCTAGCAAAGTGGCAGGTGGGACGCCACTGAGGCCTGGTGTGTATGGCGTCTTTTGCAGGAGGGGATGGTCTTGGGTTCAAGCTGTGGAATGCTCCCATTTTGCATTCTTTTTGGACGGCATGGAGGGAGGAGTTGGTGGCAATTCGAACTCTGTTGATGACCTAGTCAAATGGTGGAATGGTGGGTGGAGAGCAAATTGTGGAAGGGGACTAATTCAAATGCTTTTGAATTAGTGGCTTGGAGTGTTTTGAGGAGTGGTGGCCGAATTTTAGGAGTTTTGGGGGGGAGTGTGGACGGCTTGGTATGGGATTTTGGGTGTGCCGAATGTCATTTTGACATTTTGGGTATTTTCGGTCAAGAGTTAACAAGCTAAAGCTCTCTTTTTGTCTTTTGGTAGCCAAAACTTCAAGAGAATGTTCTCTCATTTTCTTCGTTCTTTTTTGAAACCAAAATACCAAACTCCCATAGTTGGCCAAAAATTAAAGAGCTTTATTTCATTTTCTTTTCGAAACAAAAAGTTCTAGTAGCCTATTACTGAATCTTGCTTTGTTTTCTTGGTAGCCGAATGTTCTTCTCTTCATTTCTTCTCTTTTGTTCATTTGTGTAAGTCGTAACCTAATACACTCTTTTCTCATATTTTCATGTTACAACCTTTGTGCCGAATTCACATTTCTGTCTTAGCTGGAACCATATTATCTTGTCTCCTCAAACTCTCATTGTTCCTCCTCAAAACCTTCTAGCTGAAACTCTACCTATTCACATTTTCTTTCACTCTTTTCTCACTCAAAACCGAACCCAAGGGTGATAAACACTTAAAGCCGAATGCCTTTCTTTCTTGTGAAGCTTTGAGCGAATCTATTCCTTCTCTCCTAGTGGTTTGGTTGGCCGAATATTGTTGTGTTGGGGTTGGTGTTCTCAATCGATTGGAGTTGGGTAAGGACTTGACCGAATGGCCATTTTTCCTCTCTTTCGTTCTATGTATTGTGGTTTAGATTAAGGCCGATTTTTGTTATTTGTTGAGGGATATTAATCTCTTGAGGATAATCGATTTATCTTAGGACATCCAGGATTCGAAGCAGTCAAGTGTAGCCTCGATTCTTTGGTCGATCTTTGGGTAAGTGTTGGTAAGAAGTTGGTTGATGGTTCTTTCTTTAGTTTTGTTAAGCCTGAGACTGAGACTAATGGTTTGAGTGACTAATTCCTGTTTGGCCAATTATAGGAGCAAGGATTATCGAGATTATCAAGGGTCTTAGATTGATTCTTTGATTAAGGCTTGCGGGTGTGTTCAAACACACTTTCTGTTAATAATTATGTTACTATTTGGTGTGTACATTTACACTGCTTTGCTATGTGATTTTATATGAATTGTGTGTTATGTGGATCCATGGTAAGGTGGATGGGATACCATTGTGGTATGAGGCAAAGGGTCAGGTGAGTCCCTAGTGTGATGCTTTTGGTAAGCATGATGTATCTGGCATGGGATATATTGATTGGTTGATGATTAAACCTATGTGCATTACTAAACATTCATGATGACATATTTTGATACATGTGCATGATTGATGTGGGTTGTACGAGTGGAGGGGGCAGTGATATTTTGTGCTGACGAGCACCAGTGTTTTGGTAACACAACTTTGTGACTTTGGGTCACCAGAGGTTTGGCACCTCCAGAGGTTTGGCACCTCAGCGTCTCGTCCCCGTGGTCTCGTACCACAGTGGGTTGGCCCCACAAGGCGGTATTGAGGGATTGACGCTAGTGATTTGGTATCACACGATGGGTTGGCCCCATCACTCGATTATTGTGACTACGGTCACCAGTGGTTTGGTACCACATTTGTGTCTTTGGGACACCAGAGGTTTGGCACCTCATTACGACTCGTCCCTGTGGTTTGACACCACCTTGGGTTGGCCCCACTTGAGATATGGGATTGTCTGCTAGTGATTTGGTATCACACGATGGGTTGGCCCCATCATCGGATTTGTGACTTCGGTCACCAGTGTTTTGGTAACACAACTTGTGTCTTTGGGACACCAAAGGTTTTGGCACCACATTGATGATAATGTGTCTTTGGGACACCAGTTGTTTTGGTAACACATTGTGACTATATGTCATCGGTGGTTTGGCACCACCAAAGGGTTTGGTACCACACGGGGTAGAAAAGGTGTATGGATGGTTAGGATTGGGTGCATATTGATTGGATGCATGATGAGCATGATTATGTTTGTATATGATGTTTTGTTAATCCGGGAAAGAGGGTGGCACACTGAGTCTTGGTGACTCACCTTTTTCCTTTAACCATTTCAGGTATTGCATAAAGCTGGACCGGGATCGGAGAGGACAAGGTGGCCCATGCCGAAGATGATGATTTAATATTTGATGCTTGGTTTTGATATAAGTACTTTATTTTAATTATTGGGTTGTAATAAAGGCCATTTTATTATTTGGTATTACTTGATTATGGTTTTGTTATTTTAAATTCTTATTAACTCAAAAATGTTTTCACACAACAAAAGAAATTACATGAGTTTTAAGTAAGAGGAATTCGTTTTACTCACATATCTGATATAGTTTTCAAAATTGAATTCTTTCATGCTTTATGCTAAGTTAATGAAGTTTTTCAACCGTCTTTCCGCAATAACATAACCAGATTCGGTCGTAGTGAATGGGCCGGGTTTGGGGATGTTACAACCTTGGCATTCTGTTTCTGACGTCAAAAACATCACAGGGTCACACGGCCAAGGCACACGCCCGTGTCCTTAGACCATGTGGCGAATTAAATTCCTAAATTCAACTGCAGACCTCACACGGCCTGGGCACATGCCCATGTCCTATGACCGTGTCTTTCACACGATTGAGACACACGGTCGTGCCTCAGCCCGTGTGGTTACTACTGGGCATTCTCTTATACAAAACGAATTCAACTTCAAAACAAGCCAACACTTTTGGCCATAACAATATGACATTTGATAAAAGACTAAGTCCCTATACATGCCATTCCCAAAGATAAATCTAACTATACCAAATATTCAGATTGATAGTGTGATCGAGCCTCTGACGTTCTAAAATTCCCGAGCTAGCTTGGCGGCACTAAAAGAAAATAGAAAGGAGAGGGAGTAAGCACAAAGCTTAGTAAGTCATAGGTAAATAATTAACAACAATTACCACGCATTATCATACTCATAGCATATTATGAACTTGCACATAATTCTCAAATGATTGAAGGCATAACTTACTCCTTTTCATCCTTACTAATTATACAACATAAGTCGAGTTCATTTCTCATGAATCTCATGTAAGTACCTATATCACTTACAACATAATCGTAACTTTTCTCACTTTTGACACAAGCTCTAATTTACCCGTTGAACTCATTGGAATACCAAAGGATATCCGATAAGCCTCACACAAGAGGGTAAAATGTCGATGCCATGTCCCAGACATGGTCTTACACTAGCACACATATCATTCAAATGTCATGGCTTGGATATCCAATCTATTCCTAAGGTTCAACCGGGAGTATATCATATCATATTTTGTCATGCATTTTCATAACAATAATCAAACATTTTATGAAATATTAATTGTTTAATGTATAATAACAATAGAGTTGTATTATTTACGTACAACTTACCTCGATATACAAAATGTGGGCAACTTGTTCAATTTAGTCCAATAACTGGGTTTTCCCCCGGTCTAAATTCGGACTCTGTTTTTCTTGATCTATAATGATAAAATTTACGCATTTAATCACCACATTAATCAAAACATTTCAAAATTCCTACTTTGGAAAATTTACCGTTTTCCCCTAGACTTTCACATAATTACGATTTTGCCCCTCGGTTCGTAAATCGATTTTCATTACATTTCCTCATTAACCAAGCCCAGCCAAATCTATTTTAAGCTTATAGAAACTCACAATTCTAATTATTTCACACATTTACTACCCATTTTACAACCTTTACAAAAAGGTCCATATTAAGAGTTTTCATAGAAACCCCTTTCACAAAAGTTGTTTATTTAACAGCTAAGATTCATTTTCTTCCATAAAATTTTAGAAATCAATATGAATACTAACATGGTAAAACCCTAGACTCTCAACCATTTTGCAAAATAGTCCCCTCATTAGCTAGATTAAGCTATAGGGGTTCCAAAAGTACAAAAATTATCAAAAATGACCATCAAAAACACTTACTTGCAAAGGTTTAAGTTGCTGAAAATTTTCAAGCTTTCCAAAGCCCCTCTTTGCTGAAAATTTCAGTGGTAGTATGAAGAAGATGAAAAGATGATATCTTTTCTCTTTACTTTATTCATTAACTCACCTAATACCACCCACTTTGACCAAATTTTCATTTTTTTATTCCCTATGTCCGGCCAACACATTCTTAAGGGCCTAATTGCACATTAGGGACCTCCAATTTAATATTCTAACCAATTTGACACATTTAGCTTGTAGAACAAAACTTCTGCACTTTATGCGATTTAATCTTTTTTTCAAAATTAAGCATGCAATCACTAAAATTAATTCACCAAAATTTTCATGTACTCTTATAATCATGCTATAACACATAAAATAATATTAAAAATAATTTCTCCAGACTTAGATTACTGGTTCTAAAACCACTGTTCCGACCAACCCCAAAATTGGGCTGTTACACAAATCGTCCAACATGTCTCTGAACTCGTTGATATGCGCCCTCACGATCCCATGCCACTCTCCTTCTCAGCGTCATTCAGCATGGCATTAAAATCCCCACCCACCTCCCACTCCTCCTTGACTGACGCTCCCACTCTACGAAACATATCCCAAGAGCTGCTTCTCTCGTTAAGGTTGGTGTGAACATAAAAACTGATACGATCCATCTCGAGATGAGTCGAAACGTATTTTAGTTGCCCGATTGTCTACGACGAGGAAACAAGCCTTTTAAGAAATTATAGGAAAATTTGGAAGAGTTGCGGAAGCTTCTAAGTGAATTTATTTTAAGAAATGGATTAAGTTAGGAATGGAGGTTTGAGAAATGATGGGGACGATTTAGATGATAGGTTCAGTTTTAAGATGAAGGAAGATGGACAAAGATAGGTGATATTTTGGTGGAAATGAATTAAAGAACTTAAACAAAGAAACGATTCAACACTATATTAGTGTCACCCCAGATCCTATAATAGTTTAAGGTGGAAGATGGAATCGAAGATGGACCAAAGACCCATTACTTAACAAAGTAGGAACCAATGGTATAATTAAATGGAAGAGAAATGACTGACGCCACAAGCAACGCTTGATAAGTTAGAATCGAAATTCGTACGAAAGATAGAGAGGAGAAAATCTCACTTGATGAACAAAGTTCATAAAATATATTCAAGGATCAAAAGTTTCAAAAGTTCCCTTTTTACAAACTAATAACAGGTATATATAGTGCTTACATGTGGTTAGCTGAAGAGACAAATGAATTCAACTTTAATATGCATTTAAATGGCTAAAATAAAAATCTAAAAACTCTTGAATTCCTCCAGCCAAATAATAGCAACTTTATGACTCCTAATGAGCTAATTAAATGAATTTGAATGCTTAAAAAGTGTCCCTTGAGTTCTTCCATGATCAACTGAAAAGTCACCAGCCAAATGAAAGTTCTCAACTTTTGGAATTCTAGCCATGTAACTCCCATCTTCAATGTGATTAATTTTTCAATTAAATTGCTTGTCAATGTCCTTTGAGTTCTCAATGATCAACCGAAAAGTCACCGGCCAAATGATGGAGAAATGATTGCTTGTAGTAAATACCATGAAGCAAACGTTATGGAAGTTGAAGACAAAGAGGCTGCCAAATTTAAAGAACCATAATGCTCTTCTTTTTTCAATAGTAATAATGGATGTAAGATGAAAAGTCACCTGCAATTATCACATGTAACCGACAAATTAATGCAATTATTAAACTTAAAATAACTTAACAAATAACTTAATTAAATAAACTAACACTTAAAGCAACTAGCTTAATTAAATAAAGCATCATTAAATGAACTTAACTCATGCATCAATAAATTAACCTAGTAACTAGATTAATTAAAGAAACAACTATTAAATTAAATTCATTAAAAGAACTCAATTAATTAATCAAAGTTGAGTTGAATTAATGACCAACAACCATTTATTGAACTAAGACGCTTAAATGCAAGTATTTAAAATGCAAACTAAATGCAAAGCTGAAAATTAAATAAAGAGTTCAATTTAGTTGGATCGGTTCAAAGAGCTGGAATCAGCTTCATTTTGCACTTTGGCCCCTCAAACTTAGGCCACTCTCGATGGCATCGATTGGAGTCGAACCATGATGCTACCAGGATTGCATCATACCCCTTCTTGAAAGCGATTCATCCTCGAATCGAGCCGGTGGTTCTCTCGAACAAAATTCTTGCCACTCAACTTTCCTCGATCAAACGGGACGGATGATAATCGCAACACCTGAAAAATATAACCAAGAGTTAGCAAGAGCTGTGTCAAACAAACTTGCAAATGAAATGTAAACATCAAACAAAGAAATCACATGTAATCGGGCGGCATCAAACTTTCGTATAAAATGAACAATGCCTTATCAAATATTTGAATCTGAATTGGATAAGTTTCATGGTATGCATACAATTCGAATGGATTCCACAAGTCAAAATCAACATGCGAGTAACACATCATAGATATATTCATCACAAGCAGATAGTTGAGAAAATGCATATGGCACTCGAAAGTGAACATCCAAATCTTGCATTGAATGACATATGTAATCACTCGCACATGAAAAAAAATTATCAAACACAAGATTCCTTTTGTCAACAAGTAGACCATTATTAAACAGGATAGGACGTTCAAACATTTCATGATCTAAATGATGAAAATCAGCATCATGTGTTCTATCAACAACCAAAGAAATCAAAGACATCTCAAAATTTTTACATGGATCACACATGTGATGCAATATGGATTCTTTCACACTAAAATTATCAAAATTATCAAACTCAAGAATCCTGTCATCATTCAACGAAACAGATAGATCACAAACAGGCAAAATAGAACGATTAATCATAACATGATCTAAATGTTTTATAAAAACCAGTTCATCAACGCAAAGCTCGTCACTTTTCAAAAAGATCACAAAGGTGTCAACAAGTTCAGAAGACTTACCTTTATAGTCAGAAAGAAAAAGATCAGTCTTACCGTGGTCAAGCAATACAAACTTTCTCTCTTCGAAAAGGTAATGCAGTCAAAACCTCACGTTTGATTCAGCAGTTTTCAAATGGAATGTGAATTTCAAGTGCAACCATAGAATTTGTTGAAGGAGCGAATAAAAATTGAACACAAAATGGGCAAATTTCGTAACCTTAATCAAAAACCAAGTATCAAAATGATTGAAATTCTTTAAGCACAATTGTCGTTGCTTGATTTTCCAACAAGGCATACCAAATGATACAAAACATAGTCCCGATTTAAAGACATGATTTTGATTATTAAACTCAAGATGTGACAAGGGTTTAGAAAATCAAACATGTTAAACCAATAAGACTTATGCAAATTCAAGATCGAGCAATCAAAAATCTTTATATGTTTCAAAACTGATTTACAAAAAATCAAAGTTTTCATATTAGACAATGAACGGATTTCGTAATAACTGCAATCAAATAAATTGGGATTAAAAGAAAAATCATCGTCATACTTACTTGAGTCTTGCACTTGTTGAATAGACGTTACTCCACCTTCACACTTTGCTTCATAATGATTATTATGGGGTAAACCTGTCTTACCATCATAACGAATCAAAGGATGGCAAATGACAAAATTATCCACATAATCACAAACAGTAGAAAGATTTGGTGGAGATTGAATCTCATCAAAACACTTACGTTCCTTACCTTTCGACGTAGGCGGTTCAATTTCACTTTCAACCTTACCTTTTTCGATCATTTGGAAACGTCGTTCTATCGGAAGGTATTGAAGTTGAAGATCTCTGTCCGATATATCGGGAATTTGAAATGAAGAAACAGAATAAGAAAAAACTTCAATTGGTTAGTTGAAAAATCACTCTCTTTTTCTCGCTCATCTTGTTCTTTTGTCTTCTTTTCACACTCTTTTTCACTTTCTTTTTCAAGATCTTTTTGAATTTCAAGTTTCTTTTCAATTTTCTTTTCTTCATTCTCCTTTTCTTTCTCAATTTCTTTTTCTTCTTTTTCAATCTCTTTTTCTTCACTCTCAAATTCTTTTTCAAATTTCTTTTCGACTTCTCTTTCAACTTTTTTTTGTTCTTTCTCTTTTTCAAAAACCTTTTCAATGGTTTTTTCAAGCTCTCTCAAAACTCGCTCATTTTCTCTCTTACTTGCCTCTTTTCTCTCTTTTCTTTTTATTTCTTTTTTCTCATTTTTATTTTCTTTTCTCTCAAACTCTTTTTCAAGTTCTTTTTCATTACAACACGGGGATGATTCAAAAGAATTGAAAAGAGATGGATTTGACTCAAGAATCGAAGAAATATTTTCATGGATGTCACGATCGATGCTTCATGAAAAATCCTTCGTGCTCGACATCTTTGAGTCATAAGAAAAATAACTCGTACTTTCTTCTTGTTCGTCACCATAGTAGGCTTTGAATTATGCTTTGCTTCGCCTTGAATCCTTCGTCCAATAAGAATCACGATTTGAACTACTTCGAGAACTATCTTTCGTAGATGAATTCTTCGACAGACATGAACCACGTTCACTTCTTCGTAAAGATTTCTTCGTGGATGGATATGTTGAAGCTTGTGAAAAAGAAATCATACCTTCTCGATGGTAATCACGAGAGGTCTCACCTTCGCGGTTTGATTCATACCGACTCGAACTTCTGTATGAACCATATTCTCGATTTAAATCTCTTCTTAAATGATCTTCAAAAGCGTGTTTTCGAGACGACCTTGACCCCGTTCTTTGACTTGAAGAAAGTCATTCTTGTTGGTCTCGTTCCTCGATTCGATCCAAACCGCTTATGTAACTTGTCAAACTTGGCATTCATGACTTTCTGCTTCCCGTTCAACAAGTTTTAATAATCAGATTTTGTCAATGCTTCTTGATTCATCTTTAGTTTCTGAAAAGAAAGATTATTAAAAAGAATAAAATAGAAAATTAAATCCTCACCACAAAATTCTCACAAGTCACTCGCAAAGAAAAATCGCTCACACTTGTGTTTCACTCGAATATGGCTTTTTCTCTAATGTAGCACTCGTGCCTTTTATCGCTCTTTCTCACTCTCGCAACTTCATACTTCATTTCGAAAGACTTATTGCGGCTTGAGGGTCGGCTTCAAAATTGGTTAACAAAGATTTGACGTTGGGTTTCGGGTAGGCTAGAAGAAAGAAAAGGCAAGTGGAGTAAGGGTGGGTGGTGTTGGGTGAAAAGAGAAAATACCAAATGATGGTAGAAGATTTTTTTTGGAAGATCGGGGTAAGTAGATGAGACTATAGTGGTGGCTTTGAGGTTGGGAACAGGGTAGAAGAAATGAAACACAACTTGCAATCTTTTCAAAAAAAAATTCCACAAACTTTTTTTTTTCACTCGTATTTTTTTCGTAATTATTTTTTTCAATTTTTTTCACCAAATGCAAAAATATGAGTACAAAAGAAATGAAATATAACTTTTTTTTATTTTTTATTTTTTTACGAACCTATTACCAACTTCTTGTTTGTCGTCGAAAATTCTCATTTTATAGCTCTGATACCAAATGATACAATCTGTCTCGGGATGAGTCAAAACGTATTTGAGTTGCCCGATTATCTACGAAGAGGAAACAAGCTTTTCAAGAAATTATAGGAAAATTTGGAAGAGTTGCGGAAGCTTCTAAGTGAATTTGTTTTAAGAAATGGATTAAGTTAGGAATGGAGGTTTGAGAAATGATGGGGACGGCTTAGATGATAGGTTCAGTTTTAAGATGAAGGAAGATGGATAAAGATAGGTGATATTTTGGTGGAAATGGATTAAAGAACTTAAACAAAGAAACGATTCAACACTATATTAGTGTCACCCCGGTTTCTATAATAGTTTAAGGTGGAAGATGGACCAAAGACCCGTTACTTAACAAAGTAGGAACCAATGGTATAATTGAATGGAAGAGAAATGACTGACGCCACAAGCAACGCTTGATAAGTTGGGATCAAAACTCGTACGAAAGATAGAGAGGAGAAAATTTCACTTGATGAACAAAGTTCATAAAATATATTCAAGGATCAAAAGTTCCAAAAGTTCCCTTTTTACAAACTAATAACATGTATATATAGTGCTTACATGTTGTTAGCTGAAGAGACAAATGAATTCAACTTTAATATGCATTTAAATGGCTAAAATAAAAATCTAAAAACTCTTGAATTCCTCCAGCCAAACAACAACAACTTTATGACTCCTAATGAGCTGATTAAATGAATTTGAATGCTTAAAAAGTGTCCCTTGAGTTCTTCCATGATCAACTGAAAAGTCACCAGCCAAATGAAAGTTCTCAACTTTTGGAATTCTAGCCATGTAACTCCCATCTTCAATGTGATTAATTCTTCAATTAAATTGCTTGTCAATGTCCTTTGAGTTCTTCATGATCAACCGAAAAGTCACCAGCCAAATGATGGAGAAATGATTGCTTGTAGTAAATACCATGAAGCAAACGTTATGGAAGTTGAAGACAAAGAGGCTGCCGAATTTAAAGAACCATAATGATCTTCTTTTTTCAATAGTAATAATGGATGTAAGATGAAAAGTCACCTGCAATTATCACATGTAATCGACAAATTAATGCAATTATTAAACTTAAAATAACTTAACAACTAACTTAATTAAATAAACTAACACTTAAACATCATTTATTCCAGCAACTAGCTTAATTAAATAAACTAACACTTAAAGCAACTAGCTTAATTAAATAAAGCAGCATTAAATGAACTTCACTCATGCATCAATAAATTAACCTAGTAACTAGATTAATTAAAGAAATAACTATTAAATTAAATTCATTAAAAGAACTCAATTAATTAAACTAAGTTGAGTTGAATTAATGATCAGCAACCATTTATTGAACTAAGATGCTTAAATGCAAGTATTTAAAATGCAAACTAAATGCAAAGCTGAAAATTAAATAAAGAGTTCAATTTAGTTGGATCGGTTCAAAGAGCTAGAATCAGCTTCATTTTGCACTTTGGCCCCTCAAACTTAGGCCACTCTCGATGGCATCGGTTGGAGTCGAACCATGATGCGACCAGGATTGCATCAAAAACCAGTAACCCGATTATTACTATTGCTTCCCAGCTTAACAAGAGAATCTATATGATGCTTTGAGTAACTTTCTATGGTAACGTCAGCCTCATCCTTCCACATTATCGCGAGGCCCCCATTTGGCCTTCGGAATTCACAACAAGCCCGTTCTGCATCCTGCACCTTA
This sequence comes from Gossypium bickii, assembly GCA_025503065.1. Lineage (NCBI taxonomy): Eukaryota > Viridiplantae > Streptophyta > Magnoliopsida > Malvales > Malvaceae > Gossypium > Gossypium bickii. The sequence continues at coordinate 46,286,775 of CP106712.1, forward strand.
TTTCAACCCTTTGAAAATCCATAGAATTCATTTTTGTCACACAAGAAAATAAGGTCAGGGTTGTTAGCAAGAATAAGTTGCTTGAGTTCTCGAATTGTGGCAGGTGACCCCAACCCACGACAATTCCAGCTTAGGAACTTCATTGATCCTGGCAGGGTTGTTCGCCAGTCGCCACCTTTGATAGTGTCAAACAATCTAGTAGTTTCCTCCGAGCTATTCTACTTGGACTTTCTTCAGTTAACTCCTCATTACTTCCTCTTATTATCTTTCTTCTTGACTTTATTTTCCCTGTTCCATCGCGACATATTTTCATAGCCCATTTTTCTAGTTGTGTACTCGATTCCTACTCATCTTTCTTATTTTTGACTCGTTCTGTTTCCATTTGATCTTTTGGCACATTTGTCCTTAACCCACTATATGTCTTCCCGGTTGACTCTCTTTCAGCCTCTTTATCATCTTTGACAATTTCTATTCCATTCCGACATGACCCCTTGTTTTGGTTTGTAACTCCTAAGGATGCTCTTAGCCAATTACCATATTGAAACTCAGAATTGTGACGCTTACTGTTGGTATCCTCCTTCACACATTTTTTAGTCGTGTGACCAATCAGGCTGCATATGTAACAGAACCTAGGCAACCGCTCATACCGAATAGCACAGGTCAACTCCATCCCTTTATTGTCAACATAATGAACAACCCTTCACAACAGCTTTTGATTATCAATAATGAATCTAATACGCCTGTATTCTATCCAACCACTGTCTTTATCTTACCAGTCTATGGCTGACACTTCCCCAATCACACTTCCTACCTCCATAGCCATCTTCTATCCATAAGCTCCATTGGTATATTCGAGATTCTGACCCAGAATGGTGAGAGATTAAAGTCATACTCCTCTATTTTTTTGTCTTTAACATAAGGAACCAAATAAACACTGATCAAACAACCAAGCGGAAAGGTTTAGAATTCTCTTCCTAACTTCTTCATTACTAAATTTCACCAAGATGACTCCTCCTTTAAAGGACACAAAATTAACTTCCTCTTTTGTGAACCATAGAGACTTAAAAACATGATACATCACCTCTCTCTTAACTTTCTCCTTCGCTATCAATTTTCCAATGGCCCAGTTCACGAAACCTTTGGAATTGCACGAGCCCTCCTTCGTACTAGCCACCTTCATCGCTTCCTCCTCCGAGAATTTTAGTTTTGCCAGAAGAGAGCTAATATCATCTTCCATGATAGCCTTCAAAAAGCACAACAAGAAATGAACAGGGCCCACTGATGAGATCCTGGTCGCATCATGGTGCGACTCCATCTGATGCCATCGAGAGTGGCCTAAGTTTGAGGGCCCAAAGTGCAAAATGAAGCTGATTCCAGCTCTTTGATTCGATCCAACTAAATTGAACTCTTTATTTAATTTTCAGCTTTGCATTAGCATTTAAACTCATTGAAATCAACTCATTAGGAGTCATAAAGTTGCTGGAGGAATTCAAGAGTCTTTACCTATTAATTAGATTTTATTTCAGACATTTAAATGCATAATAAAGGTAAATTCATATGACTCTTCAGCTAACCACATGTAAACACTATATATACTTTGTATTAGCTTGTAATTGGGAACTTTTGATCTTTGAATATATTTTATGAACTTTGTTCATCGAGTGAGATTTTCTCCTCTCTATCTTTCGTACGAGTTTCAATTCTGACTTATCAAGCGTTGCTTGTGGCGTCAATCATTTCTCTTCCATTCAATTATACCATTGGTTCCTACTTTGTTAAGTAACAGGTCTTTGGTCCATCTTCGATTCCATCTTCCACCTTAAATTATTATAGAAACCGGGGTGACACTAATATAGTGTTGAATCATTTCTTTGTTTAAATTCTTTAATCCATTTCCACCAAACTATCACCTATCTTTTATCCATCTTCCTTCATTTTAAAATCGAACCTATCATCTAAATCGTCCCCATCATTTCTCAAACCTCCATTCCTAACTTAGTCCATTTCTTAAAACAAATTCGCTTAGAAGCTTCCGTAACTCTTCCAAATTTTCCTATAATTTCTTGAAAGGCTTGTTTCCTCTTCGTAGACGATCGGGCAACTCAAATACATTTCGACTCATCCCGAGATGAATCGTATCATTTGGTATCAGAGCTAGAAAATGAGGAGCACCGACGTTGGTATTCAATCCGAAGTAGGTACGTAATTTCAAAAAAAAATAAAAAAATTCAAGTTGAATCTCAAAGTTGTAATTGTGTTATTTTCGTGCATTTGAGAAAAAAAGTCAAAAAAATACGAGTGAAAAAAAAAGTTTGTGGAAATTTTTCTTGAAAAGATTGCAAGTTGTGTTTCATTTCTTCTACCCTGTTTCCGACCTCAAAGCCACCACTCCAGTCTCATCTACCTACCCCGATCTTCAAAAAAAAAATTCTTCTACCATCATTTGGTAGTTTCTCTTTTCACCCAACGCCACCCACCCTTACTCCATTTGCCTTTTCTTTCTTTTAGCCTACTCGAAACCCAACGTAAAACCATTGTTAACCAATTTTGAAGCTGATCCTCAAGCCGCAATAAGTCTTTCAAAATGAAGTACGGATTTGCGAGAGCGAGAGAGAGCGGTAAAAGGCACGAGTGTATTCGCTAGAGAAAAAGCCATCATATGAGTTAAACACGAGTGTGAGCGATTCTTTTCTTTGTGAGTGAATTGTGAGCCTTGTGGTGAGGTTTATAAATTTTTCTTCTTTCTATTTCAATCAAATATCTTTTGCATTACTAACATCATGAATCAAGAAGCATTGTCCGATTCTGATTATCAATACTTGTTGAACGGGATGCGAAAAGTCATGAATGCCAAGTTTGACAAGTTACATCAGCGGTTGGATCGAATCGAGGAACGAGACCAACAAGAATGACTTTCTTCAAGTCGAAGAACAAAGTCAATGTCATCTCAAAAACACGCTTTTGAAGATCACTCAAGAAGAGATTTCAGTCGAGATTATGGTTCATATAGAAGTTCGAGATGGTATGAATCAAACCGCGAAGGTGAGACTGATTACCATCGAGAAGGTATGATTTCTTCTTCACAAGCTTCAACATATCCATCCACGGAGAAATCTTTACGAAGAAGTGAACGTGGTTCATATGCATCGAAGAATTCATCCACGAAAGATCGTTCTCGAAGTAGTTCAAATCGTGATTCTTATTCGATGAAGGATTTTTCACGAAGCATCGATCGTGACATTTACGAAAATATTTCTTCGATCCTTAAGTCAAATCCATCTCTTTTCAATTCTTTTGAATCATTCCCTTGTTGTAATGAAGAAAAACTTGAAAGAGAGTTCGAGAGAAAAGAAAATAAAAATGAGAAAAAAGAAATAAAAAGAAAAGAGAGAATTAAGAGAGAAAATGAGCGAGTTTTGAGAGAGCTTGAAAAAGTCATTGAGAAGGTTTTTGAAAAAGAGAAAGAAAAAAAAGAAGTTGAACGAGAAGTCGAAAAGAAATTTGAAAAAGAATTTGAGAGTGAAGAAAAAGAGCTTGAAAAAGAGAATGAAGAAAAGAAAATTGAAAAGAAACTTGAAAGTGAAAAAGAGACAAAAGAACAAGATGAGCGAGAAAAAGAGAGTGATTTTTCAACTAACCCATTTGAAGTTTTTTCTTATTCTGTTTCTTCATTTCAGATTCCCGACGTATCGGGAAATATCTTCAACTTCAATACCTCCCGAAAGAACGACGTTTTCAAATGATCAAAAAAGGTAAGGTTGAAAGTGAAATTGAACCGCCTACGCTGGAAGGTAAGGAAGGTAAGTGTTTTGATGAGATTCAATCTCCACCGAATCTTTCTACTATTTGTGATTATGTGGATAATTTTGTCATTTGCCATCCTTTGATTCGTTATGATGATTTAAAAGATGGTAAGACGGGTTTACCCCATAATAATCATTGTGAAGCAAAGTGTGAAGGTGGAGTAACGTCTATTCGACAAGTGCAAGACTCAAGAAAGTATGACGATGAATTTTCTCTTAATCTCAACTTGTTTGATTGTGGTTATTATGAAATCCGTTCATTGTCTAATACGGAAACTTTGAGTTTTTGTAAATCGATTTTAAAACATATAAAGAGTTTTGATTGCTCGATCTTGAATGTGCATAAGTCTTATTGGTTTAACATGTTTGATTTTTCTAAACCCTTGTCACATCTTGAGTTTAATTATCAAAATCATGTCTTTAAACCGGGACTATGTTTTGTATCATTTGGTATGCCTTGTTGGAAAATCAAGCAACAACAATTGTGCTTGAAGAATTTCAATCATTTTGATACTTGATTTTTGATTAAGGTTGCGAAATTTGCCCATTTTGTGTTCAATTTTTATTCGCTCCTTAAACAAATTCTATGGTTGCACTTGAAATTCACATTCCATTTGAAAAGTGCTGAATCAAACGCAAGGCTTCGACTGCACTATCTTTCCAAAGAGAGAAGGTTTGTATTGCTCGATAAAGGTAAGACTGATCTTTGTCTTTCTGAGTAAAAGGTAAGTCTTCTGAAACTATTGATGCGTTTTTGCTCTTTTTAGACTGCGATAAGCTTTGCGTTGGGATTATGTTTTAGCCAAACATTTAGATCATGTTATGATTATTCGTTCTACTTTGCCTGTTTGCGATTTAACTGTTTTAATGAATGATGATAGGATTCTTGAGTTTGACAGTTTTGATAATTTCCATGTAAAAGAGTCCATATTGCGTTCCATGTGTGATCCATTTGAAAACTTTGAAATGCTCTTGATTTCTTTGAATGTTGATAGAACACATGCTATTGATTTTCATCATTTAGATCATGAAGTGTTTGAATGTTTCATTCTGATGAATGGTGATCTATCTGATTTGTTTATTGACAAAAAGAATCTTGTGTTTGATAAATTTTATTCATGTGCGAGTAATTCAATGCATCGTTCAATTCAAGATGAGATTGTTCTATCTCAAGTGTCATTTACACTTTCTCACCTATCTGTTTGTGATAAATATATCTATCATTTGATGTGTTACTTACATGGTGATTTTGATTTATGGAATCCATTTGAATCGTATGCATGCCATGAAGATTATTCACTTCAGATTCAAATGTTTGATAAGGCATTGTTCATTCTATACGAAAGTTTGATGCTGCCCGATTACATGCGATTTCTTTGTTTGATGTTTACATTTCGTTTGCAAGTTTGTTTGTCACAACTCTTGCTAACTCTTGGTTATATTTTTCAGGTGTTGCGATTATCATTCGTCCCGTTTGATCGAGGAAAGCTGAGTGGAAAGAATTTTGTTCGAGAGAACCATCGGCTCGATTCGAGGACGAATCGCTTTCAAGAGGGGGGTATGATGCGATCCTGGTCGCATCATGGTGCGACTCCATCCGATGCCATCGAGAGTGGCCTAAGTTTGAGGGGCCAAAGTGCAAAATGAAGCTGATTCCAGCTCTTTGATCCGATCCAACTAAATTGAACTCTTTATTTAATTTTCAGCTTTGCATTTATTTTGCATTTTAAATACTTGCATTTAAGCATCTTAGTTCAATAAATGGTTGCTGGTCATTAATTCAACTCAACTTAGTTTAATTAATTGAGTTCTTTTAATGAATTTAAATTTAATAGTTGTTTCTTTAATTAACCTAGCTACTAGGTTAATTTATTGATGCATGAGTTAAGTTCATTTAATGATGCTTTATTTAATTAAGCTAGTTGCTGGAATAAATAATGTTTAAGTGTTAGTTTATTTAATTAAGCTAGTTGTTGGAATAAATGATGTTTAAGTGTTAGTTTATTTAATTAACTAGTTACTGCATTAATTGAAGTCTTAACTTTTAGTTCATTTAATAAAGTCAAGTGTTTAATGTGAGTTAAGTAGTGTTTAATAAGTGTTTAAATGTGATTAAATTGTTTGTTTAATGTGTTTGAATGTAGGAAACTTTTCAAGTGAAAAACGTTACACTCAAGGGGATGTTACAAAGAGTTAATGTGACTTTTCAAGTGAAAACAGTTACCCACATGGAGAAGCATTATTTACCATTAAAGAGACTTGTTATCATCATTGATGGAAGCATTACATCTCCATTAATTTGGCCCCTCAAACTTAGGCCACTCTCGATGGCATCGGATGGAGTCGCACCATGATGCGACCAGGATCGCATCACCCACCCTCCGATCAACCTCCAAAAAAAGGCAGTCCCAGTAAGAATCAGTGAAGAAACAAGGAAACGAAATCCCAGGAACCACACCCTCCAACAGTTTAATGGCCAGACTATCACCGCAACACCCCCACCAGAGGCCGAGCCACCCTTGATGAAGTAAAACCACAAGAAAGAAACACAACCGAAACACAGAGGAACCCACTTTAAGAATCCCACTAAACTAGAAAAAAGAGAACAAAACCCTAAAAACCTATCAGCAAGAGCACAGAAACACAAAGAAAATACCCTCAAAAAATGACAAAACGACTAAATAATCAGCAGTGATAAAAGATTAACGTAGAAAAGTCAAAAAAGAATTACCATAAATGCTGTAACGTACGGTGCAATTCGGGTTTTTATATGAAGGACGTGCAAAATCATGCACACAACGCAGAAGAAAAAAATAAAATAATAAAAAAATCAAAATAATTTGCAAGACCTACAACCTAATTCGGTGAACTCTCACATCATGCAGGATCTTAGACAGACTTAGAGATTCACGACCACCCTTGTAATCCCTTTCTTGACACCTAGGAAGGCCTGCCACCGCTGGGGAAATCATCAACACTAAACCATCCTATTATTCTATTTGATAGAATAAGGATGGGCACCACTGAATAGAAAAAAAAAGAATGAAAATCCTCACAATCTTGGAGAAAATTTTCTTGAACTGCTACTAGGCTCTTGATGGTTGATTTTTGATGCCACGTTTTAAGGGTACTATCTTCTAACAAGGCTACAAACATAAATGATTGTTTAAAGTAATAGGGTCCTTAATGACCAAATTTCATTTCCAAATACTATAACACCCCTCACCCGTATTCAACATCAAAATAGGGTTACGGAGCATTATTGGACTTACAATACATTTAAACAATACTTTTCTCATATATTCAATCAATACATACAATCATCATTCATTCTCAATCAATTTGTCCCTTATACGAGCCTGCGAGGCCTTAAACATGCTTTGGGAATGGTTTGGAACTAAACTGATAACTTTTAAAGTATTTGGAACACTTAGAAAATTTTTCTCAAAACAGGGGACACACGCTCGTATGGCCAGGCCGTGCGTCTGACACGGCCACTAGACACGCTCGTGTCACAGGCTGTGTGAACATTTATAATGGGAGCACATGGCCATGTCTCAGCCCATGTTTGACCCGGTGTAACTCTCTGACTTAGGTCACACGGCCAACACACACACCCAGCCTGTGAGCCCTAAAAAAGGCCATACACGCCCGTGTACCAGGCCGTGTGCTAGGCCTAGCCAAACCAGTAGGGTATACTGACTTATGCCACACAGCCAAGTCACATGCCCGTGTGTGAGGCCATGTGGAGCATGCTGACTTGATTTTAATTTCAACACTAGGGGACACACGGTCGTATAACATAACCATGTATCACACATGGCTGAGACACACACCTGTGTCTCTACCCATGCGGACAAAAAATAGGCTAATTTACCAAGCCAATTTGCCACCCCAAACTTAGGTACACCTACACAACCATATGGCACAAAACATAGCATCAATAGGCATATAATTCAACTCCAAACCAAGCATGGTTTATACCATTTCCAATACAAATAATCAACATGCTTATAACTTATGTTTTTCTCAATCAAATCATACCAAAACACATATACCAATCAACTAGCTAAACCATTACCAAACATACATAATTTTGTACCAATTCACAAGCATGATACTAATTACACAAACCTCATAATATAAGTCATTCACATATCCATCCATGGACTCAAAATATCAACCATATATGCACATATATGATGTAAGCACACCCGGGGCACCCCAGGATTCACAATTCCACCCTTTCGGGTTTCTTAAAGGCCCGGTGAATCGAGTGCGAGCTAAGCAATTCGAAGAGGTTGTTTCGACTTTATTGACTCAATGTTGGACTGAAATTCAGCTCAATGAAGATGGAAAGGCTTGGGTCAACGTCTTAAAGAAGCCTTGCACCTTGGTGCAAGCTGATTTCAGCTCACATGAGCACGGTTCTGCTCACATGAGCTCGATTCAGCTCGCATGAGCTTACTTTAGGTCATTTGAGCTCGATTTAGTTTCTTTCCAGCTCATTTCTTTTATCATTTAAATAAATAAGTGTTAGTTTTAATTTATTCAGCTTGATACAGCTTATAAATATGTCTTAAGTATTTTATTATAGCTGAATTTATGGTGTCATTAGCTTAATTAAATTTGTCCAAGTTTATTACAAGTTTTTAATGTGTCTAGGCCATAGCCGAATTTTAATGTGTCTTAGATAGCTTTAATTTAATGTGTCTAAGTGTCATTTACTATGTCCTAATTATTTTTTAATTTTGTCCAGCTGAATATTGATTAATTAAATTCGATTCATGTGCTTAATAGGTGCAGCAGAATCTTTAGGGGACAATTAACAAGGTGAAATAACATAGATTCAAAGTATGGGGAAAGATGCATGTTCGGCAAGTACAATGCATGGAGGATGATTCATTAGCTTCCCAAGGTGATCATTCGGCCAAAGGAGCTGCTGCCATTAAGCTTTCTTAGTTGGCCATCCACTTCCCCAAAAGGCCCATCAATTTCTTTCACACTTGCTATTCACACCTTATCCATTAGGTTCTGCCCTTTCACACACACAAGACTCTTCATGGCCGGCCATTCACACCTAAAAAGGCTGCCCACATCCTCCTTAAATGCTGGTCACTTTTCAGCCAAAAGATGGCAATTTAAGAGCTCAATTAAAGCCTAGACCGAACCTAGCTGCTGCCATGCACCTTGCAAAATGCTCCAAGTACATTCGGCCTTCTAGAATGCTGTCCAATGAGCTCCCATCAGCTGAATTCAGCCATAGCAATTTAGTGTTTTATTTCTAGAGCTTTCTAGCTTAATCTAGTTTAATTTAACTTAGCTATTAAGTTTCTAATTAGGCTATTCGGCTAGCCATGCATAAACTATAAATAGTTGTTTATTTTCTCTTATAAAGGACTTTTGACAAACTTTTGAATGAACATTTGTTCTCGAGTGAGTTTAACTCTGCTCCTATTTTTATGTGAGTCTCGTATTGACTTATCTAGCGAGCTAGTGGCATCAATCGAACTCCTTTAAACTTATCACCAACTCCATCGGTGTGGCGTTCTTCCTATCAATCTCAACCGACAACCTTGATGTGATCTTGGTCGCATCATGGTTCGACTCCATCCGACGCTATCGAGAGTGGCCTAAGCTCGAGGGGCCAAAGTGCAAAACTGATTCCAGCTCATTTTCGACTTAATTAAACTCCCTTCCTATGTGGTTTAGTTCACATGAGTTCATCTCAGCTCATTGAGATTGGTTTAAGTTCACATTCAGCTTGTGTTTAGCTTAATTTAATTCATGCATTTTTTTAATTTGCTGAATACAAACTTTTAAATTAAATATTAGCTTTAAATAAAGGTGTTTAGTTTAATTAAATAAGTTGTGTTTAATAAGAGGCTTATTAATTAATCTAGTTACTAGGATGTTTTAATGAAGCATAAGTTTAAGTTAATTTAATTCTGCTTCCATAAATTAACTAGTTGCTGCATTAATTGAAGTCTTTATTTCTAGTTCATTTATTAAGTCAAGTGTTTAATGTGTTTAAGTTAAATTAGTGTTTAATAAGTGTTGTTCATTTATTAAGTTAAGTGTTTTATGTGTTTAAGTAAAATTAGTGTTTATAAGTGTTTTAATCTGATTAATATGTTTGTTTAATGTGTTTGAATGTAGGAAACTTTTAAGCTGGAAGCATTACTTTACAAGGCTATTACAACATTAATGGAAATGACTTTTTAGTTGATTTTGGTTACAAAAGAAGTTGCTGTTTTTTGGCTGGAGGAATTCAAGAGTTTTTAGTTGGACAACTCAAGGGACATTTTTAAAGCATTCAAATTCATTTAATCAACTCATTAGGAGTCATAAAGTTGTTGTTATTTGGCTGGAGAAATTCAAGAGTTTTTAAATTTTATTTCAGCCATTTAAATGCATATTAAAGCTGAATTCATTTGACTCTTCAGCTAACCATATGTAAACACTATATATATACTTGTTATTAGCTTGTAAAAGGAGACTTTTGAACTTTGAATATATTTTATGAACTTTTGTTCATTGAGTGAGATTATTCTCCTCTCTATCTTTCATACGAGTTTCGATTCCGACTTATCAAGCGTTGCTTGTGGCGTCAGTCGTTTCTCTTCCATTCGATTATACCAATGGTTCCTACTTTGGTAAGTAACGGGTCTTTGGTCCATCTTCGATTCTATCTTCCACCTTAAACTATTATAGAAACCGAGGTGACACTAATATAATGTTGAATCGTTTCTTTGTTTAAGTTCTTTAATCCATTTCCACCAAAATATCACCTATCTTTATCCGTCTTCCTTCATCTTAAAACCGAACCTATCATCTAAATCGTCCCCATCACTTCTCAAACCTCCATTCCTAACTTAATCCATTTCTTAAAACAAATTCACTTAGAAGCTTCCGCAACTCTTCCAAATTTTCCTATAATTTCTTGAAAGGCTTGTTTCCTCTTCGTAGACGATCAGGCAACTCAAATACGTTTCGACTCATCCCAAGACGAATCGTATCACACCTTAACTTCATAAGAACTGGGGTCACACTTTTTAGTGTTGAATAGTTTTTTAGTTAAGTTCGATTTCCATCTTCCATTTTCGTATTTCCATTTACCACCTTAAGCCTTATAAGTCCTAGGGCGATACTCAATATAGTATCGAATCGATCTTGCGCTTAAGTTCGTGATTCATTTCCACCTTTTATCCCAACACCATCTATCCTTTATTTTCATGTTTAAACCGAACCTATTATTCCTTATAAACTATTTCCACAATCTTCCACAACCCTTAGCCTAAATCACCCATTTTTGACAACTCCAACTACTCCTCGTCGACGATCGGGCAAACTTTATGAAGCGACTCGAATCAACTCGGGTTGTCTCACATTATTTGGTATCAGAGCTACTAAAACGAGGAGCGTCAATGTTCATCGCAATCCCGAAAGTAGGTTCGTGAATTAAAAAAATCGAAATAAAAAAATTCAAATTGTATTCGAAAGTGTAACATCCCAATTTTGGGCCTAGTTAGAATAGTGGTTTTGGGGGCCACAAATCCATTGATGAAAATCCTGTTTTTATTATATTTTTATGGTCTACGATTTCATGGAAAGATTTCGTGAAAATTTCGTTCGAAAATTTCGACGTTTGGGCACTCAATGTAGTTAAAAGGACTAAATTGTAAATAGTGCAAAAGTTGAGTTCTACATGTTAGAAGTGTCCAACTTCTATGAAATTTTAAATTAGAGGTCCTTAAATGGCAATTAGATCATTGGTTAAATTTTTGGACAAAAATGGACATTAGATAAGTGAAATAGGATATTTTTAGGTTAGGGGCATTTTGGTAATTTGGTAATTAAATGGACTAAAAGACAAAATAAAAGCCAAAAACCTTTGTCCATCTTCTTCCTTGGCCGAATTTAGTATGGGGGAAGCCATGGCTAGGGATTTCAAGCTTTCAAGCTTAATAGTAAGTGCATCCAAGCCCCATTTTTAATGTTATTTACATTTTTGAGATTCCCGTACCTCGATTTAGCTATTTCTACCATTATTTTGAGCTAGGGTTTGTGTTAAAAAATTTACCCATGTATGACATGCATGTATTTTGATGATTTATGGAAGAATATGGAAGTTTGATGCATGGTAAACATCTTTTTCTAAGTGATTTTTATGAAAAATGCATAAAAGGACCAAACTCTAAAAATTATAAAATTGGTCATACATGAGTGAAATAGTGAAAATTAGGGGCTGCTGTAGTTAAGAAAATGATTCGACTAGGCTTGAAATACAAGAAAGTTGAATGAAAATCGTTTTACGAGCCTTAGGCAAAAGTGTAATTTTATGAAAGTTTAGGGAAAAAATTATAATTTTGTCAAAGTATGAATTATGAGTCAATTTAATTAATGTGAGTATTAAACAAGTAAAATTGTTATTATAGATCAAGAAAAATAAAGCCCAGACTGAAACCGAGGCAAGGATAAAGTGCTGGACTAAATTGAGCATCCACACACATTTTGAGCATTGAGGTAAGTTTGTATGAATTTAAGGTTTCACATGTGTTTTTATTAAATCATTTATTATGTTGTATTATGTACACTATTTCATGAGGATAAGTAAATGATATCTTGATGAGAAAATGAATGAGAACATGTATGAGTAAGTCCCGGTTGAAGACTCGGAATAATGAGGATACTAATATCATAACATGAGACAAGAAAAGTCCATGTAAGACCATGTCAAGACATGGAATCAGCATAAGGCAAGGATATCATGTAAGTCCATGACAAGTCATGGCATTGAAAGGTTATTATGAGGCAAAGGTCCAATGTAAGTCCAAGCCAAGGCTTGGCATTGGTGAATTCATAAGACAAAGATGTCATGTAAGTCCATGTCAAGACATGGCATTGATAAGATTTATAAGGCAAGGATACCACGTAAGACCATGTCAAGACATGGCAATGGTAAGTTTTTGAAGGAAACATATAAGGAAGGTCTCGTGTAAGACCATGTTCGAGACATGGCATCGACGCCAAGTTAAGGGTTACCAGGTAAGACCATATTTGGAATATGACATTGGCATCATGAGGCGATCCCATGTAAGACCATATCTGGGATATGACATTGGCATCATGAGACGATCCCATGTAAGACCATCTCTGGGACATGGCATTGGCATCGAGATACATGTTTGATGAGATTGAGTAACCTCAATTATTCCAGGTAATGCATCGGGCAAAATAGCCAAGTAAGGAAGAGGTAATAAGAAAACTAAGCAAGTTAAGATAATAATAAGCTAAGTTATTCAAAGTTGATAAAGAGTATTATTTGATGCGATCCTGGTCGCATCATGGTTCGACTTTTTCCAACGCGATCGAGAGTGGCCTAAGCACGAGGGGCCAAAGTGCAAAATGAAGCTGATTCCAACTCATTTTTAGCTCAATTAAACTCCTTTCCTTTGTGGTCCAGCTCACATGAGTTCATCTTAGCTCATTGAGCTCGGTTTAAGTTCACATTCAGTTCATTCAGTTTTTGATTAGTTTGATTTAATTCATGCACTTTTATTTTGCTGCATTAAAATTTTTAAATTAGCTTTAAATAAATGTGTTTAGTTTAAATAGATAAGTTGTGTTTAATAAGAGGCTTATTAATTAATCTAGTTACTAGGATGTTTTTAATGAAGCGAGAAAGAGCGGTAAAAGGCACGAGTGCTACATTAGAGAAAAAGCCATATTCGAGTGAAACACGAGTGTAAGTGATTTTTCTTTGCGAGTGACTTGTGAGAATTTTGTGGTGAGGATTTAATTTTCTGTTTTATTTTTTTTGAAAATCTTTCTTTTCAGAAAATAAACATGAATCAAGAATCGTTGACAGAATCTGATTATCAAAACTTGTTGAACGGGATGCGAAAAGTCATGGATGCCAAGTTTGACAAGTTACACAAGCGGTTGGATTGTATCATTTGCTCTGATACCAAATGATACGATCCAACCGCTTATGTAACTTGTCAAACTTGGCATCCATGATTTTTCGCATCCCGTTCAACAAGTTCTGATAATCAAATTCTGTCAACGCTTCTTGATTCATGTTTATTTTCTAAAAAGAAAGATTTTCAAAAAAAAAAAACAGAAAATTAAATCCTCACCACAAATTAACTAGTTCATTTAATAAAGTGTTTAAGTTAGTTTAATTCTGCTTCCATCAATTAACTAGTTGCTGTATTAATTAAAGTCTTAACTTTTAGTTCATTTAATAAGGTGTTTAAGTTAGTTTAATTTTGCTTCCATAAATTAACTAGTTGCTGCATTAATTGAAGTCTTAACTTCTAGCTCATTTATTAAGTCAAGAGTTTAATGTGTTGAGTGAAATTAGTGTTTAATAAGTGTTTAATGTGTTAAGTTAAATTAGTTTCTTTAATAAGTGTTTAATGTGTTTAAGTTAAATTAGTGTTTAATAATTGATTAAATGTGGTTAATATATCTGTTTAATGTGTTTGAATGTAGATGATGTGAGCACATCCAAGCCAATCAAGGAGGCTGATCCAGAGGTCTTGCCATTAGATCTAAGGCAATGAAATTTAGGGAAGTTCTTTCTTTCACTTGTGCTAAAGTTTCTGACTCTTTCGAAAGTGAATGTGCCTTAGAAAATAAGTTTTATAGTGTGTTGCATGCTGATATGTGACATACTTATGCCATACTACTTATATTGGTGTGTTTAATATGTATATATTATGCTAAGTATGTTTTTGGATTGGGTTGATAGTATTTTTTATTGTCTTCAAGTTGTTTGTGTGTTAACGAATAAGTGTGCACTTGTTTACAACTTATTAGACTATGTTATATTACGTTTACATAGCTTTGATAAGTGTTATATTATTTTGTAACATGTACACGAAAGGACTCTAGTTCATGAGAGTATATGCAGCTCACCTTCAGCTCAAATCAGCTCAAAGGCTTGTCCCCCAGCTCAACTCAGCTCAGAGCACTCTACACCAGCTCATGTTAGCTCATTTCACTTCTAACTAGCTGAATTTAGCTCAGTTTAGCTCCAGTCAGCTCACCTCCGGCTCCATTAGCTCAACTTCAACTGACAAGTCCAGAAGTAGCTGAATAGTGTCCTATGTGTCAGGGAGTACACTAGTGCACATGTGGTAGCCTAGGTGGCGTCCAAGCATGTGGATGTGCATGTGCCAGCCTTGTACACATGTGGTGCACATGTGTGACCAAAAACCAGCCCATTCTTGTGCATTTGTGTGGCAATTGAAGAGATAAGGACAAGGGAAGTTGTGTGTTTGAATTTCAAACGAAATTAGCACATATTTAAAGTGATAAACATGCCAACTCCCTCTTTTTTACTTGGCTGCAAATTAATTCTGCCCAAAAGGAGTTATTTCAATTCAAATTTAAATTTTAAAGTCCTTTAACGTTAGCCACACAATGTAATTTGGCCACTTCTTCATTCTTCTATATATTTGTAACTTGAGACATTGATAAAAACATAGTCTTTTGAAATAAAAATTACTTTGTGAGTTTTCTCTCAAATTTGGTTCTTTTTGTTGAACTTTTTTCTTGACATTTCAATTCTAAATTGTTGTGTCAATCTTGTGAAACTTCGGGTTCCTAGATCACTATCTAATGGGTCCAAGTCCGTTGACGTAGAACAGATTCGATTCGGGTTTGCATAACAGATTGTGCGAGTTCTTTTGAGTTCTTCGTTATTCAAATTCCCAGCCAGTTTCCAGCGTTATTCCTGCTATTTTTTTATGTTCAAGGCTGCCATAGATAAATTTTGAAGCATTCATCTTCTACCTTCAAATATATCTAGAAATTCCAGCAACATCTTTTATTCTTCAAATCTATTCAATTCCGTGTGTTTTTAAGTCTAAAACCAACCTCTTTGTTTTGTTTAATTCCAGGGAAGTGCTTGCTACAATCCTAGATCCGTAAACACTCAAGGATCGTTGTTTTGCCAAGCAATGCCTTATCATATAGTAATCAGAGCCCAGGTTGGATTTTTTTTAAGCATATTCTGCACTCAAAATCAAGAAAACAAAATAAAAAGTAAAACAAAAAAACCAAATTTGAAAATTCACAAAAAAAAACCACAAAAAAATCAGATTCGAAACACAACAATAAAACAGAAACAAAAAAAAGTGTGCTAATTTGTTGAAATGATAAAAGATGCTCATATTATGCCATGAAATGCTTGGAAATCAACCGAAACAACTTATTCTTGTCTGTTCGGTGATAGGATCGTTGTAAGCATTTCTGTTGCAGTAAGTTGTTGATTTTTATTTTTTTCTTCTTATTTTCATCCTTGTTTTCTTCATTTCATTTGTTAATTTTCCAGCATTGTATTTCATTGTTTTTAGCCTTTATATCTCATTTTTTTTAGCCCTATTTTCATTCTAACCCTTGATTCTTTATCCTTGTTGTTTCTTACAAGTTGACACGATAAACAGATTCTGAAAGATCGAAATTAGTTCCTTTAAAGAACTGATTATGAGAGATTGAGTGGAAAAGACAATTGAACGTGTGAGATCAGAAGGGGAGACAAAAAGAGCCTTTATAGTATTCTCCCGAGTGAAACATGAGCGCTGAGCGAAATTGTTGAGTGTTCTTTCTTTGGGAGAGATCTGTGAGACTATGTTGAGTGTGATGTGAGATCCATTCCTTTATTTTCACTAACCTTTAAAAGTATTTTTGCTTGTTTCTTTTTTTTCTATTATTATTATAATTTAAAATGACAGGTTCTAATGAGAGCAACCCAGATGGCCGACAACCAAACTTGCAAATACAGGCCATAACACGTGAACTTCAGTATCTTTTAAGATAAGAACTCGAACGCTTACAATTGAGGATGGACAGAATTGACGGTGGTGGTTCCCAATCAGTCCTTAATGAAGGAAATGACGAGAATGAAGTTGATCAATCTCCAAGGAAGAATCTGAGAAGACATATACAACTTGATGATAATCTGTCTAACATTAAAATTGCTATTCCATCATTTCTGTAACACCCCCAAACCCGGCCCACGAGCCTTGATCGGATCTGGTTATGTCACTGCGGAAAATGGTTGAAAATCTTTTTGACTTATTTAAGATAAAACATTAAAATTTGTCATCTTTTGAAAACCATGTCCATTTTTGTTTTGAGTAAGACTTTATTATTATAAAATGTCCAACTTAAACTTTATTATATATATATTTTGAATAAATAGATTACTAAAATAAAATCATCTTCACATGGTAACTCACTTTAATCAAAGCCATAATTTAAAATAAAGCCATTATTACAATCCAACAATTAAACAAAATACTTAATATAAAAAAATGCTTAAAATAATCCAAATATCTTCTTCTCGCATGGGCCACCTTGTATCCACTCCAACCCGGTCCAACGCTTACGCATCACCGAAATGGTTGAGAAAAATTGGGTGAGTCCACGCACTCGAGGCATAATCATAACACATATTTCCACACGTATGGGCTTGGCCCATATCCACACAATCCACGAACCATTCATGCAATCATGCATCACACCCCACCCTAGGTCCATCCATTACACCAACCCCAGCGGACACCTGCTCCAAGGCCGTGGCTAATCCACCGATCACAACCGAGTGATCCCACATATCTTACCTTGGCAGACCTACTGCACAAGGCCGTGGCTGAGCCACCGATCACATCGTGATCCCAACAGTAATCCGTCTACGGTGACGCACTTAGCTATCAACCGCCGAGATGGGCACCTAGCCAACACCTCCCTTGATGTAGCACACAGCTAATCATCAAGCGCTAATGTAGCACGAGGCTATCATTAGACCACGTACATAAATATGTACACCCTGTCCTTCCCTGGTCACATCCAATCCCCCATACATATATGTTAATGTATCATGCCAAATCAGCATATAAAACAAGTATAAATCACATGCTCATTACCACACCACACAGGCACCACAAATAATTTAATAACACAAAATACTAACCTGTTAACCAATTACCCCAAACATGGGTATCCACCACTTTAGCCTTTATTGTCGGCTATCACACATCATACACCAAATATATATACATATATATTAATACACAAAACAGGAGAAACAGTGCAATAATTACGCACCAGTTTGATACAATTGACTAAATCCCGAACCCACGTTTAGCGATTTGCACCCTTGCGATTGTGGAACTCCTTCCTTACGGATCTAAATCCCGGAACTGCTCCTTGTCTAAGGGTTGTTGAAATCACTATAACCTGAATGCGGTCACTTTTCCCTTACGTAGTTGAAATCCCTACTAACAATTTATTAGAATCGGCCCTACCACATTGATCCATAAAAAATGGCCTTTGGCCGAATTAACACCTTGACTTACCTTGCTTATATCAAATCCCGAAAGGCTCTTCCTATGCTTCTTCACGTTAGCTACCTTCAAAAAGAATACCACATGGCTTTATGGATATTCGCCCATCTCACCCATGACACCTTCGGCTTTAAAGAAAATAGAAAAAACTTGGCGAAAAGAAGAAATAGGAAAAATGGACAAAAGTTTAGGAGCATTCGGCAATGGCTTTAAAGGTAATGAGATATTCGGCTATAAATAAAACAAATGTGGATTTGAAGAAAAGAAAAGTGGAAGAACGGTAGGGACTTAGGAGCATTCGGCTTTCATAAAAATATAAAGAAACTTGGCAACACAACTAAAAAGAAAGAAAAAGGGAATGGGTGCTTATTAAAAGAAGAATTCGGCACTACCCCTGCTATATGACCGAAAATGCTTACCCCAAAAGAGTCCCACACTCATCCACCATCTTGATATTTAACCCAAGCCGTATCACTTTATTTAAAAATAATAATAATAATAAAGAAACACAACCATTATCCCTTATCACTTATTTAAAAAAATAAATAAAACCCCCTTTTCCATTATCACCTCATTAATTAAAAAAACCAAATAAACTAATATTAATCTACCCTCCAAATTAATTCTAAATTATCCTTATCTCAATTGAAGATCCCATGTGCGAGCCAATTTCCTTCCACCTCTTCACGCCACTTGAAAAAATAAAACTCCAATTGCAGCTTCCATGGTTCAACTCGAACCTAATGTCGCATGACCCCTTTTCTTCCAACGCCCAGTGCCACTCGACTGCAGCACTAATTTGTGATATAATCCACCCAAAACCTCTTTTAACACCTCACTCCCTAGTTCCCTTGTCTCACGCCAAAACCAAAAATAAAACCCATGTGCTTTCCATGTTACTCGAACTTGGGTCCCTTGCCAAGACCCACAAGTGGCGCCCCAAGCCACTCTACCAAGCTGCCTTTCTTGTCATAAAAACCCATCATTAAATTTTAAAGCCTTCCTACCTAAGCCCATCATCGCATATACTAAAAAAAACGCAAAATGCTCCCCCATCCATTCGAACCTGCGCCCTTCTTCCCCTCCAACTCCTAAGTGGCGCATGGGAGCCATTTTACCACCTGGTCTTTCATGTCCCTTACCCTTGCCATTTATTTTTAAGGCATACCTAGCCCAGTTCCCTAGTTGACGCAAAAATAAAACCAAAGTGCTGCCTTTGTAGCTCGAACCCACTCCTCCCTTGCTCCTTGAGGCGTCACCTTCCAAGCTCTAAAGTGGCGTCTCCCATGCCACTCTGCCAAGCCATTTCTTGCGTCTTAATCCCCCAAATATTTCTTTTAAGACCTCTAAAGCCAAGCTCCCCTTCTTAACACTAAAAAAAATCAAAAATTCCTTAAGCCTTCCCCTACCTTCTAGGGTTTTCCAAACCCCCTTAAACCTCATATAACTTCACTATAAACCCACCATTTCTTGAGTTATACCTTAAATGCATAACCCCTAGAACCAGGTTGTTACAATTCTACCCTCCTTAAAATAATTTCGTCCTCGAAATTACTTGGCTAGATCAAACAGGAACTACTGCTGCGCACTCTGATCTCAAAAGAGCTATCCACATTTCTAGGCACAGTTTCTAAGTCCATACTCAAGGTTCCAAATACTTTACTAGCAACAGAAAACAACCTGACTTAACCACAAGCAAGGCAATGAGGGGTATTCTAGGAATAAAGAACGTACCTGTGGTCAAATCTGGCACATCTTCTTCCTCGCAACGTCTGGCTGCGTAAACCAACCTTGGCTGCCTTGCGTCTGCACCTTCAGCCTCTCTGTTTGGTGCTCCACATCCTCAGCCTAAGCCATTTCCTCCATGGTTCGGACCATGACCCCTTGTCGCTCGCTGACCATTCCTACCTGGCTGTGCATAACCTTGGCCTAAAGTCCGAGTCCTGTTCGGATCCTGAGGACAATCCTTAATCAAATGAGTCTTAGACTTACACCTGAAGCATTCTCGATCCTGATTCCAGCACTCACCAACATGGTACCTTCCACACCGAGCACACGGATGATCCGGATTTTCTGTAGCTGGCTTAGCAACACGAACAGAATTTTCAACCCTCGGTCTTTTCTGAAGACCCTCAGATGATTCCGACGATCCAAAATTCCTCCTGTCCTGGTTCTTATCCTTATCTCTGTTCTGCCTCACAGAGTCCTTAATTCCCTCAGCTACCTTAGCTTTTTCGACTAACACCGCGAACTCTCGCTCCTGGTGTGGAGCTATCAACAGTCTTCGGTCGTCCCTTAATCCGTCCTCGAACCGAACACATCGTTCATGCTCCGTAGCAACCACTCCTCGAGCATATCAGCTTAACCTTAGGAATTCAGCCTCGTATTCCGCTACGGACTTGTTCCCTTGAACCAGCCCTAGAAACGCCTTCCTCTGCGCATCAATATAATGAGTTCCAACGCATTTCTTCCGCACGCCGTCTTGACATACTCCCAAGTGAGGTCCTCACCGTGGCACTATCCCGAATTGTTAGCCACCATTGGTATGCCTCGTCGCGGCGGCAAGCACCACCATTCCTTTCACTTTCTCTTGGGGCTCGGATCGAGCTCATCCATAATTCGCTTCGGTTACTTCCAACTAATATTCACCAAGACTGGTGCTACGCTCGATATGCCCCGAAATACCTCGGCTCCATTCGCCCGGAGTCGCTCAGTATGCACTTCCTTGCTCTCATACTTCCACCTGCCCCAGCCACTATCTCCAAAACTCGCAGCACAGCCTGCGATATCGTATCATCCCCCGTCCGCTTCTTGCTGCTCATTACCAAAGGTGGTGGTGAATGTGGTACTTCATTCTCGCACTTTGACCCGATCTAACGGGTTCCGATCACGACCATTACGCGCTCGACCACGTCCACGACGACCACGTCCTCTAGAACTCATTTCTAGTGCCTCGATTTAGTCTGATTTAAGAAATTTTATGCATTAGAAATTTGGTTCCACTATTTATCCACGAGCAAATTTTATGAAATGAGGTTTTCAGATGTGTTCGAAAGATCAATCAAGGTTTCAGTTCGAGTTCACTACTCTAATTCAAAGAATCACATTCACATTCACTTTCACACCATCCAACATACTATTATGGGCATTCTTATCCATTCCCCACCCAGGGGTAATTTCGTCATTTTTCCTACAGGGGTATTTCGGTAATAAATCAAAGCGATTCCGAAAACTTTAATAAGTCAGGATTTTTTTTTAAAAAAATTTCCAAAGCTGAAGAGTATTTTCAAAAATTTCGCAAATTGAGGTATAATGAAATTTTGAGAACTGTGGTATTTTGGTAATATTGTCAATCGTGGGTAATTTTGTAAATTTCAAAGTCGATATTATTTTGAAATACAGAAATTTGGATACTTTTGCAAAGTAAGGGATTTTATTAAAATTGGGGTTAAACCAGAAATTTTGAAAGTCGTGGGCATTTTAGTAATTTTCAACACGTGGGTATTTTCAGAATTTCCTCAAATCGTAGTATCTTGATATTTTGAAAACTAGAGATTTTAATATTTTGCAAAGTAAAGTCATTTTAACAAAAGTTGAGGGTAGTGCGGTAATTTTATAATACAGGGGCATTCTTGTAATTTTGCCACTAGGGCATTTTGGTAATTTTGTAAATCGAGAAAACGTCTTTTAAAATCAGATTCAGGGTTTACAAACCAAAAGGGTAAGTTTGAAAATTTTAAAACTAAGGGTTTTAAAACAGTAAGGCTAATCCCTTTCGGGTTTTAATAATTGGTTTAGCCTATGAACAAGTCCTCTTGGTTAAGGTGAACCGTAGCTACGCACCAGGTAGGATTCGAGTAAAGAGGAGGTGAGTCGCTAGGACTGCTTAAATACCAAGCTCTTACTGAATACCAATCCTCGACATGCGTGCATGCTGGGTTGCCACACCTTAACTCGGCGACTTACTTCACAGGTTTGTTTAGTAACCTTAAGTCTTATGCATATGTTTGAGTAGACTAGCCCTAGGGTCCAATAGCCTTAGTATTCTATCTACGTTCCATAAAAGCCCATAATATTCACATATAAATCACTTCAACAAATAGAGGTACTTACCTAGTGGACTACGGGTCGGAGATACAGGTGCCATGCCAGAATAACCTGAAAAATTTTATGAAAGCCCAAATCTTGAAAAGCACATTTTGAAAATGTTTTTGGGCCCAAAACCCTCAAAGCCGAGTTTTGAACCGGGCTCTGATACCAAACTATAACACCCCCAAACCCGGCCCACGAGCCTTGACCGGATCTGGTTATGTCACTGCGGAAAATGGTTGAAAATCTTTTTGACTTATTTAAGATAAAACATTAAAATTTGTCATCTTTTGAAAACCATGTCCATTTTTGTTTTGAGTAAGACTTTGTTATTATAAAATGTCCAACTTAAACTTTATTATATATATATTTGAATAAATAGATTACTAAAATAAAATCATCTTCACATGGTAACTCAGTTTAATCAGGCCATAATTTAAAATAAATCCATTATTACAATCCAACAATTAAACAAAATACTTAATATAAAAAAAATGCTTAAAATAATCCAAATATCTTCTTCTGCATGGGCCACCTTGTATCCACTCCAACCCGGTCCAACGTTTACGCATCACCTAAAATGGTTGAGAAAAATTGGGTGAGTCCACAGACTCAGTGCATAATCATAACACATATTTCCATACGTATGGGCTTGGCCCATATCCACACAATCCACGAACCATTCATGCAATCATGCATCACAAATTTCACCCTAGGTCCATCCATTACACCAACCCTAGCAGACTCCCTGCTCAAGGCCGTGGCTAATCCACCGATCACAACCGAGTGATCCCACATATCTTACCTTGGCAGACCTGCTGCAAAAGGCCGTGGCTGAGCCACCGATCACATCGTGATCCCAACAGTAATCCGTCTACGGTGACGCACTTAGCTATCAACCGCCGAGATGGGCACCTAGCCAACACCTCCCTTGATGTAGCACACAGCTAATCATCAAGCGCTAATGTAGCACGAGGCTATCATTAAACTACGTACATAAATATGTACACCCCGGCCCTTCCTCGGTCACATCCAATCCCCATACATATATGTTAATGTATCATGCCAAATCAAAGATATAAAACAAGTATAAATCACATGCTCATTACCACACCACACAGGCACCACAAATAATTTAATAACACAAAATACTAACTTGTTAACCGATTACCCCAAACATGGGTATCCACCACTTTAGCCTTTATTGTCGGCTATCACACATCATACACCAAATATATATACATATATATTAATACACAAAACAAGAGAAACAGTGAGATAATTACGCACCTGTTTGATACAATTGACTAAATCCCGAACCCACGTTTAGCGATTTGCACCCTTGTGATTGTGGAACTCCTTCCTTACGGATCTAAATCCCGGAACCACTCCTTGTCTATGGGTTGTCAAAATCGCTATAACCCGAATGCAGTCACTTTTCCCTTACGTAGTTGAAATCCCTACTAACAATTTATTAGAATCGGCCCTACCACATTGATACATAAAAAATGGCCTTTGGCCAAATTAACACCTTGACTTACCTTGCTTATATCAAATCCCGAAAGGCTCTTCCTATGCTTCTTCACGTTAGCTACCTTCAAAAAGAACACCACATGGCTTTATGGATATTCGCCCATCTCTCCCATGACACCTTCGGCTTTAAAGAAAATAGAAAAAACTTGGAGAAAAGAAGAAATAGGAAAAATGGACAAAAGTTTAGGAGCATTCGGCAATGGCTTTAAAGGTAATGAGATATTCGGCTATAAATAAAACAAATGTGGATTTGAAGAAAAGAAAAGTGGAAGAACGGTAGGGACTTAGGAGCATTAAACTTTCATAAAAATATAAAGAAACTTGGCAACACAACTAAAAAGAAAGAAAAAGGGAATGGGTGCTTATTAAAAGAAGAATTCTAAGACTACCCCCTGCTATATGACCAAAATGCTTACCCCAAAAGAGTCCCACACTCATCCACCATCTTGATATTTAACCCAAGCCTTATCACTTTATTTAATAATAATAATAATAATAAAGAAACACAACCATTATCCCTTATCACTTATTTAAAAATAAAAATAAAACCCCATTTTCCATTATCACCTCATTAATTAAAAAAACCAAATAAACTAATATTAATCTACCCTCCAAATTAATTCTAAATTATCCTTATCTCAATTGAAGATCCCATGTGCAAGCCAATTTCCTTCCACCTCTTCACGCCACCTTGAAAAAATAAAACTCCAATCTGCTTCCATGGTTCGAACTCGAACCTCATGCGCATGCCTCTTTCTTC
Organism: Gossypium bickii; assembly: GCA_025503065.1. Classification (NCBI taxonomy): domain Eukaryota; kingdom Viridiplantae; phylum Streptophyta; class Magnoliopsida; order Malvales; family Malvaceae; genus Gossypium; species Gossypium bickii. The sequence continues at coordinate 46,311,320 of CP106712.1, forward strand.
CAACGCCCAGTGCCACTCGACTGGAGCGCTAATTTGTGATATAATCCACCCAAAACCTCTTTTAACACCTCACTCCCTAGTTCCCTTGTCTCACGCCAAAACCAAAAATAAAACCCATGTGCTTTCCATGTTACTCGAACTTGGGTCCCTTGCCAAGACCCACAAGTGGCGCCCCAAGCCACTCCACCAAGCTGCCTTTCTTGTCATAAAACCCCACCATTAAATTTTAAAGCCTTCCTACCTAAGCCCATCATCGCATATACTAAAAAAAACGCAAAATGCTCCCCCATCCATTCGAACCTGCGCCCTTCTTTCCCTCCAACTCCTAAGTGGCGCATGGGAGCCATTTTACCACCTGGTCTTTCATGTCCCTTACCCTTGCCATTTATTTTTAAGGCATACCTAGCCCAGTTCCCTAGTTGACGCAAAAATAAAACCAAAATGCTACCTTTGCAGCTCGAACCCACTCCTCCCTTGCTCCTTGAGGCGTCACCTTCCAAGCTCTAAAGTGGCGTCTCCCTTGCCACTCTGCCAAGCCATTTCTTGCGTCTTAGTCCCCCAAATATTTCTTTTAAGACCTCTAAAGCCAAGCTCCCCTTCTTAACACTAAAAAAAAATCAAAAATTCCTTCAGCCTTCCCCTACCTTCTAGGGTTTTCCAAACCCCTTTAAACCTCATATAACTTCACTATAAACCCACCATTTCTTGAGTTATACCCTAAATGCATAACCCCTAGAACCAGGGTGTTACAATTCTACCCTCCTTAAAATAATTTCGTCCTCGAAATTACTTGGCTAGATCAAACAGAACTACTATCACAAGACTCTGATCTCAAAAGAGCTATCCACATTTCTAGGCACGCTTTCTAAGTCCATACTCAAGGTTCCAAATACTTTACTAACAACAGAAAACAACCTGACTGAACCACAAGCAAGGCAATGAGGGGTATTCTAGGAATAAAGAACGTACCTGTGGTCAAATCTGGCACATCTTCTTCCTTGCGACGTCTGGCTGCGTAAACCTACCTTGGCTGCCTTGCGTCTGCACCTTTAGCCTCTCTGTTTGGTGCTCCACATCCTCGGCCTGAACCATTTCCTCCATGGTTCAGACCATGACCCCTTGTCGCTCGCTGACCATTCCTACCTGGCTGTGCATAACCTTGGCCTAAAGTCTGAGTCCTGTTCGAATCCTGAGGACAATCCTTAATCAAATGAGTCTTAGACTTACACCTGAAGCATTCTCGATCCCGATTCCAGCACTCACCAACATGGTACCTTCTACACCGAGCACACGGATGATCCGGATTTTCTGTAGCTGGCTTAGCAACACGAACAGAATTTTCAACCTCGGTCTTTTACTCAAGACCTCGATGATTCCGACGATCCAAAATTCCTCCTGTCCTGGTTCTTATCCTTATCTCTGTTCTGCCTCACAGAGTCCTTAATTCCCTCAGCTACCTTAGCTTTTTCGACTAACACCGCGAACTCTCGCTCCTGGTGTGGAGCTATCAATAGTCTTCGGTCGTCCCTTAATCCGTCCTCGAACCGAACACATCGTTCATGCTCCGTAGCAACCACTCCTCGAGCATATCAGCTTAACCTTAGGAATTCAGCCTCGTATTCCGCTACGGACTTGTTCCCTTGAACCAGCCCTAGAAACGCCTTCCTCTGCGCATCAATATAATGAGTTCCAACGTACTTCTTCTGGTACGCCGTCTTGACATACTCCCAAGTGAGGTCCTCAGCTGTGGCACTATCCCGAATTGTTAGCCACCATTGGTATGCCTCGTCGCGAAGCAGCGCCACCATTCCTTTCACTTTCTCTTCAGGGCTCAGATCGAGCTCATCCATAATTCGCTCGGTTACTTCCAACTAATATTCAGCCGCACTGGGTGCTACGCCTGATATGCCCCGAAATACCTCGGCTCCATTCGCTCGGAGTCGCTCAGGTACAGACTTCCTTGCTCTCATACTTCCACCTGCCCCAGCCACTATCTCCAAAACTCGCAACACAGCCTGCGATATCGTATCATCCCCCGTCTGCTCTTGCTGTTCATTACCAAAGGCTGGTGGTGAATGTGGTACTTCATTCTCAGACCCTTGACCCGATCTAACGGGTTCCGATACGGCCATTCTGCCTCGACCACGTCCACGACGACCACGTCCTCTAGAACTCATTTCTAGCGCCTCGATTTAGTCTGATTTAAGAAATTTTATGCATTAGAAATTTGGTTCCACTATTTATCCACGAGCACCATCCAACATACTATTATGGGCATTCTTATCCATTCCCCACCCAGGGGTATTTCGTCATTTTTCCTACAGGGGTATTTCTGTAATAAATCAAAGCGATTCAGAAAACTTTAATAAGTCGATTTTTTAAAAAATTTCCAAATCAAGAGTATTTTTCAAAATTTCGCAAATTGAGGGTATAATGTAATTTTGAGAACCAGGGGTATTTTGGTAATTTTATCAATCAGGGGTAATTTTGTAAATTTCCAAAGTCAGGATATTATTTTGAAATACAGAAATTTGGATACTTTTGCAAAGTAAGGGGATCTTATTAAAATTAGGGTTAAACCGAAAATTTTGAAAGTCAGGGGCATTTTAGTAATTTTCAACACAGGGGTATTTTCGTAAATTTCCTCAAATCGAGTATCTTGATATTTTGAAAACTAGAGACTTTAATATTTTGCAAAGTAAAGTCATTTTAACAAAAGCTGAGGGTAGTGCGGTAATTTTATAATACAGGGGCATTCTTGTAATTTTGCCACTAGGGGCATTTTGGTAATTTTGTAAATCGAGAAAACGTCTTTTAAAATCAGATTCAGGGTTTACAAACCAAAAGGGTAAGTTTGAAAATTTTAAAACTAAGGGTTTTAAAACAGTAAGGCTAATCCCTTTCGGTTTTAATAATTGGTTTAGCTTTATGAACAAGTCCTCTTGGTTAAGGTGAACCGTAGCTACGCACCAGGTAGGATTCGAGTAAAGAGGAGGTGAGTCACTAGGACTGCTTAAATACCAAGCTCTTACTGAATACTAATCCTCGACATGCGTACAGTGTTTGCCACACCTTAACTCGGCGACTTACTTCACAGGTTTGTTTAGTAACCTTAAGTCTTATGCATATGTTTGAGTAGACTAGCCCTAGGGTCCAATAGCCTTAGTATTCTATCTACGTTCCATAAAAGCCCATAATATTCACATATAAATCACTTCAACGAATAGAGGTACTTACCTGGTGGACTACGGCCTGAGATACAAAGCCATGCCGAATAACCTGAAAAATTTTATGAAAGCCCAAATCTTGAAAAGCACATTTTGAAAATGTTTTTGGGCCCAAAACCCTCAAAGCCGAGTTTTGAACCGGGCTCTGATACCAAACTGTAACACCCCCAAACCCGGCCCACGAGCCTTGACCGGATCTGGTTATGTCACTACGGAAAATGGTTGAAAATCTTTTTGACTTATTTAAGATAAAACGTTAAAATTTGTCATCTTTTGAAAACCATGTCCATTTTTGTTTTGAGTAAGACTTTGTTATTATAAAATGTCCAACTTAAACTTTATTATATATATATTTGAATAAATAGATTACTAAAATAAAATCATCTTCACATGGTAACTCAGTTTAATCAGGCCATAAGTTAAAATAAAGCCATTATTACAATCCAACAATTAAACAAAATACTTAATATAAAAAAAGTGCTTAAAATAATCCAAATATCTTCTTCTGCATGGGCCACCTTGTATCCACTCCAACCCGGTCCAACGTTTACGCATCACCTAAAATGGTTGAGAAAAATTGGGTGAGTCCACAGACTCAGTGCATAATCATAACACATATTTCCACACGTATGGGCTTGGCCCATATCCACACAATCCACGAACCATTCATGCAATCATGCATCACAGCCCACCCTAGGTCCATCCATTACACCAACCCTAGCAGACTCCCTGCTCAAGGCCGTGGCTAATCCACCGATCACAACCGAGTGATCCCATATATCTACCTTGGCGCACTGCTTGCACAAGGCCGTGGTGTGAGCCACCGATCACATCGTGATCCCAACGATAATCCGTCTACGGTGACGCACTTAGCTATTAACCGCCGAGATGGGCACCTAGCCAACACCTCCCTTGATGTAGCACACAGCTAATCATCAAGCGCTAATGTAGCACGAGGCTATCATTAGACCACGTACATAAATATGTACACCTGTCCTTCCCCGGTCACATCCAATCCCCATACATATATGTTAATGTATCATGCCAAATCAAAGATATAAAACAAGTATAAATCACATGCTCATTACCACACCACACAGGCACCACAAATAATTTAATAACACAAAATACTAACTTGTTAACCGATTACCCCAAACATGGGTATCCACCACTTTAGCCTTTATTGTCGGCTATCACACATCATACACCAAATATATATACATATATATTAATACACAAAAACAGAGAAAGCAAAGTCATGATAATTACGCACCTGTTTGATACAATTGACTAAATCCCGAACCCACGTTTAGCGATTTGCACCCTTGCGATTGTGGAACTCCTTCCTTACGGATCTAAATCCCGGAACCGCTCCTTGTCTATGGGTTGTCAAAATCGCTATAACCCGAATGCGGTCACTTTTCCCTTACGTAGTTGAAATCCCTACTAACAATTTATTAGAATCGGCCCTACCACATTGATACATAAAAAATGGCCTTTGGCCGAATTAACACCTTGACTTCCCTTACTTATATCAAATCTCGAAAGGCTCTTCCTATGCTTCTTCACGTTAGCTACCTTCAAAAAGAACACCACATGGCTTTATGGATATTCGCCCATCTCACCCATGACACCTTCGGCTTTAAAGAAAATAGAAAAAACTTGGAGAAAAGAAGAAATAGGAAAAATGGACAAAAGTTTAGGAGCATTTGGCAATGGCTTTAAAGGTAATGAGATATTCGGCTATAAATAAAACAAATGTGGATTTGAAGAAAAGAACAGTGGAAGAACGGTAGGGACTTAGGAGCATTCGGCTTTCATAAAAATATAAAGAAACTTGGCAACACAACTAAAAAGAAAGAAAAAGGGAATGGGTGCTTATTAAAAGAAGAATTCGGCACTACCCCTGCTATATGACCAAAAATGCTTACCCCAAAAGAGTCCCACACTCATCCACCATCTTGATATTTAACCCAAGCCTTATCACTTTATTTGAAAATAATAATAATAATAAAGAAACACAACCATTATCCCTTATCACTTATTTAAAAAAATAAAATAAAACCCCCCCTTTTCCATTATCACCTCATTAATTAAAAAAACCAAATAAACTAATATTAATCTACCCCTCAAATTAAATTCTAAATTATCCTTATCTCAATTGAAGATCCCATGTGCAGCCAATTTCCTTCCACCTTCTTCCACGACTTGAAAAAAATAAAACTCCAATTGCAGCTTCCATGGTTCGAACCTGGAACCTCATGCCGCAGCCCCTTTCGTCCAACGCCCCAGGCCACTCGACCAGAGCGTTAATTTGTGATATAATCCACCCAAAACCTCTTTTAACACCTCACTCCCTAGTTCCCTTGTCTCACGCCAAAACCAAAAATAAAACCCATGTGCTTTCCATGTTACTCGAACTTGGGTCCCTTGCCGAGACCCACAAGTGGCGCCCCAAGCCACTCCACCAAGCTGCCTTTCTTGTCATAAAACCCCACCATTAAATTTTAAAGCCTTCCTACCTAAGCCCATCACCGCATATACTAAAAAAAATGCAAAATGCTCCCCCATCCATTCGAACCTGCGCCCTTCTTCCCCTCCAACTCCTAAGTGGCGCATGGGAGCCACTTTACCACCTAGTCTTTCATGTCCCTTACCCTTGCCATTTATTTTTAAGGCATACCTAGCCCAGTTCCCTAGTTGACGCAAAAATAAAACCAAAGTGCTGCCTTTGCAGCTCGAACCCACTCCTCCCTTGCTCCTTGAGGCGTCACCTTCCAAGCTCTAAAGTGGCGTCTCCCTTGCCACTCTGCCAAGCCATTTCTTGCGTCTTAATCCCCCAAATATTTCTTTTAAGACCTCTAAAGCCAAGCTCTCCTTCTTAACACTAAAAAAAATCAAAAATTCCTTAGGCCTTCCCCTACCTTCTGGGGTTTTCCAAACCCCCTTAAACCTCATATAACTTCACTATAAACCCACCATTTCTTGAGTTATACACTAAATGCATAACCCCTAGAACCAGGGTGCTACACCCCAAATCCAGCCAAAATGCTACGACTGAATCTGGCATGTTACAGGGAAGAAAATTCAAAGTCGAAACCATAAGTTGAGAAAAATTTTGCATATTAATTCACCTTTGGTGAAGATTTAAAAACAATTGCTTAACTTAAGTCTTAATACATATCAGGTTTCATAATCCAAAGTCCAATTTTAACAAAAATTCTTTTGAGCGGTCAATTGAAAACAATATTGCGTCTTAGTTTGAAAATTTGAGTTAATTTGTTACTAAATCCCGATCTTAATTAACCAATTATAAAATCTTATACTCAAAGTTTTTAACTTTAGAAAACACCCACTTAGATAATTTATTAGGCATGCCATGACAATTAAAAAGAAAAACCAAATTAATGTTTAAGTGGCCTTATTACAATACCAAAATCCAAATCAAATAGTAATAATCCAAAATAAATACTAAAATAAAATTACTTTAAGCATTTTGCATGGCCACCTCGAGTCCTCCTCGGCTTCATATCCGCGGTCTAAGGATTACCTACAAAATTTAACGGAAGGGGTGAGTCACCAAGACTCAGTGTCTAAATCCCCGTCCAAAAGAGTTTTGGGCTCTCACACAAATCCATATATTAAGTATGTATGACATGCTACCCAACCGGCCTATTATATCCATCCTCCATATCTCCGGAAACTACCCCATATCTGTGGCACCTAGCCACTAGTGGTACCAAACCAGTGGTGACAAAAGTCACAATTAATAATATGTGTTGTAACACCCCAAACCCAGCCAAAATGCTACGACCGAATCTGGCATGTTACAGGGAAGAAAATTCAAAGTCGAAACCATAAGTTGAGAAAAATTTTGCATACTAATTCGCCTTTGGTGAATATTTAAAAACAATTGCTTAACTTAAGTCGTAATACAGATCAGGTTTCATAATCCAAAGTCCAATTTTAAGAAAAATTCTTTTGAGCGGTCAATTAAAAACAATATTGCGTCTTAGTTTGAAAAGTTGAGTTAATTTGTTACTAAGTCCCGATCTTAATTAACCAATTATAAAATCTTAAATTCAAAGTTTTTAACTTTAGAAAACACCCACTTAGATAATTTATTAGGCATGCCATGACAATTAAAAAGAAAAACCAAATAAATGTTTAAGTGGCCTTATTACAATACCAAAATCCAAATCAAATAGTAATAATCCAAAATAAATACTAAAATAAAATTACTTTAAGTATTTTGCATGGCCACCTCGAGTCCTCCTCAGCTCCATATCCGCGGTCTAAGGATTACGTGCAAACTTTAACGGAAGGGTGAGTCACCAAGACTCAGTGTGTAAATCCCCGTCCAAAAGAGTTTTGGGCTCTCACACAAATCCATATATTAAGTATGTATGACATGCAACCCAACCGACCTATTATATCCATCCTCCATATCTCCGGAAACTACCCCATATCTGAGGCACCTAGCCACTGGTGGTTCCAAACCACTGGTGACAAAAGTCACAATTAATAATATGTAAGGCCAACCCACTTGTGGTAGCAAACCACTGGTGACAATCCCTAATATTACTATGTAGGGCCAACTCACTGTGGTACCAAACCAACTGGGACGAGTCACAGAAATAATATATATATGTGGTACCAAACCACTGGTGGTTCCAAACCACTGAGACTTAGTCACAAAATATAATATGTGGGGCCAACCCACTTGTGGGTCCAAACCACTGGTGACAGTCTAAAAGAGATCATGTTTCCTCCCTCTTCACCTCATACCCCTAATTTCATGTTCATGTTTGACAATTAATTAATATGGTATGATCATGCTTTCAATGTATAACAAACGGTCATTTCACTCATATATACATTTGTTAATAACAAAACATAGTGGAACTTACCTGGAGCCCTCGATCTTATCCCCACAAGGGTATCTCAGTGATCCATACCATCACTCGGCTTTTGGCCAACAAAGTTAATAACATAATTAAAATACGAAGTGTGTGAGAGTTACACACCTGATAACACGTAACACAACGCTCTCTACATTGACACTATCACTAACAGGAACTACTGCTATCTGCCTACTAATCTGCTCGGAAGCAGGCCCCAACCTGGTGGCCAATCCCGAAAAGCAGACACCGCGCGTTTCTTGAAGTTTAGGGCTGGGGCTATGGGTCCAACCCCTTCCTTCGATTGGCTGACATTTGAGTCCATGAAAAAGACCTTGGTCACTAGACCAGATTAAAGTAGTGAAACCGAAAAAAAGAGAATAGACACTCGAAGACTAAGGGTCCTTACCTAGATTAGCAAATCCCGAAGATTAAAAAGGCTTGAATCCTGCACTGATCGAATACCTACGTTGAATGGAATTGACTATCCCTTAAACCTCCCTCCAATCACAAACCAAAAGTCGGAAGAACGCAGAGACAAAGCCTCCCCCTTTAATCGGCCAAGAATAAAAGAATTCGATTACTGCCTTCGGTACTCAAACGTGAGAAAAGATGATTGAAACAAAAAGAAAACACTTACCACAAACTCTAGAGAAACCGACTGGGAGTGGTGGAAGATGGGTAACAGCGATCCACTGGAATCAAAAGTCAAATGAAAAGATATGAAAGTCAGAGAGATTCTGCCAACAATAATTAGGAACTGCCTAGAAAAAAATAAGTTTCGGCTTTCTCTTTAAAGAAATCAAGAGAAAGAAATGAGGAATAGAAGGCTAGGGAGATTCGGGTAAGCAAAAAGAACTTACCAAAGAACGAATGCCGAAGATGTTTTGCTCTCGAAAAGAAAGGAATGGAGAAGAGATGTGTTATCTACCAAGAAAGGTTCGGCTATGGTGTTTGAGAGAAGAGAATATGACAGAGTTTCGGTAGGAGGTGTGGCTTCAGAGGGTTTCGACTTTTGAAGATAATAGCAAAGAAAATGAAACAAAAGTAGAGGGTGGATGGCAATGTAAATTTCGGCCAAGCACACAAAAAAGAAGAAAAGTAGAAGAGAATTAGGAGGTGTTTTGGTTTTGGTAATTGAGAGAAAAGAAAATGAAAACCAAATAGTGTGGGGGTGTTTCGGTTTTGGCAATAAAGAAATGAGGCAAAGAATGCATTAGATGCTCTCTAACTAGCCAAAGTACTCACCACCCCTCAGAGCTACCATCTAAAATTCAGCCACCCCTCAAGACAACTAAACCGCGCACACACACACACACACACACACACACACCCCACTTCCCACATTCGGCCAAACTCTCTCCCTCTCTCTCAATCCCATGATTTTCTCCACCGATCACTCTCAACTCACCATTCAAACCTGTTGACCGATTCCTCCTCATTGAATTCCTCTCTTCCCGTCATTCAAAATAATTTGACTCATTCAACACTCATCCACCAGAGTCCAAGCTGAAACCACCTCTCCCTTACCTTGGCGTCAAAAAGAAATCCCTAAAAGGGAAACCACTCAACTCAAACCTGCTCCCTGGCAGCTCTCCTGAGGCGTCACTCACTTGCCCCCTAAGTGGCGCCTCCTTGCCACTTTACTAATAGACTCTTTTGTGTCAAATACCTACAAGCAACAACCCTTAAGTCCTATCCCGTCCAGCCCTCCCCTAAGGTGCCTAAAAAGAGAAATTTGGCCAAGACTTCGGCTTAACCCTGAGCCTTTCCTGGACCCCCAAGACACCCTAAACCAGCATATTAAGCATAGCATACACATAAAACATAACACATGCACAGCCCCTAATTTTACGATGTTATAGTTCTACCCCCCTTAAAAATAATTTCGGCCTCGAAATTACCTGATCAAAAGAGGTGAGGGTATTGCTGTCGCATCGCTTCTTCTGGTTCCCACGTAGCTTCCTCAGTACCATGATTACGCCACAACACCTTAACCAATGGAATTGTCTTCCTACGCAACACCTTGACATCGCGATCCAAGATCTGCACTGGTTCTTCTTCAAAAGATAGGTCTGGCCCTATTTCAATTTCTTCCACTGGCACCACATGAGATGGATCCAAACAATAGCGTCTTAACATCGAGACGTGGAACACATCATGGATCTGATTTAATTCTGAAGGTAGCTCGAGCTGATAAGCTACTGGTCCCACACGCTTCAACACCCGATAAGGCCCGATAAACCTGGGTCTTAGCTTACCCTTCCGTCCAAACCTTAACACCTTCTTCCACAGTGACACTTTTAAGAAAACCTTGTCATCCGCTGCAAATTCTATGTCCTTATACTTTAGATTGGCATAGGACTTCTGTCTGTCCGAAGCTTCCTTCAATTGAGAGCTTAACCTTATCTTCCGTTTCAACAACCAACTCTGGACCTAGCAATCGACGCTCGCCCAACTCTGTCCAACACGTAGGTGTACGACACTTCCGACCATATAACGCTTCATACGGTGCCATCTGAATACTCGACTGGTAGCTATTGTTATACACGAATTCTGCCAACGGTAGAAATTCTTCCCAACTACCTCTGAAGTCTATGACACAACCCCTTAACATATCCTCTAAAACCTGAATTACCCTCTCTGACTATCCATCGAACTGTGGATGAAACACTATACTGAAATCTAACTTTGTACCCAATGCCTGATGCAACGCCTTCCAAAATCTCGATGTAAATCTAGGGTCTCTGTCCGAAATGATCGACACCAGCACCCCATGCAACCTTACAATCTCTGCTATATATAATTTTAGCCTTCTGAAGAGAGTAGTCCACACGCACTGGTATGAAATGAGCAGACTTCGTCAAACGGTCAACAACTACCCAAACCAAATCCTTCTTAGTAGGCGTAAGGGGTAGCCCACTAACAAAGTCCATCGTGATCCTCTTCCATTTCCACTGTGGAATCTTGACCGGTTGCAACAACTCCGAAGGCAACTGATGTCCGGCTTTGACCTGCTGACACATCAAGCACTTACCCACAAATTCAGTTACTTCTCGCTTCAGACCCGGCCACCAAAATTATTCTTGCAAATCCTGGTACATCTTACTTCCTCCAGGATGCATAGCATATAGGCTGTAATGCGCTTCCTGAAGAATCTTCTGCCTCAGATCCACATCTTTCGGCATGCAAAGCTTCCCACGGAAACATAACACTACATTGCTGTTCAAACTGAAATCCCCTATTCCACCATCTTGTACTTGCAGAAGTCGAGCATCCAAGACATCATCTAATAACTGTTTCTCCTTAACCTGACTTACCCATGTCGGCTTCACTTGCAATTCCGCTAATAAACTTCCGTCGTCGAATAAACTAAGGTGGGAAAACATTGCTCTCAGGTCAGATATTACTTTACGGCTCAACGCGTCTGCCACAACGTTAGCTTTACCCGGGTGGTACTCAATCGAGCAGTCGTAATCCTTCAACAACTCGATCCACCTCTACTGTCTTAAATTCAACTCCTTCTGAGTAAGGAGATATTTCAAGCTCTTGTGATCCGTATAAATGATGGACTTCTCCCCATATAAATAGTGTCTCCAGATTTTCAGGGCGAAAACCACTGCAGCTAGCTCCAAATCATGCGTTGGATAATTCACTTCGTGAGGTCTCAATTGTCGAGAAGCATATGCTACCACTTTCCCTTCTTGCATCAGCACACATTCCAACCTCGTGTACGATGCATCACAGTAGACAGTAAACTCTTTCCCTGCCTCTGGCTGAATTAACACCGACGCCTCTGTCAAAATCCTCTTCAACTTCTCGAAACTTTCCTGTTGTTCAACTGACCAAATAAATGGCACCCCTTTCCATAATAACTTGGTTAACGGTGCCGCTATTAATGAGAATCCTTCCACGAACCTTCTGTAATACCCAGCCAACCCTGGAAATCTCTGAATTTCTGCCACAGACTTAGGTGGCTCCCAATTTAACACAGCTTCAATCTTCCAGGGGTCAACCCTAATCCCCTCAACAAATACCACATGGCCCAAAAAGGTAACTTCCCTTAGCCAGAACTCACACTTACTGAACTTAGCGAACAACTGCTTCTCCCTCAGAATTTGCAAAACCACTCGAAGATGTGAATCATGCTCCTCCTTAGACTTTGAATAAACCAGGATATCATCTATAAACACTACGACAAATTGATCCAGATAGGGTTGAAAAACCCGGTTCATCATGTCCATAAACGCTGCTGGTGCATTGGTCAACCCGAACGGCATCACCAAGAATTCGCAGTGACCATAACGAGTATGAAACACCGTATTATGAATGTCTGCCTCCTTGACCTTAAGCTGGTGATAGCCTGATCTCAAATCTATCTTTGAAAAGAATAACGCTCCCTTAAGTTGATCGAACAAGTCGTCTATCCTCGGCAACGGGTACTTATTTTTTATCGTCAACTTATTCAACTGACAGTAATCAATACACATACGCATTGATCCATTCTTCTTCTTAACGAATAGCACTGGCGCTCCCCAAGGCGATACACTCGGTTGGATAAAACCCCAATCTAACAATTCCTGAATCTGCACTTTCAGCTCCACTAACTCCTTTGGCGCCATTCTATATGGGGCAATAGACACTGGCGCTATTCCCGGTTGAAGATCAATACTAAACTCCACTTCGCGATCCGGAGGTAATCCCGAAAGCTCTTCTGGGAAAACATCAGAAAACTCCTTTACTGCTCGCACATCCCCCACAGCTGATTTCTTGGCCTCCAAAGCACGAACATGACTATAAATGCCTTATATCCTTTTCTCACCATTCTCTCGGCCTTCAAAGCGGATACCACATTAGATAGGTAGTTCCTCCTCTCACCTATCACCGCCACCTCTTCACCCTCGAAAGTTCTTAACACCATGCGCTTGACTGCACAGTCCAAATTTGCTTGATACTTCACTAACCAATCCATACCTAAGATCAAATCGAACTCCCCGAATGGCAGTTCCATCAGATCAGCCGGAAAAACTACCCCTTGAACTTCTAGAGGTACATACCTATAAAGTTTATTCACCACTACAGAGTGTCCTAGAAGGCTAATTACAGTCATCTCCCTAGAAGAAATCTCGACGTCTAAGCTCAGAGTTCCCGATATAGTACTAGCAACATAAGAGTGTGTTGAACCAATATCAATCAAAGCAGTATATGGCAACCCATAAATAAGGAACTTACCGGTTATGACGTCCGATGCGTCGCCCTTCTCTCTGCGCCTAGCTGCATAGACCAATCCAGGCTGCCTCACCTCTGTATTCCCAGCACCTCTGCCCAGTGCTCCACGCCCCTACCAAAATCATTTCCTCCTCTGGCCAGACCACGACCTCTTTGCGGTTGCTGACCCTCTCTTCTGAATGGTGCACGTCCTTGACTCTAAGATTGTGCCCTGACTGGCCTCCGTGGGCAATCCCTTATCCGATGGTCCATAGACCCACATCCGAAACATCCTCTATTACCTGCCCAACACTCTCCCGAATGAAATTTCCTGCATCGAGTACACTGAGATGGCCACTGAACAGTAACAGGCTTTGCAGCTTGACTCGACCCACCTAATCTAGACCTTTTCTCAAAACCCCCAGCAGATCCTGATGGCCCAAAACTTCTTTTATTTCTACTCCTATCCTAGTTCTGCTTTTCAGACCTCTTCACCTCCTTGGCTATCTTAGCCTTCTCAACCAACACGACAAACTCCCTTTCTCGTTGCGGAGCGATCAATACCCGTAACTCGTCTCTCAGGCCATCCTCAAATCGGACACAACGCTCATGATCTGTTGCTATGATACCACTGGCATAGCGGCTCAGACGCAAAAATTCCACTTCATATTTAGCCACTGACTTACTTCCCAGAACTAAATTAAGGAATGCCTTCCTCTGAGCGTCGACATAGCTCGACCCGATGTATTTTCCTTGAAATGCTGACTTAAAGAACTCCCAGGTGATGTGGTCAGCCGTTGTGCCATCCCTAACCGTGAGCCACCATTGATATCCCTCATCTCGGAGGAGAGACACTACACCCTTCAATTTCTCTTCTGCGGTACAGTCAAGGTCATCCATAATACGCTCCATCGCTTCTAACCAATACTCCGCTACGTTAGGGGCCACACAGAAACACCCCTAAACATCTCAACTCCATTAACTCTAAGTCGTTCTAACACAGATTTCCAAGCTACCGACCCTACACTCGCTCCATCTACTCTCTCCAAAACCTGTAACATTGCCTGAGACACGGCATCATCTCCCCCAGTTTGGTCTTGGTATTCAGCCTCCGCAACTGGCGGTACTGGCACCTCACCCTCTCGCTCATGTCCTGATTCCGAAGGTTCAGACCCGACACCTCGACCTCTACCACGGCCTCGTATGCCACGACCACATCCTCTAGCACTTATGACTATCGTTTTGATTTAATCTGATTAAAAATTTTATGAATTAGTTTCTTCCATTGTTTATTACAGAATTGTCTTATGAGTATATATTCTTTCAGAGAAGTTTCTTTCGCAAATTCATACATTCCTACAGGCTTCAATCTTTAAGGTAAAATTTTCTAATACTAGCAATCATATTACAATACCATCACATCATACAACCGAGAATTAGAAAACTTACCATCGTGGATCAGTGCCGGAGACTCAGGTGCCATGCTTCCCGAAAACATGTATTTTATTGAAACCATGTTCCAAACTATGTATTGAAAATATTTTGGGCCTTACACCCACAGCCGAGCTGTTGAACTTGGCTTTGATACCAAAATTGTTGAACCCCAAACCCAGCCAAAATGCTACGACCGAATCTGGCATGTTACAGGGAAGAAAATTCAATGTCGAAACCGTAAGTTGAGAAAACTTTTGCATATTAATTCGCCTTTGGTGAAGATTTAAAAGCAATTGCTTAACTTAAGTCGTAATACAGATCAGGTTTCGTAATCCAAATTCCAATTTTAAGAAAAAATTTTGTTGAGCAGTCAATTGAAAACAATATTGCGTCTTAGTTTGAAAATTTGAGTTAATTTGTTACTAAATCCCTATCTTAATTAACCAATTATAAAATCTTAAATTCAAAGTTTTTAACTTTAGAAAACACCCACTTAGATAATTTATTAGGCATGCCATGACAATTAAAAAGAAAAACCAAATTAATGTTTAAGTGGCATTATTACAATACCAAAATCCAAATCAAATAGTAATAATCAAAAATAAATACTAAAATAGAATTACTTTAAGCATTTTGCATGGCCACCTCGAGTTCTCCTCAGCTCCATATCCGCGGTCTAAGGATTACGTGCAAAATTTAACGGAAGGGTGAGTCACCAAGACTCAGTGTGCAAATCCCCGTCCAAAAGAGTTTTGGGCTCTCACACAAATCCATATATTAAGTACGTATGACATGCAACCCAACCGACCTATTATATCCATCCTCCATATCTCCGAAAACTACCCCACATCTGTGGCACTTAGCCACTGGTGGTTCCAAACCACTGGTGACAAAAGTCACAATTAATAATATGTAGGGCCAACCCACTTGTGGTACCAAACCACTGGTGACAATCCCAAATATTAATACGTGGGGCCAACCCACTGTGGTACCAAACCACTAGGACGAGTCACAGAAATAATATCTAGGGCCAACCCACTTGTGGTACCAGACCACTGGTGACAATCCCTAATATTAATACGTGGGGCCAACCCACTGTGGTACCAAACCACTGGGACGAGTCACAGAAATAATATATATATGTGGTACCAAACCACTGGTGGTTCCAAACCACTGAGACTTAGTCACAAAATATAATATGTGGGGCCAACCCACTTGTGGTACCAAACCACTGGTGACAGTCTAAAAGAGATCATATTTCCTCCCTCTTTACCTCATAATCCCAATTTCATGTTCATGTTTGACAATTAATTAATATGGTATGATCATGCTTTCAATGTATAACAAACAGTCATTTCACTCAAAGATACATTCGTTAATAACAGAACATAGTGGAACTTACCTGGAGACCTCGATCTTACCCCCACAAGGGTATCTCAGTGATCCATACCATCACCTCAACTTTTGGCCAACAGAGTTAATAACATAATTAAAATAAGAAGTGTGTGAGAGTTACACACCTGATAACATGTAACACAACACTATCCACGTCGACACTATCGCTAACAGGAACTACTGCTATCTGCCTACTATTCTGTTTGGAAGCCGACCCACAACTTGGTGGCCAATCTCGAACAGCAGACACCACACGTTTCTTGAACCTTGGGGCTGGGGCTATGGGTCCAACTCCTTCCTTCGATTGGCTGACATTTGAGTCCATGAAAAAGACCTTGGTCACTAGACCGGATTTAAGCAGTGAAACCGAACAAATAAGAATAGACACTCGAAGACTAAGGGTCCTTACCTAGATCAGCAAATCCCGGAGATTAAAAAGGCTTGAATCCTGCACCGATCGAATACCTAAGTCGAATGGAATTGACTATCCCTTAAACCTCCCTCCAATCGCAGACCAAAAGTTGAAAGAACGCGACAAAGCCTCCCCCTTCAATCAGCCAAGAATTAAAGAATTCATTTACTGCCTTCGGCACTCAAACATGAGAAAAGATAATTGAAATGAAAAGAAAACACTTACCACAAACTCTAGAGAAACCGACTGGGAGTGGTGGAAGATAGGTAACAGCGATCCACTAGAATCAAAAGTCGAATGAAGAGATATGAAAGTCAGAGAGATTCGACTAACAATAAATAGGAACTGCCTAGAAAAAAAATAAGTTTTGGCTTTCTCTTTAAAGAAATCAACAGAAGGAAATGAGGAATAGAAGGCTAGGGAGATTCGGCTAAGCAAAAAGAACTTACCAAAGAACGAATGCCGGAGATGTTCTACTCTCGAAAAGACAGGAAAGGAGAAGAGAGGTGTTATCTACCAAGAAAGGTTCGGCTATGGTGTTTGAGAGAAGAGAAGATGACAGAGTTTCGGTAGGAGGTGTGGCTTCAGAGGGTTTTGGCTTTTGAAGATAATAGCAAAGAAAATGAAACAAAAGTAGATGGTGGATGGCAATGTAAGTTTCGGCCAAGCACACAAAAAAGAAGAAAAGGAGAAGAGAATTAGGAGGTATTTCAATTTTGGTAATTGAGATAAAAGAAAATGCAAACCAAATAGTGTGGGGGTATTTCGGTTTTGGCAATAAAGAAATGAGGCAAAGAATGCATTAGGTGCTCTTTAGCTAGCCGAAATACTCACCACCCCTCAGAGCTACCATCTAAAATTTGGCCACCCCTCAAGACAACTAAACCGCACACACACACACACACATACCCCACTTCCCACATTCGGCCAAACTCTCTCCTTCTCTCTCAATCCTATGATTTTCTCCACCGATCACTCTCCACTCACCATTCAAACTTGTTGATCAATTCCTCCTCCTTGAATTCCTCTCTTCCCTTCATTCAAAATAATTTGACTGATTCAACACTCATCCACTAGGGCCCAAGCTGAAACCACCTCCCTTACCTTGGCGTCAAAAAGAAATCCCCAAAAGGGAAACCACGCAACTCGAACCTACTCCTTGGCAACTATCCTGAGGCGTCACTCACTTTTCCCCCTTAGTGAAGCCTCCTTGCCACTTTACTAATGGACTCTTTGTGTCAAATATCTATAAGCAGCAACCCTTAAGTCCTATCTCATCTAGCTCTCCCCTAAGGTGCCCAAAAAAAGAAATTTGGCCAAGACTTCGGCTCAACCCTGAGCCTTTCCTAGACCCCCAAGACACCCTAAACCAACATATTAAGCATAGCATACACACAAAACATACCACATGCACAGCCCCTAATTTTAGGATGTTACAATTTCAGGGACAAACAGATCCTGATGCTTATCTCGCTTGGGAAAGCAAAGTCGAACATGTTTTTGAGTGTTACAATTACTCAGAACAAAAGAAGGTTCATTTGGTTGCGATGGAATTCACTGTTTACGCTTTGATCTGGTGGGATCAATTGCTAATTAATCAGAGACGCACCGGTGAAGGTCCAGTGAGAATGTGGAATGAAATCAAACAAATCATGCGTAAGAGATTTGTTCCTTCTCATTACCATCGTGACTTATTCCAGAAGTTGCAAACATTGAAACAGTGGAGTAGGAGTGTTGAAGACTATTACAAGGAAATGGAAGTGTCCATAATGCGAGCCAACATTGTTGAAGATCAAGAGGCTACTATGGCACGTTTTCTTGTAGGTTTAAATTCTGAGATTGCTAATGTTGTTGAGTTGCAGCATTATGTTGAGTTGGAGGACCTAGTGCATATGGCGATAAAAGTTGAACGACAGCAACGTAGGAAGTCTTCAAATCAAGGTAATACTCTATTTAAATCATTTTCAAATCTTTTATCTACTCCTAACAATTTCAGGAAGCCTACAACACAAGCACCACTTCAAATTCGAGATAAGGCAGAGTTAAGCAAACCAAAGACTCCTATTACTGGTAATAGGCGTGATAAGCAATTGGTGACACAAGAACATTTGAGGGACATTCTGTGTTTCAAGTGCCTTGGTTGAGGGCATGTTGCCAGTCAGTGCCCAAATCGGAGGAGCATGATGTTTTGGATAGTGGCGAGATTGAATCTGAGTACGAAGAAGATGAACAGGAGCCCCCTATAGTGGATGTTGAAGAAGATAATGACAATGTGCAGACGTTTACCATCGGTGAAACACTTGTTGTCAAGAAGAGTCTGAATACTCAACCAATTCAGGATGAACAGTAACGAGAAATCATTTTTCACACGAGATGTCTCATCAATGACAAGGTATGTGTTGTAATTATCAATGGAGATAGCTGCGCTAATATTGCTAGTTTTGTAATGGTTGATAAGTTGGGTTTGAAGAAGATACGACATCCAAATCCTTACAAGTTACAGCGGCTAAATGACGGAGGAGAAATTAGAGTGACTAGGCAGGTTCTTGTGCCGTTTGCCATTGGAAAGTACAAAGATGAAGTACTTTACGATGTCGTTTCAATGGATGCGAGCCATTTACTATTGGGATGCCCATGGCAGTTTGACAAGAGGGCGATACATGATGGCTTTACAAACAGGTATTCTTTTGATCATGCAGATAAAAAGATCATCTTAGCACCTTTGACACCGAGCCAAGTGCAAGAAGACCAAGTGAGATTGCAAAAGAATATCGAAGAAGCTCGAGGAAAAAAAAGATGAATGTGTATGCTAGCAGCAAGGAAATCAAGAAATGTCTTTCCGCTCAGCATTCTATGCTTATTTTGTTGTTTAAAGATAATTGTTTATTAGCTGAGATTCCTAGTGAGTTGCCTGTTTCTATTTCATCTCTTTTGAAGGAATTCGAGGATGTGTTTCCTGATGAAACATCGAAGGGTTTACCCCCTATTCGTGGCATCGAACATCAGGTTGACTTTATTCCAAGAGCCACAATTCCGAATAGACTAGCATACCGTAGTAACCCTAAAGAGATGAAGAAACTTCAAAGACAGATTTCTGAGTTGTTAGACAAGGGGTACATTCAAGAGAGTTTAAGTCCGTGTTCTGTACCAGTGTTGTTGGTACCCAAAAAGGACGAAACTTGGAGGATGTGTGTTGATTGTTGAGCAGTGAACCAGATTACAATCAAGTATCGACATCCCATTCCTCGACTTGATGACAAGTTGGATGAGTTGTACGGAGTGACTACCTTCTCCAAAATTGATATGAAGAGTGGATATCATTAGATTCGCATGAAAGAAGGCGACGAGTGGAAGACAACCTTCAAGACAAAACTAGGACTGTATGAATGGTTAGTGATGCCTTTCGGTTTAACTAATGCTCCTAGTACTTTTATGCGTTTGGTGAATCATGTTCTGTGACCTTTTATTGGTAAGTTTTTTGTTGTGTACTTTGATGACATTTTGATTTATAGCAAGACTTTGCAAGATCACGTAAAACATTTGCGAGCTATTTTACAGACTTTGCGAGAAGAGAGATTGTTTGGTAACATATGTGTGTTTTGTACTGATAAGCTTATATTTCTTGGATATATTGTTAGTTCACAGGGAGTTGAAGTTGATCCTGAGAAGATTAAAGCGATTCAAGAGTGGCCACGACCGACATCGGTTAGTCAAGTTAGATCATTTCATGGTTTAGCTAGTTTCTACCGTCAGTTTGTTCCCCATTTTTGTTCTATTACCGCCCCCTTAACTGGTATTATATAGAAGAATTAAGTCTTCTCATGGGGTAAAGAACAAGAAGACGCCTTTTTGAAAAAAAGGAGTGTTTGACAAAAGCACCTGTTTTAGCATTACCTAACCTTGATAAAATGTTTGAAGTTGAATGTGGTGCTTCTGGAGTTGGTATATGTGCTGTTTTGTCATAGGAAAAGAGGCCCGTTGCATATTTCAGTAAGAAGCTTAGTGGAGTGATGTTCAACTATCCTATCTATGATAAGGAGATGTATGCACTGATTCGGGCATTGGAAACTTGGCAGCATTATTTGTTGCCTAAGGAGTTCGTGATTCACACTGATCATGAGGCTATGTGATATATCACAAGTCAGCATAAATTAAACAAACGACATGCTAAATGGGTTGAATTTCTTGAGTCTTTCGCTTATGCCATTCGTTACAAGAAAGGTAAAGACAATGTCGTTGCTAATGCTTTATCACGCATGTATGCACTTTTAAATTACCTTGATTCTCATTTGATTGGATTTGCATATATTCGTGAGCTACACATTGATGATCTTGATTTTAGAGATAAGTTTAATGCTTGCACAAAAGGTACAGAAGGAAAATTTTATAGGCATGATGGCTATCTTTTCAAAGAGAATAGGATATGCATTCCACAAGGATCCATGCGACGTATTTTGATCCATGAAGCACATGAAGGTGGACTGATGGGTCATTTTGGAGTCACCAAAATGTTACAGACATTAAAGGAACATCTATTTTGGCCTAAAATGCGTAGGGACGTTGAACGATATTGTGAACATTGTGTGACATGTAAGAAAGCAAAATCGAAGGTTTCACCACATGGTATGTACTTGCCTTTACCTATTCCTGATTCCCCTTGGACTGATATTTCGATGGATTTTGTTTTGGGATTGCCTAGAACTAGGACTGGTAGAGATAGTATATTTGTTGTGGTTGGTAGGTTCTCGAAGATGGCACATTTTATTGCTTGCCATAAAATTGATGATGTCGTAAATGTGGCTAACTTGTTCTTTAGGGTTGTTGTTCGTTTACATGGTATTCCTAGGTCAATTGTTTCTGACAGGGATGTAAAGTTTTTGAGTCACTTCTGGAGGACTCTTTGGAGTAAATTAGGTACGAAACTTATGTTTTCTACTAATTGTCAACCCCAGACTGATGGACAAACAGAGGTTGTTAATAGGGTTTTATCTACTTTACTTCGTTCCATAATTAAAAAGAACATAAAAACTTGGGAAGATTATTTGCCACATGTTGAATTTGCTTATAATCACGCTGTACATTCTGCTACTAAGATGTCACCATTTGAGGTTGTTTATGGATTTAATCCTATTACTCCTCTTGATATGTTGCCTTTGCCACAAGAACATGTGATGAATAGGGACGATAAAGCGAAAGTAGAATATGCGAAGAAGTTGCATCAACAGGTTAAGGAGAACTTAGAACGGAGGACTCGGCAATACAAAAAGCAAGCAAACAAACAAAGAAAGTGAGTTACCTTTGATGTTGGTAATTGGGTTTGGGTTCATTTCCGAAAGAAATGTTTTCCAGCCCAAAGACGGTCTAAGCTGTTAATGCGAGGAGATGGTCATTTTCAGGTGTTGGAGAAAGTGAATGACAAAGCCTACAAATTGGACTTATCGGGTGAATATAATGTAAGTGCCACATTTAATGTTTGGACTTAACCCCTTATGACAATTTTACAGATTTGAGGACAAATCCTTTTCATGAAGGGGGGCTGATATGGGCACATCCAAACCAATCAAGGAGGCTGATCTAGAGGTCTTGCCATTAGGACCTATCACACGATCTAAGGCAAAGAAATTCAGGGAAGTTCTTTCTTTCACTTGTGCTAAAGTTTCTGACTCTTTCGAAAGTGAATGTGCCTTAGAAAATAAGTTTTATAGTGTGTTGCATGCTGATATGTGACATACTTATGCCATACTACTTATATTGGTGTGTTTAGTATGTATATATTATGCTAAGTATGTTTTTGGATTGGGTTGATAGTATTTTTTATTGTTTTCAAGTTGTTTGTGTGTTAACGAATAAGTGTGCACTTGTTTACAACTTATTAGACTATGTTATATTACGTTTACATAGCTTTGATAAGTGTTATATTATTTTGTAACATGTACACGAAAGGACTCTAGCTCATGAGAGTATATGCAGCTCACCTTCAGCTCAAGCCAGCTCAAAGGCTTGTCCCCCAGCTCAACTCAGCTCAGAGCACTCTACACCAGCTCATGTCAGCTCATTTCACTTCTAACTAGCAGAATTTAGCTCAGTTTAGCTCCCGCCAGCTCACCTCCGGCTCCACTAGCTCAACTTCAACTGACAAGTCTAGAAGTAGCTGAATAGTGTCCTACGTGTCGGGGAGTACACTAGTGCACATGTGGTAGCCTAGGTGGTGTCCAAGCATGTGGATGTGCATGTGCCAGCCTTGTACACATGTGGTGCAAATGTGTGACAAAAAAACCAGCCCATTCTTGTGCATTTGTGTGGCAATTGAAGAGATAAGGACAAGGGAAGTTGTGTGTTTGAATTTCAAACAAAATTAGCACATATTTAAAGTGATAAACATGCCAACTCCCTCTTTTTTACTTGGCTGCAAATTAATTCTGCCCAAAAGGAGTTATTTCAATTCAAATTTAAATTTTAAACTCCTTTAATGTTAGCCACAGAATGTAATTTGGCCACCTCTTCATTCTTCTATATATTTGTAACTTCAAACATTGATAAAAACATAGTCTTTTGAAATAAAAATTACTTTGTGAGTTTTCTCTCAAATTCGGTTCTTTTTGTTGAACTTCTTTCTTGACATTTCAATTCTGAATTGTTGTGTCAATCTTGTGATACTTCGGGTTCCTAGATCGCTATCTAGTGGGTCCAAGTCCGTTGATGTAGAACAGATTCGATTCAGGTTTGCATAACAGATTGTGCGAGTTCTTTCAAGTTCTTCGTTGTTCAAATTCCTAGCCAATTTCCAGTGTTATTCCTGCCATTTTTTTATGTTCAAGGCTGCCATGGATGAATTTTGAAGCATTCATCTTCTACTTCAAATCTATCTAGAAATTCCAGGAACATTTTTTCTTCTTCAAATCTATTTAATTTCGTGTGTTTTTAAGTCTAAAACCAACCTCTTTGTTTTGTTTAATTGCAGAGAAGTGCTTGCTACAATCCTAGATCCGTAAACACTCAAGGATCGTTGTTTTGCCAAGCAATGCCTTATCAGTAGAAAACCTTTCAGCTGGAAACAGTTACACTTATGGGATGTTACAAAGAGTTTAATGTGACTTTTCAAGTTACAAAGAGTTTAATGTGACTTTTCAAGTGAGAATCGGTTGCACACATAAAGGAAGCATTATTCAACATTAAAAGGAGCTGTTATGATAATTGAAGGAAGCATTATACATCAATTAATTTCAGTAGCAACCTCTTCTTCTTCCAATAACTATTTGAAGCTTAAAGGTCACACATGAGTTACAAATTTTTATTTAGTTGTTGGAGACTTTTCAGCTAGCCAAGGACAACTTAAGGGACATATTTTAAAAGCATCCAAGATGGACATTTAAGCCTTTTAAAACACCATTAGTTGCTGGAGACTTTTTGGCTAGCCAAGGACAACTCAAGGGACATTTTTAAAGCATTCAAATTCATTTAATCAATTCATTAGGAGTCATAAAGTTGCTGTTATTTGGCTGGAGGAATTCAAGAGTTTTTAGATTTTATTTCAGCCATTTAAATGCATATTAAAGTGAATTCATTTGACTCTTCAGCTAACCACATGTAAATACTATATAAACTTGTTATTAGCTTGTAAAAAGGGACTTTTTGGAGGCTTTTGAACTTTGAATATATTTTATGAACTTTTGTTCATTGAGTGAGATTATTCTCCTCTCTATCTTTCGTACGAGTTTTGATTTCGACTTATCAAGTTTTCTTGCTTGTGGCATCAATCGTTCTCTTCCATCAACTTATACCATAGGTTCTTATCTTTATAGATAACGGGTCTTGGTCCATCATCGACTACCATTTTTCCACCTTAAACAAATATAGAGCCTGGGGTAACACTTTATTAGTGTTCAATCGATTCTTTGTTTAAGTTCTTTCATACATTCCCATCAACTATCACCTATCATTTATCTAAACCATCACTTATCCATCTATCCAATTCCATTACCATCAGCCTATCATTGTTTGTTTAAGCTTAAACCGAATTCCATCTTCTTTCCCTTCATCTTAAACTGAACCTATCCTTTTAATTATCCAAATCAACTCTTTCATTTAAACACCTCCATTCCTAACTTAAGCCCACCTTCTAAACAAATTCACCTAAAGCTTCCGCAAACTCATCCATATTTTTCCAATTATTTTCCGAAGACTTAATTCCTCCTCGTAGACGATTGGGCAACTAACATACATTTCGACTTACCCCGAGGCAGATGGTATCATTATTCATGTTAAGAAAGAAGAAGATTAAGTTTACTTTTGCATCAGCAAAACGTACTAATCTATGTGATCAAGTGATACAGGTACCATGTTTACATTACAAGTATGAAATTAGTAAGTAACATGTGATGAGTAAGAACAAGTATGAGTAAGTAAGCCCAAGCATTTGAGACTTATATTGTTGTTGATGTGTGAGTTGAATGGTCCAATGAATGGCTTGTATATATTTGATGATGACTAGCTATTGGCATGGCTAAATATGTATATGCTTTAGTATTATAAGTGTGTAAAAGAGAATTAATGCAAAGAGAACATGATAGAGTAAAGTTAACAACAAAACAGTTTGGACAGCAGCAGTTGTATCACTTTGAAAATTCACCAAAAATGGTGGAAAATGAATTAGAAGTTGAATAAGATATGAAATTAAAGATTATTGAGTCTATTTTTTCACAAAAGAAACATAATAAGTAAAAGGATTTCATATTATGAGATATTTGAATTTTAGTGAGACCGGGTCAAAATGATTTCGAAATCCCCTATTCTGACTTGGGAAATTAATTAAAAATTATAAAAATATCAAGGGATAAAATTTATATTATTGAATTTCTTAATGAGTCTATTTTCAAGAGAAACAAACGAGAACATCATTCGAGTCCTGTACCATGAGAAAATTTATTTTTAGTGAAGAAAGGTCAGAACAGTTGGATAGCAAGACATGAGAGACTTTAAAGAATAAATTGTAGTAATTGGCTAAACCAAAAATTTTGGAAATTTTATGGTAAGAAGATATGCAAGTCTAGTTTCAAGGAAAATTAGTAGATCTTAATTTGGAGTTTTGTAGCTCCAGATAAAAATAATTTAGTGACTGTAACTCGAGTAGAGAATTCAAGATGAATATAAGTGAATTGGGAAAGATTATGCAATAATGATGGCATTATCTTGAGAACACAAAATAAGGATTTTTAAATGCATGGAGATAAACTGTTTATTATTTACATGTATACTTACTAAGCTTTATAGCTTACTCCCCTTCCGTTCTCATATCATGTAGGGTTTTATACTAACTCGGGTTGGAGACTGCCGGAGATGCTATCACACTATCAAGCTATCATGTTAGGTATAAGTGAATGCAAAACCTTTTGAGTCTATGGCATGTATAGAGACTTAGTCATTTTGTATATGGTTATTAGGAATTGGCCGATATTTATCAAGTTTCATATTTTAATGGTAACAAGTTTTATGAAGTGAAAGTTTATTCAAATGATGTTTAGTGATCCTTCATAGTGTGTTATTGTCATGTTATGGGTTACTTGGGTTGGTATATGTGTGCTTATGTTTCAGGGTGACTATTGGCATGGACAATAGCCTTTTAATTGTCCATACGGGTAGACACACGGTCAGCCCCATGGGTGTGTTAATAGGCCGTGTGTCCCCTGTATCATCTTATGAGAATATGATTCGTCACACGGGCCAGCACACGAGCGTGTGCCATGGCCGTGTGCCATTAAGGGATTGATGACGTCATAAACAGAGAGCTTCATGGGTAGAGGACACGGGCGTGTCTAGGCCATGTAAAGGACACGGGCTATAGACATGGGCGTGTTCCCAGCCGTGTGAAAAACCCTGTAGGTTCGAAATAAAAAAATAAATTCTACACGGGCTAGGGACATGGGCGTGTGAGACCACACGGCCTGCCCACACGGGCATGTCATCTACTTAGGAAAAATTTTTCAAGGAGTGTAAAAGTCTCCGTTGAAACCCGAAACCTTCCAAATGTATGTTTAAGGCCTCGTAGGCTCATAATATGTATGCTGTGATTAAGAAAGAAAAGTTTTAAGTTGAAGAGAAATTTTATAGCGCAATATTGTATGTTCAAGTAGATTTAAGTATGGTAATGCCTCCTACCCTGTTCCAGTGTTGAATATAGGTAAGGGGTGTTACAGAAAGTTTTCTATTGTATTATTTCGTTGTAATTGTAAAAAAAAAAGAAATACGAAAATTGAAAAAAAAGGAAATATACGAGTTAAAAAAATAGTAAAGTATTGCAAGTTGTGATTTTCCTTTCATCTTTTATGATTCCCTATCATCGAGATCATTCTACCATTTCTCCTACCCCCAACGCCATACTTAAACCGATTTAATTTTTGTTTTAGCCTACCTTACACCGTAACATTTACCCATTGCACCCATTTTGAAGCCAACCCCCAAAGCCGCAATAAGTTTAAACGAGATGAAATACGAATTTACGAGAGTGAAAAGAGCGGAAAAAGGAATGAGTGATGAGTGCATTAGAAAGTATAAAAGCCTAAAAAGAGTGAAACACGAGTGGAGTGAATTTTTTTTTCCGAGTGAACGGTGAGCATTTGTAGTGAGGTAATTAATTTTCTATTTTTTTTGTTCTTTTTAACAAATCTTATTTTCAGTAAATAATCATGTCTCGAGATGAGTTTATAGCATTTGAGTTTCAATACTTGTTGAAAGAAATGGAGGATATGCTCGACTGAAAGATTAAGCCCATTCAAGACAAGCGCAAACCTCGAGTAATAACCCGATCGAAACAAACTCCACCGAGTCGAGAAACGGAGTTAAGTCCATCACGAAGACACCTTCTCGATGACTACTCGAGGGGAGATTCTTTTCGAGACTCCTATTCAACAAGGCCATCGAGACAAAGAGAAGAAAGCTTCGAGTTCGAGACTCTTCGAGATAACGAACGAGAAAGTACAAGTTATTTTTCATACGCTTCAAAGAATTCACGCACGGAGAATCGCTCCCAAAGAGTTGATCGAAATGTCTATAAGAATACTTTCTCCTTCTTTGAGCAAAATACTTATCTCTTCGACTCCCTTGTATCATCCTCAAGTTGTAATGAAATCGAAAAAGAGATAAAAAAGAAGAAAAAGAAAAAGAAAAAGAAAAAGAGGAAAAAGAAGAAGAAATTGAAAAAGAAAAAGAGATTGAAAAAGAAAAAGAGATTGAAAAAGAAATCAAAAAAGAATATGAAAAAGAAAAAGAAGAAAAGAAAATTGAAAAAGAAAGTGAGAGTGTGAAAGCAACAAGTGTCGTTGAAAAGGAAATGAGAGAAAAAGAGACAAACGAACAAGAAAAAGTGAGGAGTGCTTCAACTAACCCATATGAAATTTGTTCTTGTTCTGTTTCTTCTTTTCAGGTTTCCGAAAAGCCGAGTGACAAGTATCAACTTCAATACCTTCCCAACGAAAGACGCTTTCGTATGATCAACAAAGGTAAGGTTGAAGATGAAATTACACCACATGAGCCCGAAGGTAAGCAAGGTAAGGAATTTTTAATAACCGAGTCACGGCAATCTGATTTGAAATTTGTCAATAAAATTTTCGATGGCTTAGTTTTTAAAAGACCCCCATATCTTCATCTGATTAATTGCTATTCCGTGTTCGTGGTTAATGAACTCGTTCCAAAAGAAAGCACAAGGAGTTTTTCTCTTGGTTTGCCTTGTGAAGAAAACTTTGTTGATGTCGTTCGGTCCGATCGACAAACCAAAAATTTGATCTTGCATGATAACGGGTTCTCACGAAAGGTAGATAAATTTTTTGATTATTTTGTGCATCAATTACTGCCTTGCGAAAAATCCATGAATTTGTGCAAATTTTATTTGATGAATGTAAAGAGATTTGAATGTTAGTTTCTGTGGACACGAAAATCCTATTAGTTTAGCAAGTTTGATTTAATGACCCCTTTGCAACATTTTGATGTAAGTAATCAAACTCGCGTGTTTAAACCAGGAATATGTTTTGGTTCATGTTGTGGGAAATTCGAGCATCATCGATTGTGTGCGAAAAATTTCTATTTGTTTGATACTTGGTTTTTGAGTAAGGAAACGAGGTTTGACAAATTTGTTTTCAATATAAATTCGTTCCTTAAACAATTCCTATGGTTGTACATGAAGTTTGCATTTCATTTGGAAAATGTTAATTCAACTACGAAGCTTTGATTAGGCTATATTCCCGAGGAGAGAAGATTTGTGATCATCGAACAAGGTAAAATCGATCTTTGTTTTCTACTTCTAAAGATAAGACTCCTGAAATTTTTGAAACAGCTTTGTTCTCCTCGGATGGTGTTAAAAATCTTGTTGATACTTTGATTTTTGAGAGATACTTAGATCGTGATGTAGGTAACCATTTTATTTCATTTGATCATGATCTATCTGTTTTGATTAAAGATAAAAAGATTCTTGTTTTTGATAATTGTCATGATACATTTGTGGGTGAATCTTTTCAATTACCTGTTTGTGATGATTATGTCTATCTTTTGACCCATTACTCGCTTGCCAATCATGACTTGTGGAATCACTTTAAGTTGTATGCATGCCTTGAAACCTATTATATTTTGTTTCAAACATTTGACGAGGCATTTTCGAGTAAATTAGTTTGCTTGCATGGTCGTAAACATGGTAATTTGAAAATGTCGATTCTTATGCATTATACTTGTCTTGTTACGATTATGCTTGAATTGCCAATTTGTTTGGAGCACTTTTTGCTAACTCATGGCCATTCTTTTTAGTTGCCTCAATTGTCATTCGCCCCGTTTGACCGAGGAAAGTCGAGTAAGAGGAACTATGTTCGAGTGAACCAATGGCTCGACTTGAGGACAAGTCGCTTTGAAGAGGGGGGATGATGTAAGCACACCTGGGGCAACCCAGGATTCACAATTCGACCCTTTTGAGCTTCTTAAAGGCCCGGTGAATCGAGTGCGAGCTAAGCAATTCCAAGAGGCTGTTTCAACTTTATTGACTCAATGTTGGACTGAAATTCAGCTCAATGAAGATGGAAAGGCTTGGGTCAATGTCTTAGAAAAGCTTTGCACCTTGGTGCAAGCTGATTCAGTTCCGCTCACATGAGCTCGCATGAGCTTACTTCAGCTCATTTGAGCTTGATTTAGTTTCTTTCCAGCTCATTTCTTTTATTGTTTAAATAAATTAAGTGTTAGTTTTAATTTATTCAGCTTGATACAACTTATAAATTTGTCTTAAGTATTTTATTATAGTTGAATTTATGGTGTCATTAGCTTAATTAAATTTGTCCAAGTTTATTACAAGTTTTTAATGTGTCTAGGCCATAGCTGAATTTTAATGTGTCTTAGATAGCTTTTATTTAATGTGTCTAAGTGTCATTTACTATGTCCTAATTATGTTTTAATTTTGTCCAGTTGAATATTGCTTAATTAAATTCGGTTCATGTGCTTAATAGGTGCAGCCGAATCTTTAGGGGACAATTAACAAGGTGCATGAACATAGATTCAAAATATGGGGGAAGATACATGTTCGGTAGGTGCAATGCATGGAGGATGATTCATTAGCTTCCCAAGGTGACCATTCGGCCAAAGGAGCTGCTGCCATTAAGCTTCCTTAGTTGGCCATCCACTTCCCCAAAAGCCCTATCAATTCCTTTCACACTTGCTGTTCACACCTTGTCCACTCGGTTCTGCCTTTTCACACACACAAGACTCTTCATGGCCGACCATTCACACCTAAAAAGGCTGCCCACATCCTCCTTAAATGCTGGTCACTTTTTAGCCAAAAGATGGCAATTTAAGAGCTCAATTAAAGCCTAGGCCGAACTTAGCTGCTGCCATGCACCTTGCAAAATGCTCCAAGTACATTCGGCCTTCTAGAATGCTGTCCAATGAGCACCCATCAGCTGAATTTAGCCACAGAAATTTAGTGCTTTATTTCTAGAACTTTTTAGGTTAATCTAGTTTAATTTAATTTAGCTATTAAGTTTCTAATTAGGCTATTCGGCTAGCCATGCGTAGACTATAAGTAGTTGTTTATTTTCTTTTGTAAAGGACTTTTGACAAACTTTTGAATGAACATTTGTTCTCGAGTGAGTTTAACTCCTCTCCTATTTTTGTGTGAGTCTCGAATTGACTTATCTAGTGAGCTAGTGGCATCAACCGAACTCCTTTGAAGTTGTCACCAACTCCATTGGTGTGGCATTCTTCCTATCAATCCCATCCGACCACCTTAACTTCGTAAGAATTGGGGTGACACTTTTTAGTGTTGAATCGTTTTTTAGTTAAGTTCGATTTCCATCTTTCATTTCCCTATTTTCGTTTACCACCTTAAGCCTTATAAGTCCCAGGGTGATACTCAATATAGTATCGAATCGATCTTGCGCTTAAGTTCGTTATTCGTTTCCACCTTTTATCCCAACACCATCTATCTTTTAATTTCATGTTTAAACTGAACCTATTATTCCTTATAAACTATTTCTACAAGCTTCCGCAACCCTTAGCCTAAATCACCCATTTTCGACAACTCCAACTACTCCTCGTCGATGATCGGGCAAACGTTCCGAAGCGACTTGATTCAACCCGGGCCGTTTCACATACCTAGCTCAAATCAGTTCATTAATTGTTTTCACATGTTTTGAGCTAGCCGAATTTAATTAGTAGCTAAGTTACCATTAATTATGTCTTAATTTAATCATTATGTTAATTAATATGTCTTGAAGCTATATAATCTTAGTTCAGCCAAATATACATGTGAATTTAAAGTGTTCATTTTATGTTTAGGTTCAGCCGAATGTGAAGATGTGTTTAATGCAAGATTCATGTACGGCTTGGTGCAACGTATGGAAGTGTGCATGCGCAATTGAGGTTCAATGGAAGGCATTTAAGGGAGCAGAAGTACTGGGGACTTTCATGCAAGAGGGGGCTACTAAATGTCCATGTATTTGAAGATTTATGGACCGTAATTATGGAGGAACATGTATTGGGACGTTCATGCATGCTTCATGCATTTTCAAGATGAACATTCAAGCATTCAAGGCTCATTTAAGCCTCATTCGGCCAAGGGAGATGTAGGAACAACTAAAGGGCTGCACATCCATGGAATTAAGCTTTTCTTCAAGGTTAAGGATGCATGAATGAATCAAGTGAAGCAACATGATGGTTCGGCCAGTCCATGCACCATCTCTAAGCATGAACCGAATTTTTAATGCTTCATTTTTGCCCATTTAGCCGAATTTAGCTACAGCAAATTAATGATTTTCTTTCTAGAATTTTCTAGCATATTCATGGCTGAATTCTTACCCATTAAGTTGCCCATTCGGCTAGCCATGCCTAGGCTTATAAATAATTGTTTATTTTAAGTTGTAAAAAAACTTTTGGCAAAAAAACTTTGAATGAAGATTTGTTCAAGAGTGAGTTATCCCTTCTCTATTTTTTGTATGAGTTTTGACTTGACTTATCTAGCGAGCTAATGGCGTCATTCGAACTCTTTTTAACTTATCACTGAATTTGGTGTGGTGTTCAACCCAATCCCTATTTCACAAAACCACTTTAAACCATATAGAAACTGGGGTGACACTTGTTAGTGTTGAATCGTTTCAGGCGTTTAAGTTTGTTTATCCATCCCCACAATTTATCTTAAATCTATCTATCTTTATTTTATCCTTAAATCGAGCCATCTAAACCCTATCTTTCTTGTCTCTTTCCTACCCGAACCTATCACCATAACTTAACCAATTTCAAACCCCTTTGACAAGCTTCCATTACCTTAGCCTATTTTCATCCTTTTTTCGAAAACTTGATTACTCCTCGTCGACGATCGAGCAAAATCGTGAACGATTAGATTCAACCCGGGCTGTCTCACATCAATATATGCACATAACCAAATCTACCAAATTAAGCCAAATCTTATGGCTATATTTTTGAAACAAAACATATACATTTACAAGCCATTACAAATGACCAAAATCCTTATCAATCCATAATCAAAATGACTCAAAATACCTATATATGCCATATACTTAATATACCAAAGTTCACAGGTACCAAGTGATAGGTAGATAGTGTGATGCGATCTCTGACAATCCCCGAATCCAAGCTAGCTCGATAACACTATAAAACACGGGAAAAATAAACATAGTAAGCTATGAAGCTTAGTAAGTTAGTATGTAAAATGAAATAATCTCATCATTCATTAGCATTTCAAAATAGATAACATAAATTGCATTTAAAGCATCAAACAATGAGTTAACATAAGGTTTAGTCACATATTAACTCATAAATTCTCAACTTCTTTGACTTGTTACTCGAACAGTTTTCCGTACATACCTGTATCGATATGTATCTATTTCTCATCAATTCTCTTACCAAACCACTCCGAGCTTATAAGTGCTTACAATACGAGTACATCGATTTCTCCGATGCCATAGTCCAACTATGGTCTTACACATACATTGCCATGGCCCTGCCGTGGTCTTACATTCACATGCCATAAACCAATTATGGTCTTATTTTCTGATTGCCATAGCCCATCTATGGTCTTATTTGACAACTCGTCTTATTTAAACCATACATTTAATTTAAGATCTCCAACTTTCACTAGTAGGATAAATACAATCTCAATTCCATCCATCAATTAAATAAATGCACATTTAAGTTCAATTATATGAACTTACCTCGTGTACAAAATGACGGAACGGACTGACTATTCAATTACTTTGCTTTTTCCCTGATTTAAGTCTGAATTCCTCTTTTCTTGATCTATAAGTAATCAAAATCACCTTATTTATTCCTCTATTTATTCCATTCAATCCAAAATATGCATTTGAGCTATTTTACACATTAGCCCCTAAACTTTCACATTTTTACAATTTAGTCCTTATTACACAAAATCACAAATTAATGAAATCCAAAACAAACCCATACTAGCTGAATTACTATTATGCCCCTAGCAGCCCACATTTTTCAGTTATTCACACATTTAACCACACATTTTCACATTTTCACAAATAAATCCCTATTTTTCATTTTTACTCAAAATCACTTTACAGAATATGTAAATCTAACAACAAGATTTCATATTTCATCATCAAACATCAAAGAACACATATTTTCATCAACGGCAACTTTCAAAATCTTTAACAGTTTTGCAAAATAGTCCCTAGGCTAGCTAGAACTAGATGCAACGATTACAAAAACATAGAAATCATTAAAAACCGAGCAAAAATGGACTTACAATTAAGCAATGAAATGGCTGAAGCTTTAAACCCTAAGAATAGCTTTTTCTTCTCCTCAATTTCGGTAATAAGATGAAGATGATATCATTAAATTTGTTTGTTTTATTATTATAACTTACTAATTCACTAAATTACCTTATTAACCTTTGTTATAAAACATTTAAATCACTTATTATAAGCCCATAAATGTCCATTACCAATAATAATGGTTTAATTACCATTTAAGGCCACCATATTTAAAAACCAAAGCTATTTGACACCTTAAATTAATAGAACATGCATTTTACACTTTACGCTATTTAGTCCTTTTTATCAAATTAAGCATTCAAACGATAAAATTTCTTCATGAAACTTTCACACATACACTCAATTATGCTGTAAACATTAAAATAATAAAATAAATATTTTGACCTCGGATTTGTGGTCTCGAAACCATTGTTCCTATTTGACCAAAAATAGGCTGTTACAAATACTATGTTTCTCATTCAGAAAATTACAAAGGGTGTCATAGTCCAACGATTCAATATTACAAGTATTATAAAAATCATTCTTATGATTCGGTGTTTGATGAACCACATTAATATCGGTAGGGGTAACATTGGTGAAATGTCCCACACATGTATCTTGGGTAGCACCCTACATTAATATTGGATAATAAATAGTATCATCAAAGGTATATTTCTAGTAGAAGTTGTAACGCCCCAAACCTGACCCAATTCACCGGGTCCCTTAAAATCAACTTAGACGTTATGGTCGAATCTCGAATACTACATTGTCCACGAAAATGGCACAAAAAACATTTTACTACTTTCTTTAAAATAGTTGCCTTTTTCATTTAAGAATTGTACACTGATTTGCTTCAGAAAATTTAAAATAATCTCTTTAAACTTCTTTGAAATTATAATATAAAAATTGAATATCTTTGAAAAGACTAGGTTTGGACATTTTGAAGAAAATGCCTTGATTTAAAATTATCGTAGCAGAATTTGAAAAAAATCATATTTTTGCTAAAAATCATTATTTGGTATACTCTATTCAAATTTCACTTAATTGAATAAAATAGATTTAAGTCTCGTAAAAACATACTCTTAAATTTATAATAGATTTATTGTGTTGAAATCGTATTTGTGTTGAAAAATTAGTTTTTCACATCAATTCAATAAATCATTTTTAATGATTGTTTTAAAACTAAATCATGTGAAATTAACCTAAAATCCAAAGACAATTTCTCATGCCACAGTCCAAAAATAATAATTAAACAGTCCAAATACCAAGATAATAAAGTATAAAACAATTATTTGAAAATCATCTGAGAACTCCTCCATCAGTCGTGTCCATGTCCTAATCTCGAGGGTTATCTAAAATGTCTAGAAAATTAAAGGGTGCGCTATTTAAGCCTAGTGTGAGTACTAACTTAAGTAGCAACAGAATTTAAGAATACATTTCATAAACATAGCAAAATTTATAGATCAATTCAATTTCACAGATAATTGCATGCAAGAGGATGTCAATGCAAAACTTTTTAGAAATCAGTGCAAGGTTTTTCAGAAAATGTTCCTACCTAACTGTGCTACACACCATAAAAGAGTTTCCTGGAACTTGTCCATCTAAAACACACCACAATGTGGACAAGCCATTAGATATTGTAGACAAACTACCATATACAGATATATGTGGACAAGCCACTAGAAATTGCAGATAAGCTACCAGATAAATGTTGTTAAACCACTAGAATGTGTATATCATTAAATTTCCAGAATCTTCCTCCTTTTAATACTGTCCCAACCCCATGCATGTGATATGGCATACAGTACAAAAGTTTTCAGTGGGCATGCTTAACATGCAAATTGAATTTTTTTATTATCATCAAAAGTGATACAGTGGGTAGCATAACATGCAAATCATAATCTAATTAACAGAAATAGTGGCAACATATTTTTTTCTTTCTTATCAAATAATTCCATTAAATCACATATCAATAGTGTTGAAATATGATCATAATATCACATTTATCAATAAATCATACAACCACATTCACATCATCATAGATTAATCGGTTCAGAACCACTTACTTGGGTATCATCCTTTCAAAGGATCTATCATCAACTTTGAATACTTAATGTATTCACAAATAACCATATTTTCAGAGGGTTAATAATATAAATCAATATTAACTATTTTTATCAAGTAATCATACAATTTTGTATTAGGTTAGACCCACACCTGACAATTAGCCTTGCCTCTAGATCTAAACTCTAATCTTCAGTGTTGGTAAACTAGACAGATCTCCCACTTGATAAAACATCGATATAACATCAAAATATGTTTATTAACCTTGGCCTTGGATTCGATACTTACTTTTAAGAGATCGAGTAGAGAACTCACTCTTTATTTCTTTTTATGAAGTAATGTAATTGATTCCTTTATTGAAGAAGAGAATTCGAATAATCAAGTCAATTCCTTCAAAAAAATCATACAAAACCAGTCCCTATACTCGGTTTTACATAATGGAAGGATTGATATAAGTTTCTCAATAATACTTATGTTAATAAGATTGAGTTGGAAAGGTCGACAATTTCTGGAATGTCAGTTCAATAGAGGATCATGGCAAAAGAGGGAAAAAGGAACAAAGGGAGTAAAAAGGGGGCTATTGGGAGAAAGTTGACTGGTTATGCAAGGAAGAAATTTTCCCTTGTATGGTAACTAGGCATGGACGACAATGGGGTGTTGACCATGCTTTTATCATCCAAAAAATTAAATAAAAGTAATGAGGATTTGGAGAATTGGACTTAGGACCGCATGGAATTTATTTAAGATCTTAACCACTAGGCTACCTTACTTGCTTGTATATGAACTTACGAAATTAAAATAAATTATGGGGCATAACAACTCTACCCTCATTAAAAACAAATTTTGTCCTCGAAATTTACTTTATTAGGATAAATGAGGATAATGCCGTCGTATCACGTCCTCGGGTTCCCAAGTCAATTACACAACCCCTCAACATGTTCTTAAGAATCTAAATAACTCATTCTTACTACCCATCAGATTGAGGATGAAAAGCTGTGCTAAAGTTCAATCGAGTACCTAGAGCCTCATGTAATATCTTCCAAAATCATGATGTAAACTAAGGATCCCGATAAAAAATGATAGATATTGGTACTCCATGACATCTCACAATCTCGAAGATATACAACTTTGCTAACTTTTGCAACAAATAATCAGTACAGATAGGCATAAAATGTGCTGACTTAGTCAGTCTATCCACAATCATCTAGCCTGAATCCTTCTTAGTAGGTGCCAATGGCAACCCACTAACTAAGTCAATAGCCACACGTTCCCACTTCCACTGAGGAATCTAAATAGGTTACAACAAAATAAGAAGGGAACTGATGCTCACCTTAACCGTTGGCAAGTCAGAAACTTACCCACAAACTCAGTTACCTCTTGCTTAAGACCTGACCATCAATATTATTCACTCAGATCTCGGTACATCTTATCCCTCTAGGATACATAGCATAAGTGCTACTATGCGCTTCCCGAAGAATAAACTATCTTAAATCCTTATCATCAAGGACGCGATATCTCCTACGAAAACACAAGATCCCTTTAGAATTAAACTCAAAGTCTGTAGTCTTACCTCCTTATTTGTTTAATTCGATGTGTAAGAGTCACATCAAAAGGTTGCTTCAATTGAATCTCATCCACTAAGGTAGGTCTCACTTGCAACTCCACAAGCAAGCCTCCACCACCAGTCAAGCTCAACTTAGCAAACATCACTCTCATATAGATCATCGACTTCCTACTCAATGCATTAGCCACTACATTCGCTTTTCCTGGATGGTACTTAACGATACAATCATAATCCTTGAGAAATTCTATCCAACTGCGTTGCCTCTAGTTTAACTCCTTCTGGGTGAGCAGCTATTTAAGGCTCTTGTGATCCATGTAAATGATACACTTCTCACCATATAGGTAATGCCTCCAAATGTTAAAGGTGAAAACCACAACTACCAGCTCAAGATCGTGAGTTGGATAATTACGTTTGTGTGGCATAAGTTGTCTCGAGGCATAGGCCACAACCTTACCGTCTTGCATCAAAATGCAACCAAGACCGGTATGAAACATATAACTATATACCACATAGTCTTTCCCAAACTCAAGCTGAATCAAAACAGGTACTTAAGTCAACATGGACTTAAACTTATGAAAAATAACTTGTTGCTCATTAGTCCATTTAAAAGGTGCACTCTTCCTCAACAACTTAGTCATAGGAGACGCAATCAAGGAAAACCTGTAACACCCCTAACCCGTATCCATAGTCGAATTAGAGTTACGAAGCATTACCATACAAATAGAACATATAAAACATAAATTTCATGCATTATTATAAACATATCATAAGCCAATCATACATACACATTCAGTCCCTAAATTGAGCCCTTGTGACCTTAAAAATACTTTAGAAACAATTAGGAACCAATTTTGATGTGAGCACATCCAAGCCAATCAAGGAGATTGATCCAGAAGTCTTGCCATTAGGACCTATCACACGATCTAAGGCAAAGAAATTCAGGTAAGTTCTTTCTTTCACTTGTGCTAAAGTTTCTGACTCTTTCGAAAGTGAATGTGCCTTAGAAAATAAGTTTTAGAGTGTGTTGCATGCTGATATGTGACATACTTATGCCATACTACCTTCTTCAATTCTGTCTAGAAATTCCAGCAACATTTTTTTTTTTCAAATCTATTCAGTTTCATGTGTTTTTAAGTCTAAAACCAACCTCTTTGTTTTGTTTAATTGCAGGGAAGTGCTTGCTACAATCCTAGATCTGTTAACACTCAAGGAACGTTGTTTTACCAAGCAACGCCATATCATATGGTAATCAGAGCCCAGGTTGGATTTTTTTTAAGCACATTCTGCACTCAAAATCAAGAAAACAAAATAAAAAGTTAAAAAAAAACAAATTTGAAAATTCAAAAAAAAATCAAATTCGAAACACAACAACAAAACAAAAACAGAAAAAAAAGAAAGAAAGAGTGCTAATTTGTTGAAATGATAAAAGATGCTCATATTATGCCATGAAATGCTTGGAAATCAACCGAAACAACTTATTCTTGTCTGTTCGGTGATAAGGTCGTTGTAAGCATTTCTGTTGCAGTAAGTTGTTGATTTTTTTCTCTTATTTTCATACTTTTTTTCTTCATTTCATTTGTTAATTTTCCAGCATTGTATTTTATTGTTTTCAGCCTTTATATATATATATATTAGCCCTATTTTCATTCTAACCCTTGGTTCTTTATCCTTGTTGTTTCTTACAAGTTGACACGGTAAACAGATTCTAAAAGATCAAAATTAGTTCTTTTAAAGAACTGATTATGAGAGATTGAGTGGAAAAGGCAAATGAGTGTGTGAGATCAGAAGGGGAGACAAAAAGAGCCTTTAAAGTATTCTCCCTAGTGAAACACGAGCACTGAGTGAAATTGTTGAGTGTACTTTCTCTGGGAGCGATCTGTGAGACTATTTTGAGTGTGTGAGGTCCATTCCTTTATTTTCACTAACCTTTAATAGTGTTTTTGCTTGTTTCTTTTATTATTATTATTTAAAATGGCAGGTTCTAATGAGAGCAACCCAGATGGTCGGCAACCAAACTTACAAATGCAGGCAATAACATGTGAACTTCAGTGTCTTTTAAAACAAGAACTTGAACCTCTACAATCGAGGTTGGATAGAATTGACAGTGGTGGTTCCCAATCAGCCCTTAATGAAGGAAATGACGAGAATGAAGTTGATTAGTCTCTAAGGTAGAATCTGAGAAGACATATACAACTTGATGATAATCTGTCTAACATTAAAGTTGATATTCCATCATTTTAGGGACGAACAGATCCTGATGCTTATCTCGCTTGGGAAAGCAAAGTGAACATGTTTTTGAGTGTTACAACTATTCAGAACAGAAGAAGGTCCGTTTGGCTGCAATGGAATTCACTGATTATGCTTTGATCTGGTGGGATCAATTACTAATTAGTCGGAGACGCATCGGAGAAGGTCCAATGAGAACGTGGAATGAAATGAAACAAATCATGCGTAAGAGATTTGTTCCTTCTCATTACCATCGTGACTTATTCCAGAAGTTGCAAACGTTGAAATAGGGGAGTAGGAGTGTTGAAGAATACTACAAGGAAATGGAAATGTCCATAATGCGAGCCAACATTGTTGAGGATTGAGAGGCTACTATGGCACGTTTTCTTGCAGGTTTGAATTCTGAGATTGCTAATGTTGTTGAGTTGCAGCATTATGTTGAGTTAGAGGACATGGTTCATATGGCAATAAAAGTTGAACGACAACAACATAGGAAGTCTTCAAATTGAGGTAATACTCCATTTAAATCATTTTCAAATCCTTTATCTACTCCTAACAATTTCAGGAAGCCTACACCATAAGAACCACTTCAAATTCGAGATAAGGCAGAGTCAACCAAACCAAAGACTCTTATTACTAAAAATAGCGTGACAAACAGGTGGTGACACAAGAACATTCGAGGGACATTCTGTGTTTCAAGTGCCTTGGTCGAGGGCATGTTACTAGTCAATGCCCAAATCGGAGGACCATGATGTTGTTGGATAGTGGCGAGATTGAATCTGAGTCTGAAGAAGAAGAACAGGAGCGCCCTACAGTGGACGTTGAAGAAGATGATGACAATGTGTAGACATTTGCCACCGGTGAAGCACTTGTTGTCAAGAGGAGTTTGAATACTCAACCGATTCAGGATGAACAGCAATGAGAGAACATCTTTCAGACGAGATGTCTCGTCAATGACAAGGTATGTGCTGTAATTATCGATGGTGGTAGTTGCGCTAATGTTGCTAGTTTTGTGATGGTTGATAAGTTGGGTTTGAAGACGACACGACATCCAAATCTTTACAAATTACACTGGCTAAATGACGGAGGAGAAACTAGAATGACTAGGCAGGTTCTTATGCCGTTTACCATTGGAAAGTACAAAGATGAAGTACTTTGCAATGTCATTTCGATGGATGTGAGCCATTTACTGTTGGGACGCCTATGGCAGTTTGACAAGAGGGCAGTACATGATGGCTTTACACATAGGTATTCTTTTGTTCATGCAGATAAAAAGATCATCTTAGCCCCTTTGACACCGAGCCAAGTACAAGAAGACCAAGTGAGATTGCGAAAGAATATCGAAGAAGATCGAGGGAAAAAGAAGATGAATGTGTACGCTAGCAGCAAGGAAATCAGGAAATGTCTTTCCTCTCAGCATTCTATGCTTATTTTGTTGTTTAAAGATAATTGTTTATTAGCTAAGATTCCTAGTGATTTGCCTATTTCTATTTCATCTCTTTTGCAGGAATTCGAGGATGTGTTTCCTGATGAAACACCAAAGGGTTTACCCCCTATTCGTGGCATCGAACATCAAATTGACTTTATTCCAGGAGCCACGATTCCGAATAGACCAGAATATTGCAGTAACCCTGAAGAGACAAAGGAACTTCAAAGACAGATTTCTTAGTTGTTGGACAAGGGATACATTCGAGAGAGTTTGAGTCCGTGTGCTGTACCAGTGTTGTTGGTACCCAAAAAGGATGGAACTTGGAGGATGTGTGTTGATTGTCGAGCAGTGAACTAGATTACAATCAAGTATCGACATCCCATTCCTCAAGTTGATGACATGTTGGATGAGTTGTGCAGAGCGACTATCTTCTCGAAAATTGATTTGAAGAGTGGATATCATCAGTTTTGCATGAAAGAAGGCGACGAGTGGAAGGCGGCCTTCAAGACGAAGCTAAGACTATATGAATGGTTAGTGATGCCTTTCGATTTAACTAATGCTCCTAGTAATTTTATGCATTTGATGAATCATGTTCTGCGACCTTTTATTGGTAAGTTTTGTGTTGTGTACTTTGATGACATTTTGATTTATAGCAAGACTTTGCAGGATCATGTAAAACATTTGCGAGCTATTTTGCAGACTTTGCGAGAAGAGAGATTGTTTGGTAACAAGGAGAAATGTGTGTTTTGTACTGATAATCTTATATTTCTTGGTTATATTGGTTATATTGTTAGTTCTCAGGGAGTTGAAGTTTATCCTGAGAAGATTAAGGCGATTCAAGAGTGGCCACGACCAACATCGGTTAGTCAAGTTAGATCATTTCATGGTTTAGCTAGTTTCTATCGTCGGTTTGTTCCCCATTTTAGTTCTATTACCGCCCCCTTAACCGAGATTATAAAGAAGAATTTAGTCTTCTCATGAGGTAAAGAACAAGAAGACGCCTTTCTAAAAATAAAGGACTGTTTGACAAAAGCACCTGTTTTAGCATTACCTAACTTTGATAAAATGTTTGAAGTTGAATGTGATGCTTCTAGAGTTGGTATAGGTGCTGTTTTGTCACAGGAAAAGAGGCCCGTTGCATA
The DNA here is from genome assembly GCA_025503065.1 of Gossypium bickii. Lineage (NCBI taxonomy): Eukaryota > Viridiplantae > Streptophyta > Magnoliopsida > Malvales > Malvaceae > Gossypium > Gossypium bickii. Next base: position 46,353,583 of record CP106712.1, read on the forward strand.
TTTCAATGAGAAGCTTAGTGGAGCAATGTTGAACTATCCTATCTACGATAAGGAGATGTATGCATTGATTCGGGCATTGGAAACTTGGCAGCATTGTTTGCTACCTAAGGAGTTCGTGATTCACACTGATCATGAAGCTTTGCGATATATCACAGGTCAGCATAAATTAAACAAACGACATGCTAAATGGGTTGAATTTCTTGAGTCTTTCCCTTATGTCATTTGTTACAAGAAAGGTAAAGACAATATCGTTGCTGATGTTTTATCACATAGGTATGCACTTTTAAATTATCTTGATTCTCATTTGATTGGATTTGCATATATTTGTGAGCTATATGCTGATGATCCTGATTTTAGAGATAAGTTTAATGCCTGCGCAAAAGGTGCAGAAGGAAAATTTTATAGGCATGATGGCTATCTTTTCAAAGAGAATAGGATATGCATTCCACAAGGATCCATGCATGGTATTTTGATCCATGAAGCACATGAAGGTGGATTGATGGGTCATTTTGGAGTCACCAAAACGTTACAGTCATTAAAGGAGCATCTATTTTGGCCTAAAATGCGTAGGGACGATAAACGGTACTGTGAACATTGTGTGACATGTAAGAAAGCAAAATCGAAGGTTTCACCACATGGTATGTACTTGCCTTTACCTATTCCTGATTCCCCTTGGTCTGATATTTCGATGGATTTTGTTTTAGGATTGCCTAGAACTAGGACCGGTAGAGATAGTATATTTGTTGTGGTTGATAGGTTCTCAAAGATGGCACATTTTATTACTTGCCATAAACTGATGATGCTGTAAATGTGGCTAACTTTTTCTTTAGGGATATTGTCCGTTTACATGGTATTCCTAGGTCAATTATTTCTGACAGGGATGTAAAGTTTTTGAGTCACTTCTAGAGGACTCTTTGGAGTAAATTAGGTACGAAACTTATGTTTTCTACTACTTGTCATCCCCAGACTGGACAAACTGAGGTTGTTAACAGGGTTTTATCTACTTTACTTCGTTCCATAATTAAAAAGAACATAAAAACTTAGGAAGATTGTTTGCCACATGTTGAATTTTCTTATAATCACGCTGTACATTCTGCTACTAAGATGTCACCATTTGAGGTTGTTTATGGATTTAATCCTATTACTCCTCTAGATAAGTTGCCTTTGCCACAAGAACAAGTGATGAATAGGGACAGTAAAGCAAAAGCAGAATATGTGAAGAAGATGCATCAACAGGTTAAGGAGAACTTAGAACGGAGGACTCGACAATACGAAAAGCGAGCAAACAAAGGAAGAAAGCGAGTCACCTTTGATGTTGGTGATTGGGTTTGGGTTCATTTTATAAAGGAACGTTTTCCAGCCCAAAGACGGTCTAAGTTGTTACCGCGAGGAGATGGTCCTTTTCAGGTGTTGGAGAAAGTGAATGACAACGCCTACAAATTGGACTTACCGGGTGAATATAATGTAAGTGCCACATTTAATGTTTCGGACTTAACCCCTTATGACAATTCTACAGATTTGAGGACAAATCCTTTTCATGAAGGGGGGTTGATGTGAGCACATCCAAGCCAATCAAGGAGATTGATCCAAAAGTCTTGCCATTAGGACTTATCACACGATCTAAGGCAAAGAAATTTAGGGAAGTTCTTTCTCTCACTTGTGCTAAAGTTTCTGACTCTTTCGAAAGTGAATGTGCCTTAGAAAATAAGTTTTATAGTGTGTTGCATGCTGATATGTGACATACTTATGCCATACTACTTATATTGGTAAGTTTAGTATTTATATATATTATGCTAAGTATTTTTTGAATTGGGTTGATAATATTTTTATTGTCTTCAAGTTATTTGTGTGTTAACGAATAAGTGTGCACTTCATTACAACTTATTAGACTATGTTATATTAAGTTTACATAACTTTGATAAGTATTATATTATTTTGTAACATGTACATAAAAGGACTCTATCGCACGAGTGAATATACAGCTCACCTTCAGCTCAAGTCAACTCAGAGGCTTGTTCCCCAGCTCAACTTAGCTCAGAGTGCCCTAGACCAGGTCATGTCAGCTCATTTCATTTTTAGCTAGCTGAATTCAGCTCAGTTTAGCTCCAGTTAGCTCACCTCCAGCTCCACTAGCTCAATTTCAGCTGACAAGTCCAAAAGTAGCTGAATAGTGTCCTACGTGTCGGGGAGTACACTAGTGCACATGTGGCAGCCTAGGTGGCGTCCAAGCATGTAGATGTGCATGTGCCAGCCTTGAACACATGTGGTGCACATGTGTGACCAAAAACCAGCCCATTCTTGTGCATTTGTGCGGCAAATGAAGAGATAAGAACAAGGGAAGTTATGTGTTTGAATTTCAAACGAAATTAACACATATTTAAGTGATAAACATGCCAACTCACTCTTTCTTTTACTTGGCTACAAATTAACCCCACCCAAAAGGAGTTATTTCAATTCAAATTTAAATTTTAAACTCCCTTAATGTTATCCACACAATATAATTTGGTCACCTCTTCATCCTTCTATATATATTTGTACTTCAATCATTGTTAGAAGTCAGACTTTTATTTGAAATAAAATTTACTTTATAAGTTTTCTCTCAAGTTCGGTTCTTTTTTTGAATTTCTTTCTGACATTTCAATTCTGAATTATTGTGTCAATCTTGTGATACTTCGGGTTCCTAGATCGCTATCTAGTGGGTCCAAGTCATTTGACGTAGAACAGATTAAATTCGGGTTTGTATAACAGATTGTGCGAGATCTTTTGAGTTCTTCGTTGTTCAAATTCCCAGCCAGTTTCCAGCGTTATTTCTGCCAAATTTTTTTGGAGTGTTCATAACTGCCATAGATGAATTTTGAAGCATTCATCTTCTACCTTCTTCAATTCTGTCTAGAAATTCCAGCAACATTTTTTTTTTTCAAACCTATTCAGTTTCATGTGTTTTTAAGTCTAAAACCAACCTCTTTGTTTTGTTTAATTGCAGGGAAGTGCTTGCTACAATCCTAGATCTGTTAACACTCAAGGAACGCTGTTTTACCAAGCAACGCCATATCAAATTTGTAATCATTTGGAAAATCTAGGATAAAGTTAAAAAAATTGAATATAGGGGTGTGTGCCTCACACGGTTTAGCCACACGCCCGTGTCTCAGGCTGTGTAACCTTCGAACTAGGGATACATAGCTGTGTCCCAGACCTGTGTCCTCACCCATGTAACTCTCTGAGTAGGGTCACACGGTCGTGTCGCATGCCCTGTGTGCCAGGCCATGTAACTCTTTAAGTTTCCCCACATGCCCATGTGCCAAGCCGTGTGCTAGGCCTTATGCCACACAGTTGTGTTGCCAAACACACGGCTGAGTCACACACCCGTGTCTAAGGCCTTGTGGACATAAATTAACCTAAAAACAAGTTATTTCCTATACCATTTTATGCATAACCATTTAAACAAATTGTGCACACTTACAAGGCATCAAACTATACCTAATCATGCATATATTTGCCACTCCAAAGGTCCTAATTAAACTAACCAATATGCCTTTCAAAGGCACCTCAAAGGCAATCATCAAAAATTACCTAAACATGTCAATTTACCTAAATTCAAACATCAATATCTAGTTCAACATTTACCAAAACGTGCCACAAACATATCCGTTAACACACCAATTCAAACATACCATTTGAACCATTCAAACATGCATAGTAGCATAACCAAGTTAACACAATTTGACAAAGTGTCACATGGTGCCAAAACAAGATAACATCCATAACTTACAAAAGCTAGTTTATCAACCAAACATTCATCACAATGACATTACAAGTCCACCTATACATGCCATTATAACCTTGACCAAAAAAATCAAAAACTACCTATATTTATGCTAGATAGTGTGATAGATCTCTGATGATCTTCCAAACCAGTTGAGCTTTCGATAATCTATAAAATATAGGAAAAAAACTATGTAAGCACATAATGCTTAGTAAGTTCGTAGAAAATGAAACATAACTTACCTTTTCATTTACATAACAATAAATATAAGCATAATATAACCCAAACCACAAGCATGGCATAAGCCTATGCATCATCATCAGTACACAAGTTAGTGCATTTATACATAACTCATTTGGATTAAACACATGATAAGTCATTTCCATATAAAAATACATCATTTGAATCATTCATCCTTTTCATGAGTTTATCCATAATTCCATTTGAAAACTTACCATTTCCCTTTTCTTTCCCTTTGAACCATTTAGAATATCATCGGATACTCGGGAAAGCTCACATGAAGTGTGCTTAAACATATAATCGTAACCTTTCCTTTACATCATTGCTCACATGAGTTGTGAATTGGGCATGCTCACACGAGCTGTGGGTAAGAATGTAAGCTACATGATGCTACTCACAGGAGCTGTGGAGTATTTGCAAAAAATACAGGACCTCAGCTATCGGTAGGGCATTCAAGACTAGCACCAAAAACATGAAATCCTTAATGACATGTCATTTGTATCCTATGAATTCCTAAGGTTCAACCGGGACTTGGTTTCTGTCAAATCATCATGGAATTAACACATTTATATTTAAATAATATATTAAACATTCAATTTAACTAACATTAAAATCATCACAAGCTCCTACAAACTTACCTTGACTATTAGGGACGTGAAGGTAAATTGAGCTAATTCGAAGCTTTTACTTTGCCTCGATCTAGATTCATATGTGGTCTATCATGATCCAAATAGACAAATTTCAATCCATTTAACACCTCTAGTGTTTAATTTAGTCCACATTTCATATTTATACAAAATTTCTATTTTTCCCCTAACATTTTAACTTTTTACAATCTAGTCCTTAAGCTTATAAATTGGAATTTAAGGATTTTAATCCCTCTCATAGATTAATCGAGTTCTTTAGGGACTTAATCTAACCCAAACAAATTATCATTTCATAAATTTGTCATGAACTTTTACTATTTTTTATAAACAAATCCCTAAATGCAAATTTCATCAAAAATCACTTTACAAAACTTGTTTATTTATCAACAAAGATCATATTCTAGAATTTAACATCAAGAACCATTCAAAAACATTCATGGTATAACCGTCAACCTTGAATAGTCTTACAAATTAATCCCCGAGTTAGTAGATTAAGCTAAAAAGACCTCAAAAACATATAAATCATTAAAAATAGAGTTGAAATCACTTACATGTAGGCAATTGTAGTAGCTAAACCAAAAACCCTAAAAATGACTATTTTTTCTTTTGATTTTTGGTGGAAGAAGATGGAAGAAGATGAAATCATTTAGTTTTATTTATTTTAACCTTTAATTGCCCACTTACCTTTTTATCCTTTAATTAATATCAAAATTTCATTAAGACCTTGCCACGCACATCCACTATCTCATATAAATGGTCTAATTTAAATCCATTTGGTTTTATTTCCATAGTCATTTGTCCCTTTTAACTAATGGAACTCAACTTTTATACTTTATATGATTTAGTCCTTTTCACGTAAATAATCATGCAAACATCAAAATTTCTTAACGAAATTCTAATATGACCTTACTAACAACCTGTAACACCCTTAACCCATATCCGTTGCCGAACTAGGGTTAAGAGGCATTACAAGACATATCAGAACACTTTACTTTCATTTCACAATATCAATAATACAACATTATTTCATAAGCATTCATATTCACATAGTCCCTTTAGAAGGTTTACGAGACCTTAAACATGCTTTAGAAAAGGTTCGGGATTAAACCGATCTCATACAGAAACTTTACGGAACTTAGAAAATTTTTCTTTCTAAATAGGGCACATGCCCGTGTGGCTAGGCTGTGTGCCTCACATGACTATGCCTTAGACTGTGTCTTAGTGTGTCAGGCCTGTGTGCAATGTTGACTTAGGTCACATGGCCTGTCACATGCTCGTGTGTCTGGCTCGTGTGCAATGCTAACTAGCTTCCAATTGGGACAGTGAAGGACACAGCTGAGCTACATGCCCGTGTTCTCAACTGTGTTGGCAACTATAGGCCATTTACAAGGCCAAATTGCCACCCATTAGGGTCATATCTACAAGTATCAATCAAGCATCATTATATGAACCAAAACAACCAAAACATATCAATTTCAATATACCAACCTCTCATCAAAAACATACTAATCTTTGCATCACATAACATGGACTAGATACATCCATATTCAAATTTATTAACAAGCCATATCACATGACTATATATATATATACATATCCAAAAACATAGCTTAACATTTCTAGCCTCTATACATGCCATATTTCAATATGTAGTCAAAAGGTACCAAAATTTAGTTTGATAGTGTGGTGATAATCCTCGATGATCCCCGGTATCCATCGCCGGATTAGGGTTAAAGATATTACCGGACAGATCGAAACTTTTACAGACGTTACATAATACAATTCATTAAATGCAATCAAAGTATCCTTTTAATAGGTCAATGAGACCTTAGTCATCTCTAAACAGAGTCGGAACTAAACTGAAACACATACAGAAATTCTCAGAAAATTTTAAACTTTTCAAAATTTCAGGGGTTACATGCCCGTGTGGGAAGGTCGTGTACCTCCCACGGCTGTTAGACACGTCCATGTGTCTTCCCGTGGTTGAATCTGACTTAACTCCAACGCCACCAAGCACGCCCGTGTACCTTGGCCGTGGTCAATTCTGACTTGGTTCCACGGCCACCAAGCACGCCCGTGCACTTTGGTCGTGGTCGTTCCTGATTAAACCACACAGCTACCAGGCATGTCCGTGTGCCAAGGCCGTGTACTCTTAATCAGCTACTGACTTAGTCCCATGGTCAATAGGCACGCCCATGTGCCACAACCGTGTGGCAAAATAGGCCATTTGTAAGGCCAATATGCCACCTACATAGGATTATACCTACAAGCAATTACCAATACATCTCATGCACATTTAACAACCAAGAACATATCAAAATAATCATCCAATCTCTACATTCCAATCCAATTCCAAACAGGCCAAATTTACAAGACTAAAACTCAAGTAAACACAAGCATAATTCATCCATACACTCACCATAAACTTAACCATTCTAAATACTATCAAACCATACCAAAACATGCACCATTTCTCATAATCATTAAAGCATATAACCAACACATAACTAGCCAAATCACATGGTTAAGTTGACATCTTATTCTTATACAAATAACTAGCCTATACATGCCATATCTAGCTATATACATTTCCAAAAGGTACCAAAACAAATTGAGTAGTGTGATGACGATCCTCGACGGTCCCCGAGCCTTCAGTAGCTTTGACGATCTATAAAACAGAACAAACACACACACAGAGTAAGCTTTTAAAAGCTTAGTAAGCCAAAATACAAATAAGCTTAACATGAATTGTTCATAACCGAATTGATGTATTGACCATAATGGTTCTCATAACAAATTCATCTCATTCTTTCTTTAGCTCATTTGCTTAGCCATAACTTACCACATTCTCAACTCAATAGCTTAGATGCCCATAGCTCATTTAAGCATAATTTCACATATCATCTCATCATTTCATTGCACATATTCAATTAAGTAAGTTCATATAGATACTTACCTTTCATACACACCTTGTGTACTTATCAAGCATACCTGAAACAGATTAACATTCACGTAATCGTTTATAGCTCGGAATTGCCTGTTGAACCTTTTGGAATCTAATAGATAATACAAAATACTCGGAATAGTCGTACAATGCCAACGCCCTAGATGTGGTCTTACATGTAATCAGATGTCGATGCCACTGTCCCCGACAGGGTCTTACATGAATTATTACGATGCCGATGTCCTAGACATGGTCTTACACGTAAAGATCATATTGATGCCAACGTCCTAGACGTGGTCTTACACGTAAAGATCATATCGAGGCCAACGTACCAGACGTGGTCGTACACGAAATCTCAAATCAATGCCAACGTCCCGGACATGGTCTTACATGATAAACAGAACAAATACCTATGTCAAGACATAGCTAATCCTATCTATTCCTAGGTTCATACGGGACTTCTCAAACACTGTCACTAAGTCAACCTTATCTCGGAATTCATGTACAGATCATCTCGTAAGCATTCATCGTTAACAATAGTCATATGAACATACACAGTTCAATACAATACGTTTATTTGCCTAATGACTTACCTCGAGTTTGGTTTAACGGAAATGGATACGGCTACTCAATTACTTTCGCCTTCCCACGATCTAAGTCCGATTTCTTCGGCTCTTAATCTATACATATTCAAATTTAACCCTTTTAATTACCAACATATTCATTTCAATTCAAATACACACATTTTGGGCCATTTATAATTTAGCCCTCATATTTGTACATTTATCAAATTAGTCCATTTTTCTCAAAACATCAAATACACAAAATCATCACATACTCATGCTTAGCCGAATACTTATATATATCATACCAGCCCATATTTTTCATCAAATTCATAACTTAGTCCCTCAATTTATCATTTTCTCAATTTAGCCCTATTTAGCTAAATTCATCAAAATTTCAAGAACAAAACATATTCATTAAACACACATCTTTCACTTAACACCTAAACTCATCACAAAGCTCATTATTTCATCAATGGCACATCTCATGAACATTATCAACTCTTCAAATTACATGGGCTTGATAGTAGACTAAGCAACAATCTTAAAAACATAAAAATCATCAAAATCCAAAGCCAAAACATACCCTAATTTTGCAATACAATAGCCGAATGCCCTAGCTAGTTTTCTCTTTTCTTTCTTTGCTAGTTTCGATCAAATGAAGAAAAATAAAAGATGAACACTTTCATCTTTTTTGTTTTATCAATATGACATTAACACCTATTTTACTAAATTAACCTTTTATAAACATAAAAGACAAATATAAATCAATGTCATTTTTGTCCATTAACAAACCACTAACTTATGATTGGCTTAATTGCTATATAAGGCCTCCACCTTTACAAAGCCACAACACATTGGTACTTTAACAAATAGCATGCTAGTTTTGCATTTGATGCAATTCAATCCTTTTATCAAATTAAACACAGACAGATAAATTATCTTACGAAAATTTAACACACGCTTAAACACTCATCAATGGCAAGAAAATAATATTAAAATATTATACGAACTCAGATTTGTGGTCTCGAAACAACTGTTCCGACTAGGGTCTAAACTAGACTGTTACACGTGGGCTATCAGTAGCTTCGATAATCTATAACACAATGCAAACACACACAAAGTAAGCTTTCAAAAGCTTAGTAAGCCATATACAAATAAACTTATCACCTAGAACATTTATAAAGCATTTAATTCATATAAACTATGGCATAACACAATAGCGAATTCATATTTCTCATTTAACTCAATTGTTCTTAACCACTTGTTTACAACATGTCACATTCCCATGTAACTCATTTAATCATAGTACATTGGTATATAACACATCTTATTTCAACGTTCTCATACATATATCTCAATCCACATTTCTATATATACTTACTTTTCATACTCAAACTTTGCATACATTTCCAACATACCTGTATCAGATACACATTTCACATAATCATTCATTTCTCCAAGTGCCCGTTGAACCATTCGGAATTAGTAAGGATACTCAGATCTCTTTGAAAATTTGTACAACGCCAACTTCCTAGACGTGGTCTTACATGTAATCAAATATCGATGCCACTGTCCTAGATAGGGTCTTACACGTAATCATGTACGATGCCAATGTCCCAGACATGGTCTTATACGTAAATCATAAATCGATGCCAACGTCTCAGACGTGGTCTTACACGATAACACATATCGGAAACCTATGTCATGACATTTGTATCCTAACTATTCCTAAGGTTCATACAGGGCTTTTTGGACATTGACACATTGTCGAAACTTTCTCGGATTTCATATATACATCTTCCATAGTCATTCATCACAATTCAATTTCATATAAGCATGAATAAATCAACTCAAACACATTTATTTGTATATAGACTTACCTCATACGAATTCGGATGGAAATAAACGATTACTCGACCACTTTAGATTTCCCCCGATCTAATTCTGTTTTCTTTGGTTTTTGATCTATACACATTCAAATTTAACTTATTCATTCACCAAATCATTCAATTCAATCCATATACACATATTTAGGGCATTTTACAAATTAGCCCTCACATTTTCACATTTTGACATTTTAGTCCCTATTTAATAAAATCACAAATTACACATAATTTCGTTTTACCCATGCTAGGCCGAATGTTAGTATACTTCATATAAGCCTATATATTTCATTTATTTCACATTTTAGTCCCTCAAAATATCATTTTCTCAATTTAGCCAAAATTTACTCAAATTCATCAAAAATCCAAAAACAAAACAGATTAATTTCATATCAAGCTTCCATAATTCATCAACTAACATCATTAAACTCATATAATCATCAATGACATAACTGGAAATCTTCATCAAATCTAGAAATTGAGACATGGGCTTAAGAGAACACGAAGCAACGATCACAAAAACATAAAAATCACTAAAAACTGAGCTTAAAACATACCTTGATTGAGCTAAGTGAGTGCCGAATGCAAAGGAAGCTTAAAACCCTTCTTTTCTTTCTAAAATTCGGTGATGGATGAACATAATGGACAAAATTTTGTGTTTTGTTTTATTAATCAAATATTTAATTATCAATTTCCACTTTTAACCTTAATGAAACATTAATGAAAAGCATTTAAATCATGGACATAAATGTCCACTAACTTAATAATGGCATATTAGCCTTTTAAGGACTTCTAACAAATCAAATCATAGCAATTTAGCACATTAACATATAGAATGCCACTTTACTCTTTCTGTGATTTAGTTCTTTTTCATAAATAAGCACACAAATGATTGAATTAAATCACAGAATTTTCACACACGCTTAATCACATACTATAAACACGGAAAATAATATTGAAATATTTTTTCTGACTCAGATTTGTGGTCCCGAAACTACTATTCTGACTAGGGTGTAAACCGGACTGTTACAACTCTCCCTCTTAGGGATTTTCGTCCCTGAAAATCTTACCATTGAACAGATTCAGATATTGCTGTCTCATAGTATCTTCGGGCTTCCATGTAGCCTCTTCAACACCGTGTCGATGCCACATTACTTTCACTAACAAAATTTTCTTATTTCTCAATTCTTTAACCTTACGAGCTAAGATACGGATCAATTATTCTTCACAAGTCATATCAGACAAAATCTCTATCTCCAACGGAGAAATTACATGTGAGGGATCTGATCTGTATCGTCAAAGCATCGGTACGTGAAACACTTTATGAATCTCTTCTAGCTTAGGTGATAGCGACAATTTATATGCAAATGGCCCGATACGCTCTATAATCTTATACGGCCCAATGAATCTCTGACTCAATTTGCCCTTTTTGCCAAATCGGAGTATTTTCTTCCACGGAGAGACTTTCAAGAATACTTTGTCCCCGATCTCATACTCAATATCTTTTCTTTTTAAGTCTGCATAGGATTTCTGTCGATCAGATGCTGCTTTCAAACTATCACGGATCACTTTTACCTTCTGCTCAATCTCTTTTATCAAGTCAACCATGTGAATCTTATTTTCACTGAGCTCTGACTAGTATAGTGGTGTTTGGCATTTAAGACCATATAAGGCTTCCTACGATGCCATTTTAATGCTCGATTGAAAACTATTATTATATGCAAATTCAATAAATGGCAAATACTGTTCCCACGTACCTTCAAATTCAAGAATGCAACATCTCAGCATATACTCGAGTATCTGAATAATCGGCTCGGATTGACCATCTGTCTGCGGATGAAAAGCAATACTGAAGTGCAATTTCATACCTAAAGCCTCTTGCAGTTTCTTCCAAAATCGCGAAGTAAACCTCGGATCTCTGTGTAACACCCCAAACCCAGCCTAGAAGTTAGGCCGAGTCCGACGTGTCACATTGAAGTGTTTTAGCGAAAACCTTATTTTCATTAAAAACCCTTCTAGAGAAAAGCTAAATAAAATGCAGTTTGCTTTGAAAACGAGGTGTAGCGAAAAACCATTTCCTTGTTACTATGTAAAAATTTCCTTTGACAATGAAAGCTCGTTCTTTGAAACACAATTATTTTCAAAAACTTTAAATATGCTTAAAAGAAATAGATCCAGGTTCCGTTTCAATATTACAATGCATAGTGGAAGTAATGGAATAATAATTAGAGGGAAAGCCTTATTACAATCCGAAATAAAATAACTTAAAATAAATAACTTAAAATTTAGAATTTAGATATTAAGAAAAATAGGTCTAATCGTCTTGCTAGTTGGCCACCTCTGAGTCCTTCCATTCGTCGAACCGCCTACTGAGGATCACTTGAGAAAAATAAAAGAGGGTGTGAGTTTTCGAAAACTCAGTGTGTACGACCCTCGTCAAACAAAAAAACATACACATCATAATAATAACATAATAATTTCATACATGCAATGCAGTGCAAACCCTCCCCAAATAATCCATCCGGTACACATCGTTTCCCTTCCAACCCTACACTCGTGTGGGGATTTCTAAATCAACCCACCCATCCGATACACTTCAAGGGTAGCCCGGTTGCGGTACTACCTAACGTTGCAGCAAAGCTGCTGATCATATAATGGGCTTAAAAAGCCATCGGTGGATCCATAGTTGTCAAGCAACCATGCGATCCTCATATTCTTCCTCCGTTCCATAATTCCCACCCATATGCAACCTAAATAGAATATCATATGAATGCAGCAAATGTAGATGTAACATCCATAAATCTTACATTCAACACATAGGGTTATTTTAGTCATTTCATAGTCAAGGGTATTTTGGTAATTCTACATTACAGGGGTAATTCAGTAATTCTTAACAGTATGGGTCTTAATTACGAACCTTGGCCTGTCAACAAGTCTTCGCGGCTAAAGTGAACAGACACTACGCACCAGGTAGGATTCGAGAGAAGAGGAGGTGGGTCTCTAGGACCGCTTAAGTACCAAGCTCTCACTAGATCCAATCCTAGACATGCATATGTCCATTGCCACACTCTACCCTAGCGATTTGTCCATAGACATGTTTGATTATTAAATTAAGTTTTATGCTATTTATGAATTTTTTAGAACTAGGCCTAGAGTCCATTAAAATCCTGGCATGCATTTTTAAAATTCTATAAGGCCCACTATGCCCAATCATGTCCAAATAGCCCATTAAGCCCAATCATGTCCATATAGCCCATTAAGCCCAATCATGTATATGTAGCCTATTAGGCCCGATTATAATCAAATCATACAACTATCCATATCAATCTGTAACACCCCAAACCCGGTCTAGACATTATGACCGGATCTAGCATGTCACATAAAAGGGTTGTTTAAAAGCTACTCGTTCGTTAAAAACTTCGTATTCTTTTTAAAACTCCGAACTTTGCTGTTTGTGAAATTTAGATTTTCTTTAATTGTTTTCTTATAAAAATGTTATTATTGTTTTCGAAAACTTGGTTTGTTACTGAAGTTTAATTAAGAAATTACGGAAACATGACATTTTGAAAAATGATTATTGTCGTCTTAAGAAAACCCAGAGTTTAATCATTAATAGTTTAAAAATAACTGAAATGAAAGTTTAAAAGAAAAATAAAATCCAATGGCCCTTATTACATAATATTAAACCCAAATTAAATAATCATAAATAAAGTAATACGGATTTACTAATTTTCGTGAAAGGTAACTCCTATGTATGGCCACCACCGAGTCCTCCACAGCTCCAAATCCTCTAACGCTGGGGATTACTTGCATGGTTAAGAAAAAGGGGGTGAGTTACGAGAACTCAGTGTGTAATCCCCTAAACGGTCACTAACTGGGCCCGAGCCCATATGACATCAAACTGGGCCTAAGCCTTATAATCATGAAAGTGCAGATAATGTAATGCAACCCAACCCAAGCCAGCCAATCACGCCCCCATACCAACCATTCGTCACCTGTGGGGACCAAGTCAACCCACCCCACCAATCACACCAATGTTGCAGACAAGCTGCTAATCAGAACATTTGTGAGAGCCACTAGAGTCATAATATGTAGATATATATATATATATACTGTGGCTATGCCACCAGGCTACACTGCTCTTTAATCATTAACCCGCCCCATGCAACATGATAAAATGCAATATACATATCAACATATAAAAGTGTAATGTAAACATATACACGATACTTGACAACACTAGGGGTAAAACGATCATTCAACCCATCAAGGGTATTTTAGTAATTTCGCAACCTAGGGGTATTTCGATAATTTACCCTCTAAGGGTATTTTAATAATTTCAAATTAAATGGCCTTTCCGAAGGCCTTCTGTCGCCTCGAGCGATTCGGGACCCTTTTTGGGTCTTTACAGAATTATTGGGTCTAAAGTCCATTTTAGGCCCAAACGGGCCCACACACTCATGTGGCCCATTTCGCACAATTTTGATCTCAGATTTGCAGGTTTGACATTTGGAGTTATCATTTGACAGTTTTTCAGTAGTTTTGCCCAAGTGGGCCGGATAGCCCGTTGGGCCCATTTGGCCCGTTTTGGCTCGGTTAAGCCCGTTACAGTCTCAGTATCGCGAGAGTGTTGGTGACACTCTCCACGACTCAACGTCATGAATCATGTCTCGATTTACCACTACAAGTGCTCGCACGCTCGAGTGGTCACAATTACCAGCTTTTCGGCTTTTGGCCGTTTCACAGTATACCACATGCAATCATCGGAGTGGATGTCAGATTACACACCTAATTACGAGTGTAGGTTGAACCCTCGGGATTACGCTCCTATAAATCCATATACTTCAACCATTAGCCTTAACCATCGTGAGACATATTCATTAGGTTGAAAACGACAACTCACCACACTACTTACCAAGAACGACGGCAACTCTTGCTATGCTTGAACGTTCAGTCTACTCTCTTACGAAGTGGAGTCCTTAAAGAATAGCACAAGTTAATGATGTTGTTCAAAACTATGAAGGAAAGGCCTTTCGGCCTAAATGAACTTAGAATAAAGAACAACAAACCATCCCCCCATTCGGCCATAGCCATCCTTACCAAGGTGCCACAGATTCGGCAACTGACCAATAAAGGTTTCGACTTCCTTAAAGGAACAAACCAGATTTACCCACCAAGGGTAATTCGATAATTTACCCACCAAGGGTAATTCAGTAATTTACCCACCAAGGGTAATTCGATAATTTAACCACCAAGGGTAATTCAGTAATTTACCCAACAAGGGTATTTTAGGAATTTACCAACCAAGGGTAATTCGGTAATTTACCCACCAAGGGTAATTCGGCTTTTAACCGATTCACAGACCATAGCATTTATAGAACAAACAAGACTGTGAGATTACACACCTTGATTACGAGTGTGCTGCCAACCCCTTAGCACCGATCCTTGTTTCACCAGGTTTTGCTAAGTCCTTTCCAAATATCAGTGAAGATTAAGAATCCCTGAAATCATCCTGCGATACAAAGCACCCTAACAGGAAGAAACGAGATAACGATGCGATTGCCCAAATGGGCCCGCACGCTCGTGTGGCCCATTTAGCCCACTTCTAGCCATAGATATGAGATTCACATAGACCAGTTCAATATCTACTACACAATCATAAAATTTATTCATATGGGCCCACTTGGCCCTTTTCGACCCATCGTGGCCCAAACTGCATCAACCTATAAGAATACTCATGGTTGCCTCAACTGTCGCGTCGAAGCTCTTACACATGCGCTCGCACGCTCGTGTGGCTACCATTGCCGTGTGACCGGCATTTCGGCATTTACCGCTCTACAGCTAGAGTAGTGCGAAATACACACCTAATAGGAATCTGGAGTTAATCCGCGCTTCGAACACTCCTATGCCCAAACGCCAACCAAGGTGTGCTTACTCTTCTCATAGATCACTCTATTTAAAGCCAGCTTCTCATCTTCCCTCATGCTAGCTTCCCGATGTGGGATCCTTCCTTCAGTAGAGTTTAAATCCAACACAAACTCTGGCCGTCCAATCCGCAAAATAAACACTCCCTTGCTTGACATAAGATTCGAACTGTAACATCCTAGAAAGGGCCTATGCATTTTCGGTTTAATTGTACAAAGTGACATGTTTTATGTACTAAGAATAAATTTTGAATATTTTTGGAAACCCAGAAATGAATGAAAATGATTTGGAAATGAACATTTTTGGAAACCTGAAAATGTATGGACATGATTTAGAAATGATTCAAAAGAGGAAAGTGAACATTTCGGGAAACTTGGAAATGTAAGGAAATGTCAAGTTTACAGAGCCGAACGAAAATTTTTGGAAACTTAGAAATGACATAGAAATGTCGAGTTTTAAAGTTTAAAAGAGGAAATTAGGGCAAGGTGGCCTTAAAAGAAAAAGTTGGTGAAATTTGATACACAAACAGGCTTGGAAAAGTGGCCTGAAGATGTCACTTAGGGCCTCTGGAAATGGCGCCACATGCAAGGTGTTGGGCCTGAGTTCGAGTCACTTGGGAAGCAAATAAAAGAAATTTTATTTTGCTTCCAGAAGCCTGAGGTGGACGGCACAAGCCTTCTAGAAAGGAGGAGTTTTATTTTCATAAATATTCGATTAATAAGGTGATAAATAAGGGATTTAATTTGGATTATTTTTGAAGAGATAATAAAGGATTATTCTCTAATTATTTTAAATTAAGGAGATAAACTTATCAATAAAGAAGAGTGGTGGCCAAATAAGGGATTCTGAGTAGTAATTTCGGCTATAAAAGGAAGAAAATAGGGCTACTCATCAATTTTTCTTCCTCCTCTTCTCTCTGCCAAATTTCTGAGTGCTCTCTTCTCTTCTCTTCTCTTTTTCTTTTGTCAAGCTGAATCTATAGTCCACCATTGTCAAAATTCTCAAGTTTTCTTTTCTTCCTATTTCTTCTTACCAATCCATTCAAAAACCGAATCTTGGAAGGGCTTCAAGCATAGGTGCTGTTGATTTCTTCAAAGGTAAGAACAAGTTTGATTTCCATTCTTTTCTTTTAGATTAACCGAGAGATAATCTAACCCCATACATATTATGGTTGCCGAATATGGAAGGATCTTTCGGATTATCAGAGTAGTCGACTAAAAGGAGAAGTATTCGGGATTTTTAAGATTAAGGTAAGACATGTGAATATTCGGCCCAAGGCCTTGATTTATGTTTCGACGATTAAGATTAAGTCTAATGTAAGGTTTTAGGGATTTCGACATTCCTAGGGAAACAAGGAACAGTTTTGGGATTTGTTGGTGTTCCAATCGACAACAAGGTAAGAATACTAATCCTACTAGGATTTGGAATCTTGGCCGAATGGCTTTTTATTAAGGTAATAAGTGATAAATCAATGTAGGGATTGAGGATCTAAGCATTAGATCAAGCTTTTCGGGATCTCAAGGAAATTTTAAGTGAATCAGGTGTGTACCTCACACTACTTCATAATATGTATTATGGCTATGATAATTAAAATATGTGATATTAAGAATATGAAAGTGGCTAAAGTACCATGTTATGGTACAAAGTACCCAGGTACGTTTCCTACTCCTACTAAGATTTCGAAATATGTTAGTTGTAACATGAGAATATGATAAGAATGTGAACTTTGGCATATTACGCATATTATTATTATGGGGCATATGGGTTTGTTTGAAAGAGGAAGAGAATGTGGTGACCTAAGACCACGAACACGGTGACCTAAGACCGTGAAATCTGAAAAGTGGTGACCTAAGACCGCAGTAATCTGAACGTGGTGACCTAAGACAACGAATGCGGTGACCTAAGACCGCAAATTGTGTGTAGCGGAAGGAGGGTCGACTTAGTAGTCCCCACGGTGTGATTGGCAGGTACGGGGGTGTGTAGCGGATGGACAATTAGGTTTGGGTTTGGGAATGCATCATAACTTGTATTCTATGTTTTGAATGTGTAACTCTTGTATGCCTAATTCTATTATGATTTAATGTCGTGTACACGTTGAGTCAGTTTGACTCACCCCGTTGTGGGACTATTTTCAGGTGACGAACAATAATGGATCGGGCTCGGTAGAAGCTTAGGGATGGCCATGCACAGCAAGGAATTTAATTAATGTGGATTTTATTTTTATCAAGTACTTAAACTTAAAGTTTGGGGAATTATTTGATGTAATAAGGCCATAATGCCATAGTTGGTTTTCTTTAATTCTTTTACTCTTATTTATTCTGTTTACAAATTATTATTTATGGATTCAAGTAATTTATTTTGAAGTAAACCCTAAATGTTTATCACCTTAAATAAATGGATTTCAATGTAAGATAAATTGGTTTTCAATAAAAGCCCAACCAAAACAATATTTTTTTTAATCGCACACGTTTTCTCTAAGTAACAAAAGAATTTGAAACCGATTTTGTTGAGGAACAAACCAAATCTGGTCAAAGCTCGTGGGCCGGGTTTGGGGTGTTTCAGTTTGGTATCAGAGCCCAGTTTTAAACTCTCGGCCTGGGGTTTAAAGCCCATTATGTTTTGAAATCAAGGCCCAAATAAATTTTGAGAAAGTTTTTGAGCAGGATTTTTGGCATGGCACCTAAGTCTCCGACCCGCAGTCCACCAGGTAAGTACCCCTAACTATCTGTATGATTACGTGATTTACGAATTATGGAAGGGTAGAAAAGGCATGGAACGTAAAATAGCATGATAGGTACTTGAACCCTAGGACTAGTTTACTCAAACACAAACACATAAGACTTAATTGACTAACTAAACAACCCTATGGCTAAGTCGCCGAGTTAGGGTGTGGCAACCCCTGTGCGCATGTCTAGGATTGGATCCTAAGAGCACGGTACTTAAGCAGTCCTAGTGACTCACCTCCTCTTTGCTGGAATCCTACCTGGTGCGTAGCTTCGGTTCACCCTAACCAAGAGGACTCGGTCACAGGCTAAACGCAATAACTAAAACCCGAAAGGGAACTAGCAGTATTTTTATAAAAACCCTAGTTTTAAAACTCTTAAAATTACCTTTTAAATTTGTGAAAACCATCTTTACAAAATTTTCCGAAAAATTTCCGATTTATGAAAATTACAAAAATACCCTTAGTGGTAAAATTATCAAAATGCCCTTGGTTTATAAAACGACCACTACCCAACAGCTTTACCAAAATTTCATTATTTTATAAATGTTCAAAACCCTAATTTGCAAACTATCAAAAATACCTTGATTTTGGAAAATTACAAAATTGCCCTAAACTACAAAAATTACCAAAATGACCCGATTTCCAAAATTTTTGCAACATCACTATTTTGGAAAGTACAATTCTCAAAAAGAACCCTCAAAGTTTTGCAACTTTTGAAATATCCCTGGTTTGTTAAATTTTACAAATTTACCTTGGTTTATTACCAAAATACCCCTGAGATTCAAAATTATCGAAATACCCTCGGATTTCAAATTTACCAAAATACCTCGGGAATTTAAAAATTCCAAAATACTTTATGACAGAATCATCAAGGAACATTTTCTTTTGAAAAATTAAGAAAATACCCCTGTAGGACAAATTACGAAAATACCCCTGGGTAGTGGAAAAAAACAACAACAATGAAAACTACAACATTTCTCTGAATGAACGAAAGTTCATAATTGGTTGATGAATGTGAACGTGACTTTCTGAATAGTGAACTTGAGCTGAAAACTTTGTTTGATCGAAAGAACCACTTTTAAACATCTCTTTTCATAAAACTTCTTCGCGGGTAATCAAGTGAAACAAGGACTAATTCATAAAACTCTTAAATCAGATTAAATCGCGATGTTAGAAAATGAGTTCTAGGGGACGTGGTCATCGTGGACGGGATAAGAGGAGTCTTGGACCGTCAGAATCGTCTAAGAGTCTTCAGAAAAGACCGAAGGTTGAGAATTCTGCTTGTGTTTTTAAGCTAACTACTAAAAATCCGCACTCGTCCGTGTGCTCTCGGTGTGGAAGGTATCATGTTGGCGAGTGTTGGAACCGAGATCGGGAATGTTTTAGATGTAAGTCTAAGGCTCATTTGGTTAAGAATTGCCCTCAGGCAATGAAGGTTTGTGGTTTAAACCATGGAGGAAATGGTCATGGAACACCCGGTAGAGGTGCTGAAGGTTCAGAGGTGAGACACTTGGATATGATAGCGGTTAAGTTCCTTGTTTTTGGAGTACTATTTATTGTTTTAGAGATAGTTCATTCTTGTGTTACAAGTGAACTGTTTGAAACTCTGGATGTGAACTTAGAGACTGTGCCTAGAAGGTAAGATAGTTTTTTAAGATCGAGTGCGCAAAGAATAGCGTAGTGGGGTGAGTTAGACCGTACGATGGTTCGTTAATAAGTAATTTCGAGGACGAAATTATTTTAAGCGGGGTAGAACTGTAACATCCTGGAAAGGGCCTATGCATTTTCGGTTTAATTGTACGAAGTGACATGTTTTATGTACTAAGAATAAATTTTGAATATTTTTGGAAACCCGAAAATGAATGAAAATGATTTGGAAATGAACATTTTTGGAAACCTGAAAATGTATGGACATGATTTAGAAATGATTCAAAAGAGGAAAGTGAACATTTCTGGAAACTTGGAAATGTAAGGAAATGATTCAAAAGAGGAAAGTGAACATTTCTGGAAACTTGGAAATGTAAGGAAATGTCAAGTTTACAGAGCCAAACGAAAATTTTTGGAAACTTAGAAATGACTTAGAAATGTCGAGTTTTAAAGTTTAAAAGAGGAAATTAAGGCAAGGTGGCCTTAAAAGAAAAGGTTGGTGAAATTTGATACACAAAAAGGCTTGGAAAAATGGCCTGAAGATGTCACTTAGGGCCTCTGGAAATGGCGCCACATGCAAGTTGTTGGGCCTGAGTTCGAGTCACTTGGGAAGCAAATAAAAGAAATTTTATTTTGCTTCCAGAAGCCTGAGGTGGACGGCACAAGCCTTCTAGAAAGGAGGAGTTTTATTTTCATAAATATTCGATTAATAAGGTGATAAATAAGGGATTTAATTTGGATTATTTTTGAAGAGATAATAAAGGATTATTCTCTAATTATTTTAAATTAAGGAGATAAACTTATCAATAAAGAAGAGTGGTGGCCAAGTAAGGTATTCTGAGTAGTAGTTTCGGCTATAAAAGGAAGAAAACAGGGCTACTAATCAATTTTTCTTCCTCCTCTTCTTTCTGCTGAATTTCTGAGTGCTCTCTTCTCTTCTCTTCTCTTTTTCTTTTGTCAAGCCGAATCTATAGTCCACTATTGTCAAAATTCTCAAGTTTTCTTTTCTTCCTATTTCTTCTTACCAATCCATTCAAAAGTTGAATCTTGGAAGGGCTTCAAGCATAGGTGCTGTTGATTTCTTCAAAGGGAAGAACAAGTTTGATTTCCATTCTTTTCTTTTAGATTAACCGAGAGATAATCTAACCCCATACATATTATGGTTGCCGAATATGGAAGGATCTTTCAGATTATCAGAGTAGTCGACTAAAAGGAGGAGTATTCGGGATTTCTAAGATTAAGGTAAGACATGTGAATATTCGGCCAAAGGCCTTGATTTATGTTTCGATGATTAAGATTAAGTCTAACGTAAGGTTTTAGGGATTTCGACATTCCTAGGGAAACAAGGAACAGTTTCGGGATTTGTTGGTATTCCAATCAGCAACAAGGTAAGAATACTAATCCTACTAGGATTTGGAATCTTGGCCGAATGGCTTTTTATTAAGGTAATAAGTGATAAATCAATGTAGGAATTGAGGATCTAAGCATTAGATCAAGCTTTTCGGGATCTCAAGGAAATTTTAAGTGAATCAGGTGTGTACCCCACACTACTTCATAATATGTATTATGGCTATGTTAATTAAAATATATGATATTAAGAATATGAAAGTGGCTAAAGTACCATGTTATGGTACAAAGTACCCAGGTACGTATCCTACTCCTACTAAGATTTCGAAATATGTTAGTTGTAACATGAGAATATGATAAGAATGTGAACTTTGGCATATTAAATAATATGGGGCATATGGGTTTGTTTGAAAGGGGAAGAGAATGTGGTGACCTAAGACCACGAACACGGTGACCTAAGACCGTGAAATCTGAAAAGTGGTGACCTAAGACCGCAGTAATCTGAACGTGGTGACCTAAGACCACGAATACGGTGACCTAAGACCGCAAATTGGTGTGTAGCGGAAGGAGGGTCGACTTAGTAGTCCCCACGGTGTGATTGGCAGGTACGGGGGTGTGTAGCGGATGGACAATTAGGTTTGGGTTTGGGAATGCATCATAACTTGTATTCTATGTTTTGAATGTGTAACTCTTGTATGCCTAATTCTATTATGATTTAGTGTCGTGTACACGTTGAGTCTGTTTGACTCACCCCGTTGTGGGACTATTTTCAGGTGACGAACAATAATGGACCGGGCTCGGCAGAAGCTTAGGGATGGCCATGCACATCAAGGAATTTAATTAATGTGGATTTTATTTTTATCAAGTACTTAAACTTAAAGTTTGGGGAATTATTTGATGTAATAAGGCCATAATGCCATAGTTGGTTTTCTTTAATTCTTTTACTCTTATTTATTATGTTTACAAATTATTATTTATGGATTCAAGTAAATTTATTTTGAAGTAAACCCTAAATGTTTATCACCTTAAATAAATGGATTTCAATGTAAGATAAATTGGTTTTCAATAAAAGCCCAACCCAAACAATATTTTTTTTAATCGCACACGTTTTCTCTAAGTAACAAAAGAATTTGAAATCAGTTTTCTTAAGGAACATACCAAATCTGGTCAAAGCTCGTGGGCCGGGTTTGGGGTGTTTCACGAACCTTTGCCCTCTCCTCTGCTCCAGACACTACATGCCACCACAACACAAGCTCCTTTTATGTCTTAAAACATGCTCAACTAAATATAAGTCTATGGGCCAAAGTCTAAGTTCATTTAAAAGGGAAATCAAAATGAAATGCAACGGCCAAGACTTGAACCTTGGACCCCTTGCTTCCTTGTGGCGTCATTCCCTTGTCCCTTATATGGCGTCATTTGCCACTAGGCCACAACTCCTTTTGTGTCATTTTTCTCAAAATTTTATTCTTAAAGCCTACCTTCTAAATCCTAGGATTTTATTCACCTAAAACCAAAATTTTTCCTAAAGCCCAAGTTTGATCCCGGGACTTCATGGGAGCCCCCTAACATTCCAAAATCACTCACCTAATAGGTCCAACTTCGTTCTCTTATTCTCAAAAATTTTTTAAATGCTCCCAAGCCCAAGGCCCGGCCCAATTCTACTAGGCCCAAATTTGGGGCGTTACACAACTTATCTCAAGTGTATAACATGATTTCATATCAAATCATCACCAATCAATAATATACTTACTTACTTATTAACTTTAGCTTTCACAAGCTTATTCAATTCGATTCTCATATTACATTCAATTCTCACTTTCATATAGCCAAATAAGCACATTTTGGGAAATAACATATTTAATCACATATCTTTCTCATATGAATCACATATCATCACTTACACCCAAATTCACCTTTCATTCATATAGTATCTGACAATCTCACATATGCCACTTTATAAATCACATCTTATTCATTTGTTCATGTTTCATTTGCACATATTCACATTTCATTTGCATATACATCACATAACATTTTTTGCACATATATACTTACTTTTCATTATCAAATATTGTATACATTTCAACGTACCTGAATCAGAATGCCATTCACTTAATCACTTATTTCTCAGAATGCCTGTTGAACCGTTCGGAATCAATAAGGATACTCGGATAGCTCGGGAAGATCGTACAATGCCAATGTCCCAGATGTAGTCTTACATGTAATTAAATATCGATGCCACTATCCCAGATAGGGTCTTACACGAAATCATATACGATGCTGATGTCCCAGAGATGGTCTTACACATAATCTCTAATCGATGCCAATGTCCTAGACACAGTCTTACATGATATCTCAAATCGTTGCCAACGTCTCAGACGTGGTCTTTCACGAAATCATATCTCGAAAACCTATGTCATGACATATGTATCCTCTACTATTCCTAGGGTTCGTACAAGGCTTTTCGGACATCGTCACGTTATCGAAACTTTCTCGTATTCATATATTCTGCTTCTCGAACAATTCAATCTCATAATAACATATATATAACTTATTCAAAATACATACATTTGCATTACCATTCGGCATTGAATTCAATCATACAAATAATATGAATTTATAACATGATTTTGTAATGTCTATTAAAATATGAACTTACCTCGTTCGTAGTAATGACAAATTAAGTCGGCTAATCCGATATTTCGACTTCTCTCGATCTAGATCCGAATTCCACTTTTGCCAATCTAATTAATATCAAAATTAACTTATTTATTCAACATTTCATTCAAAAAGCACAATTGGGCATTGTTACACATTAGCCCCTAAAGTTTCACATTTATGCACTTTAGTCCTTATTACACAAATACACAAAATTACTTAAATACCCATGCTAGCTGAATTACCAAAGTGCCCTTAGCAGCCCATATTTTTCATTTATTTCACATTTCAACCCCTCAATTTACAAATTTCACAATTTAATCCTTAATAAGCATTTTTATCAAAAATCACTTTATAAAACATGTATATCAAACACCAAGCTTGCATAATTCATCATTAAACATCATAAAACTCATGAATTCATCAATGGAAACTTTCAAAATCATCAACCAATTCATAAATTAGGGCATGGGCTAGCTAGAATACGAAGCAACGATCTCAAAAACGTAAAAATTATCAAAAACCGAACAAAATCCATACCTTAATTCAAGCTAGAAGTGTACCGAACTTTAAAACTCAACCATGGCTTATTTTCTCTCCAGCATTCAGCCAAAGATGAACATGCATGGCCATTTTTTTGGTTTTGTTTATTATATTACATTATTATTTCTTAATTTACAAAACTAACCTTAATAATTTTAATGATAAAACTTATTATATAAGCCCATTACCGTCCATGCATGTTTCCAAGGGTGAAGTCACATCTTAAGGATTCCACATTATAAAAACAATAGCAATGTAGCACTTTAACAAATAGCAAGTCACTTTTGCATTTTACGCGATTAAGTCCTTTTATCAATTTAAATAACCAATCGATAAAATTATTTCACGAAACTTTCACACATATCAATTCATATGTTGTAAACACATAAAATAATATAAAAATAATTTTATGACCTCGGATTTGTGGTTTTGAAACCACTATTCTGACTAGGGTCTAAACCGAGATGTTACAACTCTCCCCCTTGGGATTTTCGTCTTAAAAAATATTACCAGAGAATAAATTAATGATTTTCTTTCACATAGCATTATCAAAATCTCACATAACTTCGGATTTCACAACTCTTTAATCATACCAACCAAGATTCTGATTTGTCTTTTGCTATACGTCATAGTAAACTGAATCATCACGTCATAGATATAAGAAACACTTTATGAATCATCTCGAGTTCTGACGGTAATTTAAGTTGAAGAAGTCATTGATATTGCCTTTTCAGTTCTCTTTTTAGTTGAGTCTAGAAATTCCAATCTCAGCAATATTTTCACAAATACTTAGTTATCTTACTGAAATTCAATGCTTTTACGTATCAATTCTGCATAAGTTTTTTGTCAATCTAAAATTGCTTTCAAGCTGTTACAAATTACTTTTACTTTCTCTTCAATTTCTCTGATCAAAGTATCTTTATGAATCTTTCTCTTACACAGTTCAATCCAGTACAACAAGGTTCGGTAATTGTAACTATACAATACTTCATACAATACCGTCTTTATATTCACATGATTACTCAACCAACGATAATAGTCTTTCTTAGTTGTTTTCAAACTCTAAAACACAATGACAAATAAATATTTCAAGAATTTGAATTGCGTTTCCCGATTTCAATGCAATCTCATACTCACAGATTACTATAATTTCCCTCAGAATCACAACATGAGTTTCAGATCTCAATCTGAAATAATGATGATTGGCACCATGTGTAGACTTATCATCTCAAGAACAGATAACTCTATCCTTTTCAATGATAAGGATAATCCCGATACAGAATTCATCAATACTCTATTTCTATAATCAACAAAGTCAAAAATATCACAGTTCACACTCATTCATTAATACCATATCTCAGAATGTCGTGCTTCATGTTACTCTCGTACAAACAGACTAACTGACACTATGAGGTACCTATAACAATGGTTATACAATCTCAGAGCTGCTCAGTATAGACACTTTATCTCAAAGCAATAAATAAGCATCAATTCCACATCTGAAGTTCTGAATCAGAAATCAATTTATGCTGAACCCCTTTTTAACTTATAATTTGATAACACATTTCTAAGTTTCACATCTTCACTAAATAACATCTATTTAGCTTCTAACTCAGCTAACAACTGTTCATCATCTGATAAGATCAATCACGTATTCATTGCTCATAAACCACACAAGAGTTTCCCATTCGAAACATCCAAAAATATAATTGTTTTCCTCGGATAATAATTACTTACAGACTCAAAAGTTTTTCAACGATTCTAGCTAACCTTGCTGTGCCAAGTTCGGATCTTTCTCTGACATTAAACATTTTAAACTCTTATAGTCATCAAATAAGTCACATAACTCTTTTTACGTAGCTTTAACTGTATAGAATCACAATATATCCCTACACATTCCTGTATTATAACACATTTCGAACCATTCAATAATGTATGGCTGAAAATCATAATCTCTTTATTTAACTCAGACTGAACTAGAATTGATGTTTCGGTTGAAAATATCTTTGTGCAAAAGAAAGCTTCAACAATTGAACTAACTTTAATCTACTACAACATTTCTCAGATAGAACCATTCCGATAGATATAATTCTGTATCAAGTCTTCAAGAATACAAATTCTTCTTCCAGACTATCCTTCAATCCATGCATGTATGTTCAAAGTTTATTTCCAGTTCGTAGATAGATTCAAACACATATAACCCAATTAATTTTTTAATCAAATAATTCAGATCATACTAACTACTGAATCGGACTTTTTGAAGAAATCTTTCGTCTCATTAGAAGGATAACGCCACACATATCATTATACAGATTGATCTTAATCTTCTATCATTTTCACTTTTATCAATGTCGAACCTTCACAAGAATTAGAAAAGAGTTTATAATGAAGCTGTCTCATATATTAATCATCGAAACTCTGAATTATACTGAAATCACTTTAACCAAATAGAAATCATTGGGCTTTACTAAGAACGATGTCTCAACTCTATAATAAATATATATCCCGATTATCAATGAAGCATTTGAACACAGAAAAGAATCAAATATGATTTAAATAGCAACCGTTGCAGAAACACAACTTCTATAACTCTGAGGACAATACCACTGTACTCTCACATTTCAAGCCAGAAATTATAATCATAATAGACATAGTTATCTCTGTCAAATAAAGATCTCTTGCAGATAATCACGGAATCATAAGAAAACCGGAATAGCGATATTTTAACATTTGGAGTTACACAGGATATCTAAAAATTACAACCCATAGAGAATGATATCAATTCTGATGGTATCCCAGAAAATGTCCAGAACAAAAAAATAATGTCACTCATAAATACTGAAATCCACAGTAACAAAAGCAATATAATCAACATAAGAATAGCCAGTAGAAATAGAATATTAGCCTCATATAGATTTTACCGTCAATTTTTCATATTCACACAAGGGAATAAATACCAGAGAAAGACATAGTAATGTTGAACATAACCCAAACAGACGATACTTTTATCCATTAATATGTTTAGCTAATGTTCTTATATGATAAGAATTCCTTCTGAAATTAAATAATTACATATATTTCTGAGGATAATAGAATGCCTAGAAGAAGTCATAGTAACAGCGCGACTATAACAACTGCATTAGCCATCAATACAATTCAAACGTTATTCAACTATCTAATTCTATCATCATTAAGTTCATATTATCCCATCAATAATAGAAATCAATCCAGAGAAGCTTCTAGTTAATACTTTCTTTTGATAACATACCTGAACAGGTCATTTAATTAGAGTTAACTTCTTCTGTAACAATGACTTTACAAAAGTACTTTTTTGGCTAAAAGTAGAAGTAAAAAAATTTAGCTTTTGCTCAAAAGTGCTTTTTGGCCCAAAAGTGCTTCTGAGAAGCAACGCTAAATTGGCCCTAAATCAACCATTGATTGTAACACCCCTCACATGTATTCAACATCGGAATAGGTTTCAAAGCATTACCATACTTACGAAACAATTAAACAACAATTTAACATACAATTGTTCAATTAAATCATCCATCATTCAATCTCAATCAACTTGTCCCTATTAAGAGCCTACAAGGCCTTAAACATGCTTTGAGAGTGGTTCGGGACTAAATTGATAACTTAGGAAATTTTCAACACTTAGCAAATTTTTCTTCAAATCAGGGGACATACGACTCTATGGCCAGCCCGTGTGTCTCACAAGGCCGCCAGACATGTTCTTGTGTCACAGGCCGTGTAAAAACAGGGGGTACATACTGACTTGGGTCACACGGCCAACCACACGCCCGTGTGCCTTTCGAAGTGGCCACACATGCCTATATGCCAGGCCGTGTGTTAGGCTGTGCCAAACCTATAAGGTATACTGACTTATGCAACACAGCCAAGTCACACGCCTGTGTACTAGGTTGTGTGCCATTTAAAGGGGTATACTAACTTGTACCATACGGCTGATCACACGCTCGTGTGTGAGACCGTGTGGAGCATACTGACTTCATTTCAATTTCAACACCAGGGGACACATGTCCATGTAACTTGACCGTGTGTCACACATGGTTGAGACACACGCCCGTGTCTATGTCCGTTTGGACAAAAATAGGCTATTTACCAAGCCATTTTTCCACCCATTTTGCACATACCTAAACCAACCCAAATGGTACCAAATCATAGCATAACAACATTCAATTCAGACAGATTCAAGAATAAACCATAGCATTTTCAATACTAACATTCAACATGCTTATAACTCAAGTTTAACTCAACCAAAACCTACTCAAATACATATACCAATCAACTAGTTTTACCATTACCTAACATACCCCATTTTTATACCAATTCACAAGCAAGATACCAATTCCACAAACTTCATAATATGGTCATTCACATATCCATCCAAAGAACTCAAATATCAACAAATATGCACATATAAGCACATAACCAAATTCTCCAAATTAAGCCAACTCTCATGGCTATATTTACAGCTCAAAATATAGACATTTACAAACCAATTCATTTGGCCAAAGTCATTACCAAAACATAACCAACATGACTCAAATAATTATACATGCCATATATTTAAAACATAGTTTCAAAAGTACCAAAGAGTCAGTGGATAGTATGGTGAAGTCTCCAACGATCCCTGAATCCGAGCTAGCTTTGAAATCATTATAAAACATGGAAAAGCAACAAAGTAAGCTATATAGCTTAGTAAGCTCATATGTTAACAATGAGCAACTATCATCATTCATTAATCATTCATATAATGAAAAACGATGTGCAACAAACCTATCAAGTGATCATATGATCATTCATATAACTTACCAAGGAACTCATCAATTTCATAGTTTTCAATACTCAATTCATTTCCTTACGTACCTGTACCATCTCGTACCAATCTCATAATCAACCACATCCTTCTTTTACCCGTTGAACCATTCAAAATAGAAGTCGGATACTTAAGGTCTCAGTCGATAAGTACCTATACCATGGCCCATAGCCTAATCAAACACAATTCATGCTATATCGAAGCATATAAAATATATTTGTAATGAATTTATAACATACGAACTTACCTCAGATGTTAAAATGGCGAATCAAGTCGATTAGTCAACAACTTTATCTTTTCCCCGAACAAAGTCCGTATTTACTTTTCTTGATCTAATTATATTAAAAATTAACTTATTTAATCTTCTATTCATTTGATTTAGTCCAAAACACTCTTTAAGGCACATTTACACTTTTACCCTTAAACTTTCACATCTTTTACAATTTAGTCCTTATTACATAAAATCAGAAATTCATGCAATTTAATCCAATTTCATCTTTTCCAAATTTCACTAATATCCATATTAGCCCATATTT
Source organism: Gossypium bickii (assembly GCA_025503065.1). Lineage (NCBI taxonomy): Eukaryota > Viridiplantae > Streptophyta > Magnoliopsida > Malvales > Malvaceae > Gossypium > Gossypium bickii. The sequence goes on from CP106712.1 coordinate 46,383,844, forward strand.
CTCATTTATTTCACATTTTAACCACTAACTTTACACATTTCTCAATTTAATCCCTATTATTAAAAATATCTTAACAAAACTTGTATATCTATTAACAAACATTCATAATCTATCAAGAAACTTCAAAACACATGCTTATTCATTAATGGAATCATTCAAAATATTTAATAGTTTTGCAAAATAGTCCCTAGGCTAGGTAGTACTAGCTGCAAAAATCTCAAAAATATAAAAATCATTAAAAACCGAGTCAAAATACATGCCTAATTGAAGAGATTAGGGTATTCAAAATTTAAACATGAAAATAGCTTTCTCCCTTATGAATTTCAGTTAAAGATGATAACCTTAAGTGAGGATTTTATTTTGTTTTATTTAATAAACCATAAATAATCAATTTACACATTTAACCTTATTATTAATACAAAATTTCATTTATGACAAACCATACATCCACTAACCAACTAATGGTATATTTATCACTTAAGGACCTAAACTTCAAGGTTCTATAGCTATTTGACATCATTAGCTAATAGAACAACACTTTTGCAATTTATGCAATTTAGTCCTTTTTTATCGAATTAACCATTCAAATGATAAAATTTCTTAACAAAATTTTCACACAATCACTCAATCATGTTTTAAACTTTAAAATAAATAAATATTTTGACCTCAGATTTGTGGTCCCGAAACCACTATTCTGATTTGACCAAAAACGGGCTATTACAACTCTCCCTCCTTAGGGATTTCCATCCTCGAAAATCTTACCAGTGAAAAGGTTAGGGTACTATTTTCTCATAGCTTCCTCGGGTTCTCGTGTAGCTTCCTTGATCCCGTGTTTATGCCAAAGAACCTTCACTAGGGCTATGTGTTTCTTTCTCAATTCTTTGAATTCACGAGCTAAAATTTTGATCGGTTCTTCCCTATACATCAAATCAGTTTGTTTCTCAACATCTACCAGAGAAATCACATGAGATAGACCAGATCTATGTCGGCGCAACATCGATACATGAAACATATTGTGGATGTTTTCTAATTTAATAAGTAAGGTTAGTCGATATGCCACTGGTCCTATTCTTTCAATGATCTCGTACGGCCCGATGAAACGTGGACTCAATTGCCTTTTTGACCAAATTTAAGGATTTTCTTCCACAGAGATACTTTCAAAACACTTTATCACTAATCTGGAATTCAATGTCTTTTCGTTTCAAATCTGCGTACGATTTCTGAAGATCTGAAGCTGCTTTTAAACTATCGTGGATCGTTTTCACTTTTTCTTCAGTTTCTCTCATCAAATCAACCCTGTGAATCTTTTTCTCACTTAGTTTAGTCCAGTATAATGAAGTTTGATATTTACAACCGTATAAAGCTTCGTATGGTGCCATCTTTATACTCGTCTGAAAACTGTTGTTATATGCGAACTTAATTAACGGTAAGTATTTTCCCAACTGCCCTCAAACTCTAAAATACAACATCTCAACATGTCTTCAAGAATCTGAATAACTCTCTCGGTCTGACCGTCAGTCTAAGGACGAAAAGCAGTACTAAAATTCAACTTTTTTCCCAGAGCTTCTTACAGTTTCTTCCAGAATCGCGAAGTAAATCTCGAATCTCTATCAGAAATAATAGATAGTGGCACCCCGTACAATCAAACAATCTCAGAAACATACAATTAAGCTAGCTTATCAAGTGAGTAATCTATACGCACCGATATAAAATGAGCAGATTTTGTTAGTCGATCAACGACAACCCATATAACATCTTTCTTTTTTGGAGTTAGGGGCAATCCCGACACAAAATCCTTTGTAACTCTATCCCATTTCCAGTCGGAAATCATCAAGGTTGCAGTAAACCCGATGGTACTTGATGTTCAGCTTTGATTTGCTAACAAATCAAACATTTAGAAACAAACTCTGAATAGCTCATTTCATGCCTTGTCACCAATAAAACTGTTTCAAATCGTTGTACATTTTGGTACTTCCCGGATGAATAGATATACAACTATTATGCGCTTTGTGCAAAATCTTTTGAACGAGTTCTAAATTTCTCAATATGCAAATTCTATCCCGGAACCTTAAACAATCATCGGCTCCAATCTGAAACTCTAAATTAGGGATAGTCTCACATTGAATTCGTTTAACTTGCAATTCACGGTCATCTTTATGAGCTTCACAGATTTCTTGAAGAAATACCTGTTTAGCTTTTAATTCAGCTAAAATAGACCCATCATCACCAATCATAAACTGGGTATTCTTACTCTCAAGGCAAACAATGACTTTCTACTCAAAGCATCCCCAACCACATTTGCTTTCCTCAGGTGATAATCAATCACTAACTCGTAATCTTTTAATAACTCGAGCCATCTCCGTTGTCGCAAATTCAAATCTTTCTGAGCATAATGTATTTTAAGCTTTTATGATCAGTAAAGATGTGGCATTTTTCTCCATACAAATGATGACGCCAAATTTTCAAAGCAAAAACTATAGCGGCCAACTCTAAATCGTGCGTTGGATAGTTCTTTTCATGCAGCTTCAACTGTATGGAAGCATAAGCTATCACTTTTCCTTTTTTCATCAATACACAACCCAAATCGTTCAATGACGCGTCGCTGTAAATTACAAACTCTTTCCTCGATTTAGGTTGAACCAAAACCGGTGCTTCAGTTAATAATACTTTCAACTGTTCAAAACTTTGTTGACATTTTTTGACCATTCGAATTTCACACCTTTCTAAAGTAATCGTGTCATCAGTGTCGTAATCATCAAAAATCCTTTCGCTAACCTTCGGTAATAGCCCGCTAAGCCTAGGAAACTATAAATTTCAAACACATTTCTCGGAGGTTTCCAGTCAATAATAGCAAAAATTTTACTCGGGTCAGCTTTAATACCTTCAGCTGAAACAATATGCCCCAAAAATCCAACCTCTCGGAGCCAAAATTCACATTTACTAAACTTTGCAAACAATTACTTATCATGTAGAGTTTGCAACACTATTCTCAAGTGCTCGGTATGTTCAGATTCATCTCGCGAATAGATTAGAATATCGTTAATGACTGAATATTCGGTTCATCAAGTCCATAAAAACTGCAGGAGCATTAGTTAATCCGAAAGGCATAACAAGGAAATCATAATGTCCGTACCTCATTCTAAATGTAGTTTTTGGCACATCTGAGTCTTTAACTCGCAACTGATAATAACCAGATCTCAAGCCAATCTTTGAAAACACTATTGCACCTTTTAATTGGTTAAATAAATCATCAATCCGCGGTAGAGGGTATTTGTTCTTTATAGTCACTTTATTCAGTTGTCTGTAATAGATACACATTCTCATCGTACCATCTTTCTTCTTTACAAACAATACCAGTGCACCCTAAGGCGAATAACTCGGTCGTGCAAAACCTCTATCTGTTAACTCTTGCAACTGAGCTTTCAACTCTGTCAGAGCCATTCTATACGAGGCTATAGATATCGGTGAAGTTTCCAGTACTAATTCAATTGCAAATTCAACCTCTCTGATAGGTGGCAACCCTAGTAATTCTTCAAGAAACACATCCGAATATTCACAGACAACTGGCACTGATTCAATCTTTGATTCAGACACTTTTTATCCAAAACATAATCAAGATAGGTTTCACAACCTTTCTCACACATCTCTAAGCTGACATAGATGAAATCACAACAGGCAATTCATTCGATTCATTTGATTCAATCTGAAGAATTTCATCATTCTGACTCTTCAATTCTATTATCTTTCTTCTACAGTTCACAACAGTGTCATGTATGATTAACCAATCCATTCCCAGAATCACATCAAACTCATCAAATGGAAAAAGCATCAAATCAGCCGGAAAATAGTAACCCCAAGTCATTAAAGGACAATTCTTGCAAACTTTATCAGCTAAAACATACTTGCCTAAGAGGTTCGATACTTTAATCAGAAACTTAATAGACTCAACAAGTAAACTCTTATTAAACACCAAATTCATACATATATACAAGTGTGTCGATCTAGGGTCAATTAAAGCAATCACATTAGTATCATAAAGAGAGAATCTATTGGTTATAACATCTGGGGACGATGCTTCTTCGCGAGTGCGAATAGCATAGGCTCTAGCAGGTCCTCTGGCCTTGGATCTTACAGTTGAGTCCCTAGTTAAACCTCTACCACTGTATACATTTCCCGTATTTCTCGATGGTCTCCCTATCGCAGTCGTATTGCTTGATCTTACATTCTAAACTTTTTCTTTCTCAGATAACTCTGGGCAGTCTCGAATAAAGTGATCTGGCGAACCACATTTGAAGCAAGCTTTACTACTTTTATTCCAGCATTCTCCAAAATGTCATCTCCTACACTATTGACACTAAGGTTTGTTATTTTTCACACTGTCAACATTCGAGACAGAGGTAGCTTGAGCTTTAGGATTCACATGTAGATTTCCATGATCTCTATTCTGATATCCCACTGATGCATTCGATCGACTATATAAATCTCGAGATTTCTTTAATGAAGAATGATAAGGCTTATTCATCAGTCTTTTCTTCGAATCTTTAGCCTCTGAATCAGCTTTATTCTTTTCTCGGCTAAAATCTTTCGCTTTGCAAAACTCGTTCAACTAACACAATGAATTCTTTCAAATCTAGAATCTCGACTAGAAGTTTAATGTCTTCGTTTAGCCCATGAACAAACCGCTTACACATTATCTCTTCAGTAGAAACATACTCTTGAGCATATTTACTTAACTGTATGAATTCTCTTTCATATTTGGTTACTAATACGGCCATACCCTGAGTCACACCAAGCTTTAGCAAAGACCTTTTGGAGCTGCCAAAAGGACCCATCACCCGAACTCGAGCCAAGCAATTCAAAAAAGCTATTTCGGCCTTAGTCAACCAAGTGTGGGGCGAGACATTGGCTGGACATATTGAGAGAGCTTGGACCAGCTCAACGAGATCACCTTGCAACCTCTTACAAGACGAACTTAGCTCAAACTTAGTTCCATGAGTTTAGTTCAGCTCAATTGAGCTCATTTCTACTTCTTTTAGCACATGCGTTTACTAGATGAAATAAACTTAAGTATTTAATTAAGTTAGTTAATTTAGATTCAGCTCATAATTATGTTTTTAGCTTATTACATGATTTTATTATGTTTTGTTCTAGCCGAATGATCGCTGTAAAATCAGAGTTTTAAATATTTATAAAAGAATGATTAAACCTGGAGGCTAACTCTGACAACGATTGTAAGGCAAGTGTACCTATCGAACAGTAGTATAGCTTAGGCAAGACCGGATATTGAAACCAAAGGAACTAAAAGTATTAATACTCACTTTCTTTTTATTATTTAACCTAACTAAGATAAAGGTTGCTTTTAAACTAAATTGACGACAACTAAACTAAGGAAATAAAGAAAAAAAGATAAATTTGGGGATAACTTGAAAAAGACTCAGTTGATTTTTATGATACCTTCGGGAAGAATCCACCTAGACTTCTCTTATTAATTAACCTTAGATTATATGATTTCTTTTACTTAGCTTGATCTGTGAGACTCCCTAACCTATGCTAAACCCTCTCTCGAGGTGAATAACGTCTAATTCTAGGTTAATTAGTGGAACTCTCGTTCGCTTATAATAACCCCCTAGGAAAGCAGTAAATCGATCAATGGATTCCCATATTAGGTTTCACCCTAATCCGGCAAAATCTCGTAACCCTATCTCTAGGCGCCCGATCAACTCCGCTTAATTATGCTAGATCTACTCTTAGGCAGGGTCTATTCCTCCTCTACCTAAGCACATTGGATTTGGATTAAACAACATAATTAAGAATAAACTAAGTAATTTTTCATATAACTTAAAAATCAAATAATAAAATCTGTCTAGGTTTCATCCCCCTTCAGGTATCTGAGGGGTTTAGTTCATAATGAATAAGCAAAACATCGCAAGAGAAAAGATAAAACAAAACATAAGAAAAATCCTAAAACTCCCTAATGGGATTAAAGGAGAATTCTGCCGTCTTGAGTATAATTCCGGCTTCTTAGGATGAATCAACTGGCTATCCTCGTGTTATTCCCTAACTCTGACTTTCTCGGCTTGGCTCCTTGGCCTAGCTTTCGCTAGTTTCGGCTTCTGCCGAACTCCCCTTCAAGTTGCCCCCTTGGGTGTTTATATAGACTTTGAGATGTCATACTTGGCCCCTAAGTATCCTAACTTAAGTAGAATTCCTAATAGGGTGTTTGAATAGGCTTTGAAATGTGTTTCTTTGCCTCCAAGTATCCTTTCCCAAATGAAATTGCTCTTTCTAGCGACAGGGACACGGCCATGGCACACGCCCGTGTTAATCGTGGCCAGGTCATGTTCGGACTTCTAATGAGACACGGTCGTGTTTATCGGGGTCTAGGTTGTGTTCTCGATGTTAGGCGTGGCATGGCCGTGTGGCTTGAAATCCAAGCCATGTCGATTTCGTGAAAAGGCCTATTTGCTTTGTTTTAGGCCCGTTTTGTGTTCTTTTCATCCTCGGGTGCTTTCTTGGGTATAAGACATGAAAAGAAAAGATTAAGAGCACCTTTTTACACAAATCAAGGGATAAATCATCCAAAAGAATATTAAATGTGGGCTTAAAATATGTTACTTTTACGGTTTATCACCGAATTTAATGTGTCATATTTTATACAAGTCTTTAATATGGCATAGCTTAAATAGATGTTATTAATATGTCTTAAAATTAAAACATGTTTTTAAGATATCCTAGTGTAGCTGAATTTACTATGTTGTAAATTAATTAAAGGTGTTCATTTGTTTTGTGCAGCATATGCATGGACGGTTTTAACGCCAAGATAAATGCATAGACGACTTTAATGCTAAGGTGTGCTGATGCTTGAACTCTCGCAAGCACCTATTCGGTGAAAGAGTAGCTGATCACTCATGTTCCCAAGCTGGCCGATTAGCTCCCCAAAGCAGCCTTGAAGGCTTTTACACTAGTCGATTATTCCATTCACACATGAAGGCCATTCGGGTTTGTGCGTTCACATGCAAGTGGTTATTCAATTTTAGCTTTCACACTCAAAATGACTCTTGCAATATTCAAGCTGCTCATTAAGTCTTCAAACCATTCAGCTGAACAAGACATTAGCATTTAAGCCTATTTAAGCACTATGGCCGAACCTAGCCAAGGTTAATCAGCTCCCATTCATTCCAATTAATTCCAGCTACATGCAAACACTCTAAAAGCTATCTAATGATGTTACCAAGGCTGGAATAGCTTCATGGAACTTTCATGAATTATTCTAGAATTTTCAGCTCATTAAAAGATGAAATCAAATGTCCATTTAGCTACTCATTTGTCTATTCAGCTAACCTTAGAATTTTACTATAAATATTATGCTAATTGCTGGTTGTATAGATTTTTGAAAATTGAGTTATTTGTGAGCATTTTCGACTCTCAAATTTCATCCAAGACTCAGCTTGACTTATCTGTTTAGTTAGTGGCGTCAACCTATTTCTTTTCCGATCTTATCACTCATTCCAAGTGTGGCATTCACCTAAAACTATACCTTTGGTTCTTACCTTCCTAGGTAACGGGTCAAGGTCCCAGCTTATCACCAAGACCACCTTAAGAGTCTTATAAGTCCCAGGTCAAAACTCATATATAGTGTTGGTTCGTTCTTGACCCTTAAGCAATATTTCCATTCTATCCAAGCTATCAATCATTCCTTTTTTAATTCTTTTTTAGCCGAACCTATAGCATCATAAACTTAGCCATTTTGAGTCTATCTTTGTTACTTAACTTCATACTTAGCCAAATTCAAAGATACTTAACTTCATACTTAGCCAAATTCAAACCTTACTTCAAGATAGAACGATACTTCTTCGTTTGACAATCGAACACATAAACGACTCGGACATCTCAACGAGGCTGTGGTCGCATCATTTGGTATCAGAGCTTGCAAAAACGAGAAGTACGAACATTCGTAGCTATCTCAGAATAGGTTCGTGAAAAAAACCTATGTATCAAAAGCATTCATTTGTATTCAGCAAATTGTAATTAAAAAAATTTTGAAGTTATAAAAAAAGAGTATTGAAGTGATCATTTGTTACCCAATCTTCTAAAGCTTTCTTATCTACAAATCAACAGCAATTCGCCACACTCCAAGATTATTTTTTTTAATTCAGCCAACCTTGCACCTATTCATCATTACCCTTGTAAACCCTCTTGAAGTCGACCCCTAGACAAAAGATAAAGTCTAAACGAGTCTTCTACGGAATCACGAGAGGAAAAACGAGTGGAAAAAGGCATTAGTGAAGTGAGAGCATTAGAGAGAATAAAAGCCAATTAAAGAGTGCAAACACGAGTGTGAGTGCCATCTCCTTTCTTTCCGAGTAAATGTGAGGCTTTGTTGTGAGGTTTTATTTTTTTCTATGTCTGGAAGTCCTGAACGAAACATGGCAGAAGGTGGAGGCCGACAACCAATTAGAAACATAGCGCCCAGAGGAGGAGTGTCGGACTTGACACTCCAAGCCCTTATGCGCGAGATGGAGCGCATGTTCAATCGAAAGCTTGAGCCCATCCAAGAACGACTAGATCAAGTTGAAGAGAGGGCCCAGCGGGAGAGAACTCCTCAATGTCCTCAAAGAAATCGAGGCCAACCAAGGTTCAACCATAAAGATTTAGACGACCCTAGTGATGCCGAAAGTGACCGAGGGTCAAATCAAAGTGAAAGGCAGAGGGGACAAAGGAACCGAGGCCAAAGAGAGCATCAGTGAGTGGACGATGACCTTAAGAATATCAAGCTTTCTATTCCACCGTTCCAAGGAAAGTCAGATCCAGAGGCTTACCTCGAGTGGGAGAAGAAGATTGAATTGGTATTTGAGTGCCATAATTATTCTGAAGCCAAAAAGTTAAAGTTGGCTGTAATTGAGTTTTTGGACTACGCAATGATCTGATGGGATCAATTAACCACTAGTCGAAGATGAAATGAAGAACGACCTATCACAACTTGGGCTGAAATGATGACGGTGATGCACCAGTGGTTTATTCCATCCTACTACCACTAGGAACTCTATCAAAAACTCCAAAATCTTACCCAATGATCGAGGAGTGTTGAAGATTATTACAAGGAGATGGAAATCGTGATGATACGTGTGGATGTCCAAGAAGATCGCGAGGCAACTATGGCGCACTTTCTAGTTGATCTCAACCGAGACATTGCCAATATCATGGAGTTACAACATTACGTTGAAGTGGTGGACATGGTGCACATGGCCATCAAGGTGGAGAAAAAATTGAAGCGCAAAGGTGTTGTTCAAGGCTATTCCACCATGAACACATCCAAATGGAACCAAGGCGTTAGCAAAAATACTCCATCGAGTCGAGCCAAAGAGCCAACGGTGCCGGCCAAGACGAATAAGCCCTTAGGCAAAACGAGCAAAGGCAATGTTATCGAGATTTTTCCCAACCGTTCGAGGGACATCTAGTGCTTCAAATGCCTCGGGAGGGGCATATTTCTAGTCAATGCCCAAATCGAAGCACTATGGTGGTGTGAGCGAATGGAGAAATGGGGTTAGAGAAAGAAGTAAAAAATGATCTCGAAGCCACATCCAACGAGGAGGAAGAATTGGAGCATGTTGTTGCTGGCGAACTCCTTGTCGTCAAAAGGATTCTAAGTCTCCAAAGTGTAGAGAATGAACAGCAAAGAGAAAACATTTTCCATACACGGTGCCAGGTCCAAGAGAAAGTATGTAGCGTGATTATCGACGATGGGAGTTGTACAAACATGGTGAGCACTCTCATGGTGGAGAAGTTAGGATTGCTGACTACCAAGCATCTGAGCCCGTATAAAGTTCAATGGCTCAATGATGGTGGTGAGTTAAGGTAATGAAACAAGTACTTGTATCCTTTTATATTGGAAAATATTCGGATGAAGTGTTGTGTGATGTTGTGCCAATTCACACGGGGCATTTGCTTCTTGGACACCTGTGGCAATTTGATCAAAGAGTTATCCACGATGGGTGTACCAATAGGTATACATTCAAACATTTGGGCAAGAATGTGGCGTTAGCACCATTGACGCCGAAGCAAGTTTATGAGGATTAAATAAAATTGAAAAATTATGTAGAAAAAATAAGAGAAAAAGAAAAGAGTTCAAATGTAAAAGAAAAGAAAAATGAGAAAAAAAGAGGAAAAACAACAAAAGAAAGTCAAAAGAAAACAAGAAAAGAAAAAGATAAGAAAGAAAAAGCATGTGAGAAAGTGAATGTTTTTGCAAAGGCAAGTAATGTACGAAAGGCATTGATGTAGAGGCAATCCATCCTTATGCTCATGTACAAGGAAAATTTGTTTAGCACTAACGAATTACCCGAGAACCTGCCGTCTTCTATTGTGTCTCTTTTGTAGGATTTCCAAGATGTATTTCCGGAAGAAACTCCGAGTGGGCTGTCACCCCTTCATGGAATCGAGCATCAAATTGATTTTGTGCCCAGAGTTGTCATTCTGAAATGACTAGCATATCGAGCTACTCCTGAAAAGACCAAGGAACTCCAGTGACAAGTCAATGAGCTTATGGAAAAAGGCTACCTCCCCGAAAGCCTTAGTCTATGTGCCGTACCAGTTTTGTTGGTTTTGAAGAAGGACGGAACATGGCTCATGTGTGTCGATTTCCAAGCTGTGAACAAAATCACCATTAAGTATCGGCATCCAATACTACACTTAGATGACATGCTCAACGAGTTAAGTGGTGCCAAATTATTTTTGAAGATCGACCTTAAAAGCGGGTACCATCAGATTTGCATGCAAGAAGGTGATGAATAGAAGACTGCCTTTAAAATGAAACACGGTTTGTATGAATGGTTGGTCATGCCATTTGGCCTAACCAACGCTCTTAGCACTTTCATGATACTTATGAATTATGTATTGAGATCATTCATTGGTAAGTTTTATGTTGTGTAAACTTTGACAATATACTCATTTATAGCAAATTGTTGGAAGAACTTAAGTCTGTTTTGGAGGTTCTTCGAAAGGAGACCATATATGCTAATCATAAAAAATGAACATTTTGTTCTAACAAGGTTGTTTTTCTAGGTTTCGTGGTCAGCTCGGAGGGACTCAAGGTGGACAAAGAAAAGATCAAAGCAATTCAGGAATGGCCGAGACCGACGAGCATCAGCCAAGTTCGAAGCTTTGGTAAGCTTCTATAGGCGCTTTGTGCCTAACTTTAGCACTTTAGTCGCGCCGTTGAGTGTCATCAAGAAAAATTTAGCCTTTTATTGGGCCGATGAGCAAGAGAAGTCTTTTAACGATATTAAGAATTGTCTTACTAAAGCTCATTAATTAGCATTTCCTGATTTTTCTAAAACTTTTGAGATTGAATGTGATGCATCAGGAGTAGGAATCGAGGCTGTGCTCACTCAAGACGGAAGGCCTATTGTGTACTTTAGAAAAAAGCTAAATGGAGCCACACATAAATATCCCATTTATGATAAAGAAATGTACGCACTCATTCCAGCTCTCGAGACGTGGCAACATTATCTATGGCCAAAAGAATTCATGATTCACTCCAATCACGAAGCATTGAAACACATCAAGGGCCAGCACAAGTTGAACAAGCACCATGCGAAGTGGGTTGAATACCTAGAATCATTTCCCTACGTCATCAAGTTTAAGAAAGGTAAAGATAATATAATGGCAGATGCACTTTCGAGAAGGTATGCTCTATTGCCGTATCTTGACTTTAAGTTGCTTAGGTTTTCCTTTTTGAAAGACCTATATGCTGTTGATTATGACTTTGGTGAAATGTTTGCTGCTTGTGAGAATGTCTCTGTTGATAAGTATTATAGGTATGAAGGCTTCCTCTTTAAGGAAGGAAAATTATGCATTCTGCAAAGTTCCATTCGGGACTTGCTAGTTAACGAGGTGCATGACGAGGGCCTCATGGGACACTTTGGCATGGGAAAAACATTGTCAATACTCTAAGAGCAATTTTATTGGCCTAGGATGAAAAGGGATGTCAAACGTGTTTGTAAGTGTTGTGTGACATGCAAAAAGGCCAAGTGAAAGATTCAACCACATGGGTTGTACACGCCACTACCTATACCTGAAACTCCTTGGATGGATATATCCATGGACTTTGTCATTGGATTACCTCGAACAAAAATGGGAAAGGATTTTATTTATGTTGTAGTTGATCTATTTTCAAAGATGTCACCTTTTATTGCATGAACAAAAACTGACAATGCTGCTCATGTTGCTAATCTTTTCTTTAGGGAAATCATTCGACTACATGGAATTCCAAGAATGATCGTGTCTGATCGAGATGCGAAGTTTTTGAGTCATTTTTGAAGATCATTATGGGGGAAACTCAGAACCAAGTTGTTGTTTTCAACCACTTGTCACCCGTCAATCTTGTGTTATCTACTTTGTTGGGAGCCATCATCAGGAAACATTTAAAGTCATGGGAGAAGTGTTTGTCGCACATCGAGTTTGCGTACAACCGATCAGTTCATTTGGTAACTAAATACTCTCCTTTTGAAATTATTTATGGATTTAACCTTTTGACTCCACTAGACTTATTGCCTTTACCTAATGATCAATTTATGCCTTTACCTAACGATCAATTTATTCATGTAGATGCGAAGAAAAAGTCGAGTATGTCAAGGAATTGCACCAAAAGGTTCGAGCCAATATCGAAGCAAGAACCGGGAGCTATGTTAAAAAAGCAAACAAAGGCCAAAAGAGAGTTGTGTTTGAACCTAGTGATTGGGTCTGGGTTCATATGCAAAAAGAACGCTTTCCAGCCCAATGTAGGTCCAAGTTACTACCGTGAGGAGACGGACCCTTCCAAGTCTTAGAACGAATCAACGAGAATTCTTATCGACTTAACTTACCGGGTGAGTATAATATAAGTGCTAGCTTCAATGTGTCTGATTTATCTCCCTTTGATGCAGGTTCTGATTTGAGGACAAATAGCTTTGAAAGGGGGGATGATATGGCATGCCCCGGGTCACACCAAGCTCGAGCAAAGACCCTTTGGAGCTGCCAAAAGGACCCATCACCTGAGCTCGAGCCAAGCAATTCAAAGAGGCTATTTCGGCCTTAATCAACCAAGTGTGGGGCGAGACATTGGCTGGACATACTGAGAGAGCTTGGACCAGCTCAATGAGATCACCTTGCAACCTCCTGCAAGCCAAACTCAGCTCAAACTTAGCTCCATGAGCTTAGTTCAGCTCAATTTAGCTTAATTGAGCTCATTTCTACTTCTTTTAGTTCATGCGTTTACTAGCTGAAATAAACTTAAGTGTTTAATTAAGTTAGTTAATTTAGTTTCAGCTCATAATTATGTTTTTAGCTTATTACATGATTTTAATATGTTTTGTTCTAGTTGAATTTAATGTGTCATATTTTATACAAGTCTTTAATATGTCATAGCTTAAATATTTGTTATTAATATGCCTTAAAATTAAAACATGATTTTAATATGTCCTAGTGCAGCCGAATTTACCATGTCTTAAATTAATTAAAGGTGTTCATTTGTTTTGTGTAGCATATGCGTGGACAGTTTTAATGCCAAGCTAAATGCATGGATGACTTTAATGCTAAGGTGTGCTGATGCTTGAACTTTCCCAAGCACCTATTCGGCCAAAGAGTAGCTGATCACTCATGTTCCCAAGTTGGCCGATTAGCTCCCCAAAGCAGCCTTGAAGGCTTTCACACTAGTTGATTATTCCATTCACACGTGAAGGCCATTCGATTTTGTGCATTCACACACAATTGGTTATTCAATTTCAGCTTCCACACTCAAAATGACTCTTGCAATATTCAAGCTGCTCATTAAGTCTTCAAACCATTCAGCTGAACAAGACACTTGCATTTAAGCCTATTTAAGCACTATGGTCGAACCTAGCCAAGGCTAATCAGCTCCTATTTGTTCCAATTAATTCCAGCTGCATGTAGACACTCTAGAAGCTGTCCAATGATGCTCCCAAGGCTGGAGTAGCTTCATGGAACTTTCATGAATTATTCTGGAATTTTCAGCTTATTAAAAGCTGAAATCAAATGTCCATTTAGCTACTCATTTTTCTACTCAGCTAGTGCCAATTGCTGGTTGTATAGATTTTTGACATTTTTAATGAAAATTGAGTTATTTGTGAGCATTTTCGACTCTCAAATTTCATCCAAGACTCAGCTTGACTTATCTGTTTAGTCAGTGGCGTCAACCTGTTTCTTTTCCGAACTTATCACTCATTCCGAGTGTGGCGTTCACCTAAAACTATACCTTTGGTTCTTACCTTCCTAGGTAACGGGTCAAGGTCCTAACTTATCACCTAGACCACCTTAAGAGTCTTATAAGTCACGGGTCAGCACTAACCTATAGTGTTGGTTCGTTCTTGACCCTTAAGCAATATTTCCATTCTATCCAAGCTATCAATCATTCTTTTTTTAATTCTTTGTTAGCCGAACCTATAGCATCATAAACTTAGCCATTTTGAGCCTATCTTTGTTACCTAACTCCATACTTAGCCAAATTCAAACCTTACTTCAAAATAGAATGATACTTCTTCGTTTGACGATCGGGCACATAAACGACTCGAACATCTCAATGAGGCCATGGTCACATTAGTTACAGTCATGCGGCCTTGTTTCAATTCTAAAAATTATTTATGCTTTTGATCAAGGAATTGTTGACTGATGTATTTCTTTCGAAACTTGGTCTGAAAGAATTCCTAGGTGACTCTCTCTTGGCACCACCGATACTAACATATCTCTCATAAGAGAAATAGCACACTTTAAGCATTCAGCTGGCGTACACGAAAGTTCATCAAATACTCGGATAGTATTTTCAAGCCCAAACTCGACTCTCTCAGGATCAACATCAACATTAGCTCTAAACTCTTCATGCCTGTGTTTACGGATCTTATCAACTGGAGGCTTGTTCAATCTTAAAAGCTCATCTCCTTGAGGAGCTACAGGTACAGTTTAGGGATTATGAGGGGGTGCAGGTTGTTGAGTAGCCGGATTAGTACGAATGTATTGAGTGAACCACTTGTTCATCATTTGGAAGAAGGCTTCTTTAGCCTCTCCTCCCGGGCTACCCGTCACGGGGCTAGATTTAGACAGCGCTGTCCCTTGCGCAGGAGCAGGCACATTACTTTCAACCTCATCAGCTATTGCTCGATTGGGATCCATTTGCTATATAAAAACACATTTTCAGATGTTAGGAGTCATCACACTATTATAGTTTATATATGGCATTGGAAACACGAAAATTTATGTACTTTTTCATGCCCTTTTTAACCCAAATTCATGTGGTTTCGAGTAAATTTTTGTCGGAAAATAATTAAATATTATAAAATAATTAAAGTGTGCTAAAAATATGAACATGATGAATTTTAATTAATTTTATAGTGAATTTTGTTTAATTTTGACTATTTTCGACAGATTCGCACAAAAGGCAAAAATCGGCTCGGCAGACACTTCTCGAAGAATAAAACTGAAAAGCGATTTGAAGATTCAAGGTGACTTTATTTCCAGCCCAAGACGGTCCAATTATGAAGATTTAATAATAATCTAATTAATTTTAATTTATTCCCAATTTAATTTGGGTTAAATAAATTATTTTTAATTAATTATGGAAAAGGGGCCCAGTTGAACCGCATCAGTTGAACCGAACCGATTGAACCGAACCAGCCATCAATTGGGCAGCCCAAACCGTCCACAATGAAGGCCCAAATCAGCTTATTAGCTGATTAATTCAGCTTGCAAAGGGGTCCTTGAAGATCTTTCAAAATCTCATTCAAACCCCTCCAAAATTCATGGCTTTTTAGATTGCCCCATGCTATATTTAGCAAAGTTGAAACATTCAACTTTGCCACATGGGATGGCCAGCCAAGGGAGGCCTCTTTTGCTGCTGCTATGTGCTATTTTTAGCAGCCTTAAACACCTATAAATACCACCTATACGATACATATGCCTTGCATAACTTGTAGGATTTTTGTGATTAAATGGTTTCAAGGTAAAAATACTTTGTTACTTCACATGGTCTTTTATATGCTTGTTAGGTTGAATTAATCGTTAGCATTGACATAGGAATATGCGAGAGATTGTTTAATTTAATATGTATGTATGTGCAATAACATGCTTATTAGTAGAAGTCTATTTAATCGTTTGCATTTGCATAGAAATATGTACAAGAGATGAATGGATTTTTATTTGTAAGTATGTTCATAGGTTAGCAAATTACCGAGTTGCCATGTTTTAAGAAGTATAAACACGAGCTTAATAATTCTAAGGTAAGAAATGTTATTAATCCAACACAATTATATCATCTTGATTAAACCCAGTTTTTGAAATCGTACATTTGACCTTTATTTTATTTTATTTTTCTCTGTTTTTCTTTTAGTTTCCAAATAGTTTTCAAAAATCAAATATTTTTCCATCACCAAAGTGTTTGAAATCATTTTCATAAATAATTCTTTTACAGTCCCTGTGGGTACGATAACTCGACATTTACTTGTCACTTTATTACTTGTTACGATTGTGTACACTTGCACATTTCCACCGTTCCAAGTTTTTATGCGCCATGTCGGGACTATTTTTCAAAGTCATTATTTGTGAATCTGTTTTACATTTTGGTTTATTTATTTTCCTATTTAAATTTTAACTTAATTAATTTCTCTGTGAATATTTCAGGTGTTTATGAGTATTGACCAGATTATTGACTTACTCCCTGTGGACCCTAAAATAGAACGAACCTTTCGACAATGAAGGAGACAAGTGAACCAGAGAAGGACCGAAGGAATGAATTTCGAGAATATGAACCAAGGAAATGGAGCAAACCCTACTCAGAATCCTATCCTTATTGCTGATGATAGGGATAGAGCCCTAGGACAATATGCTGTGCCAGTGTTTAACGATCTTATTCCGGGTATTAGGAGACCCAAAATCGAGGCACAACAATTCGAGCTAAAGCCAGTCATGTTCCAGATGCTTCAGACAGTGGGCCAATTCAGCGGGAAGATCCTCATCTTCACTTAAGACTATTCATGGAAGTGAGCGATTCTTTCAAGTTAGCCGGAGTTTTCGAAGATGCCTTACGATTGAAGTTGTTCCCATATTCGTTAAGGGACAGAGCTCGTGCCTGGTTGAATTCATTGCCACCAAACTCCATTTCTACATGGCAAGAGTTAGCCGAGAGATTCCTCATGAAGTATTTTTTGCCAAGCAAGAATGCTAAACTGAGGAACGAGATAACTGCTTTCCACCAAATGGATGACGAGTCCTTGTATGAGGCATGGGAAAGATTTAAAGAATTATTACAGAAATGCCCTCATCATGGAATCTCTCATTGCATTCAACTTGAGACATTCTATAATGGTCTCAACACTCACACAAGGATGGTAGTGGACGCCTCTACTAATGGTGCTCTCCTTTCTAAGTCTTATAACGAGGCTTATGAAATTATTGAGAGGGTTGCCAGCAACAACTATCAATGGCCAACCAGTCGAGCAGCCTCAGGAAGACGAGTTGCTGGAATTCATGAAGTAGACATTCTTGCTTCACTTGCATCTTAGGTATCATCAATATCCTCAATGCTTAAAAATCTTACTACTAATGGGTCTAATAGTTTTGCAGCACAGCCAACTAATCAATTTGAGAATATAGCCTGTGTCTATTGTGGGGAGGGACATTTGTTTGAAGAATGTCTGTCAAACCCAGAATCTGTGTACTACATGGGCAATTAGAACCAAAATCGAGGAAGGCAAGGGCTGCAATCCAACTTTTATAACCCATCATGGATGAACCACCCGAATTTTTCCCGAGTAACCAAGGACCGGAACCAGCATCACTTACACCCAACCTGATCGACCCAAATTACTAATTTTTCGCAACAAGTTCGTAAACCAGCCTCAAGTCAAGCATCCAACAGCCTAGAAAGTTTGCGAAAGACATATCCAGCAAAGAATGATGCTTTAATCCAGAGCCAAGCAACTACATTAAAGAATTTGGAGAACCAAGTGGGCCATCTTGGAACTGAACTTAGGAACAGACCACAAGGTGCTTCACCTAGTAACACGAAAAATCTGAGAAATTTGAGAAAGGAGCATTGCAAAGCATTGCAATTGAGGAGCGAAAAGATAGTAGAACCTAACACTGTCGAAGCTGAAAAGGAGCAAGCTGATGCTCAAGAAGAAGTTCAACCAAGTGTTGAAACCCCAGTTTCACCAGAACCGAAATCTACAAAACCTGACAAAGCAACTTCAGGACCAGCCAATTCTGATCTCCCAACATCGTCGTTAGATGCAGAATTACCACCAAAGGCGAATCAACTAGAACCAGTTCCAGTAATGAAACCACCGCCACCCTACCCTCAAAGACTTCAGAAGCTGAAGAAGAAGATTCAATTTAAGAAGTTCCTTGACGTACTCAAGCAACTTCACATCAACATTCCATTGGTCGAAGCACTTGAGCAAATGCCGAACTACGACAAGTTCATGAAAGATATCCTGTCAAAGAAATGAAGACTTGGAGAATTTGAGATGGTAGCTTTGACAAAGGAATACAGTGCATATCTTCAGAACAAACTACCCCCAAAATTGAAGGATCCTGGATGTTTCACCATACCATGCAACATTGGATCAACTTACTGTGGTAAAGCATTATGTGACTTAGGTGCAAGTATCAACTTGATGCCTATGTCAATATTTAGGAAGTTGGGGATAGGAGAAGTTAGACCAACTACGGTTACACTTCAACTAGCAGATCGTTCCTTAGCACATCCAGAAGGAAAAATCGAGGATGTATTGATACGCGTAGATAAGTTTATCTTTCCTGCTAACTTTGTAATTCTAGACTTTGAAGCAGATAAAGAAGTGCCAATTATCCTAGGAAGGCCATTCTTAGCAACTGGAAGGACTCTTATTGATGTGCAAAAGGGCGAGCTGACTATGCGTGTTCAGGATGATCAGGTAACATTTAATGTTTTTAAGTCAATGTGATTTCCTGACACAATGGATGATTGTTCTATAGTAGCCAATTTAGAGGAATTAATAGTAGAGAAGGAACTTAATTGTGTTGATGACCCATTGGAAAGAATTTTGACATCGGATCCCCCAAATGAGGAAGAGGAGGACGAATACTTAGCTTTGCTAGAAGCTAATCAAAAGGGATTTAATCTGTAATCTCTTTTGAATCTTTGGAATTAGATAAAAGAGATTACATGCAGCCAAAAGCATCAATCGAGGAGCCACCTAAGTTAGAACTCAAGGTATTACGTTCACACTTAAAATACGTTTATTTAGGTAACGCTTCTACTTTGCCTGTGATTGTTTCAGCTGAATTAACTACTGAACAAGAAGAGAAACTTATCATAGTTTTTAAACAATTCAAGAAGGCTATCGGATGGACCATAGCCGACATTCGCGGTATTAGCCCATCTGTATGCATGCACAAGATCATATTAGAAGATGGTGAGAGAGGAACGATTGATGGACAACGGATAGTGAACCCAGTCATGAAAGATGTAGTGGAAAAGGAAATAATCAAGTGGTTGGATGTGTGTATAATTTACCCCATCTTAGACAGTTCATGGGTGAGTCCAGTCCAG
Organism: Gossypium bickii; assembly: GCA_025503065.1. NCBI lineage: Eukaryota > Viridiplantae > Streptophyta > Magnoliopsida > Malvales > Malvaceae > Gossypium > Gossypium bickii. The sequence continues at coordinate 46,403,423 of CP106712.1, forward strand.
TGCATGCCGAAGAAAGGAGGTATCATGGTCGTGGAGAACGAGAACAAGTTGATACCAACTAGGATAGTTAGGGGATGGAGAATCTGCATCGATTATCGGAAGCTGAACAAGGAAACTAAGAAAGATCACTTCCCTTTACCATTTTTGGACCAGATGCTGGATAGACTCGCAGGACGAGACTACTACTGTATTCTCGATGGATACTCAGGGTATAATCAGATTACGATAGCACCGAAAGATCAACACAAAATGAAATTCACCTGTCCGTACGGTACATTTACATTTAGACGCATGCCATTTGGTTTATGTAATGCACCTGCTACATTTCAAAGATGTATGATGGCTATTTTTACTGACATGGTTGAGAAGTATTTGGAAGTTTTCATGGATGATTTCTCAGTATTTGGAGATACTTACGATGATTACTTAGCCAATCTAGCGAAGGTACTAAGGCGATGCGAAGAAACGAATCTCGTACTCAATTGGGAAAAGTGCCATTTTATGGTACGAGAAGGAATTGTTCTAGGCCATCGGATAACGAGACATGGGGTCAAGGTGGACAAAGCGAAAGTAGACGTTATCGAAAAACTCCCACCTCCAACATCTGTAAAAGGTGTTAGTAGCTTTTTGGGCCACGCCGATTTCTATCGAAGATTCATCAAGGACTTTTCCAAAGTAGCTAAACCCTTATACAAGTTGTTGGAGAAGGACTCGATATTCAAGTTTGATGAGGAATGCTTAAAGGCTTTCAACGATCTGAAGAGTCGATTAGTCACAAAGACCCATAATCGCTACACCGCATCGATTCGCCATTCATATTGATGTGTGACGCAAGTAACTTCGCCATTGGAGCTGTCATGGGCCAGCGAAGGAACAGAGTCTTTCATCCTATCTACTATGCAAGTAGAACTCTAACCGGAGCTCAACTGAACTATACGGTAATAGAAAAAGAGTTACTTGCTATTGTGTTTGCTTTCGACAAGTTTCGATCATATCTTGTAGGTACCAAAGTGATTGTCTATACGGACCACTCCGTGATTAAGTACTTATTAGCCAAGAAAGATGCTAAGCTGAGATTGATCCGATGGGTGCTTCTACTTCAAGAGTTCGATATAGAAATTCAAGATCGAAGGGGAGCAGAAAACCAAGTAGCTGATCACTTATCTAGATTGGAGCTGCAAGAGGAAAATTCTTCACTTTTACCGATCCAAGAGACATTTCCAGATGAACACATACTGAAGGTAAATCATGTCCATAATACTCCTTGGTTTGCTGATTTTGCTAACTATTTAGCTTGTGTTTGATTTCGATTGATAAAACATATCAGCAAAGAAAAAAGTTTCTTCACGATGTGAAGTACTATTTTTGGGAAGAGCCATATTTGTTCAAAAAGTATGCAGATCAGATGATTAAAAGATGTGTGACAGAAGATGAAATACCGAAGATTTTATACCATTGTCATTCATCTCTGAGTGGGGGACACTTTGGAGGTACTCGTATAGTGGCCAAAGTATTGCAAGCCGGATTCTTTTGGCCAACACTATTCAAGGATGCATACGCTTACGTAAAGAATTGCGATCGCTATCAGAGGGTTGGAAATGTCACCAATAGAAATGAGATGCCTCGAACAAATATCATTGAGGTAGAATTGTTCAATGTTTAGGGTATTGACTTTCTTGGTCCTTTTCCTCCATCTTTTAGTCACAAGTACATATTGGTAGCAGTATACAATGTGTCCAAGTGGGTCCAGGCTGAAGCTTATCCGACAAACGATGCTAAAGTTGTGATGAAGTTCTTGCAGAAACATGTGTTCACAAGGTTCGGAACCCCAAGAGCTATTATCAGCGATGAAGGGACCCACTTTGTGAACAAGTGGTTAAAATGGTTACTAGATAAGCATGGAGTAAAACACAAGGTTGCTATAGCTTACCCTCCACAGACAAATGGGCAAGCTGAGCTAGCAAATAAGGAGATCAAAGGCATACTTGAGAAGGTAGTTTGCCCGAACCGACGAGATTGGTCTAGGAGACTAGATGATGCTTTAGGGCTTACAGAACAGCATACAAGACACCCTTAGGAATGTCACCCTATAGGTTGGTCTTTGGGAAAGCCTATCATCTACCTCTGGAGTTAGAGTACAAAGCTAACTGGGCTCTTCGACAACTCAATTTGGATCTCAAGCTCGCTAAAGAGAAATGAATGCTCCAGCTCAATGAGCTAGAGGAATTTCGAGTGTTCTCATATGAAAATGCCAAATTACTCAAAGAAAGACTCAAGAAATGGCATGACAAGCATATTCGAGTTCAAGAATTTGAAGTAGGTCAGCAAGTCTTGTTATTTAATTCTAGATTAAAGTTCTTTCCTGGTAAGTTGAAGTCACGTTGGTCCGGTCCATTTACAATTCATCGCGTCTATCCATACGGAGTTATTGAACTCCAAGGTAAGAGAGGTAATTTTCAAGTCAATGCTCATCGTTTGAAACATTATTACGGAGAAAGACTTGAACGGGATAAAATCGTGTTCAGTTTATCTGATTCTTAATTTTCTTATTTTCAATAAATTATTTAGGGTATACTTTCGGATTTATTATGTTCAAATAAATTCTGTCTAGGAGATTGGAACTTAAGCGGGACCGCTTGTGACCCCTCCAATCTTTCCTGGGAATTGATTTTTACATAATTTTCCAAGAAATTAGCCCCTAAATAGCAAAATAAATTTTTGGTTTTTCAAATAAAAAGGTCAATCTTGACCCAAGTTTAAAATTGCAGCTCAATTTCAAATTTTCATTAAGTCCATGGACTTAATTGATTTATTTTTCAAATTTGGTTGCTATTTTCGTAAATAATAAAAACTAGGTGCCTCCTTTTGTAAGTATTTTTAAAAGGCACCTAAAATAAACATTTCTTATTTAATTTCATACTTATAATTTATTGATAAACTTTAATATATAACTATATTCATTATAATTTATATATTAACTTTTATCAACTTAGATTAGGTTTAGAGTTAATTTTATTTTAGATTTATCTTAATAAATAAATAGCAATTGATAAATTATATGTGTTTATTTAATTATTAATTGTTGTTTACAATGAGTAAAATTAGAAGGGGACTCTTATTTTTAATGCTTTAATTGTTCTAAGAGTTCTATTTTAATTTATACTCTTCCCTCTATAAATTGCACCATTGCTTCACCTCATTCATTAATCACTTAAATCCCCTATCACTAAAGCACCAAGTGCCGCAAGCCCCTAGCCATAACCACCATTCGGCCAGTAGCAGCTCCAGCACACGCTGCACGCTAGTGCTAGCTCTTGCCTAGGTCGTGGCCTGCACGTCGGTTGCCTCCAACCGCACGCTTGTGTGCACCATCGCCCCACACCAGACCAGCCCGTGGCCTGCCTAGTGCAAGGCCTTGCTGCAGTCCCCTTGCGCGCCAGCTGTGTAATATCCCGGGTCGGGGGTTATTTTGTTGTTGCATGATATTGCATGTGTTTAGTGTGCTGTGTTGCTATTTTCGTGTTTTAGGGGCTTAATTGTAGGCTAGGAGTATGCCTGAGTGAAGGGGAAAATTTTAGTTTTAGGCTTCATAGGAGAGGAGCTGAGGAAGCTGGGGTTTAAAAGATTTTATTTGGTGATTTTAGCGCGAATGAGGAGCTGGCAAAGTGGCAGAGCATGCGCCACTTGGGGGCTTGTGATGGCGTCATTTGCAGGAGGGAGAGGTCTTGAGTTCAAGCTGCAGAGTGCTCCCTTTTTGGTTCATTTTGACGGCATGGAGGAGGAGAGTTGTTGGTAGTTCAAACTCTACCATGGACTTGGTCAAATGATGGGTTGGTGGGTGGAGAGTGAAAGTAGGAGGGAGACTTGTTCAAACTATTTTGAACTTGTGGCTTGGAGTGGTTGTGGGGATTATGGCCGATTTTGAGGGAGTGTGGAGTGGGGGAAGTGACGGCTTAGTATGGGAGAGGGGGAGGCCGAATGTACCTTTGCATTTTTGGTAAATTTTCGGTTTTCTTTTTTTTTGGTAAGCTAAAGTCTTCTTTCTGCCTTTTAGCTAGCCGAATTTTCAAAAGAGTTTCTTTAATTCCTTCTTGAAACCGAAAGTCTAAGCACATACTTGCCGAAACGAAATTGCTTGCTTCTCTTAGTACTCTTTGTTAGCCGAATATTCCCATCCATCATTCATTCTTTCTTTCAATTGTGTAATCCGAAAACCACCACCCTCTCTACTCACATTTTTTTTCACTTGAAAACCTTGACAAGCCGAACCTAGCATTCTATCCCTCTCATATTTTCTACCATCTCCTTGAACCTTTGTAGCCGAAAATCATCTTTCAAAACACCTTTTTCATATCTTTTCTTTGCAAAGCCGAAACTTGTACTCTCCCGCTTTTCATCTTCTATTTTTATTCCTCTTATCCGAAAGTCTTGTTCCCTCAAACTTTCATTCTGTTTCTCTATACCCTTAGCTGAAACTCTATCTATTTCTCATCTTCTTTCTTTGCACTCAAAGCCAAATACAAGAGTGTCAAATATCTGAAGCCGAATTCTCTTTTTCTTTTGCTTAGGGTGTTGACCGAATTTCTCCATTCTCTTAGTGTTTGTTGGCCGAACATTGGTTGTTGTTGGGTACTTGGTTGCAATCGTTTGGGAATTTGGTAAGTGATGGGCCGAATGGCCATTTCCCTTCTTCTTTTGCTTTGTCGATGTTGGTTGATTAAGGGCCGAATGTGGCCTTGTTGTTGAGAGTTAATCTTTGGTATTGAAACCGATTTCATTATAGGTCATTCGGATTTTGGATACAAACAAGTGGAGCCTTCGTCCTTTGATTAGCCGTTTGGGGTAAGTTTTGGTAAGGGCCAGTTCTGTTAGTTGTTTCTTTTATCTCGTTAAGCGAAGATAATTAAGGATTAATGGTTCTTCTTATTAGGTGGTGGCCGATTGTCAAAAGGGACCATTAGTTGGTTCGGTTTGGTAGGAAACCAAACATTTGAAAGGTGAGGTAATCGACAAACCCTTTTGGATTAATGGTTATGGCCGAATGGTCTTAGTGCCTAACCCCTATGTTTTGGCCGATTGTAGGAGCTAGTAATCGAGGGACTTAGATCGTTTCGTTGGGATTTTAGACCCGTGTATACCAGGTGTGTAAACTAACACACTTTATATCTAGTAATATATGATAAACCTGATTGATTAACAAATTAAGACAGATTGATGGATAGATATGATACCCTTTTTGGGTATGATCATGGATTCGGGTAAGTTCGTGTAGTTCTATTGATTGATACATTTAATAGCATGTTTTATGATATGTATGCATTGAGATTACAATATTGGGCATGCTAGTATGAGTTACATGATTGTATATGGTACATGAGTTAGTATGACATGTATGGGTGATATGAGTGGAGGAGGGGATGATGATATCCGTGTCTTTTGGGACACTGTGTCTTTGGGACACCGCAGGTTTGGCACCTCCATTGGTTTGGTACCACAAAGATATTTTGTGACTTTGGGTCACCAGAGGTTTGGCACCTCAAATCACGTCCCAAAGGGCTTAGTACCACGGTGGGTTAGCCCCACGCTTGATTATACGGATTGACGCCAAAGATTTGGTATCACACGATAGGTTGGCCCCATCATCGGATTTGTGATCATGGTCACCATGGTGGTTTGGTACCACATTGTGTCTTTGGGACACCAGAGGTTTGGCACCTCATTGCGACTCGCCCTCGTGGTTTGACACCACCGTGGGTTGGCCCCACTTGAGAGATACGGGATTGTCGCTAGTGATTTGGTATCACGAGATGGGTTGGCCCCATCATTGGATTATTCGTGACTTTGGGTCACCAAAGTGGTTTGGCACCACACTTATGGATATCGTGACTTTGGGTCACCAAAGGTGGTTTGGCACCACCAAAGTGGTTTGGTACCACACGGGTAGAAAAGGCGATACGATGGTTAGGATCGGGTTGCATTAATTGTATTGCTATTTATAATGTGTGTTGGCATATTGTTTTATCGGGAGCGGATTTATGCATCGAGTCATTCGACTCACCCTCTCCTTTGACATTTCAGTGACTCGTGAGACGCGACATGGAGCCGGATGGACTCGGGTGCACATGCCATGCTTTAATAAAAGTTTTGCTCGTATCTATTCAATTTGGGTACTTTAGCTTATCTACTTTATTTGGGTTTTAATTTGGATTTTGTAAAAGGCCTTTGATTTATGTTTTATGAGGTTTATGTTTTAATTAGATTTTCATATGCCTTAACAAAATAATTTGGTATGAATTTTACTAAAATTTGGAAAGACAATGATTTCAAAATCATAACGCAATGTGTTTTTTAAACTATACCATCTGTATCACACTATGTTTTGATATAAAGTAAACTCAAATGATTTCCAAATCAAACTCGATTTTCTATTAAGTCTAAAAATGCTTTAAGTAATACTAAGAAACTATTGAATTCCTAATAGAATGAACTCGTTTTAACTACACATTTTGGTTAAGTTTTCAAAACTTCCGGGTTTCAAATACACCATTTGATTTCAAACAAGTCTACTCAAAATTTTCTTCAAATTCACTATGTTTTCACCCAAATTTTTTAAACGAAAAAAATCTAACCTCTCAAAACGCTTTTTCCCCGTAATACACCGTATTCGCACGTGGTGTCTTGTCCGGCTTGGGGTGTTACAATTGTGGTATCGAGCTAAGTTCAAAGTTTTCGATCAGGGCCGAGGCCCAAAATGTTTTCAAAAGTCTATTTTAAGTGTTTGTTTTGAAAGTATGGTTTGAAAGGCATGGCACCGAGTCTCCGCACTGGGCCGCCTGTAAGTACCCTTTACTATTGCTTATGGTTTCATGTAATCGTGATTGTATGCTTAGCAATAGTAGGACTACTTTAGAAATCTGAACCGATAGGACTCGTGAACTCATGAGAACAAATCCTTAAACATTCATAAGATTTTGCTTTAAAACAAAGGGAATAAATATCGATGCATAAAACTCTTTAATCGAGATCACGTAGAGATATTAGACATGAGCACTCGAGGCGACGTGGTCGTAATACTCGTGGTAGAGGTAGGGTAGGATGACGCTTCGAGCCCGTAGGATCCGGTCGTGGGTCGTAAAGTGAGATACCGGCCCGCCACCACCGGAGGTGGTGAGTTCCAAGATCGACCGGGATGACGCAGCGTCGCAGCGATGCCGCGAGTGTTGGAAAGGGTAGCCGATAGGTGGTGGTGCGTGAGTTAGGAAATCGCGGCTCGAGCGACTCCGCAAACGGGGCGAATTCTTTCGAGGCGCTTCGTGTTGCTCCTCAGATCGCCGAGTATTGGTTGGAGGCGACGGAGCGGATCATGGATGATCCGACTTGACCGCTGAAGAGAAGTCAAGGGCATCGACGCTTCTTCGGGATGAGTCATACCAGGTGGCTCACGGTTCGAGACAAGCAAGGCAAAGCAGAGGATTTGACATGGGATTATTTCGTATCGCATATCAAAAGAAGTACATTGGAGCTAGTTATATTGACTCTCAAAATGAAAGGCATTTCGAGGCTTGTTCAGGAGTAAATCTATTGCCGAGTACGAGGGTCGAGTTCTTGAAGTCGAGTAGGTATGCCGTGGCATTGTGGCCACCGAGCATGAGAGGTGTGTTCGCTTTGAGGATGGTCTCATGAGACGAGTTGAGGTCGCTGATTGCTCTCAAACAGGAGCGCGAGTTTGCTATCTTAGTTGAGAAGGCTAAGGTAGCCGAGGTGTTAAGGAGTCGCGAGGCAGGTATGGACGTAAATAGGCATAAGAGGAGCTTTGGGTCTTCTCGATCGCCGGGTAATCCGCAGTAAGAGGCTAGACCGAAAATGGGCGAATCACCGGGCTGGTTTGTTGTCGCTAGGCGTGGACCGCCGCAATGCAATCAGTGTGGAAAATCTCATTGGGGTGGTTGCTGGACTGGAGGAAAAGGTTGCTTTGAGTGTGGTTCTCTAGAGCACCGTGTGAGGGACTGTCCGTGTAAGTTGGCCAGGATTCAGTCTGAGAGTCAGGGCCGTAATCAATTTAGAGGTAATGGACCGCCACCGCAGAGGGGCCGTGGTAATGGCAGAGGCGGTAATGGTTTTGGTCGAGGCCGTAGAGCACCGGGCAGAGGTGCGGGTAGTTCTAAGGCACGACAACCTGGGTTGGTGTACGCTGCGAGGCGCCGAGAGGAGGGCGACGCACCGGACGTCATAACCGGTACGTTTTTGATCTTTGGTTCTCCTTATACTGCTTTGTTTGATGTGGGTTCAACGCACTCTTATGTTGCCAGTAGTATAGTAGAGACCATGGATTTAGACTCTGAGATATCTTCTAGGCAGATGACTGTGATTAGCCCTTTAGGTCACTTTGTAGTAGTAGATAAACTGTTTAGAGATGTACCCCTAGAACTCCAAGGGGTAGTGTTCGCTGCTGATCTGATGGAACTGCCATTTGGGGAGTTCGATCTGATTCTTGGGATGGACTGGTTGGTCAAGTACCAGGCGAGGTTGGATTGCGCGGCCAAGCGCATGATTCTTAAGACGGTTGAGGGTAATGAAGTGGCTATGATAGGTAATAGGAGAGATTACTTATCAAACGTGGTATCTGCTCTGAAAGCGGAGAAGATGGTCAGGAAGGGCTGTGAAGCGTATGTGGTGCATGTGTATGCCTTGGAGGCTAAGGAGTCTGCTGTAGAGAAGGTGCGAACAGTTAAGGAATTTGTGGATGTGTTTCTAGAGGAGCTCCCGGGTTTGCCACCGGACCGTGAGGTAGAATTCGGAATAGATCTGCTACTGTGGATCGCGCAAAGGTCTATTGCTCCATATAGGATGGCGCCAAAGGAATTGGTGGAGCTTAAGGCTCGATCCGTGAGTTATTGGATCGAGGTTTTATTAGCCAAGTGTTTCGCCGTGGGGTGCGCCGGTACTCTTTGTTAAGAAGAAAGATGGGACGATGCGGATGTGTATAGACTACCGCCAGCTTGAACAAGCTGACGATTAAAAACAAGTATCCGTTGCCACGGATAGACGACTTGTTCGATCAGCTGAAGGGTGCTGCGGTATTCTCGAAGATCGACTTGAGGTCTGGGTACCACCGCTAAAAGTTTAAGGAGGCTGACATCCATAAAACAAATGCTTTCCGACTCGATATGGGCACTACGAATTTCCGTAATGCCGCTCGGGTTGACTAATGCACCGCCATAGCCATTTATGGATATGATGAATAGGGTGTTTCAGCAGTATCTGGATCAGTTCGTCGTGGTTTTCATAGACGACATCTTAGTGTACTCAAAGACAGAGGAAGAGCATGATGCGCACTTGAGGGTGGTGCTGCAAATTCTGAGGGAAAAGCAGCTCTACGCTAAGTTCAGTAAGTGCGAGTTCTGGCTGAGAGAGGTGACTTTCTTGGGTCATGTAGTGTCGGCTGAGGGGATTCGGGTAGATCCTCTTAAGATTGAGGCACTTTTGGATTGGAAGTCGCCAGGTCGCATCGGCTGAGATTCGAGTTTTTGGGTTTGGCCGATACCACCGGTTTGTTGAGGGTTTCTCGTTAATAGCAGCGCTGATGACCAAGTTGCTGAGGAAAGAAGTTCCGTTTGTATGGACTGAGAAACAACAGGAAAGCTTCGATAAGTTAAAGAAGATTTTGACTGAGGCTCCAGTTTTAATTCAACCTGAGGCTGGTAAGGAATACACAGTCTATTGCGATGCATCACATACGGGCTTGGGTTGTGTGCTGATGCAAGAAGGTAAGGTTGTGGCCTACGCTTCTCGACAGCTAAGGCCACATGAGGTCAATTATCCGACGCACGATTTGGAGCTAGCGGCTGTAGTCTTCGCCTTGAAGATCTGGAGGCACTATTTGTACGGAGAGAGATCGATAGTCTACACGGATCATAAGAGTTTAAAGTATCTTTTGACTCAGAAGGATTTGAATTTAAGGCAGCGCAGATGGGTTGAGTTGCTGAAAGATTACGACTGTTCGATTGAGTATCATCCGGGCAAGGCTAACGTGGTGGCAGACGCGTTGAGCCGTAAGGTTGTTTCGGACTTAAGAGCGATGTTTGCCCACTTGAGTTTGTATGACGACGGGAGTATTCTGGCAGAGTTGCAGGTTAAGCCTACTTGGGTTGAGCAGATCAGAGAGAAACAGTTAGAGGATGAGGTTCTGAGTGCGCGAAGGGTACAAGTGCAGGATGGTGGTTTAGAGGGTTACAGTTTGTCTAGTGATGAGGTGTGGTGTTTTCAGGGTAAAGCATGTATGCCTAAGGATGTGGAGCTGAGGCAGAAGATTCTCCAGGACGCACATAGCAGTCCTTATGCTATGCATCCTGGAGGTGGCAAAATGTATAGGGATCTTAGAGAGCAGTTTTGGTGGCCTGGTTTGAAGAGGAGGTGACAGAGTTTGTTGGGAAGTGTCCGACATGTCAAGCAGGTCAAGGCCGAACATCGCTGCCGTCTGGTTTGCTTCACTGTAAAGATTCCTCGAAGGAAGTGGGAAAGGATAACCATGGATTTTGTCAAGGTTACCGCTTACGCCAAGCAAGAAAGATTCATTTGGGTTATTGTGGACCGTCTCGACTAAGTCACCATTTCATTCCAAAGAGAGTGGATTATTCACTTCGAGGTTGGCAAAGCCGTATGTGTCCGAGATTGTGAGGTTACACGGTGTGCGCTTTCGATCATCTCGGATCGATCCTCCCGTGTTTACGCCGAGGTTTTGAGAGCGCTGCATCGTGCTCGGGTACTGCTTGATTTTAGCACGCTTTTCACCCGCAATGGACGGTAGTCTGAAAGAGTTATTCGATCTTAGAAGATATGCCGAGAGGTTGTGTTCTGGATTTCGAGGTAGTTGGGAGGAGTTTCGCCATTAGTGAGTTTGCCTACAACAACGCTACTGCGAGCATCAAGATGGCACCGTATGAGGCGCCAGTATGGTAGGAAGTGTCGCCACCCACGTGTTGGACTCGAGTTGGGTGAACGCCGCTTGTTGGGACCAGAGTTGGTGGTCGAGACCAAGACAAGGTTAAGATGATTCAGCTCGATTGAAGGAAGCTTGCACCGCAGGTCTTATGCCGATCTTAAGCGGAGAGACATAGAGTTTGCTGTGGGGGATCAAGTTTTTCTGAAGGTCTCGCCGTGGAAGAGAGTGTTGAGGTTCGGGAGGAAAGGCAAGCTAAGTCCGAGGTTTATTGGGCCGTATAGGGTTCCGAGGAGACGAGTAGGACCAGAGCGTATCGCCTTGAGTTGCCAAGCAGAGCTTAGCCGCATTCACGACGCTTTTCACGCTTCGATGCTTCGCGTTATCGCTCGATCCATCACATGTGGTAGCAAAGGAAGAGATTGAGGTAAATCCAGATTTGATCGTGGAAGAAGAACCTGTGCAGATTCTAGATCGGGATGTGAAGGTTCTCGCGAGAAAGCCTCGGTGCCTTTGGTTAAGGTATTTTGGCGGAATCATGGCGTAGAAGAAGCCACGTGGGAACCCGAGGATATGATGAGACAGCAATACCCGCAACTCTTCTGATCAGGTAATTTCGAGGTCGAAATTATTTTTAAGGGGGGTAGAATCGTAATATCCCGGTCTGGGGTTATTTTGTTGTTGCATGATATTGCATGTGTTTAGTGTGCTATGTTGCTATTTTCGTGTTTTAGGGGCTTAATTGTAGGCTAGGAGTATGCCTGAGTGAAGGGGAAAATTTTAGTTTTAGGCTTCATAGGAGAGGAGCTGAGGAAGCTGGGGTTTAAAAGATTTTATTTGGTGATTTTAGCACGAATGAGGAGCTGGCAAAGTGGCAGAGCATGCGCCACTTGGGGGCTTGTGATGGCGTCATTTGCAGGAGGGAGAGGTCTTGAGTTCAAGCTGCAGAGTGCTCCCTTTTTGGTTCATTTTGAGGGCATGGAGGAGGAGAGTTGTTGGTAGTTCAAACTCTACCATGGACTTGGTCAAATGATGGGTTGGTGGGTGGAGAGTGAAAGTAGGAGGGAGACTTGTTCAAACTATTTTGAACTTGTGGCTTGGAGTGGTTGTGGGGATTATGGCCGATTTTGAGGGAGTGTGGAGTGGGGGAAGTGACGGCTTAGTATGGGAGAGGGGGAGGCCGAATGTACCTTTGCATTTTTGGTACATTTTCGGTTTTCTTTTTTTTTGGTAAGCTAAAGTCTTCTTTCTGCCTTTTAGCTAGCCGAATTTTCAAAAGAGTTTCTTTAATTCCTTCTTGAAACCGAAAGTCTAAGCACATACTTGCCGAAACGAAATTGCTTGCTTCTCTTAGTACTCTTTGTTAGCTGAATATTCCCATCCATCATTCATTCTTTCTTTCAATTGTGTAATCCGAAAACCACCACCCTCTCTACTCACATTTTTTTTCACTTGAAAACCTTGACAAGCCGAACCTAGCATTCTATCCCTCTCATATTTTCTACCATCTCCTTGAACCTTTGTAGCCGAAAATCATCTTTCAAAACACCTTTTTCATATCTTTTCTTTGCAAAGCCGAAACTTGTACTCTCCCGCTTTTCATCTTCTATTTTTATTCCTCTTATCCGAAAGTCTTGTTCCCTCAAACTTTCATTCTGTTTCTCTATACCCTTAGCTGAAACTCCATCTATTTCTCATCTTCTTTCTTTGCACTCAAAGCCGAATATAAGAGTGTCAAATATCTGAAGCCGAATTCTCTTTTTCTTTTGCTTAGGGTGTTGACCGAATTTCTCCATTCTCTTAGTGTTTGTTGGCCGAACATTGGTTGTTGTTGGGTACTTGGTTGCAATCGTTTGGGAATTTGGTAAGTGATGGGCCGAATGGCCATTTCCCTTCTTCTTTTGCTTTGACGATGTTGGTTGATTAAGGGCCGAATGTGGCCTTGTTGTTGAGAGTTAATCTTTGGTATTGAAACCGATTTCATTATAGGTCATTCGGATTTTGGATACAAACAAGTGGAGCCTTCGTCCTTTGATTAGCCGTTTGGGGTAAGTTTTGGTAAGGGCCAGTTCTGTTAGTTGTTTCTTTTATCTCGTTAAGCGAAGATAATTAAGGATTAATGGTTCTTCTTATTAGGTGGTGGCCGATTGTCAAAAGGGACCATTAGTTGGTTCGGGTTTGGTAGGAAACCAAACATTTGAAAGGTAAGGGGTAATCGACAAACCCTTTTGGATTAATGGTTATGGCCGAATGGTCTTAGTGCCTAACCCCTATGTTTTGGCCGATTGTAGGAGCTAGTAATCGAGGGACTTAGATCGTTTCGTTGGGATTTTAGACCCGTGTATACCAGGTGTGTAAACTAACACACTTTATATCTAGTAATATATGATAAACCTGATTGATTAACAAATTAAGACAGATTGATGGATGGATATGATACCCTTTTTGGGTATGATCATGGATTCGGGTAAGTTCATGTAGTTCTATTGATTGATACATTTAATAGCATGTTTTATGATATGTATGCATTGAGATTACAATATTGGGCATGCTAGTATGAGTTACATGATTGTATATGGTACATGAGTTAGTATGACATGTATGGGTGATATGAGTGGAGGGGGATGATGATATCCGTGTCTTTGGGACACTCGTGTGTTTTTGGGACACCGCAGGTTTGGCACCTCCAAAGGGTTTGGTACCACAGCTGATATTTTGTGACTTTGGGTCACCAGAGGTTTGGCACCTCAAATGCGCCTCGTCCCCAAAGGGCTTAGTACCACGGTGGGTTGGCCCCACAGTTGATTATACGGGATTGACGCCAGTGATTTGGTATCACACGATGGGTTGGCCCCATCATCGGATTTGTGACTGCGGTCACCAGTGGTTTGGTACCACATTGTGTCTTTGGGACACCGTAGGTTTGGCACCTCATTGCGACTCGTCCCGTGGTTTGACACCACCGTGGGTTGGCCCCACTTGAGAGATACGGGATTGTCGCTAGTGATTTGGTATCACGAGATGGGTTGGCCCCATCATTGGATTATTCGTGACTTTGGGTCACCAGTGGTTTGGCACCACCAGTGGTTTGGTACCACACGGGGTAGAAAAGGCGATACGGATGGTTAGGATCGGGTTGCATTAATTGTATTGCTATTTATGATGTGTGTTGGCATATTGTTCTATCGGGAGCGGGATTTATGCACTGAGTCATTCGACTCACCCTCTCCTTTGACATTTCAGGTGACTCGTAGACGCGGACATGGAGCCGGGATGGACTCGGGGTGCACATGCCATGCTTTAATAAAAGTTTTGCTCAGACTATTCAATTTGGGTACTTTAGCTTATCTACTTTATTTGGGTTTTAATTTGGATTTTGTAAAAGGCCTTTGATTTATGTTTTATGAGGTTTATGTTTTAATTAGATTTTCATATGCCTTAACAAAATAATTTGGTATGAATTTTACTAAAATTTGGAAAGACAATGATTTCAAAATCATAACGCAATGTGTTTTAAACTATACCATCGGGTATCATACTATGTTTTGATATAAAGTAAACTCAAATGATTTCCAAATCAAACTCGATTTTCTATTAAGTCCAAAAATGCTTTAAGTAATACTAAGAAACTATTGAATTCCTAATAGAATGAACTCGTTTTAACTACACATTTTGGTTAAGTTTTCAAAACTTCCGGGTTTCAAATACACCATTTGATTTCAAACAAGTCTACTCAAAATTTTCTTCAAATTCACTATGTTTTCACCCAGCTTTTAAACGAAAAATCTAACCTCTCAAAACGTTTTTCCCCGTAATACACCAGATTCGAACGTGGTGTCTTGTCCAGGTTTGGGGTGTTACAAGCTGCTTGCTGACTTGTGCGCCTATGCACACATCTCCCTTCACCCAACCTAAGCCAAAAGTCCTTTAAATTTTCCTCTTTTGATTCATTAGTATATTTTTTATTTTTTTTAGAGCTCTTAAAATCTACAAGGAAGGTGGTAAGAATAATTTTCTCTCTTAAAATTTAATTTTTACTCAATTATTTAATTTTTCAATTTATTGAAATATTAGAAATTGTTATTTTTTTTAGGTTAATCATGACTCAAAAAAGAACTCGTGCCTCCACTCAAATTGACAAAGCACGAAGCAAATTTCACTGTGAAGAAGCCAAAGTAAGATATGAAAGTATCTTCAAAAATCAACAGATGCATCCAGAGAAAGGCTTCACATTGAAGGAAAGCAACAACAGAGACTTTATGGCGCGTATCCGTCAAGTTGCTGAAGCCCTCAATTGGGAATTGTTTTGTGAAAAGAGACCAAGTATGGATGAGGAATTAGTTTGTGAATTCTACGCGAACTTAACTTCAAGCAAATTGACCGAAGTTTTAGTCCGCGGAATCAAGGTACCAATAAATTCTAATGCTATTAATGAGTTCTTTGAATTACCTGATTTAGACAATGATGAATATTCCTCTCTGTTGAGCAATATTAAGCCTGCAAATCTACAAGAAATCCTCGAAGAACTCACAGTTCCAGGTTCTAAGTGGACTATGTCAAAGCAAGGAATCTACACATGTCGAGGAGAGTATTTGACACCACTTGCGAAGGTATGGTTCTATTTCATCCATTTCAGCCTTATGCCTAGTTCGCATGGGACTACAATTTCATTAGAGCGAATGGTCCTATTATACTCGATTTTAACTAGAAAGACCATTGATGTGGGCAAAATCATTCTGAGAGAGATGCGAAATTATGTCGTTAGACGGTCTGGCCCTGCCTATTTCGCCTTTACGATCACAATTCTATGCTTAAAAGCAAAACTCCTTGCGGACGTAAAGCAGACAGATATAGTCAAGGCATAATCACCAATTGGGACCTCTACCGAGTAGCCGGAGATTTTGTTCTTCAGCAACGAATTGAAGAGAGCAAGGATCCCGAAGAAGCAATAGATGAACCCACAGAAATCCCGCCAGAGCACTCAACTGAAGTCCCTAATGAGGCAGAATCAATGGAACTAGAAGCTGAACTTGATATCGAGCCCTAAATGTTTAGAGCTCCACCGCCTAGCCCAGATCGTTATAATGAGCTGTTGAAGCTGATGGACTTAATGCAACACATGCAATGGCAGCAACAAGCTTACTGGCGATATGCAAAAATAAGAGATGACTCGATGAGGAGTGCCCTCAAGAAAATTTATATTGACCCCTTTATTTTTGTGCCTGAGTTTCCAGATTTCATATTTGAACCTTGGGTGTCATCATCGAAGAGGGAGCAAAGCGATTCATGCAAAGATAATGCTAATGGAGCAAAAGATGAGTCAAATTCGGAAAGATCGACAAATAAATAAAAGGGGAGGACTTCAACTTGCTTTTATTTTCATTGTTTTTAAGTATATTAGGATTAGGTCAATTAAGAATTTTTATTTTTTGCACAATAAAACAAGAGATAGGAAGCATGAATAAAATCGGAACAAGTCTCAAAGGCTAAAGTGTGGCAATAGATATATACATGTCTAGGATTGGATTTTAGAAAGAGCTTGGTACTTAAGCAGTCAATTTGACTCACCTCCTCTTTTCTAATTATCCTACCTTGTGTATAGTATCCATTCACTTTAAACAATGAGGACATTGTTCACTTTAAGTAGGGGGATCGAAAATTTGAATTCAGAATAAAATTTTCTTTTAGTTATGATTTAGGACATATTTTTGTTCAATAATTTGAGATTTTGTTATTTATGCTAAACTTCAGTATTAATAAAGTTCTATTATTTCAATAATTTATTATGTTAGCTTAATAAAGATGTGATTGTATTTTTAATAAAGCATGTAAGTTTATACCATAAAACTTTTAGTTCCTTACGAAAAAATTAGGCATGCATGAAAGCTTAAGTTTTTAGAATTGACTTAGTAATTTCTTGAGGCGAAATCCTAGGAAGCATGGAATGTTGAAAATGATTTAGGCAACTTTGGCTTGGACCGTTTGAGCCTTTCAAGCCAACCCTTAAAATTGTCCCAAACACTAGACTCAGTACTATTTAAGATATCATTCAAAAATAAGTTTGGGAGAGTTGAAAAGAAGTATCGATTGCTCGAAAAGTTGTAGTACATGAAGCAAGTGCTCGAGCTTGAGCTTGATTTAAAAAAAAAAACATGTGCTCAAAATAAAATAAGTGATCAAAAGAGTATAAGTTGGGTATCAAGGGTGAAATTTCTGAAAGTTTGAAGATAAGCTGAGTCTAGGGTTTTTAAGCCAAAAATTTATCTATCTTTTACCTATCCCTAGGCCCAGCCACGTTACAACCTTATTAAAGACCTATTGATTCAAAATTCCAATGTTACCTACATTAGTGGAGAGAAATTGCTCTGTTCAACATATGAAGACATTAGTTAAGCTTGATTGCAGTTTACTTTTTGAATAAGGAATTAAAATCAAATTGGTAGCAAGTAACATGTCTTTATTAAGAAACATTTAGTCTAATTTTGCTAGTATAATAATTTTTGGGAGTAATTTGAATGATATGAATGCTTAAGTAGCATAACTATCAAATTTCTTGTTCTTGAGCATAAGTATGCCAATATCATAATTTTGAAGAAAAATTGTTCTCAAGGAAGTTTTTCAAAGGTGTTTCCGAGAAAATTCTTTTCAAATTTGTGCATTACTTGGGATGAGCAATGAATTAAGTTTGGGGGAGTGGAAACACGAAAATTTATATACTATTTCATGCCCTTTTTAACCCAAATTCATGTGGTTTCGAGTAAATTTTTGTCGGAAAATAATTAAATATTATAATATAATTAAAGTGTGCTAAAAATGTGAACATGATGAATTTTAATTAATTTTATAGTGAATTTTGTTTAATTTTGGCTATTTTTGACAGATTCGCACAAAAGGCAAAAATCGCTTTCACAGTGATTAATCGCCAAAGAATAAAACCGAAAAGCGATTTGAAGATTCAAGGCGACTTTATTTCCAACCCAAGACGGTCCAATTATTAGGATTTAATCATAATTTAAATAATTTTAATTTATTCCCAATTTAATTTGGGTTAAATAAATTATTTTTAATTAATTATGGAAAAGGGGCCCAGTTGAACCGCATCAGTTGAACCAAATCGATTGAACCGGACCAGCCATCAATTGGGCAGCCCAAACCGTCCAAAATGAAGGCCCAAATCAGCTTATTTGCTGATTAATTTAGCTTGCAAAGGAGTCCTTGAAGATCTTTCAAAATCTCATTCAAACCCCTCCAAAATTCATGGCTTTTTAGATTGCCCCATGCTATATTTAGCATAGTTGAAACATTCATCTTTGCCACATGGGATGGCCGGCCAAGGGAGGCCTCTCTTGCTACTGCTATGTGCTATTTTTATCAGCCTTAAACACCTATAAATAGCACCCGTTGCTGAACATTTCAAACACACCTCAAGCCTTCACATTCTCCTCTCTCATTTTCTCTCAATTCCCCATTTTCCCTTTTCTCTTCTTGGTGTTCTTGTGCTGATTTCTCCTCTTGGAAAAGAGGTGTTTTTCCAGCCATTTGAAGCAGCAATTGAAGTGTTCATAAGCCCCTTTGATAGCCGAGGACAACGAAGAATGAAGAAGGGATCAATCAGACAAGCCACAGAGAGCCACCGGATTTGTTTCTTGTTCCCTCTCTCTTTAAATTATTTGTTGTTGTTTTGACAAACATGCTTATGAATATTCATGCTTTTGAAATGTTTAATTTAATCAATTTAGCTTGAATTTAATTCGTGTTGGTTTGATTTCATTTCGCTCTCTTAGATTATTAAAATTCTGTTTATGCTGTTAAAGGCCTCGGTGAAATGTTTGATTAAGTAAAATCATGTTAAGTTATCTGGCATTTTAATTGTTTAGATAGCTAATGAATTAATTATTTAAACGCATTGAAATTGTAATTAATGGACACAATACTTAATCATGTGCATGTTTAATTCTTCTAAGGTAGTTTGAAGATTAAATTAGCATTGTATTTGACGATACATATGCCTTGCATAACTTGCGTGGATTTTGTGATTAAATGGTTTCAAGGTAAAAATACTTTGTTACTTCACATGGTCTTTTATATGCTTGTTAGGTTGAATTAATCGTTAGCATCGACATAGGAATATGCGAGAGATTGTTTAATTTAATAAGTATGTATGTGCAATTACATGCTTATTAGTAGAAGTCTGTTTAATCGTTTGCATTTGCATAGAAATATGTACAAGAGATGAATGGATTTTTATTTGTAAGTATGTTCATAAGTTAGCAAATTACTGAGTTGCCATGTTTTAACAAGTATAAACACGAGCTTAATAATTCTAAGGTAAGAAATGTTATTAATCCAACACAATTATATCATCTTGATTAAACCCAGTTTTTGAAATCATGCATTTGGCCTTTATTTTATTTTATTTTACTTTGGTTTTCTTTTAGTTTCCAAATAGTTTTCAAAAATCAAATATTTTTCCATCACCAAAGTGTTTGAAATCATTTTCATAAATAATTCTTTTACAGTCCCTGTGGGTACATAACTCGACATTTACTTGTCACTTTATTATTTGTTACGATTGTGTACACTTGCACATTTCCATCGTTCCAGGCATTTATAGCTAGACTCTCACATACACTACGTTAGTCCTAGAGTTGACTAAACCGTAGATCTGATACCAATATCATGGCCCGTAGCCAAATCAAGGTAACTTATCTGAAATTCTGATATCATGACCCGAAGCCAAATCAGTCGATATGCATGACCCGAATCCAAGTCGATTTATCTCACACTCATAGTGCTAAATCATGGCCCGAAGCCAACTTAAGTATACCTAATGACATGTCACTAGCATCCTAAACTATTCCTAAGGTTCAATCGGGTTTCCAACTATCGAATCTTCATCGAATCATTTTCGAATTCTTACATAATCATATAAACACAATTCATGCTATATCAAAGCATATAAAATACATTTGTAATGAATTTATAACATACGAACTTACCTCGGATGTTAAAACGGTGAATCAAGCCGATTAGTCGACAACTTTATCTTTTCCCCAATCCAAGCCTGTATTTCACTTTTCTTGATCTAATTATATTCAAAATTAGCTTATTTAATCATCTATTCATTCAATTTAGTCCAAAACACTCTTTAAGGCACATTTACACTTTTACCCCTAAACTTTCACATCTTTTACAATTTAGTCCTTATTATATAAAATCACAAATTGATGCAATTTAATCCAATTTCATCATAGCCGAACTTTGCTAATGTCCATACTAGCCCATATTTCTCATTTATTTCACATTTTAACCACTAACTTTACACATTTCTCAATTTAATCCTTATTTTGCATTTTCACTAAAAATCACTTAACAAAACTTGTATATCTATTAACAAGCATTCATAATCTATCAAGAAACTTAAAAACACATGCTTATTCATCAATAAAATCATTCAAAATCTTTAGCAGTTTTGCAAAATAGTCCCTGGGCTAGGTAGCACTAACTGCAACGATCTCAAAAACATAAAAATCATTAAAAATTGAGTCAAAATACA
This sequence comes from Gossypium bickii, assembly GCA_025503065.1. Lineage (NCBI taxonomy): Eukaryota > Viridiplantae > Streptophyta > Magnoliopsida > Malvales > Malvaceae > Gossypium > Gossypium bickii. The sequence goes on from CP106712.1 coordinate 46,423,918, forward strand.
TACCTAATTGAAGAGATTAGGGTTGCCAAAGTTTAAACATGAAAATCTCTTTCTCCCTTATGAATATCGGTTGAAGATAATAACCTTAAGTGAGGATTTTGTTTTGTTTTATTTAATAAACAATTAACAATCAATTTACACATTTAACCTTATTATTAATACAAAACTTCATTTATGCCAAACCATTAACATCCACTAATAAAATAATGGTATATTTACCACTTAAGGGCCTAAACTTCAAGTTTTTATAGCTATTTGACATCATTAGCTAATAGAATAGCACTTTTGCAATTTACGTAATTTAGTCCTTTTTATCGAATTGACCATTCAAACGATAAAATTTCTTAACAAAATTTTCACACAATCACTCAATCATGCTGTAAATATTAAAATAATAATAAAATAAATATTTTAACCTCAGCTTTGTGGCCCAAAACTACTGTTTCAATTTGACCAAAAACAGGTTGTTACAATGATCTCCTATGAAACGAGCTAATTATGAAAATTGATTGCAAGATAAAAGTCTTCAAGTGTGGCCATGATTCCCAAAGTGAGGGAGTAGTTAAAGAGGAATGTTATGTTTCATTCATTTTAATCCCTAAAATCAAAGGTATTTTCTGAGTCGTATTAGTGCAGGTACTCATAGGATGCGAGAACAAGATAAATGGAGGGATCCTGGTAGGATAAGGAGCGATTAGGGGAGCCAAAATAGTCAAGAGAGTTGGATGAAGTCAATGGTGAAACTGAAGGAATTACTAGACAAGTCTGGTAGCACGACATAGTTTTCAAACCATTGAACTTTAATTCAATTATAAATTTTGTAAATTAGTTTAATTTTCCATTTGTAGATAGATTTTATAATAAAGTATTTTGCAAATTGCATGTTAAAATTGGAAGAAAACATGTTTTTTGGGAGCAAAGGAGAAGATAGATGCTAGTTGGGGGCAAGTATGGACAATCGAAGGCCTTTGGTAAGTCCCAAAGAAGCCAAATTGAAGCCATGTCATCACATAATAACCCTATGGTGTGACACAACCCCTTTGAACCCAAAAACATAGAATTTTTGTGTTGTGTTGCGCCATGCCTTACCTATGGCATGACACACCATCAATGGAAGCAAGAACAGGGGTCAAAATAGTGTCATGTCATGCCATGCCTACCCTATGACATGACATGCAAGCCATTTTCAAAAATTTTTTGTTCTTGGTTTGACACAATCTCCAAAGATATTCCCCAAGTTTGTACGACAAGTCAAGCCCTAGATGGCCTCTATATATTACCCTTACTAATAGTTACACCCTTCAAGCCATCACAATCAACCAAACCATCGTCTACTACCCCTTTCTTTGACATTCTACAAAATCCTTACCTTTTTCCTATCCCATAGCCTCAAAACCATGCATATCAACCTTTCCGACAATGAATCCATAACAACCCATACTCAACTCAATCGCTAAACCCGAGCTATGGAATGACACATTAGCCACCTAAGTGACTCTCCATTTCAAACCAACCTAACCTTCAACACACCACAAGTTAAAACATAAAACATGCTTAAGTTACTAATATGCAGCGAAATAAGTACTTTCACCAAAACACTTAAGATAACCTCTATTTAGGTGATATTCTAAGTTTAGCGAAACAATTATCTCATTATTTATATGATACACAACTCAACATCAAGGTTCAATCATAGCGTAGCTCGCACATTCTAAGTCTTCGCAGAGTAAGACTCTTGAAAATAGGGTAAGTTTCACTAACCACCCATACGTATTTAGATACTGCGAATGTTTTACAGGGTTTCTCCTATTTTCTATATAAAAAATTATTAAAGGTTCGTAGGTAGCAATTCGTCATTTGCTTAAGGTTCACACTTTGCACAGTTTGATAACCTTACCACTTTAGAGCAACTTTGGTGAACTCTATATAACTTTGTCAATTTTGATTATTTCATGCATTTGCTTATGGCGAACACTCTACTAGAAATTAAATACTTGAGTATGAAGTTGTAAATTAAGAAAACCTCAAACTAGGCTTAGACTATATTTATATACTTAAAATTCAAGAATGTATGTATAGTTTAATTGGTTCACAAGAGGTATGAAAAACATAAAAAAAACTAAGTCCTTGCACAATTAGTAAAGTCACTAGATAGAAAGATGTCTCTAAGCCCTAGCAGAAACCTACATTGTCTTTATGTCCAGATGATACGATCCGCCTCGGGGGTGAGTCGAGTAGTATGTGAGTTTGCCCGATCGTCTACGAAGGAGTTTCGTTTGATTTGTTTAAAAGGGGAAAATTGGATAGATTAAATAAAATGGCAGTGGATTAAAACCAAAGAAAAGAGATGGTTAAATGGATAATTGGCTGAAACAAGAAAGAACCCTTAATAGGAATTAAGGACCCGAGTCTTATACATTTCAAAAGGTAAATATGGAATTGGATAAAACCTCGACCCACAATCTAGTAAGATAGGAACCTCAGTGTAAAGGTTTGAACACCACACCCAAATGGATGATAAGTAACGCCACACCCAAATGGATGATAAGTTTGAAACAAGTCAGATTGACGCCACTAGCTACTAGATAAGTCAATTTGAACCTTGAAGAATAAAGAGAGTAGATAACTCACAAATTTTATTAAGCATCCAAAAGTCCTCTTTTACAAGCTAATAACAAAGTATATATAGTGTTTACATGTGGTTAGGTGAAGAGTCATATGAATTTAGCTTTAATATGCATTTAAATGGCCGAAATAAAATCTTATCAAAAAATAAAAACTCTTGAGTTCCTCCAAGCCAAATAACAACAACTTTATGACTCTAAATTAGCTGATTAAATGATTTTAAATGCTTGGTTTCATGATCTCTTAGCATCCGAATGGTCTCCAACAACTTAATAAAAATTTGTAACTCATGTGTGACCTTTAAGCTTCAAACGGTGGTTGGAAGAAGAAGAGGATGCTGTCAAATTTAATTGATGTATAATGCTTCCTTCAATTATCATAACAGCTCCTTTTAATGTTGAATAATGCTTCCTTTATGTGTGTAACCGATTCTCACTTGAAAAGTCACATTAAACTCTTTGTAACAACCCATGAGTGTAACGGTTTCCAGCTAAAAAGTTTCCTACATTCAAACACATTAAACAAACACATTAACCACATTTAATCACCTATTAAACACTAATTTAACTTAAACACATTAAGCACTTATTAAACACTAATTTAACTTAACACATTCTGTAACATCCTAAATTAGGGGTTATGCGTTTGGAGCATAACTCAAGTGTTAGTAGGCTTTAAGTGTGGTTGAGTATGTTTTAAGGGTTTTGAGAATCCAAGGATGTAGGAGGAAGTCTTGGAAAAATATTGGAATTTTATTTTTAAAGGAGAAGTTAGGTGAAGGAGGCCTTAAGGAAAATTTTTAGGAGTTTATGGACATGAAAGTGGGTTTGGTAAAGTGGCTTGGGACGCTACCTTAGGGGCTTGGGAGGTTGCCTCAAAAAGGGAGTTCAGGAGGGAAAAGGTTCGAGCATCGTGGGAAGCATTAAAGACTTTTATTTTTGCATCAAAAAGGGGAACTGAGCTAAGGATGCTTTAAAGAAATTTTTAGGGAATTAATGCCACAAGAAATCTTGTGGTAAAGTGGCAATGGACGCCATGTGCAGTGGGGATAAGGTCCTTGGTTCAAGTTGCAAAGGAAGCAGGAAGGAGTGTTTATTTTCGCGTCAAGAAGGCGCCTGGCGAGGTTTTAAAAGAAATTCTGGGTGAATCATGTCACAAACAGTGCCTTGGCAAAGTGGCTTGGGACGTTATCTATGGAGCAAGGAGCAGGTCTCATGTTCGAGTCTTGTTGGCAGCAGGGGGCGTGTTTTTATTTTGCTTTTGGCGTTAAGACAAGGGGGAGCTAGGGAAGGAGGTCTTAAAAGGAATTGTGGGAGTTTATGTCATAAAAAAATGCCTTGGCAAAGTGGCCTGGGGCGTTATCTGCAGCTTGCGTCCAAGGGCTCCAACAGGTCTTGGGTTCGAGGCTGGTGAGCAGCAAGGGGAGTGTTTTATTTTGCTTTTGCGTCAAGGTAGAGTTGGAAGGAAGTGGACGACACATGGGACTTTTAATTGGATGATGCTTCAGCTTATTCTCCTATTAATTTTGGCTAAGGTAGGATAATTGATGATTATTTTATTTCATTTTAAGTTGGTAGATAATAGACAATTGTTGTTTTATTTATTCAAGTAGGATAATTGTTGATTTAATTATTTTGTGCAAGATGAAGAAGAGATAAATAAGGATTTATTTATCTTATTTTGGTTTAAATAGGTGATAAGAGATAATATAGGAGTTTGATAAGGGATTAATGTTGGATTAATTTATTTTATTTGTTAAGGAGATAATAGAGGAGATTATCAAAGAGTTTGATAATAGCAAGGATATAGTAGCCGAATTCTTTATAAGGGGAGAGTAATCATCTTTGATATCTTTTTCTTTAAATTTCTTTGTGCCGAATTTCTTCCCACTCACACCTCTCATTCTTTTCTTTCATCCAACACCAAATCTATTTCTATTTCTTTGAAGCCATAACCGAAGCTTAAAGTGCATATTCTCTTTATTTTGCCGCAAGTCACAAAAGCTAAAACCCCTCTGTCATTGTTCTTTGTTGCCGAATCCTCTAAGCATAAATTCCCTCCACTTTGGCGTGATCTCTTTTCATCATTAAGGTGCCGAAACTCTTTCTTTTTGGATCTAGAAGTCGTTTCTCTTAGGGTGCTAGCGTAGTGGTAAGTAAGTTCTCTCCTAGCAATTGGTTTTGAGTTCTTCTTAATAAGTATACCGAAATCTATAGTGGGCTTTGGTCTAAGGTGGGCCGAATGTCCATTAAGGCCATAGTGATATGTTCTCTTATGTGTAGCTAACGTCAAGGTGCATTGAGCGAGTTTTTCGGGATTCGTTTCATCAAGGAAGCATTAAGGAGCCCTTTTGGAATTAAAGTGATTAAGGTAAGCAAGTATGGTACTCGGCCCTAGGCCATACTATGTGATTAAGTGTTGACCGATTTGGATTATGGTCTTCTAGGGGCAAATCGACAGAAGTAGAGCAAGCTTTTGGGAATCAAGATTATTTCGATAAGTATGTTAAGTTGTGGATATTTGGTTAAGATTTCGTATATTGATGATTAAATCAATTGTTCTGATTAAGTGTTATGATGGAGGCGAATACCAGTTAAGAAGGGGAAGGGGTGAACCCTATCCCAAAATTTAAGAAAAGATCTATTTCTGCTGTACGAGATTGGCCACCGGGGTGTGGGCCAGCAGCGGGGGAAAGTTATAGGCAGATAGTTGTAGTCACGTTTAGTGATAGCATCAGTATCGAAAGCGTAGTTCTCCAAGTTATAAGGTGTGTAGTTAGTCTACCATTTTCCGGGTTTTTGCTATAACTGTATGTGTTGATTATGTACTAACAAGTGCAGTAAAAGTTATGAGATGGATACCCTTAAAGGGGTATGTCGATAATCCGGTAAGTACCAAACCTGATGATATGTGACTATTAATATGGATATGTGTTATGACTATGCTTGATGAACATGCTCATGCATCATTATATTATATCATTATTTTATGTTGCATGTGCATGGGTTGGGATATGATATGAAAGAAGGTACGGGTGTACTTCGAGTACGTGGTTTGACGTTGACTGAGGTCACATTGTGGATTAACTGCGATTTAGTTCGCGTGGCTTGATGAGTAGCTATGTGCCTCATCGTGGTTGATATCGGCTATGTGCAATATCGTGGTTGATGAGTGACTATGTGTCCCATCGTGGTTTTGGTGTTAGCTACGGCTACATCGTGGATTGGCGCTGACTGAGGTTGCATTGTGGATTTTTGTGCTTAATTGCACGTAGACGGCATTGATTGCCTTTTGGAGTGAAAAGGAGAGGGTGATTTGATAATCCCCTGGTGTGTGGTGGCTGGATACGGGGGTGTGTAGAGGATGGACCTTAGGTTGGGTTGGGTGCACTTTGCATATTGTATATGATATGAGTATTTGATGTGAAAATGGGCCAAGCCCAATTGATATGTGGATTAATGTGAAAAGGGCCAAGCCCAGTATATGAATGTGGATCAGTGTAGAAATGGGCTAAGCTCGATATGTGGAATTATGCAATTAATTACCCTGTTACCTGATAAGTGACATGAATATGGGCCCAGAATGTGTTATTATGTGAATATGTTATCTTGTTATCTGATATATGGGTTAATATGTGGTTAACATGTGGGTGGAATTCAGTGGATTAATTACACACTGAGTCTATGTGACTCACCCAAATTTTTATTAAACATCGCAGATAATTCGTAGTGATCGGACCGGGTTGGAGTGGATACGAGGTGGCCCATGCAGGAGACATCTTCTTTATTTTATTCAGTTTATTACTAAGAACTTTTGTTTAATTATTTATTGTAATAAGGCCCAGTTAAAGTATTTGAACATTTTTATTATGATGGCTATTAAATTCTTATTTGGAAGTACTTTTAACTTTGGCAACTTATATTTTAAAAAGATATTAAAGTTCTAATCCGGGAAATTGTAATAACTTAGTTTTATTGGGAGATTTAAACACGCAATGTTTTATTAAAGACAAAAATTTTTAATGTTTTCCCAAAAGTGAAATCAGTCTTCAAACGTTTTTCCGCAGTGACATACTAGATCCGGTCAGGGCTCGTGGGCCGGGTTTGGGGTGTTACACATTCAACACTTATTAAACACTAATTTAACTTAACACATTAAACACATGACTTAATTAAATGAACTAGAAGTAAGGACTTCAATTAATGCAGCAACTAGTTTAATTTATGAAAGCAAAATTAAATTAACTTAAACTCATGCTTCATTAAAACAGCCTAGTAATTAGATTAATTAATAAGCCTCTTATTAAACACAACTTATTTATTTAAACTAAACCTTTATTTAAAGCTAATATTTAATTTAAAAGTTTGTATTCAGCAAAATAAAAATGCATGAATTAAATTAAGCTAAACACAAACTGAATGAACTGAATGTGAACTTAAACCAAGCTCAATGAGCTGAGATGAACTCATGTGAGCTGAACCACATAGGAAGCGAGTTTAATTGAGCTGAAAATGGGCTAGAATCAACTTCATTTTGTACTTTGGCCCCTCGAGCTTAGGCCACTCTCGATGGCGTCGGATGGAGTCGAACCATGATGCGACCAAGATCACATCATACCCCCTCTTGAAAGCGATTCGTCCTCAAATCGAGCTGTTGGTTCTTGAGGACATAGTTCCTTTTTCCTTGCTTTCCTCGGTTGAATGGGGCGGATGGTAATCGCAACACCTGAAAGGGATAACCATGAATTAACAAATAAGGCTTCATACAAATTTGCAATCCACGCATAATCATAGCAACACAAGTATGACGCATGTGGAAGGAAAAGATCAACTTATCATACAAAAGAAATAACGCCTTATCAAATGTTTGAAACAGAATTACATAAGGATCAAGGCATTCAACCAACTTATATTACTTCCACGAATTGAAATGTGAATAGTAGGTTAAAAGTTGAACATAATCGTCACCATCAAGTAATAGAACAGATTCACATGATTCATGACCTCACACAATCAAGCCTTGCAATTGACCTTTGGACATATGCTCGCTAACAAATGCATCATGCCAATTATAAAAAACAAAAGTCTTTTTATCAATGTCCAAAACTGATAGATCATTATCAAATAGAATAGAACAATTAAGCACATCACGATTTAAGGACTTTATAAAAATGAAATCATCAACATGATGGTTGTCATCTTCCGAGGAAAACAAAAGTGTTTTAAAGCTTTTGAGAATATTACCTTGCTTGTATTCAAGAGTAGGAAAACAAAGATCGAATTTACCTTGCTCACCCATCACAAATCTTCGCTCCTCAGGGGTATAGCATAGCTGAAGTTTCGCGGTTGAATTAATCTTTTTCAAATGGATCGCAAACTTCATGGACAACCAAAGAAATTTTTTAAGGAACAAATATAAATATGAAAACACATTGGGAAATTTTCGTTATCTTATTCAAAGACCACAAATCAAAATGATAGAAATGGTTCGCACACAATCGATGTGGCTTGATTTTCCAACAAGATGAATCGACACAAATTCCCGGCTTAAAAACATGAGTTTGTTTATTTAAGGCAAAAAATAACAACTGTTTCATTAAATCGATCATGTTAAACCAATAGGACTGTGCATACTCAAAAACGAACATTCAAATCTCTTTTCATGCTTCAAAATAGATTAGCACAAGTTCAAAGATTTCTCACAAAACTTGAGTGGGTTCTCATTAATGTCATGTTCAAACAAATTAAGCGCTTTTTGTGAAAAACTGTTTGCACACAAGATAAAAATTTTGGGTTGTCGATCGGAACAAACAGTGTCAACGACATTCAAAGAATAGAAATCAATCAGATAAGAATAAGGGGGTCTTTTGATAACCAAGTCATCGAAGATTTTATTAACGAATGTCAAATCGAATTGTCGTGACTTGTTTAAAAGTTCCTTACCTCGCTTACCTTTGGGTTCGTGTGGTTTATTTTCAACTATACCTTGGCTGATCATACGGAGACGTCGTTCTTCCAGAGGGTATTGTAGTTGAAAAACATCTTTCGGTCTTTCAGGAACCTGAAAAGTAGAAATAGAACAAGAGCAAACTTCATGGGGGTTAGTTGAATCACTCCTCACTTTTTCTTGCTCGTTCTTTTCTTTTGTTTCTTTTTCTATCTCGGGTTCTTTTCTTTCTTTTTCAATTTTATTTTTGTTTTCACACTCCTTTTCAATTTCTTTTTCACTCTCTTTTTCTTCACTCTCGTTTTCTTTTTTAAATTTCTTTTCGACTTCTCTTTCAACTTCTTTTTGTTCTTTCTCTTTTTCAAAGACCTTCTCAATGGCTTTTTCAAGCTCTCTCAAAACTCGCTCATTTTCTCTCTTACTTGCCTGTTTTCACTCTTTTCTTTTTATTTCTTTTGCATTTTCTTCTTTTTCATTTCTTTTACATGATGTTACAAAAGAATCAAGATGGTAATCATTTGGCTCGAAAGAAGAAAATTTATTTACAAATGAATCACGATAATTGCATAGGGAAGAATACTCCGTGTAGGATTTCTTTGAAGCTCCTGAAGGAGTATACCGTTCATCTCGCACGTCATCTTGGAGAGAGTGAAAATCAAAGTCGGCTTTTCTTCGTCTCGATTTCCTTGATGAATAAGAATCTCAATTGAAATCTCGTCTCGAATAATCATTAAAAGTGTATCTTTGCGAAGTTCTCGATTCTACTTTCCGATTTGATGACACTTGTTTTCGTGGTTCTCTTTGTTCCACATGATCTAATCTCTCGTGTAGTCTATCAAACTTGGAATTCACCATTCTTTTCATTTTTTGCACCAAGAATTGGTACTCCGATTCGGTGAAATCTTCACGAGACATCTTTGATTGCTGAAAAGAAATTTGTTAAGTAAAACAAAAAAAATTAAATTCCTCACAATAAAATCCTCACTGTAACATCCTGGAAAGGGACTATGCATTTTCGGTTTAATTGTATGAAATGACAAGTCTTAAGCATTATGAATAAATTTTTGATATTTTTGGAAACTAAGAAATGAAAATGGAAATGGTTCAAAAATGGAAAGTATACATTTTAGGAAACTTGGAAATATAAGAAAATGGCAAGTAAACAGAGCCGATCGAAAATTTTAGGAAACTTAGAAATGATGCAGAAATGTCAAATTTTAAAGTTTAAAATAGGAAATAAGGGCAAGATGGCCTTAAAAGAAAAAGTTGGTAAAATTTGACACACAAATAGGCTTGGAAAAGTGGCCTGAAGGTGCCACTTAGGGCCTATGGAAATGGCGCCATGTGCAGAAGGCATGGGCCTGGGTTCGAGTCACAAGGGAAGCAAATAAATGAAGTTTTATTTTTGCTTCCCCGGCTAGAAAGTGGATGGCACATGCTTCTAGAATTAGAGGTGTTTTAATTCCATAAATATGTGAATAATAAGTGATAAATAAAGGATTTTCTTTAATTGGATTATTTGAGGAGATAAATGATGGATTAAACACTTTTATTTTAAATAAAAGAGATAATATTATCACAAGGAAGAGTGGTGGCCAAGTCAAGGACTCTTGGCCTGATAATTTCGGCTAAAGGAGGAGAATTAAGGCTATTCTCTCATCTTTTCTAAGCTCTGCCGAAATTCCCTAGTCAAAAACCCTCTCTCCCGAATTTTCTCTAGCAAAGTAGCTTCTCTTTCATCCATATTTTCCTCTCCAAAATTCTTTTATTCCCCTCTCTGTTTCTATTATCAAAGCCGAATCTTTGTGGCTTCAAACAGGAGTGCCATCGACTGTGGTAATAAGGTAAGAATGGATTCTTGTGTTTACTTCTTTTTCAATCAAGATTTAGGAATAATCTTTTTGGATGTCTCTTGGCCGAATATCCAAGGAAGGATTTCGGGCTTTCAGATCTAAGGAATCAAGGAAAGAGTTTCGGGAAATTCAAGGATTTAAGGTAAGACACCTGTATGGTCGACCAAAGGCCATATTCTATTTGTTAAAGTTAGATTAAATCTAACTTATGGTTGTAGGAATTTCGACATCCCTAGTAGAGCAAGGAATCGATTTTGGAAATCTCATCACAAGGTAAGAAGTTATATTCGGTCTAGGCTCTCTCTTAAATAATTAGATCTATTTGTTTTAACCGAAGACTAATCAAATCAATGGATCTAGTGGGTAGCCGAATTTCAGGGAGGAATACCACAATTTTGGGAATTGATTCGGCAACAAGGTAAGTAATACAAATCCTACTAGGATTTGGTTTTTAAGCCAAATAGGTTTGTTAATATATTTTAATGATTGGCCGAATATAGGAGTGAAAGATCTAGATCAGTAGATCGTTCTTCGGGATTTCAAGGAACCTATTAAGCAAATCAGGTGTGTACTCACACTAACTTTCGATATATTATATGGCAAATATTTTAATATATGAATATGTATAAGAATGAGAATGTGGCTAAGTACCACAAATGTGGTAAAGAGTACCCAGGTACGTTTCCTACTTCTGATAGGATTACGAATATGATATATTTTGAACATGTAAATAGCAACATGAATGAGAAATAAGTATGTTATGCATGATATAATCATATTTGGGGCATTTTGGGCTATATGTGAAAGGGGAAGAAGGTGTTGACTTCGGTCTCACCAACGGGATATGGTGACTACGGTCACATAATATGAATATGGTAACTTCGGTTACATTATCTGAATATGGTAACTTCGGTTACATTATCTGAATATGGTAACTTCGGTTACATTATCTAAATTTGGTAACTTCAGTTACATTATTTGAATATGGTGTCTAATGAGACAAATTATATGGGCAATGAGCACGTCGACTGCAGCGACTGCCTTCGATGGTGTGTAGCGGATGGAGGGTCGACTTAGTAGTCCCCACGGTGTGATTGGCAGGTACGAGTGGTGTGTAGTGGATGGACAAATAGGTTTGGGTTTGGGTTGCATCATTTTTATATGAATATGTCTTTGATATGAACATGTATGCCTGATTTGTTGATTGTTAGTTTGTGTACACATTGAGTCTGTTGACTCACCCCTTTGTGGGACTATTTTTCAGGTAATGAGCAATAATGGACCGGGTCTGCGGGAGAGCTAAAGGTGGCCATGCACAAAGAAGAAAGGATTTTTATTATTTGGAACTTTATTTCTATTAAGTATTTTAAGTTTTTAAGTTTGGGAATTATTGATGTAATAAGGCCGAAAAGGCCATAGTTTCTATTTCGTTACTTTTATTTTCTTTTAACCACTATGTTATGAATTAATTTATATTTTAAGTTTAAGTAAGAAATATTTTTTTTAAGTAAACCCTAAATTATTTTGTCACCTTAAATTAAATGGATTTCCAAACATAGTTAATGGGTTTTTCAACCTAAGCCCAACTCAAATTGATAACTTCTTTGAAAATTTCACGAATTTTCGCTAAGTAACAAAGAATTTTGAAACCGATTTTTCTTAAGGAACATACCAGATCCGGTTCAGGCTCGTGGGCCGGGTGTGGGGTGTTTCAGTTTGGTGTCAGAGTCGAGTTTTCAACTCTCGGCCTGTGGGCTAAGGCCCAAAACGTTTTTAATTCGAGCCCAAATGATTTTCTTTGAAAAAAATAGGTGTTCTGGCATGGCACCTAAGTCTCCGACCCGCAGTCCACCAGGTAAGGACCCCTAACTATTTGGGTGATTATGTGAATTATATTATGAATTTTAGAAAGGTAGAAAAGGCATGGAACGTAGAATAGTATGATAGGAATTTGAACCCTAGGACTAGACTACTCAAACACACAGAACCCATAAGATTGAATGCACTAAACAAACCTATGGCTAAGTCACTGAGATAGGGTGTGGTAACCCCTGTACGCATGTCTAGGATTGGATCCTAAAGAGCTCTGGTATTTAAGCAAATCCTAGTGACTCACCTCCTCTTCGCAGAATCCTGCCCGTGCGTAGCTTCTGCTCACCCTAACTCGTAAGGCTCGGTGGTGTGGCAACCTCTCATGCGCATGTCTAGGAATGGTTTCGATGGGAGCTTGGTATTTAAGCAGTCCACGTGGCTCACCTCCTCTCCATTCGAATCCTGCCTGGTGCGTAGCTTTGGTTCACCCTGACCAAAGAGGGCTCGGTCATAGGCTAAACATAATGACTAAAACCCGAAAGGGAATTAGCCGTTTCTCTCATGAAAAACAACAAAACCCTAGTTTTAAAACTTTTAAAATCACTCTTTTAATTGGTGAAAACTATCTTTACAAGATCTTCCGAAAAAAAAAAATTTTTGATTTTCAAAAATTACAAAAATACCCCTAGTGCTAAAATTACCAAAATGCCCTTGACTCACAAATTGTCAAACTTCTCAACGATTTTGCCAAAACTTCATTATTTTATAAACATTCAAAAACCCTAATTTGTAAAATATCAAAATACCTTGATTTTGGAAAATTACAAAATTGCCCCTAACTTACAAAATTACCAAAATGACCCTGATTCCCAAAATTTTTGCAACATTTCCATTTTGGAAGGAACAATTCTCAAAAAGAACCCACAAAGTTTTACAACTTTTGAAATATCCCTGATTTATTAAATTTTACAAGTTTACACTGATTTGCAAAAATTTACCAAAATACCCCTAAGGTCAAAATTTACCGAAATACCCCGGATTCCAAAAATTTTTTTTCCAAAATACCCCGGGACTTTGACATTACCAAAATACTTTTTGGACAAACCACCAAGGAAAGTTTTCTTTTGAAAAATTACGAAAATGCCCCTGTAGGAAAAAATTACGAAAATACCCCTGGGTAGTGGAAAAACAACAGCGATGAAAATTACAACGTTTCTCTGAATGAACAAAAGTTCATACTTGTTTGATGGATGAATGAATGAATGGAAAGACTGTGTGTTTGTATGAATACGAAAGAACCACTCCTAAATCCTTTTTCATAAAACTCCTTCGCGGGTAAATAAGTGGAACAATGACTAATTCATAAAACTTTTTAATCAGATTTCAACGTTAGAAAATGAGCTCTAGAGGACGTGGACGTCGTGGACAAGGTAGAGGAAGAATGACTAGGTCAGAACCCGTTAGATCGGGTCAAGGATCAGATAATGAAGTACCACCGCCACCACCACCCCCAGCTGTTGGTGTTAAGCAACAAGCTCAGACGGGGGAAGATGCAGTGTCGCAGGCTGTGCTGCGAGTTTTGGAATTGGTGGCTGGTGCAGGAGGAAATCTGGGGAATCAAAAGTCTGTGCCTGAACGGCTTCGAGCAAATGGAGCCGACATGTTTCGTGGAGTATCTGGTGTGGCACCCAGTACAGCTGAGTACTGGTTGGAAGCAACGGAGCGCATCATGGATGAGCTTGATCTGACCCCTGAGGAAAAGTTGAAGGGGATGGTGGCACTGTTACGCGATGAGGCGTATCAATGGTGGTTAACTCTGCGAGATGGTGCCACGGCTGAGGATCTGAACTGGGATTACATTAAGGAAGCGTACCAAAAGAAATATGTGGGAACCAGGTATACAGATGAACAAAGAAAGGCTTTTCTGGGGTTGGTGCAAGGGAGTAAGTCTGTCGCAGAATATGAGGTAGAATTTCTGAGGTTGAGCCGCTATGCTCGAGGAGTAGTGGCAACTGAGCATGAGCGCTGTGCCCGTTTTGAGGACGGACTGAGGGACGATCTGAGACTGTTGATAGCATCGCATCAGGAGCGGGAATTCTCTGCTTTATTGGAAAAGGCCAAGGTGGCTGAGGGAATCAAGGATGCTACCAAGCAGGCTGTGGATAGGAATAAGCCCAAAAGAGGTTTTGGACCATCTGAAAAGGGTCATAAGAGGTCTAGGGTCGACGGGCCACGAAATCAACAAGCTGGTACGGGCTGGCAGTATCGCCCTTGTGAGCATTGTGGAAAGAAGCACTTGGGAGAATGCTGGAGAAAGACGGGAGGATGTTTCAAGTGTGGGTCCAAGGACCATATGCTTAAGGATTGTCCTAAGCAATCGATGAGAGCCGACCGCAGCACTCGGAATGTTAGTCGCTAGTAGAGGCGACAAAGAATTTCAACGGGTCATGGTTCGACCAACGAGAGGTAATGGTGCTTTGCAGCGAGGCCGTGAAGCACAGGTAGAAATCGTCGCGCATAATGCGAAGCAAGGCAACCGGGTTTGGTTTATGCGGTTCGCCGGAGGGAAGATGGTGACGCACTGGATGTAATAACAGGTACGTTCTTTATTTTTGACAAACCATATTTTGCTCTGATTGATGTGGGCTCGACCCATTCCTATGTTGCATGTAGTGTAGTGGAAACACTAGGCCTAGACTCGTAACTCTCTCGATGAGACAGATGATCGTAGTAAGCCCATTAGGCCAAACCGTAGTGGTAGACAAGATCTTTCGAATGTACCCCTGTAGATTCAGGAGTGAACTTTCTGGTGACTTACTAGAGTTACCCTTCGGAGAGTTTGAGCTTATACTTGGAATGGATTGGCTAGTAGAACATCGAGCCGTGTTGGATTGTGCGGCTAAACGTATGGAACTAAGAACCTCCGAGGATGAGGTAGTAGTGATGATCGGAGAAAGGAGGAACTACTTGTCTAACGTGGTTTCTGCACCAAGGCCGAGAAGATGGTTAAGAAGGGTGTAAGGCATTCTTAGCCTTCGTAAGTGCGTTGGGAGGAAAAGATGAAGGTGTTCATGGAGTTAGGATGGTAAGGGACTTCGTAGATGTGTTCCCAGATGAATTACCAGGAATACCCCCAGATAGGGAGGTGGAATTTGGAATAGACTTGCTACCAGGAACAGCTCCTGTGTCAATCGCTCCATACCGAATGGCGCCAAAGGAGTTGGTAGAGCTCAAGGCTCAAATCCAAGAACCGTTGGATCGTGGGTTCATCCGACCCAAAGTGTCTCCATGGGGAGCACCGGTCCTATTTGTGAAGAAGAAGGATGGAACTATGCGTATGTGCATAGATTATCGCCGATTGAACAAATCGACCATCAAGAACAAGTATCCTTGCCAAGGATAGACGACTTGTTCGACCAAACCGAAGGCAGCAAATGTGTTCTCAAGATAGACTTAAGGTCGGGGATATCACCATTGAAGGTGAAGGAGGTCGACATTCATAAGACCGCTTTTAGGACAAGATACGGTCATTTTGAATTTGTAGTGATGCCGTTTGGGTTGACGAACGCTCAGTAGCGTTCATGGACATGATGAATCGGGTTTTCCAACCCTACTGATAAGTTCGTCGTTGTGTTCATCGACGATATTTTGGTGTACTCGAAGTCGGAGGAGGAGCATGATGAGCATCTCCGAGATGTGTTGGAAGTATTAAGGGAGAAAAAGCTCTATGCCAAATTCAGCAAGTGTGAATTTTGGCTTAAGGAAGTGGCATTCCTAGGACATGTGGTATCCGCAGAAGGAATAAGAGTGGATCCTAGGAAGATTGAAGCAGTGTTGGATTGGAAACCACCTAGGTCTGTGGCTGAAATCAAGTTTCTTAGGATTGGCGAGCTATTACGAAAGGTTCGTGGAAGGATTCTCGTCAATAGCCGCGCCTTTGACAAAGCTGCTAAGGAAGGAAGTACCCTTTGGATGGACGGATAAGCAACAGGAGAGCTTTAAAAAGCTTAAAAAGGTGTTGACGGAAGCTCCAGTGTTGATTCAGCCGGAGGCAGGTAAGGATTTTGTGGTGTACTGTGACGCTTCGAACACGGGGTTAGGCTGTGTGCTAATGCAAGATGGAAAAGTGTTCACCTACGCGTCTCGGCAGTTAAGGCCTCATGAGGTTAACTACCCAACCCATGACTTGGAACTAGCAGCAGTGATTTTCGCCCTGAAGGTTTGGAGGCACTACCTTTATAGAGAAAGGTCAGTAATCTACATAGACCACAAGAGCCTTAAGTATTTGTTGACTCAGAAGGAGTTGAACTTGAGGCAACGAAGGTGGGTGGGATTACTGAAAGACTACGATTGTTCGATAGAATATCATCCGGGCAAGGCGAATATGGTAGCCGATGCCCTGAGTCAGAAGATTGTGTCGGATCTAAGGGCTTTGTTCGCTCACTTGAGTCTGTATGATGATGGAAGCCTGTTGGCAGAATTGCAAGTCAAGCCCACGTGGCTGAATGAGGTGAAAGAGGGACAAATGGCTAATAAAGATCTAAGTACTAAGTTTCAACAAGTACGGAGCGGAGAATTAGGGGATTATGGCGTCAATGATGACGGAGTACTGTGCTACAAAGGAAAAGTCTATATGCCAAGGGATAAGGAGTTGAGACAAAGGATTCTTCGGGAAGCGCATGGTAGCCCTTATGCTATGCATCCCGGAGGCATCAAGTTGTATAGAGATCTAAGGGAACAATTTTGGTGGTCCGATCAAAAACGAGAGGTGACCGAATTTGTGGGGAAATGTTTGACGTGTCAGCAAGTTAAGGCTGAACACCAAGTTCCATCGGGATTACTTCAACCAATTGAGATTCCCCAATGGAAGTGGGAAATAATTACCATGGACTTCGTTAGTGGGCTTCCCCTTACGCCTACTAAGAGGGACTCGGTATGGGTGATAGTGGACCGTTTGACCAAGTCCGCGCACTTTATTCCGGTGAAGGTTGACTATTCTCTCAAGAAATTAGGTGACAGAGATCGTAAGGTTACATGGAGTACCAGTATCGATCATCTCTGATCGAGACCCAAGGTTTACGTCTCGGTTTTGGAAGGCCCTTCATCAAGCGTTGGGCACTAAGTTGGATTTCACTACGGCGTTTCATCCTCAATCCGACAGGCAGTCAGAACGGGTTATACAAGTGTTGGAGGACATGCTGAGAAGCTGTGTAATGGATTTTCGAGGAAGTTGGGAAGATTATTTGCCTTTAGCTGAGTTTGCCTACAACAATAGCTATCAGGCAAGCATTCGGATGGCACCATACGAAGCGTTGTATGGTCGAAAGTGTAGAACTCCTACTTGTTGGACTGAGTTAGGAGAACGTCGAGTTTTGGGCCCAGAGTTAGTGGCAGAAACTAAAGAGAAAGTTGAGTTAATTCGGGCACGGCTGAAGAAAGCCTCTGATAGGCAAAAGTCGTACGCCGACCTTAAGCGGAAGGAGATTGAGTTTGAAGTGGGGGACCAAGTGTTTCTGAAAGTCTCACCTTGGAAGAAGGTAATGAGGTTCGGTCGCAAAGGGAAGTTAAGCCCAAGGTTTATAGGGCCCTATCGAGTACTAAAGCGAGTTGGACCAGTGGCATAGCAAGTGGAGTTGCCACTAGAGTTGCAGCTAATGCACGACGTATTCCATGTATCCATGCTACGTCACTATCGATTGGATCCATCCCATGTGGTACCAATCGAGGAAGTGGAGCTAAGGCCGGATTTATCCTACGAGGAAGAGCCGATTCAAATCTTGGAACGTGATGTGAAAGTAGTACGGAGGAAGTCAGTACCTCTAGTCAAGGTGTTATGGCGCAACCATGGATCGGAAGAAGCTTCGTGGGAGTCGAAGAGACAATGCGACAAAGAATACCCTCGATTGTTTAGTTAGGAAATTTGAGGACGAAAATTTTGTTTAAGAGGATAGAACTCAGAACATCCTGGAAAGGGCCTATGCATTTTTGGTTTAATTGTATGAAATGACAAGTCTTAAGCATTATGAATAAATTTTTGATATTTTTGGAAACTAAGAAATGAAAATGGAAATGGTTCAAAAATGGAAAGTATACATTTTAGGAAACTTGGAAATGTAAGAAAATGGCAAGTAAACAGAGCCGATCGAAAATTTTAGGAAACTTAGAAATGATGTAGAAATGTCAAATTTTAAAGTTTAAAATAGGAAATAAGGGCAAGATGGCCTTAAAAGAAAAAGTTGGTAAAATTTGACACACAAACAGGCTTGGAAAAGTGCCCTGAATGTTCCACTTAGTGCCTATGGAAATGGCGCCATGTGCAGAAGACATGGGCCTGGGTTCGAGTCACAAGGGAAGCAAATAAATGAAGTTTTATTTTTGCTTCCCCGGCTAGAGAGTGGACGGCACATGCTTCTAGAATTAGAGGTGTTTTAATTCCATAAATATGTGAATAATAAGTGATAAATAAAGGATCTTCTTTAATTGGATTATTTGAGGAGATAAATGATGGATTAAACACTTTTATTTTAAATAAAAGAGATAATATTATCACAAGGAAGAGTGGTGGCCAAGTCAAGGACTCTTTGCCTGATAATTTCGGCTAAAGGAGGAGAATTAAGGCTATTCTCTCATCTTTTCTAAGCTCTGCTAAAATTCCCTAGTCAAAAACCCTCTCTGCCGAATTTTCTCTAGCAAAGTAGCTTCTCTTTCATCCATATTTTCCTCTCCAAAATTCTTCTATTCTCCTCTCTGTTTCTATTATCAAAGCCGAATCTTTGTGGCTTCAAACAGGAGTGCCATCGACTGTGGTAATAAGGTAAGAATGGATTCTTGTGTTTACTTCTTTTTCAATCAAGATTTAGGACTAATCTTTTTGGATGTCTCTTGGCCGAATATCCAAGGAAGGATTTTGGACTTTCAGATCTAAGGAATCAAGGAAAGAGTTTCGGGAAATTCAAGGATTTAAGGTAAGACACCTGTATGGTCGACCAAGGGCCATATTCTATTTGTTAAAGTTAGATTAAATCTAACTTATGGTTGTAGGAATTTCGACATCCCTAGTGGAGCAAGGAATCGATTTTGGGAATCTCATCACAAGGTAAGAAGTTATATTCGCTCTAGGCTCTCTCTTAAATAATTAGATCTATTTGTTTTAACCGAAGACTAATCAAATCAGTGGATCTAGTGGGTAGCCGAATTTCAGGGAGGAATACCACAATTTCGGGATTTGATTCGGCAACAAGGTAAGAAATACAAATCCTACTAGGATTTGGTTTTTAAGCGAAATAGGTTTGTTAATATATTTTAATGATTGGCCGAATATAGGAGTGAAAGATCTAGATCGATAGATCTTTCTTCGGGATTTTAAAGAACCTATTAAGCAAATCAGGTGTGTACTCACACTAACTTTCGATATATCATATGGCAAATATTTTAATATATGAATATGTATAAGAATGAGAATGTGGCTAAGTACCACAAATGTGGTAAAGAGTACCCAGGTACGTTTCCTACTTCTGATAGGATTACGAATATGATATATTTTGAACATGTGAATAGCAACATGAATGAGAAATAAGTATGTTATGCATGATATAATCATATTTGGGGCATTTTGGGCTATATGTGAAAGGGGAAGAAGGTGTTGACTTCGGTCTCACCAACGGGATATGGTGACTACGGTCACATAATATGAATATGGTAACTTCGGTTACATTATCTGAATATGGTAACTTCGATTACATTATCTGAATTTGGTAACTTCGGTTACATTATTTGAATATGGTGTCTAATGACACAAATTATATGGGCGATGAGCACGCCGATCGCAAATGATCGCCTTCGATGGTGTGTAGCGGATGGAGGGTCGACTTAGTAGTCCCCATGGTGTGATTGGCAGGTACGGGTGGTGTGTTGCGGATGGACAAATAGGTTTGGGTTTGGGTTGCATCATTTTTATATGAATATGTCTTTGATATGAACATGTATGCCTGATTTGTTGATTGTTAGTTTGTGTACACATTGAGTCTCATGACTCACCCTTTGTGGGACTATTTTTCGTAATGAGCAATAATGGACCGGCCTAGCAGGAGCTAAAGGTGGCCATGCACAGCAAGAAAGGATTTTTATTATTTGGAACTTTATTTCTATTAAGTATTTTAAGTTTTTAAGTTTGGGAATTATTGATGTAATAAGGCCGAAAAGGCCATAGTTTCTATTTCGTTACTTTTATTTTCTTTTAACCACTATGTTATGAATTAACTTATATTTTAAGTTTAAGTAAGAAATTTTTTTTTTAAGTAAACCCTAAATTATTTTGTCACCTTAAAATAAATGGATTTCCAAACATAGTTAATGGGTTTTTCAACCTAAGCCCAACTCGAATTGATAACTTCTTTGAAAATTTCACGAATTTTCGCTAAGTAACAAAGAATTTTGAAACCGATTTTTCTTAAGGAACATACCAGATCCGATTCAGGCTCATGGGCCGGGTGTGGGGTGTTTCACTCACAATTTCACTCGGAAAGAAGAAGGAAAAGTGACACTCTCGCTCGTGTTTTTACTCGTTTGGGTTTTACCTCCACTCGAATGATCTCACGCGCTTGTGCCTTTTACCAGTTGAATCCACATCTCAAAATTTTGAAAGGTTGCCTTAGACTTATTAGCAACTTGTAGGTCGACTTCAAGGGGTCTAAGCAAAGGAAAAATCGTTATAGGTAAAGGTAGGCTGAAAGAAAATAAGTTAAGGGTGGCGTTGGGTAAGATGGAGGGGAATCAAATGATGATAGGAAGGGTTCTTGATGATCGGGAATAAAAGAGTGTGATTTTCAAGATTGGGTACAGAAGAGGAGAACAGAAACAACATATACTTACCAAACTTTCAAAAGAAAACTTCACTCTTTTTTGTTTTCACTCGTATTTTTTTTTGAATTTTTGTCATTCTTTTTTTTTGTTTTTTTTTCACTTCAAATACAATAGACTGAAATACAAGCAATTTAGGAAAAAAATTCGATTTTTTTCAATTTTTTTACGAACCTACTTTCGGGATTGAATATGAACATCGGTGCTCCTCGTTTTCTAGCTCTGATACCAAATGATAAGATTCGCCTCAGGGGTGAGTCGAGTCGTATGTGAATTTACCTGATCATCTACGAAGGAGTTTCGTTTGATTTGTTTAAAAGGGGAAAATTAGATAGATTAAATAAAATGGCAGTGGTTTAAAAATAAAGAAAATAGATGGTTAAATGGATAATTAGCTGAAACAAGAAAGAACCCTTAATAAGAATAAAGGACCCGAGTCTTATACGTTTCAAAAGGTAAATACGAAATTGGATAAAACCTCGACTCACTATCTAGTAAGATAGGAACCTCGGTATAAAGGTTTGAACACCACACCCAAATGGATGATAAGTTCGAAACAAGTCAAATTGACGCCACTAGCTACTAGATAAGTCAATTTGAACCTTGAAGAATAAAAAGAGTAGATAACTCACAAATTTCATTAAGCATCCAAAAGTATATATAGTGTTTACATGTGGTTAGCTGAAGAGCCATATGAGTTCAACTTTAATATGCATTTAAATGGCTGAAATAAAATCTAATCAATAAATAAAAACTCTTGAGTTCCTCCAAGCCAAATAACAGCAACTTTATGATTCTAAATGAGCTGATTAAATGAATTTAAATGCTTGGTTTCATGCTCTCTTAGCAAATTAATGGTCACCAAAGAACTTAATAAAAATTTGTAACTCATGTGTGACCTTTAAGCTTCAAACGGTTATTGGAAGAAGAAGAGGTTGCTGTCGAATTTAATTGATGTATAATGCTTCCTTCAATTATCATAACAGCTCCTTTTAATGTTGAATAATGCTTCCTTTATGTGTGTAACTGATTCTCACTTGAAAAGTCACATTAAACTTTTTGTAACAGCCCATGAGTGTAACGGTTTCCAGCTGAAAAGTTTCCTACATTCAAACACATTAAACAAACATATTAACCACATTTAATCACTTATTAAACACTAATTTAACTTAAACACATTAAGCACTTATTAAACACTAATTTAACTTAACACATTCAACACTTATTAAACACTAATTTAACTTAACACATTAAACATTTGACTTAATTAAATGAACTAGAAGTAAGGACTTCAATTAAGGCAGCAACTAGTTTAATTTATGGAAGCAAAATTAAATTAACTTAAACTCATGCTTCATTAAAACAACCTAGGAACTAGATTAATTAATAAGCCTCTTATTAAACACAACTTATTTATTTAAACTAAACCTTTATTTAAAGCTAATATTTAGTTTAAAAGTTTGTATTCAGCAAAATAAAAATGCATGAATTAAATTAAGCTAAACACAAACTGAATGAACTGAACCACATAGGAAGGGAGTTTAATTGAGCTAAAAATAAGCTAGAATCAACTTCATTTTGCACTTTGGCCCCTCGAGCTTAGGTTACTCTCGATGGCGTTGGATGGAGTTGAACCATGATGCGACCAGGATCGCATCATAAGAGTTCACTTGTACCACCTTTCCAGTGTTTATGCTTCACCTGGATCACTCACCTCACTACTACACACTGTGTGATCTAACTTTTGGTATTGTTTAGAAAGGTGTAACAGCCCAAAATCTAGCCTAGGAGTTTTAAGGGTATCTTAGGAATTTTAGCTATAGATTGTTTGAAATTTTGTGACAATGTATCTCACTAATGTTTCCATCTATGGTTTTTAGAAAATTAAATAAATTTTTGAAAATGCGTTTTAAATACCTTTAATTTTGAAAATAGGAATGATTTGTAAAAGAGTCAAAATTAAAAGTTTTTATGAAGCAATTTAACCAAATGCCCAAAATCAACCTAAAAACTCCTTTTTTCCAAATGCTTTTCACGTCAACTTCTCCTCCCCCATATTTGTGCTAACCCTTTTTTTCCCTTTACTCTCCCAATCAATTTTTACTTCCAATTCCTAATCCTCTTTCATTTTTATCACCTTTGAACCTTTATCCTCTAGAAAAAGACAAAGAAAAACACGTAAAAATACCATAGTTTCATCCATTGTCAAGCTTTTGACTTTTTCGGGTTTTCAATCAAATGTTTCAATTTTTTTCATCTAAGGTAATGATTCAACTTTTAATTAGTTTTAAATGTTATCTAGTCTCTTAAATTGATTTTTCAGCCATTAAAACGCATGTAGGAAGGAAAAGCCAAAATTTTGGTCTTTAACGGTGAATTTTGATTTTGTGGATGAAAACTTTGTTTTGAAGTGTTTTTCAATTAGTTTTAACCTAATTAGAATCTTTCTAAAGTAAATTTAAAGTTTTGTAAAGGATTTCTCGGGTTCTAATGAATTATTAGAAAATAGCCATAAAACATGTCGAAAAAATTGATACTATGAATTGAGTATTTTATTGTATTTTAAAGGATGGGAATTAGTCGTAGGTGAATTATAAGATGAACAAAATTAGTTTTAGGTGAAAAGATTAAGTATAAATCGAGATATTTGAATTTAAAGTTTACAATGTTATAAGTTTCAGTTACATGAGTGTAGGCTTATGTTTTGTATGCTTGTAATGAGTCATTGTCTGATTTTTGGATGTATTGTGATGTGAATTTGTTGTATTGATGTTCTATATGATAAAACCTACGAGTAGAGATAAAGGCAAGGAAAGGCTAGTCTGAGCTTTTGGTTTCTTTGGCAAAAACGAATATTTTGGTGAGTGTTTTAGAATCGCTGCTTGTAGATGATGTTTTGTGTATTTGTAAATTTAGAGGTAGCCTAAACCCCTATTCTAAATTCTGAGTGTAAGTGTTCATTTACCTATGCTAAATATGTGGTAAATATGTTTGTGAATTAGGATAAAGAGAATTATGATGTGATGAAATATGAACATGTTGTGATGACTGTTGTGATTATGCGGTGAATATGTACGGATAATTGGTAAGTAATATTTGATGACATTATGGATATTTTGGCCTTGTGACTTAATGAGACTATTGGATATAGTTGACATGCCATAGTATTGTGAGTACTCACTTATATGTCTTGTAATATATGGGGTGTTGAGGCCCAAGGACAGTTTTGGAGAGATGAGGGAATGTGAGCCACTATTCACTAGGATATGTATGTGTGGTGTGTTTGAGAGTGTTAGGTATATGCTTCGCTTATGGGATATGTTTGACTCTACAAGTCTCAGTGTGGTGTGTTGGAGATTCGTGTGTCCGATGAGTGGTGATAGAGTCCACTTTATGTTTAATAAACTCAAGAGCCATATTATTATACACTGTGACTAAATGTGATTGTATGTAATTATATGTGCTTATATGTGATTGATATGTGTCATGATATATATATGCCTAAACATTTGTATAAATAATGTGTATAAGAATGCATGGAATATGACTAAATATGTGAATTATGGCACTCAGTTAATGACATTTTGGGAATATGTTGTATGTTGTTTGGTTGATGCATGACGGCTTGTTTTCGTAGTGGTTGTTCTAGGCATTCACTGAGCTTGTTAAGCTCACCCACTCCATTGTATCCTTTGTAGAGTAGTTGCATTCCCGGTATGAGCGGTGTGGCAGTCGAGGTATTGATCCAAGCCATTCTTAATTCATTATAGTAGGTGTTTTGTTTATTCTAGCTCTAGGGAATACAAAGGCAATGTGGTAGACATTTATATTAGTTTTGTGAAGACATATTTGTGGTTATTTGCATATTGTTTATGTTGGAAAGCTTGTGAACTTGGACATGGTGTTTGGTTATTGTTTAGACATTTTGATGCTTATTTGACTAGGTAAATGAAGCACGATGTTTAGGGATTAGGTTTGAGTAATTTAAATGCTCTTATATGCTGGATTTTTGTAATCTGGAGCAGAGATATCGATAGTAGGGCTTTTAAAATGATACCTCTCTATTTTCGAATGTGCATGGAATTAGAATACGAATTTGGTATCGATACCTTGGCCCAAGTATCGATACTCAAGGTGTAACTCTTGATACCTTGCGAAAGGTACTGATATTTTTTGATGTTCTTAAATTTGGCGAGAAACAAAATGCTAGTTTGGTAACAATTTTTTAGGTGGTATCGATACCACTTAATGGAAATATCGATACCATGGAGGCAATATCGATACCTACATAACATTTTTGGGAGAATTTGATAAATGGTCCTAATGCATGATTAATATCTATGTTATGCTATTTTATGAATTCTTTGCATGGTTTATCAATAGAAAATGAATGTATGACTTTTAGTTCGTGTGATTGCTACATTGTTAATAATCGATGAAAATGATGCATGAGAAGTAACATGTCATTTTAGATGAACAAGTAGTAAGATGGTGGTGTGGCATCTTGATATTCGACTTGGTGTACAGGTTAGGTATGGAGTGTTACATTTGGCTGTATCAAAGCTTTAAATTCAATAACTCTCAGACCTAGGTGATTGTTGTGTGTTTGTAGTTTCAAAACTCATGAGTCTAAATCTTTTTATTTTCTTGAAATAGTTTGTTGAATTGCATGGAATTGTTTGAATTGATTTAATTGAATTTCATGTGGGGTAGGAATGGGAACACATTGCCCTTAATCCTAAAGTTTGTTTGCAGGAACGAGACTTGGATCAATTCATCCACCACTCACACCTTTGTCTGTTTGTTTGTTTGAGTGTTAGATTATTAAATATGCCTTTTAGACGTGTTAATGTGAGAGCTACTGCTTAAGAAAATGGTACATCATCTGTATCTCATGTGCCGCCACATAGAGTGAATATAACTGACGAGGGAGTAAGCCCTCTGATGGGAGCTATGATAGGAACGGTTTAGCAGATTTCTGGTGCTAACCCTACTCCTGCACCTACTAATTTTGCATCGGTTAATCAGGGGTTGTCGCTTCAATGTCTCAAGGCGTTGGGTGGTAAAGAAAATTTTGGAGTTAAAGGGACTGATCCAGCCATAGTTGTGTACTGGATGGAAGGAGTTGAAAGGATCCTCGAGCAGATGTCCTAATCATACGAGGAAAAATTGGGTTGTACCGTGTCCTTACTCAATGGTGCAGCACATCA
This sequence comes from Gossypium bickii, assembly GCA_025503065.1. Classification (NCBI taxonomy): domain Eukaryota; kingdom Viridiplantae; phylum Streptophyta; class Magnoliopsida; order Malvales; family Malvaceae; genus Gossypium; species Gossypium bickii. The sequence goes on from CP106712.1 coordinate 46,450,223, forward strand.
TTGGTGGAATACTATGAAAAGAGAAACGTAGATCGTTTGACTTGGGAATTTTCCCTATGGTTTTTAGGCGGAAGTTCATGGACGAGCAGTACTTGGAAGCTCATAAGCGGGAATTTCTAGATCTTGTTCAAGGTAATTTGTTAGTGGCTGACTATGAGGCAGAGTTTGTGCGACTTAGTCAATATGCTCTTGAGATGGTTTCTTTTGAGAGGGACTGTTGTAAAAGGTTTCATTTTTGATGTTAGCATGGTCACATCATGTGACTCAACAACAAGGACTTAGGATTGGCCTAAGCTCGAAGGGCCTAAATGAAAGATGACATCGTTCAAAACCCATGCAACATTTGCATGTAGGCTTTTTGAATCCAAACCATCCATCTCATTTTATTTATAATTCTATTACTTTTATTAATTTTTATTTAGTATGAGTCATTAATATGTGTCTTAAGTGTGTTTAATGCTACTAGCTTTTAGTTAACTTAGTTGTTAGTTTTAATTACGTGTTAAATGCATCTTGAGAACTAGTTATCAAATATGTCTTGTTTTATTATATGTTTAATATGTGTGAATTATGTCATTAATTAAGTGTTATTTCAATTTAATAAGTTTGCATTTAATTAAGTCATGAATTAAAGCATCTCATCTGCTCATTTAGTTTAAGCATGAGTTAGTGTCATAAGTGTGTGAAATGTGTTATGTATTTTGGATGTTACTTTTTATGCATAAGTTATAGTATGTTAATTTTCATTATAAATAGGGTGTTTTATGTTGAATAAGAATAATAAAATTTGCCAATGATTAATGTCTATTTACTTATGATGCAGGTGACTATTCATTTCATTTCAACTTATTAGCATGATTAAATTGTCTTAATGCATGTTTAATGTGTCTTAGGGACGAGTTAAGGCTGATAAGATGATCTAAGGACGTTCACACACAAAGGCTATTCGGTTTTGGCATGAAAGAGTGTGCATTCAGTCACTCAAATTGCTGGTACATGAAGAGGATGTTTGTAACACCCTTTACCCGTATTCAACGCCAGAATAGGGTACGAGACATTACCGGACTTACAACACAAGCATTAACATAATTCTGAGTCACAAAATTTGCCCCCAAATTAAAACCATTCATTTTCAATCATAAAGTCCCTAATACGATCCTATGATACCCAACATGCTTTGGAAGTGGTTCGGGACTAAATCGAGAACTTTAGAAATTTTTCCACTAAATAGGGGTCACACACTCATGTGGTCAGGTCGTGTGGTCACACACGCCCATGTCCCAACCCTGTGTAAACTCTCTGTTTGTAACTTATGAACAAATTGAAGTTACACGGCCAAGTCACACGCCTATGTGCTAGGCCATGTGGTCGATTTAATTTTCATGATTTTTCATAAATAGGTGCAGGCTTCACACGCCCATGCCTGAGGCTGTGTCCCCCACACTGCTGAGACACAAGCCCATGTCTCTGCCCGTGTGCTCAATTATGAGCATTCTATTTCTAAAACTTAAGGTGCAGGGGACACACGGCCAATACACACGCCCGTGGGGTAAGCCGTGTGTTGCACACAGCCTAGACACACGCCTGTGTGCCTACACGTGTGGGCAAATAAGGCTATTTACCAAGCCTTTTGCCACCCTTCCATGCACATACCTACACAATATCATATAATACCAATTCAAGCATACTTAGGCAACCAAAACATCCAACCAAGGTATTAACATCACATCCACATGCTAACATCTAACCTGCTTTAACATCATAATTTATCAACACAAATCATGCAAGTTTCCATATTCATGAATGGTATCAACATATAATGATACTCATAACCAACATTAGCCAACTTTCATGGCCATATACAAAATGAAATAATTACTGATTATAAGCCAGTACATTTGGCCACATTACCAATGACACATATAACAAAATGACCTAGTCCCTATACATGCCATAACTCAAAATATTGACATTTCAATGATACCCAAAAGAATGGTTGATAGTGTGAATGGATCTTCGGCGATCTCCAATCCCTGAGCTAGCTTGGTGACACTATAATATAAGGGAGAGAAAGGGGAGTAAGCTATATACCTTAGTAAGTTCATATGCAAATACTAAACAACATTAATTATACATTTTTCATATGAATAACATAACATGTGCTAACAAAAATGTCATTAAAACTTCATAAGCATAACTTATTCAATCACATCCTTACCACTAGTTCATCATATACTGAATCCATTTTCTTTGAGTTTTTCGTACATACCTGTACCAACTCGTAACATAATCACATACTTTCTCATCTTGGACATACCCGTTGAGCCACTTGGAATACTATTGGATACACGAAAAACTTTGCACATAAGTGCCACGTATGTAGCTAAAGCTACTACCAATCTCATAACACACATAGGCTCGCTCTTGAGCTATCCACGGGCCTGCTCACATAAGCTATTAGTCGAGACGTAGCTACGCGATGCTGCTCACATAAGATGTCAGGTATCCGCAACATATGCCAGTATACCCAGCCACCGGTAGGACGTACGGAACCAGCACCCGGGTCATATAATTACATAATAACATTGGTTACTAGTGACATGTCACTTGTATCCTAATCTATTCCTAAGGTTCAACCGGGATTTTTCTCTTGCCGAAACTTTGTCGAATATGCTCGTAGAATAAATCATACAGTTCATGCAATATCAAGACATTGAAATACAAATATAACATTGCATTATTAACATACGAACTTACCTCGGTACAAAAATAGTGAAAATGGATCAAATCGTCAAACACTTTGTTTTTCCCCCGATATAGGTCCAAACTTCATTTTTCTAGATCTAAAATAGCAAAGTTAACTCATTTAATACTCACATTGCAACACCCCACACCCGGCCTAGACGTCACGATCGGATCTGGCATGTTACATGGAATGGTTGTTAAAGTAATTTGCGATTGCTTAAAAATTCCAGGTTTTGGTTCCATTAAAAAAAAACAGAATTGATTTAACGATTTTCTCGCAAAATGTAGTTAATAATACTAACTACTGAAAACTTGTGTTGTGACACGAAATGTAACACCCCTATCCCAAGTCCGTTGCTAGATTAGGGTTAGGAGCGTTACCAGATAGATCGGAAAGCATTTACAAAAAATTCATACATACATTTATCACTATCGAACATAATGTCCCTTAAATAGGTCATAGAGACTTTAAGCATGCTTATAACTCGGGTCAGGACTAAAACGAAACATATATAGAAGTACTCAGAAATTTTAAAAGCATTTCTAAACTACAGGGGTGACACGCCCGTGGGAGGAGACCGTGTACCCTCCACGGCTTCTAGACACCCCCGTGTGTCCATCCGTGTCTATATACTGACTAGGTCCCCACGGGCACCAGACACGCCCGTGTGTCCTGACCGTGGTCTTATACTAACTTCCCCACCACGGCCACCAAGCACGCCCGTGTGCCATGGCCTGTGCTCTTAGCTAGCTACTGACTTGCACACCACGGCCAGATGACATGCCCGTGTCGACGCGTGTGATACTAAACTGCATTCTACCAATTCACCCACGGTCTATAGGCACGCCCGTGTGCCAGGACCGTGTGACAATATAGGCCATTTGCAAAGCCAAAAAGCCACCCATTTGGGTCACACCTACAAGCCTCACAAACCAAGTCATAACATGAACATATAGCAACCAAAAACATACTATTTTGCCCATCCAAACCATACATTCAATACCAATTCCAACCATGACAATTTCAAGAACTAAAATTATATCATCACAAGCATAATTCATTCATTTGCTTTCTCAAAGCTTAGCCATTTCATATGCTTCAACCAAATCAAAATATGCATATTATAACACATTTATTCAAGCAAAGTCTTAACTCGTAAATATCCAAATCACATGGCTAAGATCACATAAAAACTTATACCAAAAATGCTAGCCTATACATGCCATATGCAGCTTTATACATTTGCAAAGTGTACCAAAATAAGTTTAGTAGTATGATGACGATCCGTGACGGTCCCGAGCCTATCAGTAGCTTTGATGACCTACAGAACAGAGAAAATACACACACAGAGAGTAAGCTTTCCAAAAGCTTAGTAAGTCATATACAAATAAACTTAGTATAGAAGGCATTTATGCAAATAAATACATTGGCATATATGAATCAATTGGCAAACTCTCACTTATTAACTTTGGATCACACACATTTAACCACATTAATCATTTTCACCATTCAAGAATCATATAAACACATAGCTCATCTAACCAAAACAATCCTCATCATCTCATAAATTCCATATACATATTATCATAGTAAGATGATTTAGATGCTTACCCTGTATACACATTTAATGTATAATCAGCGTACCTGAAACAGATATTCATTCACTTAATTTATCAAAGCTCAGATTTGCAATTCGTATCACAAACTTGCCCGCTGAACCATAAGAAATCTAGTAGGATACTCAGAAAGCCCGAAATAGTCGTACAATGCCAACGTCCCGGACGAGGTCTTACATGAACTAAGATATCGATGCCACTGTCCCAGACATGGTCTTACACGAATCAATACGATGCCAATGTCCCAGACATGGTCTTACGCGTAAAGATTATAACGATGCCAACGTCCCAGGCGTGGTCTTATACGTAAAGCTCATGTCGATGCCAACGTCCCAGACGTGGTCTTACACATAATCAGATATCGATGCCACTGCCCAGACAAGGTCTTACACGAGTCTCAAATCAACGCCAACGTCTCAGACGTGGTCTTACATGATAAAAACAGAACTGATGTCCATGACATGATTAAGCCAATCCTATCTATTCCTAGGTTCGTACGGGGCTTCTCGGACTTAATCTCTATATCGAACTTATCTCGGAATTCAAATACATAACCTCTCATAAGCATTCATTATCATCATTAATCATATGAACAATTACAAATGCATACATATACATTTATTTGTATAGTGACTTACCTCAAATTCGATTTATCGAAATGAAACGGCTGCTCGTTTACTTTCGCTTTCCCACGATCTAAATCTGTTTTCCTCGGCTCTTGATCTAAACATATTCAAAATTAATCATTTTATTCACTAATTCATTCAATTCAATTCAAGGACACACATTTAGGGCAATTTGCAAATTAGCCTTCATATTTGCACATTTTATCAATTTAGTCCATTTTTTGTCTAAACATTAAATTCACAGAATTAATGTACAACCAAGCTTAGCCGAATATATATACATCACATATAAGCCCACATTTTTCATCAAATTTACAAATTAGTCCCTCAATTTGCTATTTTCACAATTTAGCCTTATTTAGCTAAATTCATCAAAAATTCAAGAACAAAATATGTTCATCTAGCTCCTATCTTTCATTTAACACCAAAAATCATCAAAAAGCTTAACAAATCATCAATGACATATCACACAAACATCATCAATTCATTAAATTGAAATATGGGTTTGATAGCTCTCAAAGCAACGATTGCAAAAACGTAGAAATTATCGAAAACCGATCAAAAACGAACCTTGAATTCAAGCTTGAACAATGGCCGAATATAGCTAGCTTAAAACCTTGTTGTCTTTTCTTTGTTCATGCAACAATTCGGCTAAGATAAATGAATCCTTCCATTATCTATTTCTTTTGTTTTATTAAGAATTAACATCATTAATACATTTACAAAATTAACCTTTACTAATAAATATAAACTACACATAATACAAGGTCATTCTTGACCATTACCACCCACTAATTAAATAGTGGTTCAATTGCCATTTAAGGCCATAATTTAAAAAGCCACAACATATGTTGTACTTAAACAAATAGCATGCAATTTTCACATTCAATGCAATTTCATCCTTTTGTCAAATTAAACACACAGACGGTCAAATTAGCTTAAGGAAATTTAACACATGCTAAACCACATATCAACAGCACAGAATATAATATTAAAATATTATACAGACTCAGATTTGTGGTCCTAAAACCACTGTTCCGACTAGGGTATAAACTAGACTGTTACAATTCTCCCCCTTAGGGATTTTCGTCCCCAAAAGTCTTACCATTAAACAGATTCGGATATTGCTGTCTCAATGAATCTTCAGACTCCCACGTAGCCTCTTCTATCCCATGACGATTCCACAGTACTTTCACTAGCAGAATTTTCTTATTTCTCAACTCTTTCACTTCACGAGATAAGATATAGATCGGTTCCTCCTCATACGTCATATCTGATCAGATTTCAATTTCAGATGGGGCAATTACATGTGACGGATCGGATCTATATCTACGAAACATCGAAACATAAAATATGTTGTGTATCTTTTCTAGCTTAGAGGGCAACTTTAATTTATATGCAACAGGCTCAACACATTCAATGATCTCAGACGGTCCGATGGATCTCGAACTCAATTTGCCTTTACATTCGAATTGAAGCACTTTCTTCCACGGAGATACCTTCAAAAATACTTTATCGCCAATTTCAAATTCTATACCTTTTCGTTTCAAGTCCGCATAAGACTTCTGACGATCAATGCTGCTTTCAAACAATCTCGGATCAATTTCACTTTTTTTTTCTGAGTCTTTTATCACATCAACCCCGTGTAGCTTATTCTCACTGAGCTCATTCCAATACAGAGGTGTACGACATTTACGTCCGTACAAAACTTTATATGGTGCCATTTTGATACTCATCTGAAAACTATTATTATACGCCAATTCAATTAATGGCAAATACTGTTCCCACGAACCACTAAACTCAAGTATACAGTATCTTAACATATCCTCTAAAATCTGAATGATCCACTCAGATTGGCCATCAATTTGCGAATGAAAAGCTGTACTAAAATAGAGTTTCGTGCCCAAAGTTTCTTGCAATTCTCCCAGAACCGCGATGTGAATCTCGGATCTTTATCAAACACAATAGATAGTGGTACCCCGTGCAATTTCACAATCTCAGAAATATAAGCTCGGCTAATCTGTCGAGTGAATAATCAAATCTTACCAGAATAAAATGGGCAGATTTCGTCAGTCGATCAACTATGACCCATATTGCATTTTTCTTTCTCGGAGTCTGAGGCAACCCAGAAATAAAATCCATTGTCACTCTATCCCATTTCCACTCAGGAATCAGAATCGGCTGTAGTAATCCAGACGGAACTTGATGTTCAGCTTTCACTTGCTGACAAACTAAACATTTTGAAACAAATTCAGAAATGTCCTGTTTCATACCAGACCACCAGTAGTGTCGTTTCAAATCATGATACATTTTAGTACTCCCCGGATGAACAGATAGACGACTTTATATGCTTCATTCAAAATCAACTGAACCAACTCTGGGTTTCTCAAAACACAGATACAATCTCGGAATCTTAAGCAATCATCTACCATTTTAAATGAAGATTCAGAATTCACTACACACTGAGCTCGTTTCAATAACAACTCATTATCGAATTTCTGAGCATCACAAATCTGTTGTAAAAACAACGGTTTGGCTTTTAATTCTGCTATCACAGAACAATCATTAGATAAATCCAACTGAGTACTCAAAGCACGTAATGCAAACAACAATTTTCTACTCAGAGCATCTCAACAACATTTGCTTTACTCGGATGATAATGTATCACGAGTTCGTAATCTTTTAACAACTCAAGCCATCTTTTCTGACGCAAGTTCAAATCATTCTGAGTCATTAGATATTTCAAACTTTTATGATCTAAAAATACGTGACATTTTTCACCATACAGGTAATGGCGCCAAATCTTAAGTGCAAACACAATTGCAGCAAGCTCAAGGTCGTGTGTCGGATAATTCTTTTCATGAGGCTTCAATTGTCTCGAGGCATAAGCTACAACTTTGCCTTCCTGCATCAAAACACATCCCAGACCGTTTAACGAAGCATCACTGTAAACAACAAATTCTTCACCCGGTTCCAGTAGTACTAACACTAGAGCTTCTGTTAACAGAGTTTTCAACTGATCGAAACTTTTCTGGCATTTATCCGACCATTCAAATCTAACATCTTTCTGAAGTAATCTAGTCAACAGAGTAGGTATCACTGAAAACCCTTTTACGAATCTGTAGTAATAACCAGCAAGTCCCAGAAAACTACAGACTTCAGACACGTTTCTCGGAGGGTTCCAATCCAGAATAGCAGAAATCTTGTTTGGATCAACTCGAATTCCAAAAGCTGACACAATATGTCCCAGAAAACTAACCTCATGTAACCAGAATTCGTATTTGCTGAATTTCGCATACAATTTCTTTTCTCTCAAGGTTTGCAGCACAATTCTCAAATGTTCAGCGTGCTCGTTTTCATCACGTGAATAAATCAGGATGTCATCTATGAATACCACAACAAATCGATCTAGGTACGATCTAAAAATTCTGTTCATCAGATCCCCAAAAATAGCAGGAGCATTGGTTAGTCCAAATGGCATAACTAGAAATTTGTAATGCCCATACCTCATTTTGAAAGCAGTCTTCGAAATATCTGAATCTTTCACTCTCAACTGATAGTATCCAGATCTCGGGTCAATCTTTGAAAACACAGTAGCTCCTTTTAGCTGATCAAATAAATCATCAATTCTGGGCAACAGGAATTTATTCTTTATTGTCACCTTATTCAACGGACGATAGTCGATACACATCCTCATTGTGCCATCTTTCTTTTTCACAAACAAAATTGGAGCACCCCAATGCGAGAAACTCGGTCTAGCAAACCCTCTCTCAGTCAATTCTTGCAACTGTGACTTTAACTCTTTCAACTCTGTTGGTGCCATTCTATATGGAGCTATCGAAATAGGTGTAGTACTAGGTAACAACTCAATACCAAACTCAACTTCACAAAACGGAGGTAAACCAGGTAACTCTTACATCAGAAAACTCACAGACAATAGGCACTAATTCAATCTTCCTTTCAAATATTTTCGAATCAATTACATAAGAAAAATATGCCTCGTAACCCTTATTCAAAAAACCTTGAGCTTTCAAAACAGATATCACAGTAGGCAATCCATTCAAATCATTAGACTCAGCTCGTATAATTTCATCATTCGGACATCTCAAATCTATAGTCTTTCTTTTGCAGTTCACAACAGCATCATGCATAAACAACCAATCCATACCTAGGATAATATCGAATTCATCAAATGGAAAAAGCATCAGATTAGCAGAGAAACAGATATCTCGAAACATTAACGGACAGTTCTTGCATACTTTGTCAACAAGGACACTTTTACCTAAGGGGTTCGATACTTTTATAGCAAACTCAGTAGACTCAACAGGCAAAGTCTTGCTGAATACTAAATTCATGCATATATATGAATGCGTAGAACCAGGGTCTATTAAAGCAATCACAGAAGTATCATGAAGAGTAAAAGTACCAGTTACAACATCTGGCGATGAAGCTTCCTCTTGAGCTCGGATAGCATATGCTCTGGCTGGCGTTCTAGCTTCAGATCTGGCAACATTGTCTCTCGCAGTTCTCTGACTGCCACTAACATTTCTTACATTCTTCGATGGTTTACCTCTCACCGGTGCATTATCAGATCTCAAATTCTGAACAGTTTCTGGTTCGACAGACTCAGGGCAATCACATATAGAATGATCAAGCGATCCACATCTGAAACAAGCTCTGTCATTTAGTCTACAGCTTCCCGGATGCCTTTTTCCGCAATGCTTACATTCAGGTCTCTTAGATCGAACACTTCCAATGCTAGCCACTAAAGTCACTGGGTTTTAGAACTCATTTACGGTCTTGATTGATTTCTATTCGAATATCCCACGTTATCTCTGAAACGGCTTTGATTATCTCTGAATCTTTTAGGAATAGACTGAAATGACTTACTCTAAAATCTCTTTTTCACATCTCGAGCTTTAGACTCAGCTTTTCTCTTATCTTTCCTGAGTGCCTCAGCTTTGCAAGCTCTGTCAACGAGTACAACAAACTCTTTTATTTCAAAAATCCCGACTAACAAATGAATGTCTTCATTAAGACCATCTTCAAATCTCTTGCACATTATAGCTTCAGAAGATACACATTTCCGGACATACTGACCTAGTCTCACGAATTCTCGTTCATACTCAGAAACAGTCATTCGGCCCTGTTTAAGTTCCAAAAATTCCTTTTGTTTCTGATGAACGAATCTCTCACTGATATATTTCTTCTGGAATTCGATCTGAAAGAAGTCCATGTAACTCGCTCTCTCGGAACAACAGAAATTAAGGTTTTCCACCATTGATAAGCTGCATCTCGAAGCAAAGATACCACACACTTTGTGCATTCCTCCGAAGTCAGAGACATTTCATCAAATACCCGGATAGTATTTTCAATACAAAACTCGACCTTTTCAGCATCATCATCTTTAGTAGCTCGAAATTCTTCGACCCCATACTTACGAATCTTGTCAATCGGAGGCTTACTCAACAGATTCAGATTTGTAGTCCGAGGTATATCGGATGTCTGAGGGGGATTAACTGTGGGCGGAGGTTATGAAATAGTCGGGTTATTCTTTATAAACTGAGTGGACCACTCACTCATCATCAGGAAGAAAGCTTGTTTAGCTTCTCCCTCTTGACCGCTTGTAGCCGGTCTCGAATCAGAGGGCATTGTCCCTTGCGCGGGAGCAGGCGCATAACTTTCTACGTCGTCAACTACGGCTCTTCCGGGATCCATTACTATATGAAAATCACATTTTATACGTCAGGATTCATCACACTATCACAAATCAGATATATGGCATGTATAGCTAGACTCTGACACGCTATGTTAGTCTGAGAATCGACTAAACCGTAGCCCTGATACCAACCAAATGTAACACCCCTATCTCGAATCTCTCATCAGATTAGGGTTAGGAGCATTACCGGACAGATCAGAAAGCATTTACAGAAAATTCATACATACATTTATCACTCTCGAACATAATGTGCCTTAAATAGGTCATCGAGACCTTAAGCATGCTTATAACTCAGGTTGGGACTAAAACGAAACATATACAGAAGTTATCAAAAATTTTAAAAACATTTCTAAACTACAGGGGAGACAAGCCCGTAGGAGGAGACCGTGTGCCCTCTACGGTTTCTAGACACCACTGTGTGTCCATCCGTGTCTATATACTGACTAGGTCCCCACGGCCACCAGACATGCCCGTGTGTCCTAACCGTGGTCGTATACTGACTTCCCCAACACGGCCACCAAGCATGCCCGTGTGCCATGGCCTTTGCTCTTAGCTAGCTACTGACTTGCACACCACTGCCAGATGACATGCCCGTGTCGAGGTCGTGTGATTCTAAACTGTATTCTGCCAATTCACCCATGGTCTATAGGCACGCCCGTGTGTCAGGACCGTGTGACAATATTGGCCATTTGCAAAGCCAAAAGGCCACCCATTTGGGTCACACCTACAAGCCTCACAAACCAAGTCATAACATGAACATATAGCAACCAAAAACATACTATTTTGCCTATCCAAACCATACATTCAATACCAATTCCAACCATGACAATTTAAAGAACTAAAATTCATATCATCACAAACATAATTCATCCATTTGCTTTCTCAAAGCTTAGCCATTTCGTATGCTTCAACCAAGCCAAAATATGCATATTATAACACATTTCTTCAAGCAAAGTCTCAACTCATAAATAGCCAAATCACATGGCTATGATCACATAAAAACTTATACCAAAAATACTAGCGTATACATGCCATATGTAGCTTTATACATTTGCAAAGTGTACCAAAATAAGTTTAGTAGTATGATGACGATTCGTGACGGTCCCGAGCCTATTAGTAGCTTTGACGACCTACAGAACAGGGAAAACACACACAGAAAGTAAGCTTTCTAAAAGCTTAGTAAGTCATATACAAATAAACTTAGTATAGAAGGCATTTATGCAAATAAATACATTGGCACATATAAATCAATTGGCAAACTCTCACTTATTAGCTTTGGATCATACACCTTTAACCACATTAATCATTTTCACCATTCAAGAATCATATAAACACATAGCTCATCTAACCAAAACAATCCTTATAATCTCATAAATTCCATATACATATTATCATAGTAAGATGATTTAGATGCTTACCTTGTATACACAATTAGTGTATAATCAGCGCACCTGAAACGGATATTCAATCACTTAATTTATAAAAGCTCAGGTTTGCAATTCAGATCACAAACTTGCCCGCTGAACCATAAGGAATCTAGTAGGATACTCAGAAAGCCCAGAATAGTCGAACAATGCCAACGTCCCAGACGAGGTCTTACATGCACTCAGATATCGATGCCACTGTCCCAGACATGGTCTTACACGAATCAATATGATGCCAATGTCCCAGACATGGTCTTATGCGTAAAGATTATAATGATGCCAACGTCCTAGACGTGGTCTTTCACGTAAAGCTCATGTCGATGCCAACGTCCCAGATGTGGTCTTACACATAATCAGATATCGATGCCACTATCCGGACAGGGTCTTACACGAGTCTCAAATCAACGCTAACGTCCCAGACGTGGTCTTACATGATAAAAACAGAACTGATGTCTATGACATGATTAAGCCAATCCTATCTATTCCTAGGTTCGTACGGGGCTTCTCGGACTTAATCTCTATATCGAACTTATCTCAGAATTCAAATACATAACCTCTCATAAGCATTCATTATCATCATTAATCATATGAACAATTACAAATGCATACATATACATTTATTTGTATAGTGACTTACCTCGGATTCAGTTTATCGGAATGAAAACGGCTACTCGTTTACTTTCGCTTTCTCGCGATCTAAATCTATTTTCCTCGGTTCTTGATCTAAACATATTCAAAATTATTCCTTTTATTCACTAATTCATTCAATTCAATCCAAGGACACACATTTAAGGCAATTTTCAAATTAGCCTTCACATTTGCACATCCATTTTTTCTCTAAACATTAAATTCACAGGATTAATGTACAACCAAGCTTAGCTGAATATATATACATCACATATAAGCCCACATTTTTCATCAAATTTACAAATTAGTCCCTCAATTTGCTATTTTCACAATTTAGCCCTATTTAGCTAAATTCATCAAAAATTCAAGAACAAAATATGTTCATCTAGCTCCTATCTTTCGTTTAACACCAAAAATCATCAAAAAGCTTAACAAATTATCAATGGCATATCACACAAACATCATCAATTCATTAAATTGAAACATGGGTTTGATAGCTCTCAAAGCAACGATTGCAAAAACGTAGAAATTATCGAAAACCGATCAAAAACGAACCTTGAATTCAAGCTTGAACAATGGCCGAATATAGCTAGCTTAAAACCTTGTTTTCTTTTATTTGTTCATGCAACAATTCGGCTAAGATAAATAAATCATTCCATTATCCATTTCTTTTGTTTTATTAAGAATTAACATCATTAATACATTTACAAAATTAACCTTTACTAATAAATATAAACAACACATAATGCAAGGTCATTCTTGACCATTACCACCCACTAATTAAATAGTGGTTCAATTGCCATTTAAGGCCATAAATTTAAAAAGCCACAACATATTAGTACTTAAACAAATAGCATACAATTTTCACATTCAATGCAATTTCATCCTTTTGTCAAATTAAACACACAGACGATCAAATTAGCTCTCGAAAATTTAACACATGCTAAACCACATATCAACAACACAAAATATAATATTAAAATATTATACGGAGTCAGATTTGTGGTCCCGAAACCACTTTTCGACTAGGATATAAATCGGATTGTTACACTAAAAATCAAAACTAATGGATTTTAGAAAAGTGACATTTTTTTAAGAAACAGTTTTTGCATTCTAAGAAAACCCCGAGTTTAATTATTTATTGCTTGCAATCCGTTTGTTAATGTTTTGGAAAATGGTTGTTTATGTTTTTAAGAAAAACCCCGTATTGATCAACTCATATTAGATAATATGTGTATAAAAGCAAAAACCAAATTAAAATCCTGGAGGCCTTATTACATAACAAAATCCCAAATTTGAAATAAGTTTAAAATAAAGAAAAATGGAGTTTACAAAAGAAGTAACGCATGGACACCACAGAGTCCTCCTCGGCTCCAGATCCTCGGACTAGGGATTACCTGCAAAATTAAGCAGAGGGGTGAGTTACGAGAACTCAGTGTGTAATTCCCCTTACTAACGAAATTTGGGCCTAAGCCCACAGAAGTAAATTGGGCCTTAGCCCTCACGGTAACAAATTTGGCCGAAGCCCCTATGGATCGAATTGGGCCGTAGCCTTAACAACATGGCATATTAGATAGTGAATGCAATGCAACCCATCCTAGACTAGTATTCCATCCGCTACACACTACTCCGTATCCAACCTAACACACCTGGAGGGATTTCTACAATCAACCCTCTATCCGCTACACACCTCATTGGCAGTTGTGCTGTTAGTCATGCTGCTCAAAGCTGATATAATGTGACAAAGTCACCGATATATGTGGCCTAGCCACTGCAATAATGTGACAGAGTCACCGATATACACTGCCCCATTTCCATCAATATCATATCCCAATCCCATGTAACATTTAATCATAATGTAATGGATGCAACATATATCAATGTACATCGAATAATCGAAGCATACATATATTCATGCTAATGTATTAAAATGACACATTCAAACAGGTAACTAACCTAGTATCTCCAATCTTACCCCCTAAGGGTAACTCAATAGCCGTTACCGATATTTTGGCTTTTAAGCAATACATAGAGTTATTACTAGTCAAACAAATGAAGGTGTGAGAATTACACACCTGATTATGCGAAGAACTAAACACTCCTGATCGTCGCTACTCTCACTAGCGGGAATGGCCACTATCTGCCTATCCCAAACGGATGTCGACTCTCTACCACAACCCGGCAGAAAATCTCGAACCGCCGACACAACACGTCGCTTGAACTTGGGAGTAGAGACTACGAGTCCATTCCCCTTAGGCTCCTTTAACACACCCTCCTTGGATCGGCTAGCACTCCCATCCATGAAGAGAGTCTTGATCAGTACAGTACTTGGTTAACAAGAAGTCATACAATACGAAGTTTGGCTATGGACTAAACCAATAGGAACCCTAACATCGACTGAATGGATTCGGCAAGATCGAAGAAACCAAGAGATGCTCAACGAGTCCCCTTTTTGCCAACAGCGATATCGAAATGGCTAATCTAGCACTGAGGAGTATTCGACCTAGAAAGAAAAATCACTGTTTGAGAGAGTTTATGTTCGGTTCACAAAGAACTAGGAGAAGAAGAGATCAGAAGTAGCAAGCTTTTAGCTAGGTGAAAAAACAAATGGTAAAAAGAGAGGTTCGGCTATGAGGAGACGAAAATAAAGAAGCAAAGAAGCAAAGAATATGAAATAGAAGAAGAGTTTGGCTAAAGAAGAGAAAAACTGGGAGAGGATTCGGCTATGGTATTTTGGCAATCAGAATGGCAAAAGGAAATGATTGCAAAGAAAAAAGAAAAGGAAGCAAATGGAGAGTTAGGGTTTCAGCAACAAGAGAGGCAACAAAGATCAAATAAAATGTTCAACGAAAAGAAGAATTCGTGACCAAAAGGTACCCAAAATCTGGAGTCTCAACTGTCGAAAGTGTAAAAGATAAAAAAAGGAACTAAGACTGCATAGAGAATTTTGGCACAACCTCCAAATGGTTCGGTTTTGCTCTCTTCCCCCTAATGCCGAATTTCCCCTTGCTAAACACCCTATAGCCGAAATTCACCTCCCCCTCTCTAACATTCGGCCAACTCTCAACTCACCTCCCCACTTCCTTGATTTGCTCCTAGATTTGCTCCACCAAGTCCTCTCTATCCACTATTCGAATTCATTTGACCAATTCAAACTCTTCCTAGAAGAGTCCAATACCAATTCCACCACCTTCCCTTCCTGGCACAAAAAGAACTCCCCAAAAAGCCACATGTGGGATTTGAACCCACTCCCCCCTCCATGCTTCATTGTGACACCAACCACTATGCCACACACTCCACCTAGCTCTCCCCCTAAAGTGCCCTAAAAAGAAAAATTTTCCAAAGCCCTGGCTCGACCCCGAGCCTTCCCAAGACCCCCAAACTCACCAAAATAACAAGCTAAACGAGCCAAACACATAGAATAACACAAAATGCAGAACCCCTAATTCTAGGATGTTACAGACATTACTCAATTAAGTCCAAAAATCATATTATGGCAAAAATTGCATTTTTGCCCCTAATTTTTTAATATTTTACACGTTAGTCTGTAGGCTCGTAAAATGAAATATAGTCAATGTCTTCAAAACCCAAGCCTAGCCAAACCATTTCATACTCACAACAGCCCACCTTTCTCATTAAATCATACTTCGACAACATATTTTACAACTTTTATAAATAGGTCCTTTTTGACATTTTCATAAAAAATCACTTAGTAAAAGTTGTTTATCCAACATCAAATTTGCATAATCTTCCATTAAACATCAAAATACACCCATGTATAACAAGGTTCAAACCCTAGACCTTGATCATATCTTAAATTAGTGGTAGAAATAGATATATCGGGTTACAACGACTTTAAAAATGTAAAGAGCATTAAAAATGGGGTAAGAACGGACTTACAATCGAGCTTGGAAGATGAACGAACCCTAGCTATGTCTTCCTTAGTGATATTTAGCCATGGGAGAAGAAGATGGACAAGATTTGGGCTTTATTTTGCTTATTAATTCATTTAATTACCAAATGACCAAAATGCCCTTTCTTTAAAACACCCAAAATTCACTTAAATCATACCCATTTTTGTTCACCAACATAACCAATGGTCTAATTACCATATAAGAACCTTTAATTTAAGATCTCATAG
Source organism: Gossypium bickii (assembly GCA_025503065.1). NCBI lineage: Eukaryota > Viridiplantae > Streptophyta > Magnoliopsida > Malvales > Malvaceae > Gossypium > Gossypium bickii. The sequence continues at coordinate 46,467,122 of CP106712.1, forward strand.
CAATTGGACACCTTTAACATATAGAATTCAAGTTTTGCACTTTTTACAATTTAGTCCCTTCAACTAAATTGAGCGCCCAAACGTCAAAATTTTCGAACGAAATTTTCACGAAATAATTCCATAAAGTTGTAGACCATAAAAATATAATAAAAATAAATTTTACTGCATCAGATTTGTGGTCCCAAAACCACTGTTCCTACTAGACCCAAAATCAGGTTGTTACAACTCTTCCCCTTAGGGATTTTCGTCCCCAAAAATCTTACCACAAAAGAGGTTCGGGTACTATTTTCTCATAGCTTCCTTGGGTTCCCACGTAGCCACTTCGACCCCATGTCATTTCCATAAAACTTTCACTAGAGATATACTTTTATTTCTCAACTATTTGACTTCCCGAGCCAAGATCTTGATCAATTCTTCACTATAAGTCATATCGGGTCGAATCTCAACCTCTGTCAGAGAAATTACATGTGAAAGGTCTGATCGGTAACATTGCAACATCGACATATGAAATACATTGTGAATCTTTTCCAACTCTGTCGGTAAAGCTAACCGATATGCCACTGGCCCTATTCTTTCAATAACCTCATACGGCCCAATGAAACGCAGACTCAACTTGCCTTTGTGACCAAATCTCAGAACTTTCTTCCACGGAGATTGATGTGAACCTGGTCACATCATGGTTTGAATCCATCCGACGCCATCGAGAGTGGCCTAAACTTGAGGGGCCCAAGTGCAAGATGAAACATATCATAGGCCTGATTGATTGTTGGGCCAATGATTTTAAGGACTTTTAATTTAATTAAGTTTTATTTAAATTAATAAGTTTGCATATTTTATTTTTAACTTACACTTTGTATGTTTTGCATTAAATAAAGTAATGCATTATGTAACTTTCATGTTTGTTTAGTATGCATCATAAATAATGATTTGCATTATGAAACTCCCATGTTAGTTTAAGTCTGCATTATTAAATTAAGTTTTGTATTAAGTAACTCATTTGTTCATTTAGTTTGCATTTCAAACCATGCATTTAAGCATCTTAGTTTAATAAATGAGTTGCTGGACATTTATTCAACTCATCTTAGTTTAATTAATAAGTGTTTTTGTTGAATTTTATTTAATAAGTGTAGCTCCTAATTAATCTAGTTACTAGGATTATTTATTGATGCATGAATTTAAGTTTATTTATTTATGCTTCTTTAATTAACTAGTTGTTGGAATAATTGATGCATATGTTTTAGTTCATTTACTTAGTGTGTGTTATGTTCAATAAGTGTTTAAATGTGTTTAATATGTTTGTTTTAATGTGTTAGTTGCATGTGTCTTTTCAATGGAAAACCGTTACATTCAAGGGCTGTTACAAATTGGTTAAAGAGACTTTTCAAGTGAATTTCGGTTACATTCAAGGGGAAGCATTATTCTTCATTAAAATGAGTTGTTATCATTCATTAAAGGGAGCATTATACATCATTAAATTCAGCAGCAGCCTCTTTCATCTTCCATAACCAATTGTTGATTAAAGTGATCACTTCATGAGTTAATTTTTCATTAAAGTTGCTGGTGTCCATTCGGTCAACCAAGGGGATCTCAAAGGTTTTTTCTAAGCATTCAAGACCATTGATTCAGCTGAATTGAAGTGTATCGAAGGGTGGAGTTATTTAGTTTGGCATTGCAAGAGTTTTTGATCTTTATTTCAGCTCATTATTAGCTCATTAAGTTGATCATATGTGACCACCCAGTTAGCCTCTTTTAACACTATAAATAGTTGTAATCAGCCTATTGTAGGGGACTTTTGGACTTTTGACATTATATTGAATGAAATTATATCATTTTGTGAGATTTGATTCTCTCAAATTTTGTTTGAAGACTCGTTGGCTTATCTAGTCTCTACTGGCGTCTACTCGTTTTCTTCTATCCGAACTTATCACTATTATATAGTGTGGCGTTCACCTTTATACCAAGGTTCCTAATTTTCTAAGTAGCGGGTCGAGGTTTCACTACTTCCATCATCCACCTTGAAGCTTATAAATATTTGGGTCATTGCTCTTTAGTAGTGGTTCTTACTTGCTTTAAGTTTGTTCCCTTCCATTCCATCACTATCCTTTATTTTTGTTGCAAGCCGAATTTTCCATTTCTTCCTTGAACCTAAAATCCATTTCGTTCCCATTCCATATACCATCCCTCCTTATTTTCAATAACCAAACCTATATATTATTCATTTCCATAAACTCTTCTTCATAGCTTCCACCAATATTTACTTAAAGCATCATTATTAAACAAGCCGAACGATACTTTTTCGTAGACGATTGGGCAAACTCACATACAACTCGACTCACCCTGAGGCGGATCGTATCATTTGGTATTAGAGCTACTAAAACGAGGAGTGCCAACGTTCGTATTCAATCCCGAAAGTGGGTGCGTAGAAATAAATTCAAAAAATTTTTGAAATTGCTTGTATTTCATTCTATTGTATTTGAAGTGAAAAAAAAAATCAAAAAAAAAGTGAAGTTTTTGAAGGTTCTTGAATTTTTTCTCTTTTGTTCCCATTTCGATTGGTTCCTGATCATCTATTTTCCCTTCTACCATATCTTCTACCCCAACGCCATATTTAAAGCCCTTTCCATATTTTCTTTCAGCCTACCCCTATTGCTTTTCATTATTTTATTTATTTACCATTTTGTGATCGACCCCTAAGCCTACGATAAGGCCTTGGCGAGTCCGACTATGAAATTGCGAGAGAAAGTATGAGAGGTAAAAGGCACGAGCGTGTGAGATCATTCGAGTGGAGGTAAAAGCCAAACGAGTGTAAACAAGAGCGAGAGTGTCACTTTTCCTTCTTTTATTTGAGTGAAATCGTGAGGTTTGTGGTGAGGTACTTAAATTTTGTTTTCTAAGAACTAACATATTTCTTTTCAACAACAAAAATCATGCCTCGCGAAGAGTTCACTGAATCGGAGTTCCAATATTTGGTGCAAGAAATGCCAACCATGGTGAATTTGAAATTTGATAAATTACACGAGAGATTAAATTGCGTGGAATAAAGAGACCCCTATGAACGAGTTTTTTCAAGTAAAAAAAATGAAGGCGGGAATCCCATAGAGATATACCCTCGATTACTATTGAAGAAGAAGACTGTAACATTCGGGATTTGGGGTTATGCATTTAGTGCATAATTCAAGTATTAGCATGCTTTAGGTATGGGTGGATGAATTTTAAGGGTTTTACAAATCCGAGGATGTAGGAGGAAGTCTTGGAAAAATATTGGAATTTTAAGTCTAAAGGAGAAGCTAGGCCGAAGAAGCCTTAAGGGAAGTTGTGTGGGAGTTATGACACAACAAGTGGTGTGGTATAGTGGCTTGGGACGCTACCTTAGGGGGCTTGGAAGGTTGCGTCAGCAAGGGGGGTTCCAAGGGAGGAGGTTCGAATCACGTTGGCAGCATGGGAGTGTGTTTTTATTTTTTTCTTTTTGCGTCAAGAAGGGGAAACTGGGCTAAGGAGGATTTAAGAGAAATTTTAGGGAGTTTATGACACAAAAGAACTAGCAGCAAAGTGGCTTGGGGCGTTACGAGGAGGCGAGGAGAAGCTTGCGGCAAAGGAGCTTCAAGAGGGCTCGAGTTCGAGCCTTGTGGGCGAGATTAAGTGGGATTTTATTTTTTGCTGGTTGGCGTCAAAGAGAGGGGAGGAGGTGGACGGCATGTAGACTCCAAAAAGATGAGATAAGGCTTGGTTTTTATTATTTTAAAATTCGGCTAAAGAGTAGGATAAGTGTGGATTTATTTTATTTAGTTTAAATAGGTAGATGAGGGATAATGGTTGTTTATTTTATTTATTTTGAATGAGCTGATAAGAGATAAATTAGGAGAAGAAAGTGGAATAGGATAAGGAACATAGTGGTGGCTGAATGAGGGGCTCCTTGGGTTGATAATTTTCGGTCATTTAGGGGGGATTAAGTGCTGAATTTTCTTTGGGGAGTGATCATCTTTTTGGCCGAATTTTTCCTACCTTCTTCTCTTCTTCATTATTCTCTTTCAACTCCAAATTCTACACCTTTTTCCTAAGTGGCCGAATACCTCATTTGCAATTAGAATCATAGTCGGACCTTATAAGTTCCTTATCTCCTTTTCTCATTTATTTTGCTAAAACCGAAACTCCTTCACCCTCACCATTGCCGAATAGTTCATCACCATCTGAGGCCATAGCCGATTGCATCTCTTCTTTTGGGGCCAATTCATTCTTAGACTAAAAGCCAAAAATCAAGCACTTTTTCCTTGTTGTTGACTACTCTCTTCAAACGTGGGTGGTGGTAAGTAGATTCTTCCTTAGTAATTGGTTCAAGTTCTTTTTCTAAGGGTGGCCGAATATGTTTAAGGCCATATTAATGTGTGTTTCTTTTATGCCAATGTTAGGGAGCATTAAAGGAGATTTCTCGGGTTTTAAACATCAAGGTAGGTAGTTGCTAATATTCGGCCAAGGGCCATTTTTCTAGATTTTATGTGTAAGCCGATCCTAACATTTACTAAGTAGGGAGATCGACAACTTCAGGAGCAAGTGACGGATTTGGGACTTCGACCTAGGTAAGGGTTAGTTTCGGCCAAGGGTTATACCATAAGATGTTTATGTGTTAAAACCGAAACTAATACTGAATTTATAGGGATTTCGACAGGAAGGAAGTAAGCAAATATTTTGGGATTCAAATAAGCAGGTAAGTGGTTGTCAACATTCGGTCAGAGGCCATTTTATGGGTTTAAGTACTGACCGATTGTGATTATGGCTTTTAGAGGCAAATCGACAGGAATAAAGAGTTTCAGGATTCTAGATTGTGTTAGATTCAAATAGATCGGGATTTCGCTAAATAGTAAGGTGCGTAGTTATCGCACTGTTCTCTTGATGGTTTATATGTGTTGTTATGTATGTGTATGATGTGAATGGTAGTCGACAATAATGGCTAAGATGGTGGATACCATAGTGGGTAACCGGTTAAACAGGTCAGTATTTTATGATATTAAACTACCTGTGTTATGTGTATGAATTTGTGGTAAGCATGTGATGTACATTCTTTACAAATGTTACTTTGTCATGATAAATGTATATACATGGGGATTGGGATATGAATATTGGAGGACAGGGTGTACATTTATGTACGTGGTCTGATGTTAGCCTTGTGCTACATTGGCGCTTGATGTTAGCTAGGTGCTTCATCAAGGTGGAGTGTTGGCTATGTGCTACCTCCTGGTGGATGATAGCCGTGTGCATCACCGTGGATTGAAGATGACCTCGAGTCACCTCGTGGATATTGACATGTGAGGTCACTTAGGTGATCGGTAGATTAGCCACGGCCTTGGGCAGCAGGTCTGCTAAGGTAGGTGTAATGGATGGACATTAGGTGGGGCAGGGCTTCATAATAGCATAATTTTGTATGTGCACTGTGTGGATATGGGCCAAGCCCATATGTGTGGAGACATGTGAAATAACTATGCACTGAGTCTGTATGACTCACCCAAATTTTATCAACATCGCAGGTGATACGTGAATCTTGGACCGGGTTGAAGTGGATACAAAGGTGGCCATGCAGAAATTATTTTTATGCCATGCAGAAGACATTATGTTTATTTTACTCAGATTATTATTAAGTACTTGTGATTAATTATTTATTGTAATAAGGGCCACTTAAGCATTTGAAGTTTATTATTATGTTTTTATTATGGATTGACGATGAAATGTTATTTGCAAATGATACTATTTTCTTAAAATTATATATATATATATATATATATTAAAGTTTTCAAATCTGGATAATTTGTAACATCAAATTTTTACTTAGCATTTTAAATATATAATGCTTTATAAACGATGGCAAACTTTTACGATTTTGTTTACAAGTGAAACTCTTTTCAAACGTTTTCCGCAGTGACACACTAGATCCGGTCAAGACTCGTGGGCCGAGTTTGGGGGTGTTACAAAGACCTATCATGACTCTTTTTTGCCATCGACTTCGAGACAAAAAGACTCATGTTATGAATCCTATTCGAAAAGAGGGTCTGATCAAGAGTACTTTTTATCAAGGAATCCAAGACGAAAAGAAGCCGATTTTAACTCTAAATCCTTCCAAGATGATGAGCGAAGAGATAGATATACTTCTTCAAGAACTTCAAAGAAAACATCCATGGAGTATTCTTCTCGAAGAAATGTTCGTGAACCAAATGTAAATAATTTTCCTTCTTTTGGAAATCCTTGTTATCATGATTGTTTTGTAACATCATGTAATAGAAAAGAAGCAAAGAAAGGAAAAGAAAAAGAAGATAAGGAAAAAGAAATAAAAAGAAAAGAGAGGCAAGAGACGAGTAAGAGAGAAAATGAGCGAGTTTTGAGAGAACTCGAAAAAGCCTTTGAAAAAGCCATTGAAAAATAAAAAGAACAAAAAGAGATTGAAAAGCAAAACGAGAGTGAAAATAAGAATGAGAAAGTGATTGAAAAAGAAAATGAGAATAAAAAAGAGTTTGAGTGTGAAAAGGAGTGGAAAAAGAAATTGAGATAAAAGAAAGAGTGGGAGAAGTGTGTGTTCTTGAAGAAAACCAATCGAGTGAAAAAGATAGCAAGCGAGAACAAGCAAGGTCATTTCTACTAACCCACCTGTTTGATCTTTTTATGATGTAACTTTTCAGGTGCCTAGAAGTTTGTGCAACCAATTCTAGCTTCACTACCTTTCAAACGAGAGGCGTTTTAGGTTGTTCAAAAAAGGTAATTATGTGAACAACAACCACCCACTTGAGAGCGAAGGTAAGAGAGGTAAAGAATTCGTGTTTATCAAATCAAGGTCGTCCGATTTAATAATTGCTCAAAAATATTTTGATGGTTCAATTTCTGACATGGCTCCATCTTTTGATATGGTTTCTAATTGTTTGTCTTTTATTGATAATGTTTCTATTTCAAACAATGCCATGAAAGTTATATCTTATGACATGTTTAACTCTTCTGTTGAGATGGTTATGCCCAAGCGAAATGTGGAAGTTTGTGATACAAATTTTGCAAATGCCAAACTCAATGTGTTTAAATACGTAAACTCTTTGAATTCATATGCTCAATCTTTTTGTTTAAACATGCCTAATCTGTTGACTTGTGATAGATTTTTGCATGAAACATTTCATTCGATTAATATTTTTAATATTTTTCTTCAAGTTAAATCCATAAACTTTTGTGCGGAATCTCCATATCATGAGTTGCATTTCTGAATGAGATTTTGAAGCATAAATCTTTGTTTATACGCCTACTTGGTTTTGCCAACTCTACATTCCTGTTTGATCGAGTAAGGTCTAAATCATGTGATTGATTCGAACATTTGAAAAGTTGTATGTTCACCACTTCTTTGATTGATCGAGTGGGAGTGGAATTTCAGTCATTTGGTGATTTGATTACATTTTCTTCTAACATGTTGCCTGTTGGAATTCATGATCAAGTACGAGTGTTCAAGCCTGGCATATCTTACGTAGATTTGTTTTATGGAACATTCAAGCATTTTTCATCTTTTGCATTCAACTTATGTTTGTTTGATGTTTGAACTTCTGTTCAAGAAATGAAATTCAATGATTTGGGTTACAATTTTGATTTGATCTCTAATCACCTTGCTTGGCCACTTATGAAACTTTTGTTTTATTTGGAAAAGGTAAATTCAACACATTTATTTGGACATGAATCGAATTTTGTAAATGACCCTTCTCTTCTTTTTAAGTCCATTGTTTCTGTTCATACTAATCGATTATATTTTTGTGAATTCCATCCCTAGAGAAGCATGAGATGTCGTGGTGCCTCATTGCCCATCCAAATTAATTGAAGTAAAAGGTTTGTTCTACACTACATTCCCAAAGAGAGAAGATTTGTGAACAACGAGCAAGGTAAAAACGATCTTTGTTTTTCTACTTCTAAAGGTAAGACTTCTGAAACTTTTGAATCATTTTTGTTCTCCTCGGTTCGTGTTAACAATCGTCTTGATAATTTAAGTTTTGAAAGATACTTAGATCATGATGTGTTTGACTATTTTGTTTCATTCAAACATGATCTATCTGTCTTGATTAATGATAAAGAGATTCTTGTTTTTGATAATCGTCATGATGTCTATGATAGTAAATCTTTTTCAATTACCTGCTTGTGACTATTATGTCTACCATTTGATTCATCTCTTGCATGCCAATCATGATTTGTTGAATCAATTTAATTTGTATGCCTGTTTTGAAATCCATTCGAATTTGTTTCAAACATTTGACGAGGCATTCCTTGGTTTGCATGATAATTCGATTCTATACATCCACATGCGTCATATTTGTCTTGTTTTGATTATGATAAGATTACAAGTTTGTTTGCATCACTTTTTGCTAACTCGAGGCTATTCTTTTCAGGTGACGCGATTACCATCCACCCCATTCGACTGAGGAAAGCCGAGTAAAAGGAACTATGTCCTCAAGAACCAACGGCTCGATTCGAGGACGAATCGCTTTCAAGAGGGGGTATGATGCAAACCTAGTTGCATCATGGTTCGAATCCATCCGACGCCATCGAGAGTGGCCTAAACTTGAGGGGCCCAAGTGCAAGATGAAACATCTCATAGACCTGATTGATTGTTGGGCCAATGATTTTAAGGACTTTTAATTTAATTAAGTTTTATTTAAATTAATAAGTTTGCATATTTTAATTTTAACTTGCACTTTGTATGTTTTGCATTAAATAAAGTAATGCATTATGTAACTTTCATGTTTGTTTAGTATGCATCATAAATAATGACTTGCATTATGAAACTCCCATGTTAGTTTAAGTCTGCATTATTAAATTAAGTTTTGCATTAAGTAACTCATTTGTTCATTTAGTTTGCATTTCAAACCATGCATTTAAGCATCTTAGTTTAATAAATCAGTTGCTGGACATTTATTCAACCCATCTTAGTTTAATTAATAAGTGTTTTTGTTGAATTTTATTTAATAAGTGTAGCTCCTAATTAATCTAGTTACTAGGATTATTTATTGATGCATGAATTTAAGTTTATTTATTTATGCTTATTTAATTAACTAGTTGCTGGAATAATTGATGCATATGTTTTAGTTCATTTACTTAGCGTGTGTTATGTTTAATAAGTGTTTAAATGTGTTTAATATGTTTGTTTTAATGTGTTAGTTGCAGGTGTCTTTTCAATGGAAAATCATTATATTCAAAGGTTTATTACAAATTGATTAAAGAGAATTTTCAAGTGAATTTCGGTTACATTCAAGGGGAAGCATTATTCTTCATTAAAAGGAGCTGTTATCATTCATTAAAGGGAGCATTATACATCATTAAATTTAGTAGCAGCCTCTTTCATCTTCCATAACCAATTGTTGATTAAAGTGATCACTTCATGAGTTAATTTTTCATTAAAGCTGCTGGTGTCCATTCGGTCGACCAAGGGGATTTCAAAGGTTTTTTCTAAGCATTCAAGACCATTGATTCATCTGAATTGAAGTGTATTGAAGGGTGGAGTTATTTAGTTTGGCATTCCAAGAGTTTTTGAGCTTTATTTCAGCTCATTATTAGCTCATTAAGTTGATCATATGTGACCATTCAGTTAGCCTCTTTTAACACTATAAATAGTTGTAATCAGCCTATTGTAGGGGACTTTTGGACTTTTGACATTTTATTGAATGAAATTATATCATTTTATGAGATTTGATTCTCTCAAATTTCGTTTGAAGACTCATTGGCTTATCTAGTCTCTAGTGGCGTCAACTCGTTTTCTTCTATCCAAACTTATCACTATTATATAGTCTGGCGTTCACCTTTATACCAAGGTTCCTACTTTTTTGAGTAGTGGGTCGAGGTTTCACTACTTCTATCATCCACGTTGAAGCCTATAAGTAGTTAGGTCATTGCTCTTTAGTAGTGGTTCTTACTTGCTTTGAGTTTGTTCCCTTCCATTCCATCACTATCCTTTATTTTTATTGCTAGCCGAATTTTCCATTTCTTCCTTGAAGCTAAAATCCATTTCATTCCCATTCCATATACCATCCCTCCTTATTTTCAATAACCGAACCTATATATTATTCATTTCCATAAACCCATCTTTGAACTCTTCTTCATAGCTTCTGCCAATATTTACTTAAAGCATCATTATTAAACGAGCCAAATGATACTTTCTCATAGACGATCGGGCAAACTCACATACGGCTTGACTCACCCTGAGGCGGATTGTATCAGAGATACTTTCATAAATACTTTATCACCAACTTGAAACTCATTCTTTTTTCTTTTCAAATCCGCATACGATTTCTATCTATCCAAAACTGCCTGGAAACAGTCATGAATTACTTTCACTTTCTCTTCGGTCTCTTCAACCAAATAGACCCCATGAATTTATTTCTCACTCAGTTCGGTCCAGTACAATGGAGTTCGACACTTGTGGCCATACAATGCCTCATACGGTGCCATCTTTATACTCGACTAAAAACTGTTATTATAAGCAAATTCAACTAAAGGTAGATATTTCTCCCAACTATCTTTGAATTTTAAAACACAACATCGAAGCATATCTTCGAGAATCTGAATTACACTTTTGGATTTACCATCGGTTTGCAGATGAAAAGCTGTACAAAAGTACAACTTTGTACCCAAAGCTTCTTGCAATTTTTCCAAAATCTCGACGTAAACTTCGGATCTCTATCCGAAATAATAGAAATAGGCACTCCGTGTAACCTAAAAATCTTAGTAATGTACAATTTGGCTAGCTTATCAAGTGAATAGTCAATACGTACCGAAATAAAATGAGCCGATTTTGTCAATCTATCAACAACGACCCAAACTACATCTTTCTCTTTCAGAGTCAAAGGTAAACCCGTTACGAAATCCATTGTAATTTTGTCCCATTTCCATTCGGGTACCATCACTGGCTGAAGTAAACCCGAAGGTACTTGGTGTTCAGCTTTTACTTGTTGACAAATCAAACATCTCGAAACAAATTCTGAAATATATCTTTTCATACCCGACCACCAATACAATTTCTTCAAACCATTATACATTTTTGTACTACTCGGATGAACAGATAAACAACCATTATGTGCCTCATGAAGAATTTTTTGAATAAGCTCGGTATCTTTTTGTACACAATTCCTACCTCAGAACGTCAAACAATCATCAATCCCAAATTGATAGTCTGAATCACTAGTCGATTCGAACTGAACTCTTTTAGCTTGAAGTTCTTTGTCACTTCTCTGAGCTTTACTAATTTGCTGAAGAAACACCGAGCTAGCCCTCAACTCAGCTAGAATCGAACCATTCTTAGATAAAGTCAACCACATATTCATAGCTCTCAAGGAAAACAAGGACTTTCTGCTCAAAGCGTCTGCGACTACATTCGCCTTTTCGGGATGGTAGTCAATTACCAACTCATAATCTTTTAGCAACTCGAGCCATCTCCATTGTCGCAAATTCAAATCCTTTTGAGTCATCAAGTACTTTAAACTCTTATGATCGGTAAAGATACGACACTTCTCACCGTACAAATGATGTCTCCAAATCTTCAAAGCAAACATTATGGCAGCCAATTCTAGATTGTGCATCGGATAATTCTTCTCATGCAATTTCAACTATCTCAAGGCATAGGCTATCACTTTACCCTCTTGTATCAATACACATCCTAATCCATTCAGTGATGCATTGCTATAAATCACAAAATCCTTTCCAGGTTCAGGTTGCACTAAAATCGACGCCTCAGTCAATAATTGTAACGCCCCAAATTTTGGGCCTAGAAGAATTGGGCCTTAGGCGTGGGAGCGTTTAAAATCCTTGGGAACAAGAAAGCGACACAATTTCATGTTGGTGTGATGGCTAAGTGATTTTGGAGTGTTTGGGGGTCTTGGTGAAGTCTTGGGTTCAAGCTTAGACTTATAGAAATTTTTTATTTTTAGTATTAGGGGAACCTTGACTCTTGGCATTAAGCCTTTTAAATAATTGTGATTAAAAAGGGACACAAAGAGAGCCTGTCATGGAGCGGCAAGGTGGAGTCACAAGGCTGGCAAGGAGGTTAGAGGTTCGAATCTTGGATTGTGTTGTTTGAGCATTTAGTTTGCACCTGTGGTCAGCAAGTGGTTGAGTTGGAATTGAACTCTAGTGGAGAAGGTTTGAATTGGTCAAGTGAGGGACTTAAGGAGTGGATTATGGAGTGATAAGGGGAGGAAATCAAGAGGATTTGATTTTTTGGGGAGTTGGAGCTGAAATGGACAATAGGTAGGCACAGATTTCGGTTTTGGCCATTTGTTTCGGCTGTTGGAGTGTTGTGTTTGTGATAGCCAATTTTTGCTTGTGTAAGTTCTCTCATTTTCTTTTTCGTTTTGTCCCTTTTTGGCCACTCGGTTTCAAGACTCTTTATTTTCGGGTTCACCTTGCTTTTAGCCAAAATAGCATCATCATTTAGGTCATTCTTGGTGCCAAATATACTTGTTCAACCTTAGGCTAATTTATTTTTCATTCTTCTCTTCACGATTTCTTTTCCTTCCTTTCTTACCTTTTCATCTCTAAACTGACTCCTTCTTCCTACTCTTTCAAATTTCTGCAGTGGTGCTCATTTACATAAAGTCGAATATTTTCACTTTGCCTATTGAGAATCTTTAGTCGACTTCTACACTTTCCTTCTTCTATCTTCTTTGTTTTTGTCATCCATCTCCAATCCCCTTAGTTTCAAATCTTTGACTGTTTAGCCAGTGAGCTCAAGTGAAGGATCTCTCCTCTTTGCCGAATGTGATAGTAAGTGATGGTTAATGCTTTTAACGGTTTTCGGTATTGACGGTATTCCTCTTTATCTACCGAATCTCCCTTTCTTATCATTGGCCGATGATTGGTTTGTTTAAGGTTCCTCGATGGGTGATTAAAGGGCAAGTGATTAGTAGTAGCCGACTTCTTACTCTAAGGTTTCGATCAAGGTAAGTAGTTGGTCAAGGAATCTTGGGTAAGGCCAAATGTTAGTTCTTGCTTGGGCATGTGTTTTCATTGAATTAGCATATGATTAACTCTAGTTAGTAGATAATGTTAACTGATAGATTATGTTTGCGGTTCAGATAAGCCACGAGGAGGGGGAATCGATTCTTAACCAAGCGATCTAAGGAAAATGATAGGCTGTTGTTATTCAGTCAAGGTAGGTAGTGGTTAATCGGTTTAGGAAATAAGTATTGTGATCTTTAAAGATGAAAAGGCTAACTATACCCCTTGACTGAATATACGTTTGTTGCTAAGGGCTTGGAAGTACACTTCATAAACCAAGTGTGTACACACACCACTCCAAATGTAGATCGGCAAATGCTGAAATCGTGAGATGCCGAAAGGTCAAAAGTATGGCTACGACTATCACACGAGCACATGAACGCACGTGTGTATAAGTTGATACAACGACAGAGGTCACCATGAGCATTTCGTGGTCTTAGGCCGATCTTGGGGCCAAACGGACCAAAATGGGCCAAGTGGGCCCAATAGACCCGTGGGCCTTACGCAAGTAAATTTTGTGGATGGATAGGAAATAATGAGCCGCCCATGATGATCACATGGCCAAAGGCAATTTTGGGCTAAATGGGCCACACGAGCATGTGCCCACTTGGGCTGAACTTTGGGCTTTGGGCCCAAATACTTCGTTTTGATCATATATGTTATCTACGTCGCTTGAGGCAACTGTAGACCTTTGGAAAGGTTGTAAATTGATTGAAATACCCCTGTAGGGTAATTGACCATAATACCCCCATAGGGTAAATTGACCGTAATACCCCTGTAGGGTAAAAGACCGTTATGCCCCTGAAGGGAAAATGACTAAAATGCCCCTACATGTTATATGATTGTTTTTGTATGCCATTTATGGTATGTTTGCATTCATGTGATATTGTGTTGCACGGGGGATGAGATCATTGATTTAGAGGAAGTATATGATTTGTTAGGGTCGCATGGTCGCTTAACGACTGTGGATCCACCGATAGCTTTAAGCCGATTATGTGATTGGCAGCTCTGCTGCAACATTGGTTAGTGCCGCAACTGGTGCTACATAAGCAGTGTAGGGATGGGTGGGTCGATTAAATCCCCACAGGAGTGCAGGGTTGGACAGGAGACGGAGTGCTGGGTTGGTTTGGGTATTCATGCATTGCATATACTATTTCTGATATTGAGATGGGCTTAGGCCCAGAGAGATGTGATATGTGACAGTGGATATGGGTTGAGGCCCAACTGAGGCTATTATGGGCTAAGGCCTAAATGCCACCGTTACTATGTTGGGCTTAGGCCCACATTGATTATTGTAATGGGCTTTGGCCCAGATTGATGTGATGCATGCTTTATGATCGATGAGGGTTGTACACACTGAGTTTTCGTAAACTCACCCCTTTTTTAATTTTTCAGGTAACCTTCAGTAAGCAGATCGACGTACTGGAGGACTCAGAGGTGGCCACACTATGATCAGCTTTAAATTTTAGTATATTATTTTACCTTACTTAAACTGCTTTCTTATTAGGTTGTAATAAGGCCTCTTTTAATTTTTAGTTTTTAATTTGGGATTTTCAGTTTATTACGTTTTCTATCTGTTAAAAGTAGATCGCGATTTTCCAAAACAATAACTGTTTTTCAAATGCTACGTTTCTGCAACTCAATTTTAAATATAACATTTTTTGTAAATCATTGGTTTTAAATTAAGCTTCCCCAACAAATAAGGTTTTAAAGGCAATAACGTTTTAAAAGGGAATAAATTTTTAATAAATCCCGATAGAAAATAAACAAACGTAAACTGAGGTTTTGTACAAGTTTTAAATGGAAAGAAGTTTTAAATTTCAAGAAGGTTTTTCAATGAAAACATGGTTTTCGAAAAACGCTTCAATGTGACACGCCAGATTCGACCCTAAAGTTTAGGCCGGGTTTGGGGTGTTACAATAATGCCTTCAACTTCTCAAAACTTTGTTGACATTTTTCGGACCATTCAAACTTAACATCTTTTTGCAACAACTTAGTCATAGGAGTAGCAATCATAAAAAAAACCCTTAAAAAATCACTGATTATAGCCAGCTAAGCCCCAAAAGCTTCTAACCTCTGATACATTTCTTAGCGGCTTCCAATCAGCAATTGCCGATATCTTACTCAGGTCAACCTGAATACCATCTCCTGAAACAATATGTCCCAAAAATCTGACTTCTCGGAGCCAAAACTCACTTTTACTGAATTTAGCAAATAATTTCTTATCTCTTAAAGTCTGCTATACAGTTCTTAAGTGCTTGGTATGCTCAGTCTCATCTCGAGAATAAATCAGAATATCATCAATAAACACGACCACGAATTTTTCTAAATATGGTCAAAAAATTTGGTTCATCAAGTCCATAAAAACAGTAGGAGCATTAGTTAATCCAAAAGGCATGACAAGAAATTCATAGTGCCCGTACCTTGTTCTGAAAGTGGTTTCGGTACATCCGACTCTTTAACTCTCAACTAGTAGTAGCCAGATCTCAAATCAATCTTTAAAAACAATGTTGCCCCTTTCAACTGATCAAACAAGTCATCAATTCTTGGCAAAGGATACTTGTTATTTATCGTTACCTTGTTGAGCTATCGATAATCAATATAAAGTCTCATAGATCCGTCTTTCTTCTTTACAAATAATATTGGTACACTCCAGGGAGAAAAACTCGGTCTCACAAAACCTTTATCTATCAACTCTTACAACTGAGCTTTTAATTCTTTCAATTCGGTCAGAGCCATTTTATACAGTGTAATCGATATCGGTGATCCATGGTACTAAATCAATACCAAACTCAACTTTTCTAGTCAGTGGCAACCCATGAAACTCTTCTGGAAAAACATCTGGATATTCACAAACTACTGGCACTGATTCAATTTTTAATTTAGACACTTTTGTATTCAACACATAAGCTGGATAAGCTTCACAACCTTTTCTTACATATCTCTAAGCAGACATCGAAGAGATCACAACAAGTAACTCACCCAATTCATTTGAATCAATCCGAAGAATTTCACCATTTTCACATTTCAATTCAATAATTTTCTGTCTACAATTCACTATATTGTCATGCAGTGTCAACCAATCCATACCCAATATAACATCAAACTCATCAAATGGAAACAACATTAAATTAACCGGAAAACAGTAACCTCAAATCATCAAGGGACAATTCTTGCAAACTCTATCAACTAATATATGCTTTCCTAAGGGGTTTGACACTTTAATCACAAACTCAGTAAACTCAACAGGCAAGATCTTACTAGCTACCAATTTCATGCAAACATAAGAATGAGTTGATCTAGGATCAATCAATGCAACTACATTAGTATTATTGAAAGAAAAAGTACCAGTGATAACATCGGGAGATGTCGCTTCTTCACAAGCACGGATAGCATAGGCTCTAGCAGGTGCTCTAGCCTCGGATCTTACACTTGAATCTTTAGTTACACCCTTACTACTGGGCACATTCCCAGTATTCCTCGGAGGTCTCCCTCTAGTGGCAGTGCTACCCGATCTTGCATTCTGAATCTTGTCTTTCTCAGCCATCTCAGGGTAGTCCCGAATAAAGTGGTATTGTGAGCCACACTTAAAACAAGCCCGGTCATTCATTCTACATTTACTGGGATGTCGTCTGCCACAGTGCTGACATTTAGGCCTACCAGACCTAGCATTACCAACGCTTGATACTGATGTAGTTTGGGTTTTAGAACCCGAGTATTGCTTCCCACGATCTCTGCTGGAATACCCAACTGAAGCACTCGAACGAGCATACAAATCTCTCGATTTCTTAGACTGAGATTGAAATGACTTACTCATTATCCTTTTTTCTTGCATCTCTAGCCTCAAGCTCAACTTTCCTCTTCTCTTTGCTTAATTCTTCAGCTTTACAAGCTCGGTCGAATAGCACCACAAATTCTTTCAGCTCAAGAACTCCAACTAACAATTGGATATCCTCATTCAACGCATCTTCAAACCTTTTGCACATGATAGCCTCGGTGGAAAGACACTCTTGAGCGTACTTACTGAACCTGATAAACTCTCATTCGTACTCGGTTATAGACATTTGGCCCTGTTTCAACTCTAAAAACTCCTTACATTTCTATTCAATGAACCGTGGGCTGATATATTTCTTCCTAAACTCATCTTGGAAGAATTCCCAGTTAACCCTGTAACAGTCTGGTTTCGACCCTAATCAGAACAGTGGTTTTGGGACCACAAATTCGAGTCAAAAAATAGTTAAATATTATTATCTATGTTTATACGTGTTAATTGATATTTGTGAATTTTTTGTGATTTAATTTCATTGTTTGAGTGTTCGATTTAATAAAAAGGACTTAATCGCGTAAAAGGTAAAAGTTGCTAACTATTTGTTTAAGTGCTAAATTGATTTGTTCTTTTAATGGGAGGTGTTTATGTTGCAATTATACCATGAATTAATATGATGGACGGTTATGTGCATATATAATATGTTTATATTAAACTAATAAGGTTAATTTAGTAAATTAATTAATTATGTTAATATAATAAAACATAAAACATAAATTTCATGCATGTTCATATATAGTCGAAACTGGCTAAGGAAAACAAAAAGAAAAAGAAAGCCATATTCGACCATAGCTAAGCTTGATTAAGGTATGTAACTAG
This sequence comes from Gossypium bickii, assembly GCA_025503065.1. Classification (NCBI taxonomy): domain Eukaryota; kingdom Viridiplantae; phylum Streptophyta; class Magnoliopsida; order Malvales; family Malvaceae; genus Gossypium; species Gossypium bickii. The sequence goes on from CP106712.1 coordinate 46,484,757, forward strand.
CTCGATTTTTGATAATTTCTATGTTTTTAAGATCGTTGCTATGAAATTTACAAAGCCCATGTTTTAATTTTTGATTTTGAAGAATATTTTGAGTTAAGCCATTGATGAAATTATGAGCTTTGTGATATTAGATGATAGATTATGAAAGATATGTTTTGGATTAATATGTTTTGTATTAGAAATTTTGATGATTTTGAGTAATTAGGGCTAAATTGTAAAAATAATATATTAAAGGACTAAAATGTAAAAAAATGAAATGTATGGACTTGTATGGACATGGGGTAAATTTGGCCTAAGCATGGGACATTGAAATTTTGCATATTTTGTGTTTTATGTAATAGGGACTAAATTGTGAAAAGTGTAAAATGTCAGGGGCAAAATGGTAATTTTCCCATTTATGTGTTTTTTTTAGACTAAATTGAATAAAATGGTGTTTAAATAAGTTTAATTTGAATATGTTTAGATCAAGAACCAAAGAAAACGAACTTGGATCTGGGGGAAACAAAAATAATTGAATAGTCGTTTTATTCCGTCTGACGATATCCAAGGTAAGTTTATAAGCATATAAATGTTGTTAATTTTGAATATATGTGAATTTTGCATGTCGAATTGAATTTTATGAATATATGTGTTGGCCGAATGTCTATAAGCTTGGGAGCTATGTTTACGAGTTCGATTCCATCGAGATATGATGGTTGAAAATTTCGTACGAACCTTAGGAATAGCTAGGATACATATGTCATGACATAGGATTCTGTTATGTGTTATCGTGTAAGACCATGTCTGGGACATTGGCATCGACTTGTGACTTACGTGTAAGACCCTGTCTCGAACAGTGGCATCGATATGTGATTACATGTAAGACCACGTCTGGGACGTTGGCATTGTACGAAATGTTCAACTATCCGAGTATCCTTTTTAATTCTGAATGGTTCAAAGGGAAATGATAAGTTAAGATCGAGTGTAAAATCGAGTTAGAAAGGCTCAGGTATGTACTCATACTAAGTTATGAAAATAAGGTAAGTTGAATGTTTGAATTGATGATATAATGCTATATTTTAATGTGAATTATGTGATAGTATATGTGAATATATATTCGGCCCAATGATGTAAATGTATTGTAAAAAAAGTAAAGGTTAAATGTACTAATGTTTGAATAAGTATTCGGCCAAAGGAGAATGTATGAAAAAAATTATATGCTTTGATATATGAAATTATAAGTTGGAAATGTATATGAATTTACGACGGTTTATTTCACTTTAGTTGATTGAATTATGTATATGATTAAATGTCTCTTCTGCTTATAACTTACTAAGCTGTGAAAGCTTACTGTGGGTGTGTTTTATCTTTGTTTTATAGATTTTGGAAGTTGGTTACGAGCTCGAGGATCATCAGAGAAGTCTATCACACTATCGACTATTTTTGGTATTCTATTAAGTTTGAATTCGAACTTATGGCATGTATAGACTAGTTCAAATGCTTGATTTTGGGGTATGTAAATATGAGCTATGCAAAAATGGCTTAAAATAATGATTATGTTTGTGTGTTTTTGATCATGGTATAAGTTTGTTTTGGTAAGTTTGTTTCATGAAGTCATGAATGGTATTTTAATTATATGGCTTGATTGAATATGACATTAATGACTTATAAGTTAATTAATGTTGATATATGTTTGTAATGGATAGTCGTATAAATTTGATTTAAGTAAGGAGGTAAATGATATATGCACCTTCAACTTATGATATGTGTTTATAATTGCCTTGGAATGACTATGCTACGCCTTTGAATTTGGATATTTGGTATGATTTATTAAAAACCTATGTGTTGATGTATAATTTGCCTTATGAGTTGGCTTAAATATGGTGTTAAGTTGGTGTGTATTCGGCCTTGTTACTTAACTTATTTTCGAAAATATGTTACATGGTTTAAGATGTAGTTATAATGTTTTATGATTTGGAAATGTTTGAATGAATAATTTTGGTAATTGGTTGATTATGTATTCGGTAATGTGTTACTAATGAAATTGCTTTGGTCATTTGTGGGATAAAATATGGTATAAAATGTGTATTTATATTCGGATAATGACAGGTAGAATATATATATGTTTTGAGGTACAATATGTTTTTAATCAAATTAATATGGTTGTCTTGTTGGTTAGGTGATTGATTATGTGATGATGGAAATTGGTATACAATTTGGTGATGTTTTTTATTAAAGTATGAAATGCACATGAACTGGTATGTTTTTGGCTGGAATTTATGTGTTAGTTGATACCTTGTATATATATATATGCTGTCCGATTTTGGTATGTTTGGTTTAGGCAAAATGCATTTCAAAATGGTTGCATTATTATGATTTAGATTGGGCATAGTTTGGATTTGTTTTATACGCTTAATTAAATGAGATAAATAGTTTCAAAATGTGTTGTTAAATGGCATGGTTTAAAGCATATGGAACTGATATGTTTTGATTCGGCTAAGTACATAGAAAATGGCCAATGAAAGTCAAGTGAACATTGTAAGAATTTGGTTATGTTACAAGTTGTCAAATGAATATTATAATGTCTTACAAATAAATGTTGTAATATGTGCACTTAGTTTATAAGGCGAAATATATTTGTTTATAATCTTGGTATTCGAATATCATGCATGTAATGTTTATATGTTTTGAATATTATACTTTTTAAGTAAAGTAATTTAATTTTGAAGCATGGATGGTTTATGTATTAATAGTAATCAAGCATGGTTGAGTTTTAGTTGATTAAGTGATCTATATGTACGAATTTGAATTATATGAATGAATAGATGGTTGCTATTTGTTTTAAAACTTTTTGTATAAAGGAGTTGAAAAATTTGTGAACATGAAATGATTTATATGACTATACTGAACTGTGTTTAGGTCGATAATGCCTTGTAACCCTAATTTGGCGACGGATATGGGTTAGGGGTGTTACATTTTATTGGTATCAGAGCTACGGTTTAGTTTATTCTAGGACTAACATAGCACATGTGAGTCTAGCTATACATGCCATATTTTATACTGCGATAGTGTGATGATTCCTGACATTTGAAAATGTGTTCCTGTATAGTAAATGGATCCCAATAGAGCCGTAGCTGATGATGTCGAGAGTATAGCACCTGCTCCCGCTCAAGGGACAACGTTGGTTGATTCTCGGCCGACTTCGAGTAACCAAGAGGGAGAGGCTAAACAAGCCTTTTATCAAATGATGAATGATTGGTTTACTCAGTATATTTGGATGAATCCGGCTGTTCCACAACCTTCTACCGCACTGATCCCCCCTTAAATACCTGTTATGCCATAAGTTATTGATCCGTTGCGATTGAATAAGCCACCGATTGATAAAGTCAGAAAATACGGGGCTGAAGAGTTCATAGCCACTGATGATGATGATGCTGAGCGAGCTAAATTCTAGCTCGATAATACTATACGTGTGTTTGATGAGTTATCTTGTACCTCTAACGAGTGCCTAAAATGTGTTGTATCTTTGCTACGAGACACTGCATATAACTGGTGGAATACGCTAGTACCGGTAGTTCTGAAAGAACAGGTCACCTTGAAGTTCTTTTAGACTAAATTTTGGAAGAAATATATCAGTCAGAGATTCATTGATCAAAAACGCAAAGAATTTCTTGAGTTAAAATAGGGTCGCATGACTATGACAGAATATGAACGCAAATTTTTGAGACTTAGTATATATTCCCAAGAATGTGTGTCGACTGAAGCTATAATGTGTAAAAGATTCGAAGATAGGTTAAATGAAGACATTAAACTGCTAGTTGGTATCCTTGAAATAAAAGAGTTCGTTGTACTTGTTGAGCGGGCATGTAAAGATGAAGAGCTCGGGAAAGAGAAAAGAAAAGCTGATTTTGAAGCCAGAGATTCTCGTAAGAGATCATCGAGTAAGACATTTTAGTTAGCATGAAAGAAATTCAGAGATTATTTTAGCCGTTCAAAGGCTACATCGGGTTATTCTAGACGTGATCAGGGATAGACCACCTATGAGTTTGAAAGCTACCTCAGTAGCTAGTGTTGGCAACGTTAGACCTAATCAACCTGAGTTCAAGCACTACGGTAAATGACATCCTAGTAGCTATAGATTGAATGATCGGGCCTACTTTAAATGTGGACCAATGGATCATTTCATTCGTGAATGTCCTGAGTTAGTAGAGCAAAATACCGTACAGAGTGCGAGACCAAGTAACATGTTAGCTCGAGGTAAACCACCCAGAAACACAGGTAATGTGAGTAGCAGTCCCAAAGGAACTAAAGACACAACTGTTAGATCTAAGGCTCGCGAACCTACCAGAGCTTATGCTATTCGCACTCGTAAAGAGGCTTCATCCCCAAATGTTATTACTGGTACTTTCACTCTCTATGATACTAGGGTTGTTGCATTGATTGATCCCGGTTCGATTCATTCTTATGTATGTAAGACTTTAGTATCAAGTAAGACTTTTCATGTAGAGTCTACTGAGTTTGTGATTAGAGTATCAAACCCCTTAGGCCGGTGTGTTTTGGTTGATAAAGTGTGCAAGAATTGTCCGTTGATGATTCGAGATTCATATTTTTTGGTTGATTTGGTGTTGTTCCCATTTAACGAGATTGATATAATTCTGGGTATGGATTGATTAACTTTGCACGATGCTATTGTGATCTGCAAACTTAAGACTATTGATTTGCGATGTCAAAATGATGAGATTATTCGGATTGAGTCTAATGATCTGAATGGTTTACCGGCAGTGATATCTTCAATGTTAGCTCAAAAATATGTGAGAAAGGGTTGTGAAGCTTACTTTGCTTACGTGCTCAACTCTAAAGTGACCGAAAAGAAAATTGAATCAGTACCAATTGTGTGCGAGTATCCGAATGTGTTTCTCGAAGAATTACCGGGTTTACCACTGATCCTAGAGGTAGAGTTCGGTATTGAGTTAGTGCCAGGGAAGACTCCGATATCGATAGCTCCATATAGAATGGCACCGACAGAATTAAAAGAGTTGAAGACTCAGTTGCAAGAATTAACTGAGAGAAGCTTCAAAGGACCGAGTTTTTCTCCCTGGAGTGCACCGATTTTGTTTGTGAAAAAGAAAGATGGAACTATGAAAATGTGCATTAATTACCGACAACTCAATAATGTGACTATAAAGAATAAATATCCTTTGCCACAGATTGACGACTTTTTTGATTAGTTGTAGGGGGCTACTGTGTTTTCTAAGATAGATCTGAGGTTGGGTTACTATCAGTTGCGAGTTAAAGACTCCGGTGTGCCGAAAACTAATTTTCGAATGAGGCACAGACACTATGAGTTTCTAGTTATGCCTTTCGGACTTACTAATGCACCTGTTGTTTTTATAGATTTAATGAATCGGATCTTCAGACAGTATTTGGATCGATTTGTGGTTGTGTTCATAGATGACATATTGATCTATTCCTGTGACGAATCTGAGCATGCTGAACATCTGAGATTAGTGCTACAGACTTTGCGTGATAAGCAGTTGTATGCAAAGTTTAGTAAATGTGAGTTCTGGTTACAAGAAGTCAGTTTTCTGGGACATGTTGTATCAGCATCGGGGATTCGGGTTGATCCTAATAAGGTTTTGGGCCTCCTAAAAATGTATTTGAGGTCTGAAGTTTTCTGGGACTAGCTGGTTACTATAAATGGTTCGTAAAAGGTTTCTCTATGATTGCAACTCTGATGATGCAACTACTTCAGAAAGATGTTAAGTTCGAGTGGTCAGAAAAGTGCTAGAAAAGTTTTGATTAGCTGAAAGCTTTGATGACTGAAGCTTCAGTGCTAGTTTAACCAGAATCGGATAAAGAATTCATAATCTTTAGTGATGCATCTTTAAATGGTTTGGGCTATGTTTTGATGCAGGAAGGCAAAGTTATAGCATATGCCTCGAGACAGTTAAAGCCGCACGAAAAGAACTATCCGACACATGATCTGGAATTGGCAGCTATTGTGTTTGCATTGAAGATATGGCTCCACTATCTGTTCAGTGAGAAATGTCACATCTATTTTGATCATAAAAGCTTAAAATATTTGATGATTCAGAAATATCTGAATCTATGACAACGAAGATGGTTAGAGTTATTAAAAGATTACGAGCTTATCATAATTCACTACCATCTGGGGAAAGCCAATATTGTTGCTGACACTTTGAGTCAAAAATCATTGTTTGCCCTACATGCAATAAATACTCAATTGTCTCTATCCGATGACTGTTTGCTTGTAGCTGAGTTGAAAGCGAAACCGTTACTTATTCAGCAGATTTGTGAGGCTCAAAAAGTTGATAATAAATTGATAACAAAACAGGCTCAATGTGATGCGAATACTGATTCAGAGTTTTGAGTTGATACTGAGGGTTGTTTGAAGTTTAAAGATCGATTGTGTGTTCCGAGAAATTCAGAATTGATTCAAATGATTTTGAATGAAGCTCATAGCAGTCGGTTATCTATTCATCCAGGTAGTACAAAAATGTATAATGATTTGAAACAACTTTATTGGTGGTCTGGTATGAAACGAGACATCTCTGACTTTGTTTCGAAATGTTTAATCTATCAGCAAGTTAAAGCTGAGCATCAAGTACCGTCTGGGTTACTTCAGCCGATTATGATACCCGAGTGGAAATGGGACAGAGTTACGATGGGTTTTGTATCAGGTTTGCCTTTGTCACTGAGTAAGAAAGATGCAATCTGGGTTATTATGGATAGATTGACTAAATCGGCTCATTTTGTTCCGATTCGCACAGATTACTCGTTTGATAGACTTGCTGAATTGTATATTTCTCAAATTGTGAGATTGCAGAGAGTACCTATTTCTATTGTTTCGGATAGAGATCCGAGGTTCACGTCACGATTTTGGAAGAAATTACAAGATGCACTAGGTATGAAACTACATTTTAGCACTGCTTTCCATCCGCAGATAGATGGTCAGTCTGAATGAATTATACAAATAATTGAATATATGTTGAGATGTTGTATTCTCGAGTTTGAAGGTACTTGGGAATGATACTTTCCACTGATTGAATTTGCATATAATAATAACTGTCAATCGGGTATCAAAATGGCACCTTACGAGGCTTTGTACGGTCATAAATGTCGAACACCTTTGTATTGGACTAAGCTCAGTGAAAATAAGATACACGGGGTTGATTTGATCAAAGAGACTGAACAAAAAGTGAAAGTGATTCACGATAGTCTAAAAGCTGTGTCAGATCATCAGAAGTCGTACACAAATTTAAAACGTAAAGATATTAAGTTTCAGATCAGGGACAAAGTGTTTTTGAAAGTCTCGCCATGGAAGAAAATACTCAGATTTGGTCGTAAAGGCAAGTTGAGTATGATATATATTGGGCCGTACGAGATTACAGAGCGTATCAGGCCGGTTGCTTACAGATTATTGTTACCATCTGAGTTAGAAAAGATCCATAATGTATTCCATGTCTCAATGCTTCGACAATACCGATTCGACCTATCACATGTGATTTCTCCAACTGAGGTTGAGATTCAATCCAATATGACCTATGAGGAAGAACCGATTTGAATTTTAGATCACGAGGTGAAAGAATTGAGGAATAAGAAAATTTCTTTAGTAAAAGTCTTATGGCATCGACACGGGGTTGAATAAGCTACGTGGGAGCCTGAAGATGTTATGAGAGAACGATACCCAAACTTATTCACCGATAAGATTTTCGGGGACGAAAATCCCTAAGGGAGGAGAATTGTAACAATCCTATTTTGACCCTAATCGGAATAGTGGTTTCGGGACCACAAATTCGAGTAAAAAATAATTAAATATTATTATCTGTGTTTATACTATGTGAATTGATATTTGTGAAATTTTTGTGATCTAATTTTATTGTTTGAGTGTCTGATTTAATAAAAAGGACTTAATCGCGTAAAAGGTAAAAGTTGCTAACTATTTGTTTAAGTGCTATATTGATTTGTTTTTTTAATGGGAGGTATTTATGTTGCAATTATACCATGAATTAATGTGATGAACGGTTATGTGCATATATATAATATGTTTATATTAAACTAATAAGGTTAATTTAGTAAATTTATTAGTTATGTTAATATAATAAAACATAAAACATAAATTCCATGCATGTTCATCTTTGGAATAGACGAAAATAGATAAGGAAAAGAAAAAGAAAAAGAAGCCATACTCAGCCATAGCTAAGCTTGATTAAGGTATGTAACTAGCTCGGTTTTTGATAATTTTTATATTTTTGAGATCGTTGCTATGAAATTTGCAAAGCCCATGTTTTAATTTTTGATTTTGATGAATATTTTGAGTTAAGCCATTGATGGCTTATGAGCTTTGTGATGTTAAATGATAGATTATGAAAGATATGTTTTGGATTAATATGTTTTGTATTAGAAATTTTGATGATTTTGAGTAATTAGGGCTAAATTGTAAAAATAATAAATTGAAGGACTAAAATGTGAAAAAAATGAAATGTATGGACATGGGGTAAATTTGGCCTAAGCATGGGACATTTAAATTTTGCATATTTTGTGTTTTATGCAATAGGGACTAAATTGTGAAAAAGTGTAAAATGTTAGGGGCAAAATGGTAATTTGCCTATTTATGTGTGTTTTTTAGACTAAATTGAATAAAATGGTGTTTAAATAAGTTTAATTTGAATATGTTTAGATCAAGAACCAAAGAAAACAGACTTGGATCCGAGGAAAACAAAAATAATTGAATAGTCATTTTATTCCGTCCAACGACATCCTAGGTAAGTTTATAAGCATATAAATGTTGTTAATTTTGAATATATGTGAATTTTATATGTCGAATTGAATTTTATGAATTTATATATATGTGTTGGTCGAATGTCTATAAGCTTGGGAGCTATGTTTACGAGTTCAATTCGATCGAGATATGATGTCCGAAAGTCCCGTATGAACCTAGGAATAGCTAGGATACATATGCCATGACATAGGATTTTGTTATGTGTTATCGTGCAAGACCACGTCTGGGACGTTGGCATCGACTTGTGACTTATTGAAACACCCCACACCCAGCCCACGAGTCTTGACCGGATCTGGTATGTTCCTCAAGTAAACCGGTTCAAAGTTCTTTTGTTACTTTGGGAAAATAATGTGTTTTGAAAGAAATATTGTTTCGGGTTGGGCTCGAGTAGAAAAAAAAAATCATTTTATAATGAAAACCCTTTTAAATTTTAGGTGATAAAACATATAGAATACATTTAAAGTAAATTACTTAATCTTTAACTTAATAAAAATTTCGTAACATAATAAATAAAAATGTAAATAAAATAGTGCACTATGGCCTTATGGCCTTATTACATCAAGTAAATCCAAATAATTCGAGTACTTAAAAATTAATAGTCCATAAAAATAAAAACTTCATGTTGAGCATGGCCACCACAAGTTCTGCCCCCTGGTCCATTCTTTGCTCATCACACAAAACATGGTCCTCAACAGGTGAGTCAACAAACTCAATGTGTACACAACACTAAATCATAATAGAACCAGGCATAACAAATATTACACATTCATATCATAGCATACAAATTATGATGCATTCCTAAACCCAAACCTAATAAGCCATCCGCTACACTCCCGCACCAACCTTTGCATAATCGTAGGGGACTACTAAGTCGACCCTTCTTACGCTACTCTCCATATCGCGGTCTTAGGTCACCGCATTTGTGGTCTTAGGTCACCACATTCGGATATCGCGGTCTTAGGTCACCGCATTCAGACATCGTGGTCTTAGGTCACCACATTCGAATACCACGGCCTTAGGTCACCGGGTGTTCGTGGTCTTAGGTCACCACATTCACTTCCCGCTCAATAACCCATATGCCCCATTTTGTAATAAGCATTAATATGCCAAAGTTCACATCCTTATTCTCATGTTACAAATAACATATTTCATATTCCTAGTAGGAGTAGGAAACGTACCTGAGTACTTAGTACCATAACATGGTACCTTAGCCACTTTCTTATTCTTAATATCATATATTTTAATTAAACATAGCCATAAAACATATTATGAAATAATGTGGGGTACACACCTGATTCGCTTAGCAAATTCCTTGAGATCTCGTAACCTGATCTACCGCTTAGATCCTTAATCCCTACATTTGATTAATCACTTACTAATTTAATAAAAAGCCATTCGGCCATAAATCCAAATCCTAGTAGGATTAGTATACTAAAACTTACCTTGTTGCCGATTGACTTAAGAATCAAGTCCCGAATTGAATTCTTGCTTCCTTACTGTTGTCGAAAACCCTATAGACACATGTTAGAGTTTAATCTAACATTAAACATAATGAATGGCCTTTGGCCGAAACTTATAGTTTCTTACCTTGAATCTTAGAAATCCCAAAACCTTCCTCCTTGTAGTCGATAAATCACAAAATCCCAAGTTTTCCTTCAAAGTTTCTACCAACATGAATATGTCATTAAAACCTTGCCTTTTGTTTTTAAAGAAGAAAGAAAATAATCATAATAGATCCTTACCCTTTTATATAGAAATCGGCAACACCCTTTGATCTACGAAAATATTCGGCTATGGCTTAGATGTGTATCACCAAATTTCAGTTTCCTTGAATAATTGGCAAGGGTTTTCTTTGAGGTTTCGCTTCACGATGGATTGGAAAAAAGAAGAAGAAGAAAGAATAAAGGATGAGAGGAAACTTGTGATTTTGTCGAGAAAAGAATTTGGGGAAGATGACAAGAGAATTTCTACAGAGGCTTGCTTGTGAGAGAAAAAAATTGTAAAATGCCTCACTTTTCCTCCTATTGCCGAATTTACTAGGCCAAGAGTCCCTTTCTTGGCCATCACTCTTTATTTGATAACTTTATCTCCTTACTTTAAAATAATTAAAGAATAATCCTTTATTATCTCCTTGAAAAATAATCTTAAATAAAAATCCATTATTTATCCTTATTAGTCGAAATTTAAAGAGAATAAAACTCTTCTTTTTAAACACCTTGTGCCGTCCACCTCACTTCTTCCGGAAGCAAAATAAAATTTCTTTTATTTGCTTTCCTGTGACTCGAACTCAGGCCCAATCCCTTGCATGTGGCGCCATTTCCGGAGGCCCTAAGTGGCATCTCCAGCCACTTTTCCAAGCCTGTTTATGTCAAATTTCACATACTTTTTCTCTTAAGGCCACCTTGCCTTAATTTCCTCTTTTAAACTTTAAAACTCGAAATTTCTAAGTCATTTCTAAGTTTCCAAAAATTTTTGTTTGCCTCTTTAAACTTGACATTTCCTTACATTTCCAAGTTTCCAGAAATGTTCACTTTCCACTTTTGAATCATTTCCAAATCATTTCCGGGTTTCCAAAAATGTTCATTTCTAAATCTTTTCCATGCATTTCTAGGTTTTCAAAAATGTCAAAAATTTATTCGCAATACATAAGACATGTTATTTCGTACAATTAAACCGAAAATGCATAGGCCCTTTCCAGGATGTTACAATTCTACCCCCTTAAAATAATTTCGTCCTCAAAATTTCCTAACTAAAATAATTGAGGGTATTGCTGTCGCATTGCTTCTTCTGGCTCCCACGAAGCTTCCTCCGATCCATGGTTGCGCCATAATACTTTGACTAGGGGAATCGACTTCCTTCGCAGCACTTTCACATCACGTTCCAATATCTGAATCGGCTCTTCCTCGTAGGATAAGTCTGGCCTTAGCTCTACTTCTTCAATTGGTACCACATGAGATGGATCCGATCGGTAGCGACGTAGCATGGATACATGGAATATGTCGTGCATCTGTTGCAACTCTGATGGCAACTCTAACTGGTATGCCACTGGTCCAACTCGCTCCAGTACTCAATAGGGCCCTATAAACCTTGGGCTTAACTTCCCTTTGCGACCGAACCTCATCACCTTCTTCCAAGGTGAGACTCTCAGTAACACTTGGTCTCCCACTTCAAACTCTATTTCCTTCCGCTTAAGGTCTGCGTATGACTTCTGCCTATCAGAGGCTTCCTTTAACCATGCCCGGATTGTCTTAACCTTCTCTTCAGTTTCTGTCACTAACTCTGGACCCAAAACTTGACGTTCTCCTAACTCAGTCCACCAAGTAGGAGTTCTACACTTCCAACCATACAATGATTCATATGGTGCCATCCGAATGCTAGCCTGATAGCTGTTGTTGTAGGCGAACTCAGCTAAAGGCAAGTAATCTTCCCAGCTTCCTCGGAAATCCATCACATAGCCTCTCAACATATCCTCCAACACTTGTATTACCCGTTCAGACTGCCCCTCTGATTGTGGATGAAAAGCCATAGTGAAGTCCAACTTAGTGCCTAAAGCCTCATGAAATGCCCTCCAAAACCGAGACGTAAACCTTGGGTCTCTATCAGAGATGATCGATACCGGTACTCCATGTAACCTCACAATTTCCGCCACATATAACTTGGCCAACTTCTGAAGAGAATAGTCTACTCTTACCAGGATGAAATGCGCGGACTTGGTCAAATGGTCCACTATTACCCATGCCGAGTCCTTCTTAGTAGGCGTAAGGGGAAGCCCACTAATGAAGTCCATGGTAATTCTCTCCCACTTCCACTGCAGAATCTCGATTGGTTGAAGCAATCCCGATAGGACTTGGTGTTCAGCCTTAACTTGCTGACACGTCAGACATTTTCCCACGAATTCAGTAACTTCACATTTAAGATCAGGCCACCAAAATTGTTCCCTTAGATCTCTGTACAGCTTAATGCCTCCGGGATGCATAGCATAAGGGCTATTATGCGCCTCTCGAAGAATCCTTTGTCTTAACTCCTTGTCTCTTGGCATACAGACCTTTCCTTTGTAGCACAATACTCCTTCATCACTAACGCCATAATCCTTTAATTCTCCGTTCTGTACTTGCTGTAACTTAGCACTTAGGTCCTTATCAGCCAATTGTCCTCTTTTCACCTCATTCAGCCAGGTGGGCTTGACTTGCAACTCTGCCAACAAGCTTCCATCATCATACAAGCTCAAGTGTGCGAACATAGCCCTTAGATTCGACACAATCTTCCGACTTAGGGCATCAGCTACCACATTCGCCTTGCCCGGGTGGTACTCTATCGAGCAATCATAATCCTTTAATAACTCCACCCACCTTCGCTGCCTCAAGTTCAACTCCTTCTGAGTCAACAGGTACTTAAGGCTCTTGTGGTCTGTGTAGATCACTGACCTTTCTCCATAGAGATAGTGCCTCCACACCTTAAGGGCGAAAACCACTGCTGCCAGTTCCAAGTCATGAGTTGGGTAGTTAACCTCATGAGGCCTTAGTTGTCGAGACGCATACGCGACCACTTTTCCATCTTGCATTAGGACACATCCTAATCCCGTATGCGAAGTGTCATAGTACAACACAAAATCCCTTCCTGCCTCCGACTGAATTAACACTGGAGCCTCCGTCAACACCTTCTTAAGCTTTTCAAAGCTCTTCTGTTGCTTATCTATCCATTCAAAGGGTACTTCCTTCCTTAGCAACCTTGTCAAAGGCGCGGCTATTGACGAGAACCCTTCCACAAACCTTCTGTAATAGCCTGCCAAACCTAAGAAACTTCAAATCTCCGCCACAAACCTAGGTGGTTTCCAATCCAACACTGCTTCGATCTTCCTAGGGTCCACTCTTATTCCTTCTGCGGATACCCTAAGAATGCCACCTCCTTAAGCCAAAATTCACACTTGCTGAATTTGGCATAGAGCTTCCTCTCCCTTAATACTTCCAACACAACCCGTAAGTGTTCATCATGCTCCTCTTCAGACTTGGAGTACACCAAAATATTGTCGATGAGTACAACGATGAACCTATCCAAGTAGGGTTGGAAAACTCGGTTCATCATATCCATGAACGCGGCTGGAGCGTTCGTCAACCCAAACGGCATTACTACAAACTTAAAATGGCCGTATCGTGTCCTAAAAGCGGTCTTATGGATATCTGCCTCCTTCACCTTCAACTGATGATATCCCGACCTTAAGTCTATCTTTGAGAATACCGCGGCCCCCTTCAGCTGATCGAACAAGTCATCGATCCTTGGCAAAGGATACTTATTCTTAATGGTCAGCTTATTCAACTGACGGTAATCTATGCACATACGCATAGTTCCATCCTTTTTCTTTACAAACAGGACCGGTGCTCCCCATGGAGACATACTGGGTCGAATGAACCCACGATCCAACAACTATTGGATTTGAGCCTTGAGCTCAACCAACTCCTTTGGCGCCATTCGGTATGGAGCGATTGACACAGGAGCTGTTCCCGGTACCAAGTCTATTCCAAATTCCACCTCCCTATCTGGGGGTATTCCTGGTAATTCCTCCGGAAATACATCTTCATAGTCCCTTACCGTTCTAACTCCGCTGACACCTTCTTCCTTTCCACCCAACGCACTTACGAAGGCTAAAAATGCCTTGCACCCTTTCCTAACCATTCTCAGCCTTTAACGCCGAAACTACGTTAGACAGGTAGTTTCTTCTTTCTCCGATCATTACTACTACTTCATCCTCCGGGGTCCTTAGTTCTATTCGTTTAGCCGCACAATCCAACACGGCTCTGTGCTCTACTAGCCAGTCCATTCCAAGTATGAGTTCAAACTCCTCAAAGGGTAGTTCCATTAAGTCAGCCCAAAAGTTCACTCCCTGAATCTCTAGGGGTACATTCTAAAAGATCTTATCCACCACTACAGTTTGGCCTAATGGGCTTACTACAGTCATCTACCTATCAGAAAGTTCAGAGTCTAGGCCTAGTGTTTCCACTACACTACATGCAACATAAGAGTGGGTCAAGCCCACATCAATAAGAGCAAAATAGGGCTTGCCATAAATAAAGAACGTACTGGTTCTAACATCCAGCGCGTCTCCATCTTCCCTCCGACGAATCGCATAAACCAAACCCGGTTGCCTTGCCTCAAAGATTAATAAAGACCTCTCGCCTGTGTTCCACGGCCTCGCCAAAGACCATTACCTCATTTTCGAACCACGACCTCGTTGAGGTTGTTGTCCGCCTCTACCAGCTTACTAACATTCTGAGCTGCTGGTCGACTTTCATCTGATTTCTTATGACAATCCTTGATCACATAGTCCTTGGACCCACACCTAAAACATCCTCCTGTCTTCTTCCAGCACTCTCCTAGGTGCTTCTTTCCACACAAATCACAAGGACGATACTGTCCTCCTGAACCAACTTGCTGACCTCGCGGCCCATCAACTCTAGGCCTCTTATGAACCTTTCCAGACGATCCAAAACCTCTTTTGGGCCTATATCGGTCCGTAGTCTGCCTGGTAGAATCCTTGATCCCTTCAGCCACTTTAGCCTTTTCCACTAACGCAGAAAATTCCCGCTCCTGGTGCGATGCTATCAACAATCTTAGATCATCCCTTAGGCTGTCCTCAAAATGGACACAGCGCTCATGCTCAGTTGCCACTACCCCTCGGGCATACCGGCTCAACCTTAGGAATTCAACCTCATATTCCGCCACGGATTTGTTCCCTTGAACCAGCCCCAGAAATGCCTTCCTTTGCTCATCAGTATACTTGGTTCCAACATACTTCTTTTGATACGCTTCCTTAACATAGTCCCAGGTCAGATCCTCCGCTGTGGCACCATCTCGAACAGTTAACCACCATTGATATGCTTCATCGCGTAACAGTGCCACCATTCCTTTTAACTTCTCCTTAGGGGTCAGGTCAAGCTCATCCATGATGCGCTCAGTTGCTTCCAACCAGTACTCAGCTGTACTGGGTGCCACACCCGATACTCCACGAAACATTTCAGCTCCATTAGCTCGGAGCCGTTCAGGCACAAACTTTCGATTTCCCGAATTTCCTCCTGCACCAGCCACCAACTCCAAAACTCGCAGCACAGCCTGCGACATAGCATCATCCCCCGTTTGAGCTTGCTGCTCAACACCAACAGCTGGGGGTGGTATCTCATTGTCAGACCCTTGACCCGATCTAATGGGTTCTGACACAGTCATCCTTCCTCTACCTCGTCCACGACGACCACGTCCTCTAGAGCTCATTTCTAACGTTGAGATCTGATTAAGAAGTTTTATGAATTAGTCTTTGTTTCACTTGATTACCCGCGAAGAAATTTTATGAAAAGAGTTTTAGGAGTGGTTCTTTCGTATTCATACATGCACACAGTCTTTTCATTCATTCATACATCCATCAACCAATTATGAACTTTCTTTCATTCAGAGAAACGTTGTAGTTTTCATTGTTGTTGTTTCTCCACTACCTAGGGGTATTTTCGTAATTTTGTCCTACAGGGGTATTTTCGTAATTTTTCAAAAGAAAAAGTTCCTTGATGATTCTGTCATAAAGTATTTTGGAATTTTTAAATTCTCGAGGTATTTTGGAAAATTTGAAATTCGAGGGTATTTCGGTAATTTTGAATCTCGGGGGTATTTTGGTAATAAACCAGAGTAAATTTGTAAAATTTAACAAATCAGGGATTTTCAAAAGTTGCAAAACTTTGAGGGTTCTTTTTTAGAATTGTTCTTTCCAAAACGGTGATGTTGCAAAAAAATTTTTTTTGGAAATCTGGGTCATTTTGGTAATTTTTTGTAAGTTAGGGGCAATTTGTAATTTTCCAAAATCAAGGTATTTTGATATTTTGCGAATTAGGGTTTTTGAGCGTTTATAAAATAATGAAATTTTGGTAAAATTGTTGGGTAGTTGGACATTTTATAAACCAAGGGTATTTTGGTAATTTTACCACTAGGGGCATTTTTGTAATTTCATAAATCGAAAATTTTTCGGAAAATTTTGGTAAAGATGGTTTTCACAAATTTAAAAGAAAGTTTTAAGAGTTTTTTTAAAACTAGGGTTTTGTTGTTTTTATAAAAACACGGCTAGTTCCCTTTCGGGTTTTAGTTATTGTGTTTAGCCTAGGACCGAGTCCTCTTGGTTAGGGTGAACCAAAGCTACGCACCAGGCAGGATTCGAGTGGAGAGGAGGTGAGTCACGAGGACTGTTTAAATACCAAGCTCCCACCGAAACCATTCCTAGACATGCGCACAGAGGTTGCCACGCCCACTGAGCCCTCTGGGTTAGGGTGAATCGAAGCTACGCACTGCAGGATTCTGCAAGAGGAGGTGAGTTACTAGGACCGCTTAAATACTGTGCTCTTCCCTGATCCAATCCTAGACATGCACACACAGGGTTACTACACCCTAACTTCGACTTAGCCATAGGTTTGTTTAATGGAATTAAGTCTTATGTGTTTGTGTTTGAGTAGACTAGTCCTGTGGGGTTCAAGTTCCTATCATGCTATTCTACGCTCCATTCCTTTTCTACCCTTCCATAATTCACATAATCACACGGATGGTTAGGGTACTTACACCGTGGATCATGGTCTGAGACTTGGGTGCCATGCCGTAAAACCCGCTTAACTTTAGAAATACTTTTCATAAAACTCATTCGGGCTCGTTTGGAAAACGTTTTGAGCCTTAGCCCACAGGCTGAGAGTTTAAAACTGGGCTCTGATACCAAACTGAAACACCCCACACCCGGCCCACGAGTCTTGACCAGATCTGGTATGTTCCTCAAGTAAACCGGTTCAAAGTTCTTTTGTTACTTTGGGAAAATAGTGTGTTTTGAAAGAAATATTGTTTTGGGTTGGGCTCGAGTAGAAAACAAAATCGTTTTATAATGAAAACCCTTTTAAATTTTAGGTGATAAAACATATAGAATACATTTAAAGTAAATTACTTAATCTTCAACTTAATAAAAATTTCAGAACATAATAAACAAAAATGAAATAAAATAGTGCACTATGGCCTTATGGCCTTATTACATCAAGTAAATCCAAATAATTCGAGTACTTAAAAATTAATAGTCCATAAAAATAAAAACTTCATGTTGAGCATGGCCACCACAAGTTCTCGTCTGTCCCGGTCCATTACTCGCTCATCACTCAAACATGGTCCTCAACGGGGTGAGTCAACAGACTCAATGTGTACACAACACTAAATCATAATAGAATCGTGCATAACAAATATTACACATTCATATCATAGCATACAAATTATGATGCATTCCCAAACCCAAACCTAATAAGCCATCCGCTACACTCCCGCACTCAACCTCATACACCGCGGGGACTACTAAGTTGACCCTCCTTCCTCTACACTCCATATCGCAGTCTTAGGTCACCGCATTTGTGGTCTTAGGTCACCACATTCAGATATCGCGATCTTAAGTCACCGCATTCAGATTACTGTGGTCTTAGGTCACCACATTCAGATACCATGGTCTTAGGTCATCGTGTTCGTGGTCTTAGGTCACCACATTCACTTCCCCTTTCAATAACCCATATGCCCCATTTTGTAATATGCATTAATTTGCCAAAGTTCACATTCTTATTCTCATGTTACAAATAACATATTTCATATTCCTAGTAGGAGTAGGAAACGTACTTGAGTACTTAGTACCATAACATGGTACCTTAGCCACTTTCTTATTCTTAATATCACATATTTTAATTAAACATATCCATAAAACATATTATGAAATAGTGTGGGGTACACACCTGATTCGCTTAGCAAATTCCTTGAGATCTCGTAATCTGATCTACCGCTTAGATCCTTAATCCCTACATTTGATTAATCACTTACTAATTTAATAAAAAGCCATTCGGCCATAAATCCAAATCCTAGTAGGATTAGTATACTAAAACTTACCTTGTTGCCGATTGACTTAAGAATCAAGTCCCGAATTGAATCCTTGCTTCCTTACTATTGTCGAAAACCCTATAGACATGTTAGAGTTTAATCTAACATTAAACATAATGAATGGCCTTTGGCCGAATCTTATAGTTTCTTACCTTGAATCTTAGAAATCCCAAACCTTCCTCCTTGTAGTCGATAAATCACAAAATCCCAAGTTTTCCTTCAAAGTTTCGCCAACATGAATATGTCATTAAAACCTTGCCTTTTTGTTTTTAAAGAAGAAAGAAAATAATCATAATAGATCCTTACCCTTTTATATGGAAATCGGCAACACCCTTTGATCTACGAAAATATTCGGCTATGGCTTAGATGTGTATCACCAAATTTCGGTTTCCTTGAATAATTGGCTAGGGTTTTCTTTAGGGTTCCAACTTTTCCGATGGATTGGAAAGAAAAGAAGAAGAAGAAATAATAAAGGATGAGAGGAAACTTGTGATTTTGTCGAAAAGAATTTCTGAAGATGACAAGAGAATTTCTACAGAGGCTTGCTTGGAGAGAAAAAAAATTGTAAAATGCCTCACTTTTCCTCCTAGTGCCAAATTTACTAGGCCAAGAGTCCCTTTCTTGGCCATCACTCTTTTATTTGATAACTTTATCTCCTTACTTTAAAATAATTAAAGAATAATCCTTTATTATCTCCTTGAAAAATAATCTAAAATAAAAATCCAATGATTTATCCTTATTAGTCTAAATTTAAAGAGAATAAAACTCTTCTTTTTAAACACCTTGTGCCGTCCACCTCACTTCTTCTGGGAAGCAAAATAAAATTTCTTTTATTTGCTTTCCCTGTGACTCGAACTCAGGCCCAATCCCCTTGCATGTGGCACCATTTCCAGAGGCCCTAAATGGCATCTCCAGGCCACTTTTTCAAGCCTGTTTGCGTGTCAAATTTCACATACTTTTTCTCTTAAGGCCACCTTGCCTTAATTTCCTCTTTTAAACTTTAAAACTCGACATTTCTAAGTCATTTCTAAGTTTCCAAAAATTTTCGTTTGCCTCTTTAAACTTGACATTTTCTTACATTTCCAAGTTTCCAAAAATGTTCACTTTCCACTTTTGTATCATTTCCAAATCATTTCCGGATTTCCAAAAATGTTCATTTCTAAATCATTTCCATGCATTTCTAGGTTTCCAAAAATGTCAAAAATTTATTCGCAATACATAAGACATGTCATTTCGTACAATTAAACCAGAAATGCATAGGCCCTTTCCAGGATGTTACACTTATGCGTAAGACCCTGTTTGGGATAGTGCATCGATATGTGATTACATGTAAGACCACGTCTGGGATGTTGGCATTGTACGAAATGTTCGACTATCCGAGTATCCTTATTAATTCTGAATGGTTCAACGAGCAATGATAAGTTAAGATCGAGTGTAAAATCGAGTTAGAAAGGCTCAGGTATGTACTCATACTAAGTTATGAAAATAAGGTTAGTTGAATGTTTGAATTGATGATATAATGCTATATGTTAATGTGAATTATGTGATAGTATATGTGAATATATATTCGGCCCAATGATGTAAATGTATTGTAAAAAAAGTAAAGGTTAAATGTACTAATGTTTGAATAAGTATTCGGCCAAAGGAGAATTTATGCAAAAATTTATATGCTTTGATATATGAAATTATAAGTTGGAAATGTATATGAATTTACGACAGTTTATTTCAGTTTAGTTGATTGAATTATGTATATGATTAAATGTCTTTTCTGCTTATAACTTACTAAGTTGTGAAAGCTTACTGTGGGTGTGTTTTATCCTTGTTTTCTAGATTTTGGAAGTTGGTTACGAGCTCGAGGACCATCAGAGAAGTCTATCACACTATCGACTATTTTCGGTATTTTATTAAGTTTGAATTCAAACTTATGGCATGTATAGACTAGTTAAAATGCTTGATTTTGGGGTATGTAAATATGAGCCATGCGAAAAATGGCTTAAAATAATGATTATGTTTGAGCATTTTTGGTCATGGTATAAGTTTGTTTTGGTAAGTATGTTTCACGAAGTCATGACTTATAAGTTAACTAATGTTTATATATGTTTGTAATGGATGGTCTTATAAATTCGATTTAAGTAATGGGGTAAATGATAGATGCACGTTCGACTTATGATATGTGTTTATAATTGCCTTGGAATGACTATGCTATGCCTTTGGATTTGGATATTTGGTATGATTTATTAAAGACCTATGTGTTGATTTATAATTTGCCTTATGAGTTGGCTTAAAGATGGTGTCAAGTTGGTCTGTATTCAACCTTGTTACTTCACTTATTTTGGGAAATATGTTACATGGTTTAAGATGTGGTTATAATGTTTTATGATTTGGAAATGTTTGAATGATTAATTTTGGTAATTGGTTGATTATGTATTCGGTAATGTGTTACTAATGAATTGCTTTGGTCATTTGTGAGATAAAATATGGTATAAAATGTGTATTTACATTCGGCTAATGACAGGTAGAATTTATATATGTTTTGAGAAACAATATGTTTTTAATCAAATTAATATGGTTGTCTTGTTGGTTAGGTGATTGATTATGTGATAATGGAAATTGGTATAAGATTTGGTGATGTTTTTTTTTTAAAGTATGAAATGCGTATGAATTGGTATGTTTTTTGCTGGAATTTATGTGTTAGTTGATACCTTGTATATATATATATATATATATATATATATATATATGATGTCCGATTTTGGTATGTTTGGTTTAGGTAAAATGCATTTCAAAATGGGTGCATTATTATGTTCCGAATTGGGCATAGTTTGGATTTGTTTTATGCGCTTAATTGAATAAGATAAATAGTATTGAAATGTGTTGTTAAATGGCATGGTTTAAAGCATATGGAATCGGTATATTTTGATTCGGCTAAGTACATAGAAAATGGCCAATGAAAGTCAAGTGAACATTGTAAGAATTTGGTTATGTTACAAGTTGTCAAATGAATATTATAATGTCTTATAAACAAGTGTTGTAGTATGTGCACTTAGTTTATAAAGCGAAATATATTTGTTTATAATCTAGGTATTCGAATGCCTTGATGGAGTTTTTGAGCCAAAACTCGGCTCTATCGGGATCATCATTGACATTAGCTCAGAAATCTTCAGCCCCATGCTTTCGGACCTTATCAACCGGAGGCTTACTCGATCTTACAAATTCCATACCTTATAGAGCTACGGGAACCGACTGAGGAATAGGTAGGGTGGAGGGGGTTGAGCAGTCGGATTTGTTTGAACAAACTTCGTATACGACTTGTTCATCATGTGGAGGAAGGCTTCTTTAGCCCCTTCTCCTTGACCAATTGTCACTGGTCTACTTTCAGATGGCGCGGTCCCTTGAGCGATAGCCGACGCATTACTTTCTACATCATCAGCTTCATCTCGATTGGGATCCATTTATTATATAGAAACACAATATAAAGTTGTCAGGAGTCATCACACTATCATGGTTTATTTATGGCATGTATAGCTAGACTCTTACACACGCTACGTTAGTCCGAGAATCGACTAAACTGTAGCTCTGATACCATCAATGTAACACCCCTTACCTGTATTCAATGCCGAAACAGGGTTCGATGCATTACCAGACTTACAACACAAGCATTCTGATGGTCTCGAAACTAACTTAATCCGTAGAAATCCCTAATTTATGTTAATATCTCTTTCAAGACTAAAAACAACTGACTCTAGGTTGATTAATTGAAATCTCTTTCTAATGAAAACTCCTATTGTCGCATTAACTCGATCTATGGATCCCCTTATTAGATTTGACTCTAATCCGACAGATTTTTGTCGCCCTATTTCTAGGGTTGCAATCAACTCCGCTTAATTGTGATGATCTTCTCTTAAACAGGGATTTTTGCTCCACTGAATAAGCACATTCGACTTTGAATCAAAAACCGGAATTATCAAAACAAGAATAAGAACTCACAATTAAGAATAAGAACAAGTATTTTGATCGCTGAAATCAGAGCTTTAAAATTTATAATGAATGTGATCGAACCTGGAAACTAACTCTGACAAGATTAAAGGCAAGCGTACCTATCGAACAGTAGTATAGCTTAGGCAAGACCGGATTGTCGAACCCAAAGGAACTAAAAGTATTAATACTAACTTTCTTTTTATTATTTAGCCTTAAAAATAAAGTAAAGTTGTTTTAATCTAAATTAACGACGACTAAGCTAAGGGCAAAGACAAAAAGAACGAATTGGGAAATAACTTGAAGGAAAACTCAATTGATCACGACGATACCCTCGGAAGAATCCACCTAAACTTCACTTGTTATCTAACCCTGAATCATATGATTTATTTACATAGCTTGATCCATAGGACTCCCTAACATATATTAAACCCTCTCTCGAGGCGAATAACGTCTAACCCTAGGTTAATTAGTGCAACTCTCATTCTCTTATAATAACCCCCTAGAATAGCAGTAAATTGATCTATGGATTCCCAAATTAGGTTTCACCCTAATCTGGCAAAATCTCGTAACCCTATCTCTTGGCGTTCGATCAACTCCGCTTAATTATGCTAGATCTACTCTTAAGCAGGGTCTATTCCTCCTCCACCTAAGCACATCAGATTTGGATTAAGCATGCATAATTAAGAACAAACTAAGTAGTTATCATAAAATTCAAAAAATCAAATAACAAGATTCATCTGGGTTTCATCCCCTTCTGGTATCTGGGGGGTTTAGTTCATAACTAAATAAGAAAACATCTCAAGAGAAAAGATAAAACAAAACATAAGAAATTTCTAAAATTCCTTGAAGGAATTGAAAGAGAATTCTGCCGTCTTGAGTATAATTCCGGCTTCTTGGGATGGATCAACTGGCTAACTTCGAGCGATTCCCACAATTCTGAACTTTCCGGCTTGGCTCCTTGGCCTAGCTTGACGCCCTCTCAAAGGTGGCACTTAGGGGATATATATAGGGTCTTTGGAATGTGATTCTTTCTCCCTAAGTATCCTTTTCTGACTGAACTTGCTCATTCTAGCGACAGGGGCACGGCCATGGCACACACCCGTGTGGATCATCTTCAAGCCGTGTTCTAATTTCTACTTTGAGGCAAGGCCGTGTAAGTCAGGGTTGAGGCCGTGCTCTAGGTGATCGGCGAGGCACAACGGTGTGGGATTTGGGCCAGGCGTGTCGATTCTGTGCTAAGGCCCAATTACTCTATTTTGGGCCCGTTTTATGTTCGTTTCATCCTCGGGTGCTTTCCTGGTATAAGACATGAAAAGAAAGGATTAAGAGCACCTTTGTACATAAATCAAGGGATAAATCATCCAAAAGCATACTAAATGTGGGATTAAAATATGTTATAATTACGGTTTATAATATTTATCATATAAATCAAACAATAATAAGATTCATCTTAGGTTTCATCCCTTCAAGTATTTAAGGGATTTTGTTCATATTAATAGAGGGAAACATCTTAAAATAGGGAAAACAACAAAACATAAGAAAACCCAAAAACTTCTAAAGAACTTGATGGGAGATCTTCAGTCTTGATGGAGATCCTTCTCCTAAGCTGTTCCAGACGGCTGTCTTGGAGTATTTTCTACCTTCCCCTCGGCCTCCTCCTTTAGGTTGCCCACTGGGGTGTTTATATAGGCTTTGGAATGCCTTTCTTAGCCCACAAGTAGCCTTTTTCAAATAGAATTAAACCTAGGGTCGACAGGGACACACCCGTGTGACACGCCTGTGCTTGATGGCTTGGGCGTGCTCGACTCTGCTCGCCACACACGGTCTTGTGCTCTGCCCGTGGACGATAGTCCAGGCCGTGGTTGATCCTTTCTCGTAACACATGGTCGTGTCCAATGGTCCAGGCCGTGTTGATTTTCTAAGTAGGCCCATTTTGCCCTTGTTTGGCCCATTTCTCGTTCTTTTTTACTTCTTAAGCTCTCCCGGGTATAAAACATGAAATTAAAGGATTATGAGCATTGAATTCATTAAATCTAATGAATATTCATCCAAAAATAAGCCAAGTATGGGGTAAAAATATGTATAAATTATGGTTTATCACATTCACACAATTTCGAGTCACAAAACTTGCGTCCAAATTAAAACCATTCATTTTCAATCATAAAGTCCCTAATACGAGCCTACGAGGCCTAAAACAGGCTTTGGAAGTGGTTCGGGACTAAACTGAGAACTTTAGAAATTTTTCCACTAAATAGGGGTCACACGCCCGTGTGGATAAGGGACACGCCCGTATGGTCAGGCCGTGTGGTCACAGACGTCTGTTTCCCAACCCCGTGTAACTCTCTGTTTGTAACTCATGAACAAATTGAAGTCACACGGCCAAGTCACACGCCCATGTGCTAGGCCGTGTGGTCGATTTAATTTTCATGATATTTCATAAAATAGGTGCAGACTTCACATGCTCGTGCCTGAGGCCGTGCCTCTCACACGACCGAGACACACACCCATGTCTCTGCCCGTGTCCTCAATTATGAGCATTATGTTTCTAAACTTTAAGGTGCAGGGGAGACACAGCCAATACACATGCCCGTGGGGCAAGCTGTGTGTCACACACGGCCTAGACAAACGCCCGTGTGTCTACCTGTGTGGACAAAATAAGGCTATTTACCAAGCCTTTTGCCACCCTTCCATGCACATACCTACACAACATCATATAATACCAATTCAAGCATACTTAGGCAACCAAAACATCCACTACCAAGGTATTAACATCACATCCACATGCTAACATCTAACATGCTTTAGCTTCATAATTTATCAACACAAATCATGCAAGTTTCCACATTCATGAATGGTATCAACATATAATGATACTCATAACCAACATTAGCCAACTTTCATTTCCATATACAAAATGAAATCGTTACTCATTATAAGCCAATACAATTGGCCACATTACCAATGACACATATAACAGAATGATCAAGTCCCTATACATGCCATAACACAAAATATTGACATTTCAATGATACCCAAAAGAATGGTTGATAGTATGAATGGATCTCCAACGATCTCCAATCCCCAAGCCACTATAAGATATGGGAAATAAAAGGGGAGTAATCTATATAGCTTAGTAAGTTCATATACAAATAATAAACAACATTAATTATACATTTGTCATAAGAATAACATAACATGTGCTAACATAAATGTCATTCAAACTTCATAAGCATAACTTATTCAATCACATCCTTACCACTATTTCATCATATACCGAATCCATTTTCTTTGAGTTTTTCGTACATACCTGTACCAACTCGTAACATAATCACATACTTTCTCATCTTGGACATACCCGTTGAACCACTTAGAATACTATTAGATACACAGAAAACTTTGCACATAAGTGCCACATATGGAGCTAAAGCTACTACCAATCTCATAACACACATAGGCTCGCCCTTGAGCTACCCACGGGCCTGCTTACACAAGCTATCAGTCGAGACGTAGCTACGCGGTGCTGCTCACACAAGCTGTCACGTATCCGCAACATATGCCGATATACCCAGCCACCGGTAAGACGTACGAGACCAGCACCCGGGTCATATAATTACATAATCACATGGGTTTCTAGTGACATGTCACTTGTATCCTAATCTATTCCTAAGGTTCAACTGGGATTTCTCTTTTGCCAGAACTTTGTCGAATATGCTCGTAGAATAAATCATACAGTTCATGCAATACCAAGACATTAAAATACAAATATAACATTGCATTATTAACATATAAACTTGCCCCAGTACAAAAATAGTGAAAATAGACCTAATCGTCAAACACTTTATTTTTCCCCCGATCTAGGTCCGAACTTCATTTTTCTTAATCTATAATAGCAAATTTAACTCATTTAATACTCAAATTATTCAATTCAGTCCAAAAATCACACTATGGAAAAAATTACCTTTTTGCCCCTAACTTTTCAATATTTTACACCTTAGTCCCTAGGCTCGTAAAATGAAATATAGTCAATTTCTTCAAAACCCAAGCCTAGTCGAACCATTTTCATACTCACAACAGTCCACCTTTCTCATTAAATCACACTTCTACAACCTATTTTTCAACTTTTACACATAGGTCCTTTTTGACATTTTCATCAAAAATCACTTAGTAAAAGTTGTTTATCCAACATCAAATTTGCATAATCTACCATTAAATATCAAAATACACCCATGTCTAACATGGGTCAAACCCTAAACCTTGATCATATCTTAAATTAGTCATAGAAATAGATAGATCGGGTTACAACGACTTCAAAAATGTAAAGAGCATTAAAAATAAGGCAAGAATGGACTTACAATCGAGCTTGGAAGATGAACAACCCTAGCTATGTCTTCCTTAGTGATATTCGGCCATGGGATAATAAGATGGACAAGATTTTGGCTTTATTTTGCTTATTAATTCATTTAATTACTAAATGAGCAAAATGCCCTTTCTTTAAATGTAACACCCATTCCCGGCCTAGATGTTATGGCCGAATCTGGCGTGTCATGTCGATGTGTCTTTCGAAATCAAAGCTCGTTGATAGAAAATCATTTTTAAGTTAAAAACCATTTAGCTTTTATTGCTTGGAAAAAAAACATTGGGTAAGTTAACTTATTAAGTTTGAAAAATCACTTATTGAAATGATTGCCATGTTGGTTACTGTTGGTTCCTTAATTGATTTAAATTCGAGTAAGCTACTCTAACTAAACCGACTTAAAGTTTGAAAAATACGCGTTTGTCTTTAAAACAGTTATTATTTTTTTAAAAACTTGTTTGTATCAGTTTGGCAATTCTAATAAGAAATTAAAAAACCCAATCAAAAAGGAAGTAAATCCACCAAAGGCCTTATTACATAATTGAGAACCCAATATAAAATTTAAATAACTAAGTCCAAAACAAAATATTAACGAATGTGTGGCCACCTCCGAATCCCTCGCGGCTCCAAATCGTCTAAGGCTGGGGATTACCTGTATAGTTAAAACAAAGGGTGAGTTTACGAAAACTCAGTGTGTAATCCCTTATCAGTCAGTCAGTAACAATATATGCAGTAACAGTCTGGGCTTTGGCCTTATTCCGTAATAGTGCAGTGTGAGCCATAGCCTATTTTAGTAACAGTGTGGGCCTAAGCCCAATACAGTATCATTACAGTGTAAATATGCAACCCACCCTAATCCAGCCAACACACCACCCGTACCAACCAACACACCATGTGGGGATAAAATCGACCCACCCAGCCAACACACCAATAGCGTAACATAGCTGCCAGTAATAATAACGTGCGCGAACCGCGATACGATGATCGCAAAGAAAGCGCGAAGCTGATGATCGTAGCAAAGCTACAAGTAATAGTATATGTGGCAGAGCCATCAGTACAGTATACTTCCTCCATAATAGTATCCCAACCCCATACAATATGTCGTGTATGCAGAATGCCATGCTGAGAATCAATCATACAAATCACAGACAAATCATAGATAATCAATGATTTAAATCACATGCAAATCAGTCATCTAAATCACAGACAAATTAGTCATTTACTCTAGAGGGGAAAAATAGTCATTTTACCCTCTAGGGGTATTATGGTCATTTTACCCTCTAGGGGTATTATGGTCATTTTACCCTACAAGGGTATTATGATCATTTTACCTTACCGGGGCATTACAGTCATTTTACCCTAGAGGGGCATTATGGTCATTTTACCCTACAGGGGCATTGAGGTCATTTTACCTTAAGGGGTATTTTGGTCATTTTACCCTATGGGGTATTTCGGTCATTTTACCCTACAAGGATATTACGATCATTTTACCCTATGGGGGTATTTTAGTCATTTTACCCTATGGGGGTATTTTGTTCATTTTACCTGTAACATCCTTAAAATAGGGATCTGGCATTTTTGTGTTGTTGCATGTGTTTAGCTCGCTAGCTTGTTGTTTAGGTGTGTTTGGGGGTCCTGGGGAGGCTCGGGTTCGAGCCAGAGTTTTGGTAAAATTTTGCTTTCTGGGCACTTAAGGGGGAGAGCTAGTGGAAGCAAGCCTTAAGAATAATTGGTTGTATTTGGATGTCACAAGTAGCAAGGTGGCCAAGTGGTTGGCGTCACAAGGAAGCATAGAAGGGGGGAGAGTGTTCGAATCCCATCTGCTATAACAGGGAGCTTTATTTTTGTGCTCAGGTAAGGGAGGTGGCTGAATGGAGTTCAAACTCTAGAGGAGAGAGGTAAGACTTGGTCAAATAATTTGAATGGATGATGGAGAGGGGATTGAGGAGCAAGTTGTGGAGTGAATCGTGGGGATTGGGGAGAGAGGAGGAGTTTGGCCGAATGAGGGAACTTGGAGGGGTTGAAAATTTGGCTAGGGGTTGTGTGAGGAGTATATTCTGTCTTGGGGGTGAGTGAGTGCCGAAATTTTTCCTTAGGCTCATCCTTGTTTTTCCTCTATTATTTTATGCAATTGGGTACATTTCGGGTTACTTTTTCTCTTGTAAAAAAACCTTCTTTTTCTTTCCTTTGTCTTTTCTCCTCATAATGTAGTAGCCGAACCTTTAGAGGTTGGCCATTCGTGCTTTTCTCTTCATCTTTTCTCTCCTATATTCGTCTCTTCTTTCCATTTTTTGTTTTCAGCATAGCCGAAACGTTGCTTCTCCTTCATTGCCTTTCGATTTATTTTCTTTTTCCTTAAGCCGAATACTTCCCCTTTTGTTCCAAGTGAATCAGTTGGCCTCCATTTTGCCGTTAGCCGAATACTTGTAGCCACAGGTGGGGCGTTCTTTTGACCATCAAATCCGTCTTGCTTTCTTGAATCATCTGTAATCGCAAGGTAATGAAAATTCTTTTGCTTCTTTCTTTTCCTTTCGGACTTATGTGTTCATAGTCGAAGTGGCAATTTTTCTTAATGTTAGTTCACGGCTAATCTCTTCTGTTCTTCTCTCAACATGGCATGTTCACTTCGGATTAAAATCCATAGCCGAATCTGTCTGTGTTCGGTTCTTCTTTGATCAAGGTAGGGAGTTTTCCTCTGATTTTCATTCTTCTTGTCCCCTTTCATTTTCTCTGTTATAACCGAATCTTCATTTCTGCCTCGGCCGATTGTATTAAGGATCATGCAATTCACTTCTCTGCTCATTAATCATTCAGACTTTGGGAAGTGGTGGTAAGAGCTTAAACCCCTCGTTAGACAACTGCCATTTTCACTATGATACCTTACTGACTGAGATTTTCTTCATGGAGGCGAGTAGTAGCCGTTCTAAGGGGGTATTGATTAAGGAGCCCAAGGGGAGTGGACTTGTAGCCTTTGCTCCTAAGTTCAAACGACGTAGAGTGTCAGCGATTCGAGATTTCCCGTTGGGTTGTGGAAGGGAGCCGACATCTAATTTGGATAAGCGAATCATAGTTGTTCGTGATAGTGAGGGTAAGTGTTAGCAAGTCGTTATTTAGATATGGATTATGGATCTCTCATTGTTTGGCTGTAAGCTAATTCTGCGATATATTGACTTAGGTGACGGCGATCGAGAGTGTCTAGTTCTTGACGTGATCAGGTGTGTAATCCCACACCACTATTTGTTTTTCCATATATTATTCTGTGTATTGGTTAAAAACCGAAATGCCTTTAGTGGGTAAGATCACGAGGTATACTTAACGGGTAAGTTGGAAATAGCCAGGTGAGTAAATTTAGGATTATACCCTTCGGGTAGATTTGGCATAACTACGTAATCCATTTATCTACTATATTAGTAAGTCCATGCATGCATTAAACATTATGCCATAGTATATTGCACGGGATTGGGATGATTTTGATGATTGGGGAAGTGTATTTTGATGGCTCTACCACATATTTCGGTGACTCTGTCACATTTTGTTCGGTGGCTATGCCACATATATTTTGATAATCTGGTGGCTCTGCCACAATTTCGGCGATGAGCAGCGTGACTGCCATCGAGGTGTGTAGCGGATGGAGGGTTGATTGTAGAATCCCCATAGGTGTGTTAGGTTGGATTTGGGTGGTGTGTAGCGGATGGAATATTAGGATGGGCCGGGTTGCATTGCATTATCTATGTTATCATGCTAATAGGGCTAAAGCCTAGATTGTTTCTGTATGGGCTTCACGCCATTGTGCTTCCGTATGAGCTAAGGCCCAATCTGTTTCTGTGGGCCTAGGCCAATTATGTTCGAAAGGGGAATTGCACACTGAGTTTTCGTAAACTCACCCCTCTACTTTAATCTTGCAAGTAATTCCCAGCATTGAGGATTTGGAGTCGAGACGGGCTCCGTGGTGGCCATACATTACTACTTTAGTAAATTTTGTTTTACTTTACTTTAAAATTTTATTTTAATTTGGGTTTATGTTTTGTAATAAGGCCTTTGGTATTTTATTTGGTTAATAACTTTAATTTGGATTTTGCTTGTTATTAAATGTTCAATACGGGATTTTCTCAAAACCTTAATACCTGTTGTTTTTCCAAAAATGTTAACGAATGGTTTTCAAACTATAATTGATTTTGCACTGGGTTCTCTTAAACATCGGAACAGTTTTCAAAATATCACATGTTCAAAATTCGCTGAAATTGTTTTCTGTTATAAACAAGATTTTACCAACAATTCAAACTCGAATCTTCTAATTAATGCAGTTTCCAAATCAATCACAACTTTTCCAAAATAGACAATGAGATAAACAGGTTTTTATCAACAAACACCTAAACTTAAAGTTTTAAAAAAAGTACGAAAATTTTCTACGAGATCACAGCTTAAACCAACCTAACCATGTAACATGCTAGATCCGGCCGTAACATCTGGGCCGAGTTTGTGGTGTTACATTTTGTAGTATCAGAGCCAGGTTGCAGAACTCGGCTGTGGAATGGGTTCAAAAAATGTTTTTCAAAAATTGATTTGAAACATGGTTTAAAAACATATGTTTTTCTGGGAAGTATCGCACCCGAGTCTTCGGCACCAAATCCGTAAGTCTTCTGATTTTGTTTATGTATGACGGAATGATTTTAGAAAGAAATCACTAGAATTAGTGATAGTATACTGAAATTGTTAGCTAAGCCTATAGAGACTGAGACATTAGGTAGTTCGATCTGCGAGAACAACTCTTATACCTGCTGTACATAAGACATTTGTTAATAAACATTGAAATTATATACTGATTCATAAAATTTATAATCAGATTAATTTGATCCGGTAAATATGAGTATGAGAGGATGTGGACACGGTAGACGTGGCCGTGGTAGGGGCTGAGGTGCTCGGGTAGGATTTGAGGCATCCGGGCACATGCCGAGATGGGGTCCCATGATCGAGCTGAAGGGACGATGCTTTGTCCTAGGCTATGCTGCGAGTTCTGGAGCGGGTTGTTGGAGTGAGTACTGGGTCAGTGGGCCAAAAATCTATTCCTGAGCGACTTCGACCAAACGGGGCTGAAGTATTTAGAGGCATTTCTGGCATGGCCCCAAATGTAACTGAATATTGGTTGGAGGCAGTTGAGTGGATTATGGATGATCTGGACTGCACGATAGAGGAAAAACTGAAATGAGTAGTGTCCCTCCTACGAGATGAGGCATACCAATGGTGGCTCACAGTAAGAGAAGGCACTCCGGTAGATCGTATCACCTGGGACTTCTTTAAGACAGCATTCTAGGGATAGTATGTTGGGGCGAGTTATGTGGACGCCCAGAGGAAAACATTTTTGAACTTGGTCCAGGGGAATAAATCCGTGGCAGAATATGAGGCAGAGTTCCTACACTTAAGTCGTTACGCTCGGGGTATAGTCACAACCAATTATGAGCGTTGTGTTCGGTTCGAGGATGGTTTGCTGGATGAGCTACGAGTATTGATAGCTCCGCAGCGGGAAAGAGATTTTGCCATTCTGGTTGAGAAAGCAAAAATCGCCAAAGAAGTGAAACGTTCTAAGAGGCAGAATCGGGAAAAGGATAGGGGCAAGAGTAAGAGAGGTTTTGGGATGACAGGTTCTTTTGGAGGTTTCCAAAAGAGGCCTAGGTTGGAGGGGCCAGCTTGAGTTGTAAGGCCAGTTGCTGTAGGCCAGCTGCGACCTTGTGCACAGTGTGGGAGAACACATTCAGGGGAGTGTTGGAGAAGAATTGGAGGATGTTTCAAATGTGGATCTAGGGATCATCTGATAAAGGATTGTCCGCAAGAGTTGGCTAGGGCGCAGTCGGTAGGTCAGGGATTTGCACAGCCAGGAAGAGGTGGTCAGCAGCCACCGAGAGGTCGTGGTCCGGCTAGAGGAGGAAATGGATTTGGTCTAGGTCGTGGAGCACCGGGAAGAGGTGCTGGTAATATAGATGCAAGACGGCTGGGATTAGTCTATGCAGCTCGACGGCGAGAGGATGGCAACTCACCGGACGTCATAACTGATACGTTTCTTATATTTGATGCACCATTTATAGCTTTGATAGATATTGGGTCTACACATTCATATGTTACCTGTACTGTATCTGGGACTTTGAGCATTAAATCTGAAATTACCGCTAGAGAAATGTCTGTGGTTAGCCCTTTAGGACAATCTGTGGTAGTGAACAAGTTGTTTAGGGATGTGCCTTTAGAGGTGCAAGGGATTATTTTCCCAACAGACTTGATGGAACTGCCGTTTGGCGAGTTCGATCTGATCTTGGGCATGGACTGGCTAGTTAAGCATCGTGAAAGCTTGGATTGCGCTGCTAAGTGTATGGTTTTAAGAACTCCAGAGGATAAGGAAGTAACTGTGATAGAAGAAAGGAGAGATTATCTGTCCTATGTGATTTTGTCACTGAAGGCCGAAAGGATGGTGTGAAAAGGGTGCGAGGCATTCCTAGCTTTCATCAGCGCTTTGGATGCCAAGGAATTGTCTGTAGGAGATGTCAGAACGGTGAAAGAGTTCTCGGACGTCTTTTCTGAAGAGCTTCCAGGGTTACCTCCGGATTGCGAGGTAGAATTCGGCATTGAGCTACTACCAGGAACAGCTCCAGTGTCCATCGCTCCTTATAGGATGGCACCAAAAGAGCTGGCAAAACTAAAGGCTCAGATCCAAAAGCTGTTAGACCGTGGGTTTATCTGACCAAGTGTATCTTCGTGGGGAGCGTCGATTTTGTTCGTGAAGAAAAAGGATGGGTCGATGCGTATGTGCATTAACTATCGTCAATTGAACAAGCTGACTATTAAGAACAAATACCCGCTACCAAGGATTGACGACTTGTTCGATCAGCTACGAGGAGCTTCAGTTTTATTGAAGATAGATCTGAGATCGGGGTACCATCAGTTAAGGGTCAAAGAGGTGGATATTCACAAGACTACTTTTTGAACTGGACATTACGAGTTTTTAGTAATGTCGTTCGGACTAACTAATGCCCCAGCCGCTTTTATGGACATGATGAACCGGGTCTTCCAACCCTATCTAGACCGGTTTGTGGTGGTGTTCATAGATGACATTTTGGTGTATTCAAGAATGGAGGAAGAGCACGATTCACATTTTTAGACAGTTCTGCAAATTTTGAGAGAAAAGCAATTGTATGTCAAATTCAGCAAGTGTGAATTTTGGTTGAAGGAAGTGACCTTTTTGGGGCATGTTGTTTCTGCCAAGGGTATTAGGGTTGATCCTCGAAAGATCGAAGCTCTATTGGATTGGAAACCACCAAAGTCAGTGTCAAAAATTCAAAGTTTTTTGGGTTTGGCTGGGTACTACAGAAGGTTCGTTGAGGGGTTTTCGTTGATTGCTGCACCTTTAACCAAGTTGTTGCGAAAAGGAGTATCATTTGTTTGGGCTGATAAACAAAAGGAAAGTTTTGAGAAGTTAAAGAAGATTCTGATCGAGGCACTGGTATTGGTTCAGCCTAAGGCTGGGGGGGAATTTGTTGTCTACTGTGATGCATCACACACAGGTTTGGGTTGTGTGTTAATGCAAGAAGGGAAGGTGGTAGCATATGCATCTCATCAATTAAGGCCGCATGAGATGAACTATCCCACACATGACTTGGAGCTAGCTGCAGTGGTGTTCGCCCTAAAATATGGAGACACTATCTGTACAGAGAAAAGTGGGTTAATTACACGGACCATAAGAGCCTGAAATATCTCCTTACCCAGAAGGAGCTGAATTTAAGACAGCGGAGGTGGATAGAATTACTGAAAGATTATCACTGCTCGATTGAGTATCACCCGAGTAAAGCCAATATGGTGTCAGATGCGTTAAGTCGTAAGGTGGTATCGAAGTTGAGAGCAATGTTTGCTCATCTCAGCCTTTACGAAGATGTCAGCTTGTTAGCGGAACTTCAGGTGAAACCGACATGGGTAAGCCAGATTAAAGAAAAGCAATCGTTGGATGAATCGTTGGGTTCTCGGCTTTAGCAGGTGGAAAGGAGAGAGATTGTAGATTTTGAGCTGAACAGTGAAGGGGTATTATGTTTCCGTGGAAGAATTTGTATGCCGAAGGACTTTGAGTTGAGGCAGATGATTCTGCGGGAAGCGTATAATAGCCCATACGTTATGCATCCCGGTGGAAGTAAAATGTATCGAGATTTACATGAACTGTATTGGTGGCCTGTTCTGAAATGGGAAATTACCGACTTTGTGAGTAAGTGTTTGACATGCCAGCAAGTGAAGGCGGAACATCAGTTGCCTTTGGGGTTGCTGCAACTGGTGAAGATTCCACTTTGGAAGTGGGAGAGGATAACGATGGATTTTGTTAGTGGGCTACCCCTAACGCCTACTAAGAAAGATTTAGTGTGGGTAATCGTTGACCAGTTGACTAAGTCCGCACACTTCATACCGGTTCGTACCGATTATTCGTTGCAGAAGTTGGCCAAGCTGTATGTAGCAGATATTGTGAGGCTACATGGGGTACCAGTGTCTATCATATCAGACAGGGACCCTAGGTTTACATTGTGGTTCTGGAAGGCATTGCATGAAGCTTTGGGTACAAGGCTAGATTTCAGCACAGAATTCCACCCACAGACTGATGGTCAATCGGAAAGGGTAATTCAGATTCTAGAAGACAAGTTAAGGGGCTGTGTCATTGACTTCAGGGGTAGTTGGGAAGATTACCTACCGTTGGCTAAATTCGCGTACAATAACAGCTATCAGTCCAGCATTCATATGGCACCCTATGAGGCGTTGTATGGTCGTAGGTGTCGTACCCCTACCTGTTGGACAGAGTTAGGTGAGCGACAGCTGTTGGGTCCGAAATTGATCTGAGAAAGGAAGGAAAAGGTTAAGTTGATTTAGGACCAGTTGAAAGAAGCATCTTATAGACAGAAATCGTATGCAGATCTGAAGCATAGGAGATAGAATTTTCAGTGGGGGATCATGTCTTTTTAAAAGTCTCACATTGGAAGAAGGTTTTAAGATTTGGACGGAAGGGTAAGTTGAGCCCTAGATTCATTGGGCCTTATCGAGTGTTGAAACGTGTGGGGCCAGTTGCTTATCAGCTTGAGTTACACCCGGAGTTGAATTGAATACATAATGTATTTCATGTTTCGATACTGAGGTGATACTGTTCTGACCCATCTCATATAGTGCCGGTGGAGGAAATCGAGGTTAGACCCAATCTATCTTTTGAGGAGGAACCCTTGCAGATTTTGGATCGAGAGTTTAAGGTATTGAGGAGAAAATCGGTTCCATTGGTTAAGGTGTTATGGCGTAATCACAGTTCAGAGGAAGCCACATAGGAGCTTGATGAGGCGATGCGACAGCAATACCCTCACCTCTTTTAATCAAGAAAATTTCAAGGCCGAAATTTCTTTAAGGGGGTAGAACTGTAACATCCTTAAAATAGGGGTCTGGCATTTTTGTGTTGTTGCATGCGTTTAGCTAGCTTAGCTTGTTGTTTAGGTGTGTTTGGGGGTCTTGGGGAGGCTTAGGTTCGAGCTAGAGCTTTGGTAAAATTTTGCTTTTTGGGCACTTAAGGGGGAGAGCTAGTGGAAGCAAGCCTTAAGAATAATTGCTTGTATTTGGATGTCACAAGTAGCAAGGTGGCCTAGTGGTTGGCGTCACAAGGGAGCATAGAAGGGGGGAGAGTGTTCGAATCCCATATGCTACAACATGGAGCTTTATTTTTGTGCTCAGGTAAGGGAGGTGGCTGAGTGGAGTTCAAACTCTGCAGGAGAGAGGGAAGACTTGGTTAAATAATTTGAATGGATGATAGAGAGGGGATTGAGGAGCAAGTTGTGGAGTGAATAGTGAGGATTAGGGATAGAGGAGGAGTTTTTCCGAATGAGGGAGCTTGGAGAGGTGAAAATTCGGCTAGGGGTGGTGTGTGGAGCATATTCGGTCTTGGGGGTGAGTGAGTGCCGAAATTTTTCCTTAGGCTCATCCTTTTTTTCCTATATTATTTTGTGTAATTGGGTACATTCCGGGTTACTTTTGCTCTTGTCAAAAAAACCTTCTTTTTCTTTTGTCTTTTCTCCTCATAGTGTAGTAGCCGAACCTTTAGAGGTTGACCATTCGTGCTTTTCTCTTCATCTTTTCTCTCCTACGTCTCTTCTTTCCACTTTTTGTATTTAGCATAGTTGAAACATTGCTTCTCCTTCACTGCCTTTCAGTTTATTTTCTTTTCCCTTAAGCCAAATACTTCCCCTTTCATTCCAAGTGAATCAGTTAGCCTCTATTTTGCAGTTAGCCGAATACTTGTAGCCACAGGTGGGGGCATTCTTTTGACCATCGAATTCGTCTTGCTTTCTCGAATCATCTATAATCGCAAGGTAATGAAAATTCTTTTGCTTCTTTCTTTTCCTTTCGGTCTTATGTGTTCATAGCCGAAGTGGCTATTTTTCTTAATGTTAGTTCACGGCTAATCTCTTCTGTTCTTCTCTCAACATGACATGTTCACTTCGGATTAAAATCCATAGCCGAATCTGTCTTTGTTCGGTTCTTCTTTGATCAAGGTAGGGAGTTTTCCTCTGATTTTTGTTCGTCTTGTCCCCTTTCATTTTCTCTGTTATAACCGAATCTTCATCTCTGTCTAGGTCGATTGTATTAAGCATCACGCAATTCACTTCTCTGCTCATTAATCATTCGGACTTCGTGAACTGGTGGTAAGAATTGAAACCCCTTGTTAGACAACCGTCGTTTTCACTGTGATACCTTACTGACCGAGACTTTCTTCATGGAGACGAGTGGTAGCTATTCTAAGGGGGCATCGATTAAGGAGCCCAAAGGGAGTGGACTCGAAGCCTCTACTCCAAAGTTCAAACGATGTAGAGTGTCAGCGATTCGGGATTTCCTGCCGGGTTGTGGAAGGGAGTTGACATCTGATTCGGATAAGCAAGTCATAGTTGTTCGTGATAGTGAGGGTAAGTGTTAGCAAGTCGTTGTTTAGATGTGGATTATGGATCTCTCATTGTTTGGCTGTAAGCTAATTCTGCGATATATTAACTTAGGTGACGTCGATCGAGAGTGCCTAGTTCTTCACGTGATCAGGTGTGTAATCCCACACCACTATTCATTTTTCCATATATTATTTTGTGTATTGGTTAAAAATCGAAATGCCTTTAGTGGGTAAGATCACGAGGTATACTTAACGGGTAAGTTGGAAATAGCCAGGTGAGTAAATTTAGGATTATACCCTTCCGGTAGATTTGGCATAAATACGTGATCCGTTTATATGCTATATTAGTATGTTCATGCATGCATTAAACCTTATGCCATAGTATATTGCACGAGATTGGGATGATTTTGATGGTTAGGGAAGTGTATTTCGATGGCTTTGCCACATAATTCGGTGACTCTGTCACATTTTGTTCGGTGGCTATGCCACATATATTTTGATAATCTGGTGGCTCTGCCACAATTTCGGCGATGAGCAGCGTGACTGCCATCGAGGTGTGTAGCGGATGGAGGGTTGATTGTAGAAATCTCTACAGGTGTGTTAGGTTGGATTCGGGTGGTGTGTAGCAGATGGAATATTAGGCTAGGCTGGGTTGCATTGCATTATATATGTTATCATGCTAATAGGGCTAAGGCCCAGATTGTTTCTGTATGGGCTTCACGCCATTGTGCTTCTGTATGGGCTAAGGCGCAATCTGTTTCTGTGGGCCTAGGCCAATTATGTTCGAAAGGGGAATTACACACTGAGTTTTCGTAAACTCACCCTTCTGCTTTAATCTTGCAAGTAATTCCCAGCATTGAGGATTTGGAGCAGAGACGGACTCCGTGGTGGCCATACATTACTACTTTAGTAAATTTCGTTTTACTTTACTTTAAATTTTTATTTTAATTTGGCTTTATGTGAAACACCCCACACTCGGCCCACGAGCCTGGACCGGATCTGGTATGTTCCTCAAGTAAACCGGTTCAAAGTTCTTTTGTTACTTTGGGAAAATAGTGTGTTTTGAAAGAAATATTGTTTTGGGTTGGGCTCGAGTAGAAAACAAAAAATCGTTTTATAATGAAAACCCTTTTAAATTTTAGGTGATAAAACATATAGAATACATTTAAAGTAAATTACTCAATCTTTAACTTAATAAAAATTTCGTAACATAATAAATAAAAATAGAAATAAAAATAGTGCACTATGGCCTTATTACATCAAATTAAAACCCAAAATAAAATTCAAGGTACTTAGAAATAAAAGAAAGTCCGAAATAAAATAAAATCTGAATTTTCGCATGGCCACCCCTAAGCTTCTGCAGTCCGGTCCATCACCGATCATCACTGAAAAAATATTCCCAACAGGAGTGAGTCAACTGGACTCAATGTGTACACAACACTAAATCATAATAGAATCGGGCATAACAAATATTACACATTCATATCATAGCATACATATTATGATGCATTCCCAAACCCAAACCTAATAAGCCATCCGCTACACTCCCTCGTACCAACCTGTACACCGTGGGGACTACTAAGTCGACCCTCCTTCCGCTACACTCCATATCGCGGTCTAAGGTAACCGTATTTGTGGTCTTAGGTCACCACATTCAGATATCGCGGTCTTAGGTCACCACATTGAGATTATTGTGGTCTTAGGTCACCACATTCAGATACCACGGTCTTAGGTCACCGTGTTCGTGGTCTTAGGTCACCACATTCACTTCCCCTTTCAATAACCCATATGCCCCATTTTGTAATATGCATTAATATGCCAAAGTTCACATTCTTATTCTCATGTTACAAATAACATATTTCATATTCCTAGTAGGAGTAGGAAACGTACCTGAGTACTTTGTACCACATTATGGTACCTTAGCCATATTCACATTTTTAATATCACATATATTAATTAAACATAGCTATAAAACATATTATCAATTAGTGTGGGGTACACACCTGATTAGCTTAACGAATTCCTTGAAATCCAGAAAAACCGATCCATCGCTTTAGATCCTAAATTCCTACATTTGGCCAGATTTAGTATTTTAGGAAAAAGCCTATTCGGCTAATTTAATCAAATCCCGAAGGATTATCGTATCCACCTTCTTACCTTGCTGCCAATTTGATAATTAATCAAATCCCGAAAACTTGTATTATTCCCCTTTGAAATCGGCTAATCACTAGATCCCTTGAATCGGTTAGTTTTCGGCTTAAAACACATAAAAATAGATCTAACTACTAAAATAGGCCTTGGCCAAATATTCATAGTCACTTACCTTAAGGATCTTAAATCCTAAATTATCCCTTGGTTATAACTTCACGTCGAAATCCCTAAACCCACATGTTAGATCAACTTCTAACCTTTAATCACAATCAATGGCCCTTGGCCAAATGTCAGATATGACTTACCTTGATTGTCAAATCCCGAAGATCTTTGATTCTTCCAAATTTCGGCAAATAAGAATATTGATGGGATTAGTCCTAGATTTCGACAAATCTAAAAGAAAAGAATAGAAATCAAAACTTGTTCTTACCCTTTCTTGAAGAAATTGACAAAGACCTATGCTTGAAGCCCCTCAAAGATTCGGCTTTTGATGGATTGGAAAGAAAACAAATTAGCTAATGGTGATATCTTGAATTTTCGACTTTGGCTAACAAAAAGAAGAAGAACAAATGCTCTAGGAAATTCGGCAGAGAGAAGGGTTAAGAGAAAGAATGATGAATGGCCCTCTTTTCCTTATATAGCCGAATTTACTAATTTAGAATCCCTTACTTGGCCATCACTCTTCTATTTTGATAGCTTTATCTCTTTAATTATCTCCTAAAATAAAAGATAATTCAAGAACTATCCTTACTTAGCAGAAATTATTAAACTCAAAGTCCTTTACTTGGCCATCACTTCTCCCTTATTTTCCTAATTAAAGAATAATTCCTCATTTATCTCTTGAAAATAATCTAAAATAAATCCATTATTTATCCCTTATTTATCCACTATTTATCTCTTAAAAATAAAAGAATAAAGGCTCCTAAATTCTAGCCGTGTGCCGTCCACCTCACTTCTTCTGGAAGCAAAATAAAATTTCTTTTATTTGCTTTTCCTGTGACTCGAACTTAGGCCCAATCCCCTTGCATGTGGCGCCATTTCCAGAGGCCCTAAGTGGCATCTCCAGGCCACTTTTCTAAGCCTGTTTGCGTGTCAAATTTCACATAGTTTTTCTCTTAAGGCCACCTTGCCTTAATTTCCTCTTTTAAACTTTAAAACTCGACATTTCTAAGTCATTTTTAAGTTTCCAAAAATTTTCGTTTGCCTCTTTAAACTTGACATTTCCTTCATTTCCAAGTTTCCAGAAATGTTCACTTTCCACTTTTGAATCATTTCCAAATTATTTCCTTACATTTCCAAGTCATTTCCTTACATTTCTAAGTTTCCAAAAATGTTCACCATACATTCATAACACATAAGACATGCCATTTCATATAATTAAATCAAAAATGCATAGGCCCATTTCCGGGATGTTCTGATTCTACCCCTTAAAAATAATTTCGTCCCTCGAAATTACTTACTAACGAATAATCGTACATCTTAACTCACGCGCACTACGCTTTATGCCGCCCACTCGATCTTAATAGAACCATCATCCTTCCTAAACACGATCTCTAAGTTCACGTCCCGAACTCATTTTTAACGCTGCGATTTAATCGATTA
This sequence comes from Gossypium bickii, assembly GCA_025503065.1. Lineage (NCBI taxonomy): Eukaryota > Viridiplantae > Streptophyta > Magnoliopsida > Malvales > Malvaceae > Gossypium > Gossypium bickii. The sequence goes on from CP106712.1 coordinate 46,526,466, forward strand.
AAAGTTTTATGCATCGAATTTTGTTCCACTTATTAACCGCGAACAATTTTATGAAATAAAGATATTTAGAAGTAGTTCATTCGATCACACAAAGTTTCAGTTAAAGTTCACTACTCTAATTCAGAGAATCACATTCACATTCATCAACAGAGACACCTTCATTCCTCAATAAAGGCACATTCATTCATCAACATAGACATATTTATTCAGTGGTATCTACCACCCACATTCACTATTTGAACACTCTTTGCCTGATTCCTATCCCAGGGGTATTTTCGTAATTTGTCCTACAGGGGTATTTTCGTAATTTTTCAAAATAAGGTTCCTTGGTAATTTTGTTAGTAAAGGTATTTTGGTAATTTTGTGTTCCCAGGGTATTTTTTGGAAATCCTGAAATCCGAGGGTATTTCGATAATTTTGAAACTCAGGGGTATTTTGGTAATAAACCAGGGTAAATTTGTAAATCTTAATAAATCAAGGGTATTTCAAAATTTGTAAAATTTGGGGGTTCTTTTTGAGAATTTGTTTTCCAAATTGGTAGTGTTGCAAAAATTTTGAAAATCAGGGTCATTTTGGTAATTTTGTAAGTTAAGGGAAATTTCGTAATTTTCCAAAATCAGGGTATTTTGATATTTTGCAAATTAGGTTTTTTTGGACTTGTTATAAAGTAAGGAAAATTTTATTGAAATCGGGGTAGTACGGTAATTTTTAGAAACCAGGGGTATATAGGTAATTTTTATAAATCAGAAATTTTTCGAAAAATTTTGTAAAAATAGTTCTCACAAACTAAAAGGGTAATTTTAAGAGTTTTAAAACTAGGGTTTTTATAAAAATACAGCTAGTTCCCTTTCGGGTTTTGGTTATTGGGTTTAGCCTGTGACTGAGTCCTCTTGGTTAGGGTGAACCGAAGCTACGCACCAGGTAAGATTCCACGAAGAGGAGGTGAGTCACTAGGACTGCTTAAGTACCAGGCTCTTCCGGATCCAATCCTAGACATGCGCACCATGGTTGCCACATCCTAACTCGGCGACTTAACCACAGGTTTGTTTAATTAGGCACTTAAGTCTTATGTAAGTGTTGGGGAAAACTAATCCTACGGTTCAAGTACTTATCATGCTAATCTACGTTCCATTCTATTTCTACCCTTCTACAGATCATTCAATAAATCATACAAATGGATAGAAGTACTTACCTGGTGGACTTCGGGTCGGAGACTTAGGTGCCATGCCAAAAGCTGCTTATTTCCAAAAATATTTTCATAAAACTCATTTGGGCTCGATTTGAAAATGTTTTGGGCCTTAAACCACAGGCCGAGAGTTTAAAACTGGGCTCTGATACCAAACAGAAACACCCCACACCCGGCCCACAAGCCTGGACCGGATCTGGTATGTTCCTCAAGTAAACCGGTTCAAAGTTCTTTTGTTACTTTGGGAAAATAGTGTGTTTTGAAAGAAATATTGTTTTGGGTTGGGCTCGAGTAGAAAACAAAAAATCGTTTTATAATGAAAACCCTTTTAAATTTTAGGTGATAAAAGATATAGAATACATTTAAAGTAAATTACTCAATCTTTAACTTAATAAAAATTTGGTAACATAATAAATAAAAACAGAAATAAAAATAGTGCACTATGGCCTTATTACATCAAATTAAAACCCAAAATAAAATTCAAGGTACTTAGAAATAAAAGAAAGTCCGGAATAAAATAAAATCTGAATTTTCGCATGGCCACCCCTAAGCTTCTGCCTACCCGGTCCATCACTGATCATCACCTGAAAAAAATATTCCCCAACGGGGTGAGTCAACCAGACTCAATGTGTACACAACACTAAATCATAATAGAATCAGGCATAACAAATATTACACATTCATATCATAGCATACATATTATGATGCATTACCAAACCCAAACCTAATAAGCTATCCGCTACACTCCTCGTATTACCAACTTTGCATACAGTGGGGACTACTAAGTCGACCCGCCTTCCGCTACACTCCATATCGCGGTCTTAGGTCACCGCATTTGTGGTCTTAGGTCACCACATTCGAGATATCGCGCGGTCTTAGGTCACCACATTCGGACATCGTGGTCTTAGGTCACCACATTCGGATACCACGGTCTTAGGTCACCGTGTTCGTGGTCTTAGGTCACCACATTCACTTCCCTTTCAATAACCCATATGCCCCATTTTGTAATATGCATTAATATGCCAAAGTTCACATTCTTATTCTCATGTTACAAATAACATATTTCATATTCCTAGTAGGAGTAGGAACGCGTGCACGAGTACTTTGTACCACATTATGGTACCTTAGCCATATTCACATTCTTAATATCACATATATTAATTAAACATAGCCATAAAACATATTATCAATTAGTGTGGGGTACACATCTGATTAGCTTAACGAATTCCTTGAAATCCCAAAAAATCGATCTATCGCTTTAGATCCTAAATCCCTACATTTGGCCACATTTAGTATTTTAGGAAAAAGCCTATTTGGCTAATTTAATCAAATCCCGAAGGATTATCGTATCCACTTTCTTACCTTGCTGCCAATTTGATAATTAATCAAATCCTGGAAACTTGTATTCTTCCTCTTTGAAATCGGCTAATCACTAGATCCCTTGAATCGATTAGTTTTCAGCTTAAAACACATAAAAATAGATCTAACTACTAAAATAGGCCTTGTCCGAATATTCATAGTCACTTACCTTAAGGATCTTAAATCCCGAAATTTTCCCTTGGTTATAGCTTCTGTTGAAATCCCTAAACCCACATGTTAGATCAACTTCTAACCTTTAATCACAATCAAGGGCCCTTGGCCAAATGTCAGATATGACTTACCTTGATTGTCAAATCCCGAAGATCTTTGATCCTTCCAAATTTCGGCAAATAAGAATATTGATGGGATTAGTCCTAGATTTCGACAAATCTAAAAGAAAAGAATAGAAATCAAAACTTGTTCTTACCCTTTCTTGAAGAAATTGATAGCACCTATGCTTGAAGCCCCTCAAAGATTCGGCTTTTGATGGATTGGAAAGAAAACAAATTGGCTAATGGTGATATCTTGAATTTTCGGCTTTGGCTAACAAAAAGAAGAAGAACAAATGCTCTAGGAAATTCGGCAGAGAGAAGGGTTGAGAGAAAGAATGATGAATGGCCCTCTTTTCCTTATATAGCCGAATTTACTAACTTAGAATCCCTTACTTGGCCATCACTCTTCTATTTTGATAGCTTTATCTCTTTAATTATCTCCTAAAATAAAAGATAATTCAGCAACTATCCTTACTTAGCCAAAATTATTAAAGTCAAAGTCCCTTACTTGGCCATCACTTCCCCCTTATTTTCCTAATTAAAGAATAATTCCTCATTTATCTCTTGAAAATAATCTAAAATAAATCCATTATTTATCCCTTATTTATCCACTATTTATCTCTTAAAAATAAAAGAATAAAGGCTCCTAAATTCTAGCCTTGTGCCGTCCACCTCACTTCTTCTGGAAGCAAAATAAAATTTCTTTTATTTGCTTTCCTTGTGACTCGAACTCAGGCCCAATCCCCTTGCATGTGGCGCCATTTCCAGAGGCCCTAAGTGGCATCTCCAAGCCACTTTTCCAAGCCTGTTTGCGTGTCAAATTTCACATAGTTTTTCTCTTAAGGCCACCTTGCCTTAATTTCCTCTTTTAAACTTTAAAACTCGACATTTCTAAGTCATATCTAAGTTTCCAAAAATTTTTGTTTGCCTCTTTAAACTTGACATTTCCTTACATTTCCAAGTTTCCAAAAATGTTCACTTTCCACTTTTGAATCATTTCCAAATCATTTCCTTACATTTCCAAGTCATTTCCTTACATTTCCAAGTCATTTCCTTACATTTCCAAGACAAGACATTTCCTTACATTTCCAAGTCATTTCCTTACATTTCCAAGTTTCCAAAAATGTTCACCATAACATTCATAACATATAAGACATGCCATTTCGTATAATTAAATCAAAAATGCATAGGCCCGTTTCCAGGATGTTACATTATGTTTTGTAATAAGGCTTTTGGTATTTTATTTGGTTAATAACTTTAATTTGGATTTTGCTTGTTATTAAATGTTCAACACGGGATTTTCTCAAAACCTTAATACGTGTTGTTTTTCCAAAAACGTTAATGAATGGTTTTCAAATTATAATTGATTATACACTGGGTTCTCTTAAACATCGGAACAGTTTTCAAAATATCACATGTTCAAAATTCACTGAAATTGTTTTCTGTTATAAACAAGATTTTACCAACAATTCGAACTCGAATCTTCTAATCAATGCAGTTTCCAAATCAATCACAACTTTTCCAAAATAGACATTGAGATAAACAGGTTTTTATAAACAAACACCTAAACTCGAAGTTTTAAAATGAGTACAAAAATTTTCTACGAGAACACAGCTTAAACCAACCTAACCATGTAACATGCTAGATACGGCCGTAACGTCTGGGCCGGGTTTAGGGTGTTACATTACCCTATAGGGGTATTTCGGTCATTTTAGCCTATAAGGGTATTACGATCATTTTACCCTATAAGGGTATTTCGATCATTTTACCTTACAAGGGTATTGCGGTCATTTTACCCTATGGGGTTATTTCAGACATTTTACCTTATGGGGGTATGTTGGCGCAGATAACGACCTTTCATAGTCTTCTCAGGCAGCGTAGATAACCTAAATGGTCATAACGGTGTAAATGGGCCCAAGGCCCAATATTCGGCCCAAGTGGGCCCACACGCTCGTGTGGCCCATGTAGCCCAAATTCAATCATGGCTATGTGAACTCCATAGCCCAATCCAGTATTTGCCAATGATCGTGGATTTTGTTCGTGTGGGTCGTAGTGGGCCCACATAGCCCATTTTAGCCCAATGAGGCCCATAATGGCCCAAGAGCACGAGAGCGTTCGTAGTGGCCTCTACAGTTTATCGCCCATGATTTGTGGCTCGATTTACCACACGAGCTATCGCATGCTCGTGAGGCTACAAATGCTGAAGTTTCAGCTTTTCGGCTTTTGCCGACTCACAGAAGCGATAGTGTGATTACACACCTGTTCGTGATAACGAGTAAACTAGCCCACGTGTACTCCAACCTATTACAACAGAAGCTTTGATTAAATACTTAACACAGGAGTAGAATCCTATTCAAAAGATTACTTACTATCGCCTTGCTTGAATGAGCGTGGATTTAACCTACTTAAATCGCTGATGAAAGAGGATTACAGACCCCTCAATGACTATATACATACGAATCGAACCTCCTATTAATGGACATTTGTGACAATACTTGATCCTTAAAAAAAACACATACTTATCGAATCGTAGAGTTAATATTAAGAGGAGGAAGAATCGACCTACAATAGTATGCCCTAAACCAAGGCACGAAAAGAAATGCCCACACCAGAGATGAAAGATTCGGCTACCCAAAATCAATGACCAAAGAAAAGAAAGTTGCCATAGAGAGATCGACCGGTTGCCAGAGATTAGTTGTTGAATCGAAGATAGAAGTGAAGGAGTAAGGGATGCAGTAAGACGACTTGGGTACTAACAAGAAGGGGTGATAGCTGGAATGATATGAAAAGAACAGAGGAGGGAAAAGGTAATGTGCATTCGGTCACCAATGTCAGATGGAGAGAAAGACAACTATAACCAAAAAGAACTGAGGGAAGGAATGAAGAGTATATTCGGCCAAAGAAGAGACTAACAACAAGTCGGAAACAGAGAGCAAGAAAAAAACAAAAGGAGAAATTCGGCACAATAGGGAACAGAGTTGACAAGAGCCGAGACTATTTTGCCAAAAAACCCAAAAACTAAACAAAACCAAAAGAACACCACCAAAATCGATAATGCTTATAAACTCCCGTCCTAGCTAAATTTCTCATACACAAGTTTCCCCATTCGGTTACACCACTCCCAATTTTGAATTCCTTGATTTGCTCCACAATTTCCTCCAACCTCGTATTTCAAAATTCCATGATACACTCACCTAACAACCTAGATTATCTCCCTGAATCTCTCCTTAACTTCCCCCATGACCATTTCAAATTCCAATTTGCAGAGTTTCAGTCAAGCTCCACCTCTCATGTAGCAAGAAAGTAAAATAAATACTCCCTTGCAGAACATGAGACTCAAACCCAAGCTCCCTTGCAACTTAAACAATGTCACTAACAACCTTGCCAACCACCTCCTTGTGTCATATTTTAACCACACATATCTAAATTTTTTGCTAAAGCCTAGGTTTGAACCCAAGACTTCTCCAACACCTCTTAGGACCCTTAACCACTGAAGCAGACATTTAATTGTGTCATTTTCTTGCACAATTAAATACTTATGTACAGCCTCCCTACTGATCTATACACAAGGACTAAAATTCAGGGCGTTACATTAAAACACCCAAATTTCACCTAAATCATGTCCATTTTTGTCCACCAACTTAACCAATGGTCTAATTACCATCTAAGGACCTCTAATTTAATATCTCATAGCAATTGGACACCTTTAACATATAGAATTCAAGTTTTGCACTTTTTGCAATTTAGTCCTTTTAACTAAATTGAGTGCCCAAACGTCAAAATTTTTGAACAAACTTTTCATGAAATTATTTCATAAAAATATACACTATAAAAATATAATAAAAATAAATTTTACTGCATCGAATTTGTGGTCCTGAAACCAATGTTTTGACTAGACCCAAAATCGGGCTGTTACAACATTTTTGGTGGATACTGAAGCACTCAAAGCTCATTATGGTGGTTGTTAAAATGGACCAAGAGTGACTCTTCAAGTCTGATCAGTTTCATGCACTCAAAGCTAGTTATGTGCCAATTAAAGAGATGAATACACAAGTATTAAGGCATTTGGTTAAGGGGAAAATAAAGGGAAATCAAACAACACATTTAAAGGATCATTAAGCCTTTATCAAATGAAGAGGCATGACTTTTTAGCTATGCATTAATCAAGTGAAAAATACATGACTTTTTGGCTACCCATCAAGAGTTATAATCGAATTTTAATGTTTTGTTAAGAGTTGGTATGAATGTCAAAGTTGAATAGTCATATTAGTGCCTATAAATAACTTGTAAAATGACAATGTTAAGGTTAGACTATGATGAATGAATATACATTTTGTGAGAATTTTCTCTTGAGCTCTTTAGAACATAGAAGTTGACCTTATCAAGGCTTATAGCTTTGTGGCGTTCTTCTTTCTTTTCTATACCTTCAATTCTTGTTTCTTTTTAAACGAGTCAGGGTTCGTTAAAATCTATTCATATTTTTTATTATTTTTCATATAGAAAATGGGTCACATTCTAATAACGCTTGTTCTTTTCTTGTACAAGCCATTGATTCAAGATTCCTATCATATTTCTTTAGTTATCAAATACCTATTTAGAAACAGTCAGGCAATCAAGTGACTTGTAATTTTAAATCGATTATGAGCTCACATCATTTGGTATCAGAGCTATTATTCTTCATAGGTATCATTTTAATTCTATTTCACGATTTTGAAAAAAAACTTCGAAAATTTGTTTCAAAAAAAATCATTTCAAAAAGAGAAGAAATGTGGAAAAAAAGAAAGAAAAAGAAACGAGATTGAGATGAAACAAAAAGAGTCTGGGAGCCCTTTTAGAAAAATTTCATTTGATTCATATTTTTAAGCCTTTCTTATACATTCTAGTAAGATTTGGTGATAGTAAAAATAAATTGTCAAAAATTATAGTTTATTTGAAACACCTGAAAGACATTTCATACCTCATTTTGAGTAAATGGTGTCCATTTTGACAAAGTTGTACAAGCCTTTTATTTTTTTAAAATTTTTATTTCTTTGTATGAGAGTCATTCATGTCATTTTCATCTTTTTTTTTCTATTTCCTACCATTGTCACATACTATCAATGTTCACAAGGTTACAAGTTTTGCTAAGTTCATTTGCAGCGTTCTCGAAGAGCTTAAGAGGAATTTTGAGCAGAAAAAGGCCAGAGCAAGTGAGATCAACCCAGTGGTAAAAGCCTGAATTGTATGCAAATAGGAGAGGAGTGATTTTCCTTTCTGAGTGAAAATCGTGAGGATTTGAATTGGTGAAGTATACATCTTTTATTTAATTCTTCTTTTGTTTTCTAACCCTTTGCTTGTCCCAAGAACTTTCTAACTTGGAATTGCAAATGTTGTTGAAAGAAATGAGAAGGATTATGCAATCTGAAGCGGAGCAAATATAAAAAAATTAGATTGTAAAGATGCAAGATCGTTAAGGAGTCAATTGTCCTATGATTTCTTAAGAAAAGATCCATGTCATGATTCCTATTCGACGAGGAATTTGAGTTAAAGTAAAGCAAGCTACGAGTTTGAAGCCTTTCGAGGCAACAAATGAGAAGGCACAAGTATCTCTTTGAGTGCACCAAAGTACTCATCCATGGAGGTTCAATCACGAATAGTTGATCGTGTCTCACATGTAAATCCTTCCACTCTTACCCAAAAAAGATCTTTTCATTCTGATTCTTTCATGTCAACCCCATCTTGTAATGAAAGAATGAGAGAAAAGGAAATTGAAAGAAAAGAAAGACAAAAGTTGATAATGAGAGAAAATGAGCGAAAAATAAAAGAATTTGAGAGAAGAAAAAAAGAAATGAGAGAAAAAGAAATTGAAATAAAAAGAGAGCTTGAAAGAAAAAAAGAAAGAAAAAGAATGCGAGTGAGAAAAGAACCTTGAAAAAGAGTTTGAGAATGAAAAAGAAAAAAATTTGAAAATGTAACATCCTGAAATAGGGCCTAAATGGAACAGTGGTTGCGAAACCATGAATCTGAGATAGAAAAGTTTATTTTGATTAATTTTTATGATTTACCGATTCATTGGATGCATGTGTTAGAGTATCGATAGAAAATTTTATGAATTTCAAGTCTAATTTGCTTATTAGCGCTTAATGGTAAAAGTTGATAAATGAGAGTTCTAGATGCTAAAGGATTAAATTGAAGTGTATATCTAAAGTAGGGGTCCTTAAATGGTAATTAGACCATTATATTTTCATGGACAAAAATGGACGTGCACAGGTAGAAATAACTAAAATTTTAATGAAAGGTATTTTAGTAAAATGTCAAATAAAAGAAATTAAATGGGAAAAAGATGGAAAAAGGTTGTCATCTTCTTCCTTAGGCCGAAACTTCAAGGGGGGATTCCATAGCTAGGGTTTTCAAGCTTCCAAGCTCCATAGTAAGTCAATCCAAGCCCCGTTTTTCATGTTCTTTACGTTTTTGGAATCCCGGTAACTTGATTTAGCTTATTCTAGCAATAATTTAACCTAGGGCTCATATTTGGAAAAATACCCATAGATGAAATGTCTTTATTTTGATGTTTTATGATAGAATATGGAGGCTGAAATTATGTTAAACAACTTTTGCTAAGTGATTTTACGTGAAAACGAGTAAAACAACATAATTAGTAAAAATACCTAATGTTCATAAGTACATGTTAGAGTGAGAATTTGATGTTGTCATAGAAGGGGAAAATGATCAGCATGTCATAAAATATAAGAAAATAGGATGAAGTTTAATTTTCGAGCCTAGGGGCAAATTTATAATTTTGTAAAAGTTAGGGGGCAAAAATGTAATTTTGCCATAATGTGATTTTTGGACTGAATTAAATAGTAAAAATATTAAATAAGCTAAATGTGTTATTATAGATCAAGAAGAACGTGGGATCGACCTTGAACGAGGTAAAGGCAAGGTTAAGGACTAAATTGCAAATTTGGCCATATTTTGCACCAAGGTAAGTAGTATGTAAATAATTCATTACTTTTATTGACGTTTTTATAATTCAGCATATTTTATGTATTGTAACTAATTTTTGAATCAAAATTTACTATTGAAGGAATGAAATAAATTATTAGAAAGTGAAGTACTTCCCGTTTGAACCTTCAGAAAATCGAGAGATATGAACAATATGTAGCTAGGTCACACGAGTGATAAGGGACCTTCACCGTGTGCACAAGAAAGCTACGAGATGGAAAAATTTGATATGTAGCTCGGCCAATGGATGATAAGGGACTTTCACCATGTGTGCAAGAAAGCAACGGGTTATGAGTAGCTAGGTCGCATGAGTGGTTCCTAGTGTTGGATGCCATCTAGACAAGAAAGCTACGAGATGGCTAGGTCACATGAGTGGTACTAAGTGAAGGCCACTATGTGTACAAAAGAGCTAGAATTATGTATACAATCGAGCTAGGTCACATGAGTGGTACTAAGTGAAGGCCACTATGTGTACAAGAGAGCTTCAATTTCAAAGGTGGGCTGTGTGCGAAACCATCATGTATCCGTTATTATTCCGAAGCGTTCAACGGGAAAATCGATTAAGTGAAATTATGTGTGAGTTTGTAGTAATGAGTGTGGGTATATGCATGTATAACGTATGAGCAATATGCTTATGTAATTGGAAATTGGAAAGATTGGTATAGGCAAGTGATGAACACAACTAAAGTGAGAGAGAGCAAAAATTTACAATAGAACTGCTTTGGATAGTAGCAGTGATGTGAATTTGAAAAATCACCAAAAATAGTATAAATTGAATTATAAGTTGGATGCGATATTGATTTAAATCGTATTGAGTCTATTTTCATATAAAATAAACATAGGAAATAAATGATTTGTATATTTTTAGATATTTGAATTTTTGTGAGACTGGTTTAGAATGATTATGTGATCCCCTATTCTGTCTTGGAAAAATCATTAATAATTATACAAAAATAATTATGAGATATAATTTATATTCCTGAAATCTAGAATTAGTTTAGTTTCAAATTAACTAAACAAAAAGGTCATCTGAATTCTGTAGGAGGAGAAAATTGATTTGTAGTGAAGAGAGGTCAGAATAGTCGAACAGTGAAACAGGGGAAATTTTAATGAATTAACTGTACTTATTGGCTAAACCAAAAATTCTGAAAATTTTATGGTAAGAACATTGTAACACCCCAAACCCAGCCCAAACACTATGACCGAATTAAGTTTGTTACTGATGAAAACCTTTTTGTAAAAATCTTTCAAGTCGATTTACGTTTTGTTGAAAACCCTTCGTTTTTGGTTGTTTTGCTAAAAACCATACTTAGTGTTGTTTTTTTTTTTAAAAAATTTTATTAAGTCGAGTTGTTTATAGATTTCAAATGTACCCGATGGTACTTTAAAACATTTTTCGTTTGTTTTAGAAAAATATGTGAACTTATTAACATAATTAGATAGTTTAAACAAATATTCAAAGCAGGTAACAACAATAAAATAATAAAAGGAGTTATAGGAGGCCTTATTACAACTTGAATAAACAAAAATTGAAAATAGTTATAAAATAGAATCCGAGTTCATTTATTAAAATTCCATTGCATGGCCACCTCGAGTCCATCCGGTCCACATCTGCGATCTACACTTCACCTGAAAAATGTAAAGGAGAAGGTAAGTCACCAAGACTCAGTATGTAACCCTTCCCCCGAATTTAAGCAATTTCATACACAGATTATAATTAACAGTCATGTACCAAGGCATGCCCCCAACCTAGCCATCCAAACGCCTTTGTCTACGCCGTGTGGTACCAAACCACTGGTGGTGCCAAACCACTGGTGACATATAGTCACGAATGTGATGCCAAACCACTGGAGGTACCAAACCTCTGGTGTCCATAGACACAATCAATTGATGGGGCCAATCCATCATGTGATACCAAATCACTGGCATCAATCCTTTAATATAGTCTGTGGGGCCAACCCACCGTGGTACTAAGCCACCGGGACGAGACGCGATGAGGTACCAAACCTCTGGAGGTGCCAAACCTCTGGTGACCGTAGTCACAATGTGGTGCCAAACCACTGGTGCCCGTCGGCACGAATATTACTGCCCCCTCCACTCATCAATCCCACATCAAACAATTATATCACATATTTCATGCTACCATACATTTAATCACATGTATAGGATTTATCATTAGCCATATGCTACGTATATCAAACATACCATGCTTCCCAAAAGCATCATGAAATATCTCATAATCGACAAGGACTTACCTGGATCCTTGCTTATACCATTCATGGTATTAATTCCGTGTCTACATAGATCCGGTTAGCACACACAACAGTTTAGCACATTTAATTAATTATAAGTGTGTATGTACACACCTGTCACCACGATAGTCCTAAATCCCGAAAAGAGAAGTCGGCCACACCAGATCTCCCTGCACTTATATTCGGCCAACCATAGGATTAGTACTATGGCCTATTCGGCCAACCCAAAATAATTGAGAAGGGTTCCTTGTGAACCCGAAACCTTACCTATCTCCTTTGAATATAAGTCACTGCTCACCAAGTATTTCTGTTTTCCCTAAATCGGCAGCCACATGTTAGTAGCCTTTGCTTTCGATTACTAAAAGAACAATCTATTTACAATAGATCCTTACCATCTACTTACCAGTCGATTGATCAAAGAATGGGAGATCAGCTTCTCCGCTTTGAGATCCCGGAGCACCTAGACAGATTCGGTTTTCAAAACAGATACTTAGCATCTTTGTAAATAAATGCCGAAATCAGCTTCTTGCCAATATCCAAGTCGGCAAGAAAAAGAAAGGAGAACATAAGTATTCGGCCTAACATGCTTACCCTCCAAAAATCGATTAAAGAATTCCTCCCCCTCCTTGCTCAATATTCGGCCAAGGTGTTTAATAAAAAGGAAAGAAATTCAGCACTTTAAAGGGGTGTTTTCGGCCTAGATGAAAATAATGGAGAAAGGAGATGGAATTTCGGCAACACAAAAAGGAGAGAAAGATGTTAATGTGAGGTTTCGGTTTTGGAGAGAATAGAAAAGGAAAAGATAGGAGATGAGAGAGTTTTGGGAATCAAGTAAAGAAAGAAGGGAGAAGAAAAACTAAAAGATGAATAACCTATGGAAATTTCGGCACTCTCCCCCTATTACTTGCCGTCCACTCCTCTCATCAGGAATTCAAATTCTAGCCAACTCTCCAAATCACTCTAGGCCATATATTCGAATTAATTCAAAATAATTTGAATTAACTACAAGGCTATTTTTCCTCTGCCAACTCTTATAACTTAATCCCATGATAATCTATTTAAAATAAATAAAATATCATCCTTATTATCCTTAGAATAAAAACTAAAAATCCAATTTAAGAAGCTCATATTATCCTTTAATATAGAAATCAAATTTAAGCCTTTTCTCTCTCTTAATGCCGTCCAAACAAAGTGCCAAAAAAAAGGGATTTTTGTGACTCGAACCAAGGCTCTCCCTTACCCCTTGTGGCGTCACATGTAACTCCCAAGTAGCCTTCTTTTTGCCACTTTACCAAGCTGATTTTTGTGTCAATAAATCCTCTATTTATTCTTGTATCCCCTACTTGCTAAGGCTCCCTGTCTTTAAAGTTCCCAAATTAAATTTTCTACTATCCCGAGCCAACTCAAGACCCTTAATTAAGTCGTACTACACCACAATCAATACCATAGCAATTCAAACTCAGGCAAAATAATGCTAACACGAATAACCCCAATTTTAGGATGTTACAGTTCTACCCCCCTTAAAAATAATTTCGGCCTTGAAATTACCTGATTAAAAGAGATGGGGGTATTGCTGCCGCATCACCTCCTCAGGTTCCCACGTAGCTTCCTCTGTACCATGGTTCCGCCACAGCACTTTCACCAAGGGCACTGACTTCCTACGTAGAACCTTTACATCTCGATCTAAGATCTGAACCGGTTCTTCTTCAAAGGACAAATCCGAGTTAACCTCAATCTCAGCCACTGGCACAACGTGCGATGGATCTGACCGATATCGCCTAAGCATCGACACGTGGAAAACGTCATGAATTTGGTTCAACTCCGCTGGCAGCTCGAGCTGATAAGCTACTGGTCCCACTCGCTTCAACACTGTATATGGGCCAATGAACCTTGGGCTTAGCTTCCCTTTTCGTCCAAATCTCAACACCTTTTTCCAAGGAGACACCTTCAGAAAGACCTTGTCTCCTACATTATACTCCATTTCCTTACGTTTCAGATCAGCATAAGACTTCTGTCTATCTGATGCTTCCTTAAGACGAGCCTGAATTACCTTAACCTTGTCCTCAGTTTTAGTAACCAATTCCGGACCCAAAACTGGTCGTTCTCCCAACTCCATCCAACATGTAGGGGTACGGCATTTTCGTCCATATAGTGCTTCATATGGAGCCATCTGAATACTCGCTTGATAACTATTGTTATAAGCGAATTCCGCCAATGGTAGATACTCCTCCCAACTACCACTCAAGTCCAAAACACAACCCTCGGCAAAGATATCCTCTAAGATCTATATAACCCTTTCCGATCGCCTGTCTCATCAGGGTGGAAAGTCATCTTTGAAATCCAATCGTGTACCCAAAGCTTTGATGCAACGCTTTCGAACCTTGACGTGAACCTCGGATCCCTATCTCGAGATAATTGACATGGGCACACCATGCAATCTTACTATCTCACCACACATGACATAGCTAGCTTCAAGAGGAAAATCTACCCTTACCGGTATGAAGTGAGCTGACTTAGTCAGACGGTCCACAATCACCCAAACTGCATCCTTTTTGCTGGGCGTCAGGGGTAGCCCACTGACGAAATCCATAGTAATCCTTTCCCATTTCCATTGAGGATCTTTCTTGGTGAAGTAGCCACGATGGCACCCGGTGTTCGGGCTTAACCTGCGACACGTCGGACACTTTCCCACAAACTCGCGGTTACCTCACGCTTCAACCCCGGCCACGTAATCAAGCTTTCGAAGATCTCCATACATCTTGCTTCCTCCGGATGCATAGCGTATGGTCTGGTCTCGCTATGTGCATCTTGGAGAATTTTTCTCGCCTTAATTCCACATCCTTCGGCATACAAGTTCGCCTCTTGGAAACACAAAGACTCCATCATTAGACAGATCGTACCCTTCCGGACCACCATCTTGAACTTGCACCCTCTTAGCATTCAACCCTTCATCCACTAATCGCTTTTCCTTAATCTCCACAATCCAGTTGGCTTAACACTCGAGTTCGCTAAAAGACTTCCATCGTCATATAGACTCAAATGAGCAAACATCGCTCTTAAGTTCGACACGACCTTCCGGCTCAACGCGTCACCACCACCACGTTAGCCTTACCGATGGTACTCTATTGAACAATCGTAGTCCTTTAACAGCTTCAATCCATCGGCGCACGCCTCAAGTTCGAGATCTTTCGAGTCAAAAGATACCTCAAACTTTTGTGATCCGTGTAGACTATCGACTTCTCCCCATACAGATAATGTCTCCATATTTTCAAAGCGAAAACTACAGCCGCTAGCTCTAAGTCATGCGTTGGGTAGTTAACCTCATGCAATCTTAATCGACGGGATGCATAGGCTACTACCTTCCTTCCTCATCAACAACACATCCCAAACCAAGATGGGACGCGCCACAATAAATCAGAAACAACTTCCCCGCCTCAGTCAGTACCAAAACTGAGCTTCACAAGATTTTCCTTAGCTTATCGAAACTTTCTTGCTGCTTCTCCGACCATACAAATGGGACTCCTTTTCTTAATAACTTAGTCAATGGCGCTGCAATAAGAGAAAATCCTTCCACAAATCTCCGGTAGTACCCCGCTAGACCCAAAAAGCTTCGAATTTCGGCCACTGACCTAGGCGGCTGCCAATCCAACACCGCTTCAATCTTGCGGAGATCCACTCTAATCCCTTCCGCTGACACCACGTGAGCTAAGAAAGCCACCTCCCTAAGCCAAAATTCGCACATACTGAATTTGGCATACAATTGCTTCTCCCTCAATACTTGTAAAACTATACGTAATGCCTGTCATGCTCCTCCTTCATCTTTGAATAAACTAATATGTCGTCTATGAATACCACGACAAATTGATCCAAGTACTGTTGGAATACTCTATTCATTAAGTCCATGAACGCCGCCGGTGCGTTGGTCAATCCAAATGGCATTACCAGAAACTCGTAATGCCCATACCTCGTTCGAAATGCTGTCTTGTGCACATCAACCTCCTTCACCTTGAGTTGATGATAACCCGACCTAAGGTCTATTTTCGAAAACACCGATGCACCCCTCAATTGGTCAAACAAGTCATCGATCCGAGGCAATGGGTATTTGTTTTTGATCGTTAACTTGTTTAACTGACGGTAATCGATACACATCCGCATCGAACCGTCCTTCTTCTTGACAAACAACACAGGTGCTCCCCACGGAGATATACTTGGTCGGATAAACCCCCTATCCAAAAGTTCCTGAATTTGAGCCTTCACCCATCAATTCCTTTGGTGCCATCCGATCACGGTGCTATAGACACAGTGCCGCTTGGGTAGCAAGTCTATACCGACTTCAACTTCCTGGTGCGGAGGCGGACCTAAGTTCTTCTCGGGAACACATCGGTGAATTCCCAACCGCTCGGACCTTCTCTACTTCTGACTCCTTAGCCTCCAAAGCACAGATGCGAACCAAATACGCCTCACACCTTTTTTTGACCATCTTCTCAGCCTTCAAGGTCGACACCACATTGGATAGGTAATTCCTTCTATTACCAATCATAGTCACTTCATCACCTCACCATCTTAAGAACCATGCGCTTAGCCGCGCAATCCAATCTCGCCTGATACTTAACCAACCAATCCATTCCAAGGATCAAATCGAACTCCCCAAACGGCAGTTCCATCAGATCCGCTACAAATACGACCCCTTGGAGTTCTAGGGTACATCCCTATAAAGCTTGTTCACAACTACGTAATGGCCTAAAGGGCTAATTACGATCATCTCCTTGAAGCGCTTTGAGTCTAGGTTCATAGTCTCTACTACACTACTAGCAACGTATGAGTGCGTCGAACCCACATCAATTAATGCAACATAAGGAAGACCAAAAATTAAAAACGTACCGGTTATGACATCCGGTGCGTCACCCTCCTCGCGATGTCTCGCTGCATAAACCAAGCCAGTCGCCTAGCCTCTGTGCTGCCTCGCACTTCGCCCGAATTCCACGACCTCGGTTAGGACCGTTGCTTCCTCTACCATTACCACGACCTCTCTCTCGGTCCCACATTTCTATTCTCGAGTACGGTTACGCCTCTCGACCGATTCTCCGAGCTCGCTTCCTAGGACAATCCCTCACACGGTGATCCAAAGACCCACATTCAAAACAACCCCTCTCACCGGTCCAACAACCTCCCCAATGTGATTTTCCACAGCGATTACACCGAGCCGGTCTCGATTAGCGACCATGGGCCTTGCCGCTTTGATTTGGCCTACTCGCCTAGCCTTTTCCTCAACATTACCACTTGACCCGGCATTTACCCAAAGCCTCTTTTCACTTATTCCTATCATAATTCGCGCCTCACGGACTCCTTGATCCCTTCTGGCTACCTTAGCCTTCTCCACTAACGATTTAAAACTCACGAACCTCACAGGAGCAATTATCGACCTCAAGTCATCTCTAAGCCCGTTCTCAAAGCGGACACAACGCTCATGTTCGGTAGCTACGATGCCTCTAGCATATCTATTCAGCCTTAAAAATTTCGCCTCATACTCTGACACTGACTTAGTTCCTTGCACTAACCCCAGAAAAGCTTTCCTCTGCGCGTCAGTGTAGCTAGTACCCACGTACTTCTTCTGAAAAGCAACTCTAAAGTAATCCCACGTAAGATCATCTGCTATGGCACCGTCTCGAACCGTGAGCCACCACTGATACGCTTCATCCTTCAAAAGCGACACTGCCCCTTTCAGCTTTTCCTCACTAATCAGGTCGAGATCATCCATGATCCTTTCCGTGGACTCCAGCCAGTATTCCGCTGCACTGGGTGCCACTCCCGACAAACCCCGGAACACTTCAGCTCCGTTAGACCGAATTCGCTCGGGAACAGATTTTCGAGCTCCCAAATTTCCATCAGCCCCAGCCACCAACTCGAGAACTCGCAACACAGCTTGCGATACTGCCTCTCCTCCCGTCTGATCTTGCTCCTCATTTCCAAAAGCTGGAGGTGGTGGTGGCGGTGGTACTTCATTTTTAGAACCTTGACCCGACCTGACGGGTTCAGACACCGTCATCCTACCCCTACCGCGTCCACGGCGTCCACGTCCTCTAGAACTCATTCTATCTACTGCGCTTTTAATCTGATTAGGAAAATTTTATGGATTAGTACTTGTTCCACTTGATTATTAGCGAAGAAGTTTTATGAAAACAGTTTAATCAGGGATTCTTTCGAGCAAACAATGTTTTAAGTCTTCTATCCTAATTCAACACAGAAGGGTACATCCATTCCCTAATACTTTCCCTACTTATTCACTCCTTGGACATTTCTCATCGCTTTCATCCTGTGGGTATTTTCAATCATTTTCCTACAGGGTATTTTCGTAATAAAATCTGAGGATTTTCAAACTTTAATAAAACAGGTCACTTTGAAATTTCCAAAACTGTAAGGTATTTCTAAAAATTTGTAAAATTTAAAAATATGGCATCATTTTGGAAACCAGGGGTATTTTGGTAATTTAGTCCATCAGGGGTAATTTTTGTAAATTTAGCAAATCAGGGATGTTTTAACAACTGTAACACCCTGTGGGTCCTTTTTGAGAGTTTCCCTTTTTAAAACGATGATGTTGCAAACATTTTGAATTCAGGGTCATTTTGGTAATTTTGCCAGTTGAGGGCATTTTCGTAATTTTTCCAAAACCAAAGTATTTTATTGGTGATTTGCAAAGTAGAGTTTTTGGATATTTATAAAATAATGAAATTTTTGGGCAAAACCATTGAATTGATATTTTATGAACCAAGGGCATTTTAGTAATTTTACCCCCTAAGGGCATTTCTGTAATTTTTCACAAATCAAGTTTTTCGGGGAAAACATTGTAAAAATGGTTGTTCTCAAATTTGAAAGAGTGATTTAAAAGTTTTGAAAAACTAGGGTTTTGTTGTTTTCTTCTTTTTCAAAAACATGGCTAGTTCCCTTTCGGGTTTTAGTCGTTATGTTTAGCTTTATGACCGAGCCCTCTTGGTCGTGGTGAACCAAAGCTACGCACTGTGCAGGGACTCGAGTGAAGAGGAGGTGAGTCACGCGGATCGCTTAAATACCAAGCTCCCACCGAACCTTTCTAGACATGCGCATGCAGGTTGCCACACCACCGAGCCCTCTCGAGTTAGGGTGAACTGAAGCTACGCACTGGTAGGATACCCGCGAGAGGAGGTGAGTCACGAGGATCGCTTAAATACCAGGCTCTTCCGGATCCAATCCCAGACATGCGTACAGGGGTTACCACACCCTAGCTCAGTGACTAAGTCATAGGTTGGTTTAGTTCATTAAGTCTTATGTCTAGTTTGGTGTGTTTGAGTAACCTAATCCTAGGGTTCAAGTTCCTATAAGTCTATCTACGTTCCATGCTTCCTACCCTTCTACAGAAAATATTTCACAAAGAAGTTCAGATGTACTTACTCGGCGGATCGGTCTGAGAGACTCGGGCCATGCTGTTCAAAAACCAAAAAAATTATTCCATAAGGCCTACCAAAACATTTTTGGGCCTTGGGCCCCCACAGCCAAGCTTTGAACTGGGCTCTGATACCAATTTTGTAACACCCCAAACCCGGCCCAAACACTATGACCGAATTAAGTTTGTTACTGATGAAAACCTTTTTGTAAAAATCTTTCAAGTGATTTACGTTTTGTTGAAAACCCTTCGTTTTTGGTTGTTTTGCTAAAAACCATACTTAGTGTTGTTTTTTTTTTTTTTAAAAATATTTACTAAGTCGAGTTGTTTATAGATTTCAAATGTACCCGATGGGACTTTAAAACATTTTTCGTTTGTTTTAGAAAAATATGTGAACTTATTATTAACATAATTAGATAGTTTAAACAAATATTCAAAGCAGGTAACAATAATAAAATAATAAAAGGAGTTATAAGAGGCCTTATTACAACTTGAATAAACAAAAATTGAAAATAGTTATAAAATAGAATCCGAGTTCATTTATTAAAATTCCATTGCATGGCCACCTCGAGTCCATCCAGTCCACATCCGCGATCTACACTTCACCTGAAAAATGTAAAGGAGAAGGTGAGTCACCAAGACTCAGTATGTAACCCTTCCCCGAATTTAAGCAATTTCATACACAGATTATAATTAATGATCATGTACCAAGGCATGCCCCAACCTAGCCATCCAAACGCCTTTGTCTACCCCGTGGTACCAAACCACCGGTGGTGCCAAACCACCGGTGACATATAGTCACGAATGTGATGCCAAATCACCGAGGTACTAAACCTCGGTGTCCGTAGACACAATCAATTGATGGGGCCAACCCATCGTGTGATACCAAATCACCGGCGCTAATCCCTTAATATAGTCTCGTGAGGCCAACCCACCGTGGTGCTAAGCCACCGGGGCGAGACGCGATGAGGTACCAAACCTCCGAGGTGCCAAACCTCTGGTGACCGTAGTCACAATGTGGTGCCAAACCATCGGTGCTGCCGTAACACGAAATATTACGCCCCTCCACTCATCAATCCCACATCAAACAATTATATCACATATTTCATGCTACCATACATTTAATCACATGTATAGGATTTATCATCAGCCATATGCTACGTATATCAAACATACCATGCTTCCCAAAAGCATCATGAAATATCTCATAATCGACAAGGACTTACCTGGATCCTTGCTTATACCATTCATGGTATTAATTCCATGTCTACATAGATCCGGTTAGTACACACAACAGTTTAGCACATTTAATTAATTATAAGTGTGTATGTACACACCTGTCACCACGATAGTCCTAAATCTCGAAAAGAGAAGTCGGCCACACCAGATCTCCCTGCACCTATATTCGGCCAACCATAGGATTAGTACTATGGCCTATTCGGCCAACCCAAAATAATTGAGAAGGGTTCCTTGTGAACCCGAAACCTTACCTATCTCCTTTGAATATTAGTCACTGCTCACCAAGTATTTCTGTTTTCCCTAAATCGGCAACCACATGTTAGTAGCCTTCGGCTTTCGATTACTAAAAGAACAATCTATTTACAATAGATCCTTACCATCTACTTACCAGTCGATTGATCAAAGAATGGGAGATCAGCTTCTCCGCTTTGAGATCCCGGAGCACCTAGACAGATTCGGTTTTCAAAACAGATACTTAGCATCTTTGTAAATAAATGTCGAAATCAGCTTCTTACCAATATCCAAGTCGGCAAGAAAAAGAAAGGAGAACATAAGTATTCGGCCTAACATGCTTACCCTCCAAAAATCGATTAAAGAATTCCTCCCCCTCCTTGCTCAATATTCGGCCAAGGTGTTTAATAAAAAGGAAAGAAATTCAGCACTTTAAAGGGGTGTATTCGGCCTAGATGAAAATAATAGAGAAAGGAGATGGAGTTTTGGCAACACAAAAAGGAGAGAAAGATGTTAATGTGAGGTTTCAGTTTTGGAGAGAATAGAAAAGGAAAAGATAGGAGATGAGAGAGTTTTGGGAATCAAGTAAAGAAAGAAGGGAGAAGAAAAACTAAAAGATGAATAACCTATGGAAATTTCGGCACTCTCCCCCTATTACTTGCCGTCCACTCCTCTCATCGGGAATTCAAGTTCTAGCCAACTCTCCAAATCACTCTAGGCCACATATTCGAATTAATTCAAAATAATTTGAATTAACTACAAGGCTATTTTTCCTCTGCCAACTCTTATAACTTAATCCCATGATAATCTATTTAAAATAAATAAAATATCATCCTTATTATCATTAGAATAAAAACTAAAAATCCAATTTAAAAAGCTCATATTATCCTTTAATATAGAAATCAAATTTAAGCCTTTTCTTTCTCTTAATGCCGTCCAAACAAAGTGCCAAAAAAAAAGGGATTTTTGTGACTCGAACCAAGGCTCTCCCTTACCCCTTGTGGCGTCACATGTAACTCCCAAGTAGCCTTCTTTTTGCCACTTTACCAAGCTGATTTTTGTGTCAATAAATCCTCTATTTATTCTTGTATCCCCTACTTGCTAAGGCTCCCTATCTTTAAAGTTCCCAAATTAAATTTTCTACTATCCCGAGCCAACTCAAGACCCTTAATTAAGTCGTACTACACCACAATCAATACCATAGCAATTCAAACTCAGGCAAAATAATGCTAACACGAATAACCCCAATTTTAGGATGTTACAAACATAAATGAGTCTAGTTTCAGGGAAAATTAATGAACCTTAATTTGGGGTTTCATAGCTCCAGATGAAAATAATTTAGTGACTGTGACTCGAATAGACAACATGCTTCGAACTTGAATAAATAGCAAATTTGAATGTAGATATGATTGTGTTATTTTGTAAACATGTTAAATCCATTATTTATTATTTATATACTTACTTACTAAGCTATATGCTTACTCTCTTTTCTTTTCCTTGTCCTATAGTGTCACCAAGCTAGCTCGGGATTCGGTGATCGTCGGAGATCCATCCACACTATCAGCCTTCTTTTGGTATTTTGAAAACAATATTTTGGGAATTATGGCATGTATAAAAGGCTTAATTGTTTTGTTACTTGTAGTCACGAATTAGGCTAAAATACTGGCCTTTAAAAATTTGATGGTTTATTTTGTTTATGGGTATTGATAATGTTCAATATTAATCAATTTATATGTTTATGATAATGCTTGAATTGGTCGAATGAGAGTGTGATGACTATGTATGGAAAAGTTTTAATTTATATGGATTTTACATTTTAAAGTTTGTGAAATTGCTTGGATTATGTTCGGTAATGCCTCGAACCCTGTTTCGGCGACGGACCCGAGTGAGGGGCGTTACAGAAAAAGAGGAAAAGGAGCGCGAAAGAAAAGAAAATGTGAAGATAAGTGTTTCATTGAGATTGAAGAAATAAAAGAAAGTGTGAATGAAATGAGAAATGTTGTTCAAAAAGAAAGTGAAATGAATAGTGAGAGTGAGTTTTCAAAAATAAAAGAGAGTGAGAAAAAAGAAAGAGAGTTTGAAAAGGAGATTGAAAAAGAAATAAGAGAAAAAGGAAAGAGTATTCAAAAAAAGGTGAGGACTATTTTTGTTAACCCACATTTGAGTTTGCCTTTTGATTTCTCTTCATTTCAAGTTTATAAAATTCCACCCATGGATGAATTCCAACTTTACTACTTTTCTGATGTAAGGAAATTCCAATTGATTAAGAAAGGTAAGTTGGAAAGTGAAAATGTCCATCTAGTTCATGAAGGTAAGCAATTTGAGGAAAGTTTTGAGATTAAACCAAATTGGTATTCTTTGAATTTCGATGATAAATTTGCTAATAGTGTTATTTTCAAAGGTTCGCTTTATCATGTTCCATCTTGTCCTTATTCTTTGAAAGATGTTGATAAATTTGTCTTCAATAGAATGTTAAAACGATTCCCTCATGACATGCCTTGTGTTGGACTAAGTGACATTGAGCCACAATTTGATGTATTCATTGATGTATTTTGTTCAACCAATTCGATTGTCGTGAATAATAAAGAATTTTCACACAAAAGGCTTAATATGTTTGATTATGTTGGTTATTTCAATTCTTTAAATCAACGTGAGAAAATTTTGTTGATATCTCTGCCTGCTCGAAGGAATTTTGAGAGTTTTAATTGTTTGAACATACATATGCCTATATCTTGCTTGTTTAACATGCGTGAATTGTTGCTGAAAGAAAAGTTTTTATTGTATTTGAAAATAAGTGATCAAAACCATGTGTTTAAACCCGGAGCATGTTTTCCTAAGTTATTGTTGAAAGAAGGTGACCATTATAATTTCATTTTGTATAAATGTGCTGGCCACTTATGTCTGCTCCATGTTTTATCATTATTTTTGAAAACAAAATATGTGAATTGTGATGACTTAAAAAGTCAAAATCAAATATTTGATCTCGGAGATTATTGTTCTATATTATGGTTGAAAGGATTTGAGCATGTTTTGCTTGATTATAACTTTCAATTGCTTTATGTTTCTTCTATGTTACCAGCCATGAAACGTTCGAGTCAGATTGAAATGGTAAGACAAAACTTTTTTTTTTGATCCCGAAGTTTTGTGTGTTCAATTTTTGAAAGGGGATTTGGGAAAATGTATTGTGTTCATAATCTCTAATGTCTTTGATCTATTTCATTTCTATGTAGGTGACAACTCGAAGACATACCTTTTTAAAGAGGGAGGGTTTGAAAAGGCTTTAACAATAGATCTCCCTCTAATTGTACGTTCGTACAATGAGGGGTGTTCAATTAACCATTCATCTTTTCAAACTATGTTTGGTTTTCATGTCTGCGAAAGTAATTTCCTCAATTTAGCTTTCGAGGAGTGTTCTTTAAGAGTCCGTGATTGGATCAATTTTTTTTCTAGTAAATGGCCTGGTTTGAGGACAAATCGATTTCAAGAGGGAGCGTATGATGTGAGCATGGTCACATCATGTGACTCGACAAGAAGGACTCGAGATTGGCCTAAGCTCGAAGGGCCTATACAACATTTTCATCTGGGATTTTTGAGGCCAAACCGTCCATCTCATTTTATTTATAATTCTATAACTTTTATTAATTTTTATTTAGTATGAGTCATTAATATGTGTCTTAAGTGTTTTTAATGCTGCTAGCTTTTAGTTAACTTAGTTGTTAGTTTTAATTACGTGTTAATTGCATCTTAAGAACTAGTTATTAAATGTCTTATTTATTATAAGTTTAATATGTGTGAATTGTGTCATTAATTAAGTGTTATTTCAATTTAATTAGTTTGCATTTAATTAGTCATGCATTAAAGCATTTCATTTGTTCTTTTAGTTTAAGCATGAATTAGTTTCATAAGTGTGTGAAATGTGTTATTTATTTTGGCTATTACTTTTTATGCATAAGTTATAGTATGTTAATTTTCATTATAAATAGGGTGTTTTATGTTGAATAAGATAAGTTGCCAATGATTAATGTCTATTTACTTATGATGCAAGTGACTTTTCATTTCAATTCAGCTTATTAGCATGATTAAATTGTCTTAATGCATGTTTAATATGCCTTAGGGATGATTTAAGGCTGATAAGAACATCTAGGGACGTTCACACACAAAGGCTGTTCAATTTTGGCATGAAAGAGTATGCATTCAGTCACTTAAATTGCTGGTACATGAAGAGGACATTTTTGGTGGATATTGAACCACTCAAAGCTCATTATGATGGCTGTTCAAATGGACCAAGAGTGACTCTTCAAGTATGATCGGTTTCATGCACTCAAAGCTAGTTATGGTGCCAATTAAATAGAATAATACACAAGCATTAAGGCATTTGGTAAAGGAGAAAATGATGGGACATCAAACAACACATTTCAAGGACTATTAAACCTTCATCAAGTGAAGAGGCATGACTTTTCAGCTATGCATTAATCAAGTGAAAAGACATGACTCTTTGGCTGCCCATCAAGAGTTATAAACAAATTTTAATGTTTTGTTAATAGCTGGTATGAATGTCGAATTTGAATAGTCATATTAGTGCCTATAAATAGCTTGTAAAAGGACAATGTTAAGGTTAGACTATGATGAATGAATATACATTTTGTGAGAATTAAGGAAATGAAGGATCAAGATTTGAACATTGAGATTGAGTATATTTTTTTCCTTGTAATCACTTCTTTTATTCCCGTTGATAGATTTAGGCTCTATGCCTTCGTAAATTTTAAGTGAATTAGCTAATAAGTAGATAATCCTAATTGAGACTAGTGAATTAAGGATAATAGTTATGAGTTCTTTAGACGAGAGTGTTGTAATGAATAGAGGAAACTATTAGAAAAGGTAATGTAGAATAAGTTCATGGTAGTGAATAGGATCATTAAGAAAAGCAGTAGAAAGTTAGAGTGTAACGCCCCAAATTTTTGGGCCTAGTAGAATTGGGCCTATTGAGCATTAGGCAGGAGAGTATTTAAAATTTTTGAGAACAAGAGAACGGTACTAATGCAAGTTGGATCTATTAGGTGAGTGATTTTGGATGGTTAGGGGGCTTCTATGAAGTCCCAGGTTCAAACATGGGCTTTAGGAAAATTTTGGTTTTAGGTGAATATAACCCTGGGAGTTAGTAAGTAGGCTTTAAGAATAAAATGTGGAGAAAAATGACACAAAAAGGAGTTTTGGTCTAGTGGCAAATGGTGCCACATTGGAGACAAGGAAGTGACGTCATAGAGGAAGCAAGGGGTCCAAGTTTCAAGTCTTGGCGCTTGCATTTCATTTTGATTTCTTTTTAAATGAACTTAGACTTTGGCCCATAGGCTTATATTTAGTTGCGCATGTTTTAAGTCACAAAAGGAGCTTGTGTTGTGGTGGCATGTAGTGTCTGGAGCATAGAAGAGGGAAAGGGTTCGAATCCCATTGCAAGCAAAAAGGGATATTTATTTTGCTAAGTTGGGGTGACAGGTGGTTGTGTTGGAATTATACTCTGCTGAAGGAGGGATCCCACATCGGGAAGCTAGCATGAGAGTGGGCAAGAAGCTGGCTTTAAATAGAGCAATCTATGAGGAGAGTAAGCATACCTTGGTTGGCATTTGGGCATAGGAGTGTTTAGAGCGCGGATTAACTCCAGATTCCTATCAGGTGTGTATTTCGCACTACTCTAGCTGTAAAGCGGTAAATGCCGAAATGCCGGTCACACGACGATGGTAGCCACACGAGCGTGCGAGCGCACGTGTGGAAGCTTGACGCGATAGTTGAGGCCATCATAAGTGTTCTTATGGGTTTAGGCAGTTTGGGCCACAATGGGCCGAAAGGGTCTATGTGGGGCCTATGGGCCCGTGGGCCCAATCGGATAAGTTGTATGATTGTGTAGTAAATATTAGACTGGACTATGTGAATCTCATATTTGTGGCTAGATTTGGGCTAAATGGGCCACACAAGCGTGTGGGCCCACTTGGGCTGAGAATGGGCCTTAGACCCATTCGCATCATTATCTCTGTTTAGAATACTTGAGTCGCTTGAGGCGACTGTAGACCTTCTAATGGGTTGACAAAATTACTGAAATACCCTTGGTTTACAAAATTATTGAAATACCCCCAGTTTGTAAAATTACCGAAATACCATTGATTTGTAAAATTATCGAAATACCCTCGATTTGTAAAGTTACCGAAATACCCTCGATTTGTAAAATTACTGAAATACCCTTGATTTGTAAAATTACCAAAATACCCTCAGATTACAAAATTACCGAAATACCCCGATTTGAGAAATTACTGAAATACCCCTGATTTGTGAAATTACCGAAATATCCCCAGTTTATGAAATTACCGAAATATCCCCAATTTGTGAAATTATCGAAATACCCCTGGCTGCAAAATTACCGAAATACCCCTATGTTGCAAAATTACTGAAATACCCCTATAGGGTAGAATTACCAAAATACCCCTAAAGGGTAGGATTACCGAAATACCCTTATAGGGTAAAATGACTATTTTGCCCCTGAGGGTAAATAATTGATTTTGTGTCATGACTTGACTGTGATCGTATGACTGTGTTTTAACTGACTTGACTGTGGTCATGTGACTGATATGCTTGTAATATATGTTAAATGACTGTTACTAACTAAGGTCATTCTGCATACACCTGTGATGATTGAGCATGACATACATGACGTATTGCATGGGGTTGGGACAAAGTTACGGAGGAAGTGTACTGCCCATTGCCGTTCTATACATGGCTTTCAGCTTTTCTGCGATATTTATGGCTTTTAGCCGTTCTGTTAACCGGCAGCAATGTTGCTATTAACCGGCAGTGATGCTGCGATATTTATGGCTTTTAGCCGTTCTGTCTACGGCGCTGAGCCGTTCTGTTGACTTAGTGCCACAACCGGTGCTAAGCTTGGTGTGTTGGCTGGGTGGGTCGATTTTATCCCCACATGCTGAATTGGTTGGATTAGGCTGGATTTCTGTTTGCATATCTGCATCTGATACTAATTCTGTAATGGGCTTAGGTCCACCGGTTCTCATGGGGGTAAGACCCACACGACATCAGGTCGTGATGGGCTCGAGCCCACTGCTTCTGCATACCATATATATGACTATTTGTATTATAAGGGATTACACACCGAGTTTTTGCAAACTCACCTTCTGTCTAACTATATAGGTAATCCCCAAACTTAGTAGATTTGGAGCTGCGAGGGACTCGGAGGTGGCCACAGTACTGCTCTTGTTTTTGTTTACTTGGCTTTTTATTAATTTCTGTCCGGATTTTTTTTATATTTGTAATAAGGCCTCTCCAATATTATAGTTTTCAATCTGAGGTTTTAATCATTATAATTTATACCTGTTAGAAGTAGAACGCAGTTTTCCCAAAATGATAATTGTTTTCAAAACACTATGTTTCCGCAATGATTTTTTAGCTTCCTCAAACAAACAGGGTTTTTAAAGTAATGACGTTTTAAATTGATTAACAAAATGCTAGTTTAACATTAGTTCTACGAAGAGGCTTCAACCTCCTAACGAGTTTTTTTTTCAACAAGGAAAAAAAAGGGTTTCCAAAAAGCACTCCAATGCAACACCGCCAGATTCGGCTATAACTTTTAGGCGGGTTTGGGGTGTTACATAGAGAGACTAGGAATCAGAGTGCGCAACAAAGGTGTGGTGGTTGATTTAAAAGTAGAAATAGCATCTTTTATTGTTAAGCAAGTGATGTGTTAGTAGGGAATTTCGAGAACGAAATTCTTTTTAGAGGGGGAGATTTTGTAACACCCCAAAATAGGGCCTAAGAGTTTGGGGGAATTTTAGCTTTAAAGTGTTCGAAATTTTGTGACAAAGTATCTCGCTAATGTTTCCATCTATAGTTTTTAGAATATTAAATCAATTTCTGAAAAAGAGTTTTAAATACCTTTAATTTTGAAAATAGGATTGATTTACAAAAGTGTAACACCCCAAACCCGGCCTAGACGTTATGACCGGATCTGGAATGTCACATAGAAGAGTTGTTTAAAAACTCAAGCATTCGTTAAAAAGTTCGCATTCTTTTTGAAACTTCGAGCTTTGTTGTTTGTGAAAAACCAGATTTGTTTTTATGGTTTTCTTGTGAAAACGTTATTATTATTATTATTATTATTCCCAAAAACTTGTTTGTAACAAAAATCAGATTCAGTGCTTTGCGAAGACGTGATATTTGAAAAAAAATTATTGTCGTTTTAAGAAAACCCCATATTTATCAATTTAACAATTATTAATGGAAACTTAAAAGAAATTAAACTAGAGGCCTTATTACAACAATATTAACCCAAAATAAACTAATTTTAAAGTGAAGAAAAAGTGAAAATTTATTAAGTCACGAGAAATATTCCCGGTGTATGGCCACCACAGAGTCCTCCGTCGTCCAAATCATCTAACGCTGGTGATCACCTGCAAGGTTAAAGCAGAGGGGTGAGTTACGAGAACTCAATGTGTAATCCCCTAAATGGTCACTGACTGGGCCCGAGCCCATATGACATCAAACTGGGTCTAGGCCCTTTTATCATGATAATGCAAACAATGAAATGTAATGTAACCCAACCCAATCCAACCAATCACACCCCCATACCAACCAATCGTCACCTGTGGGGATCAAGTCAACCTACCCCACCAGTCACACCAATAATGCGATTTAGTGCGCTAATCGCAATATTTGTGGCTGAGCCACCAGAGTCATAGTATATCAATATGTGGCATGGCCACTGAAACAGTATGTGGCAGAGCCACCAGGCTACACTTCTTTTCAGTCATTGTCCCGCCCCATGCAATATGATAAAGTGTCATGTATCAACGTGTAAAAGTGTAAATAAAAATCATACACACGTAAAAGTGTAAATAAAAATCATACACACGATATTCAATCATAATTAAGAGTATAACAGTCATTTTCACCCACTCGGGGGTAGTTCGGTAATTTTACCCATCGAGGGGATTTTAGTAAATTCACAATCCAAGGGTATTTCGGTAATTTACCCTTCGAGGGTATTTTAGTAATTTTGCAACCCAGGGGTATTTTAGTAATTTACCCTCTAAGGGTATTTTGGTAATTTCGTAACCTAGGGGTATTTCGATAATTTACCATCCAAGGGTATTTTGGTAATTTCACATTCAAGGGCCTTTCTAAAGGCCTACTGTCGCCTCAAATGACACAGAACTCTTTTTAAGCCACTACAAAATTAATGGGCCTAAAATCCATCTTACGCCCAATGGGGCCCACACACTTGTGTATTCCACTTCGCACGATTTAGGTCTTAGATTTGCAGATTTGGCATTCGAAGTTATCATTCGGCAGATTTTCTAACAGTTTTGCCCAAGTGGGCGGGATAGCCCGTTGGGCCCAATTGGTCCGTTTCGGCCCGGTTAGGCCCGTTACAGCCTCAGTATCGTGAGAATGTTCGTGACACACTCCACAACTTAACGTCATGATTCGTATCTCGATTTACCACTACGAGCGCTCGCACGCTCGAGTGGTCATAGTTGCCGGCTTTCTGGCTTTTCGGCTTTTGGCCATTCCACAGAACACCACATGCAATCATCGAAGTGGGTGTGAGATTACACACCTGTTTTGGAATACTAACCACGACACTCTTTGAATCACCTAAGGCATACAAGACTATCAGTTAGTTCCTTGCTCGAAAATCCCAAAATGGAAATCGATAATACAACCCACAATACTTACCAACAACGACTGTAACTCCTTGCTATGCCTGAATGTTCGGTTTACTCCCTCGAAGTTACGTCCCAACGTGCCACATATTCGGCAATTGCTATGAGTTTTAGCTTCCACGCAAAATAAAAATAGATAATACTCACGGTGGAAAGGAGTATTCAGGTTCGGCCTTAGACAAGAAGAAATAGAGTGAGAGATTCGGGTTACAAGAGAGAAAGAAGAGAGAGCAGGAAAGAAGGGTAAAGAGCAAAAGAGAAGGAAGCATTACCTTTGATCAGAGAGAAGCCGAATGGAAAAGAAGGGATTTATCACCTAAAGAGAACACACCACGCTTCAAGCTACCACGCAATCGGCTAAATGAGTAGGAGGGGGTTCGGCTATGATGAATAAAACGAATAAAAGGAGATGGGACTATTCGGTTTAAAGAGAGGAGAGGAAAAGCTGAAGAAGACAGATGCACGAATGGTCAATCTCACGAGCAGATTCGGCCAAGAAAGAGGAAAGAAAAGTGTACAACCTGAAGACAAAGAAATGAAATGCCAAGAAAGAGGGCCCCAAACTGATCTAGCCAAAAAAATGCCAAAATAACACACCAAAAGCACCTTGAGAGAGAAAAAACATGGCACAACCTCCCTTGACCGAATGTGTACATCCCAGAAGCCAAAACTTTGGCTAAAATTCCTCCTACACAAACTCCACATTCGGCCAACTCCTTACACTCACCAATCCCATGATTTTCTCCATGAATCTCTCCCTACTTCATTCTCCATCACTCATTCAAACTAATTTGACTGAGTCTCCAACTTCCTTCCAGAGTCCAAGCTGAACTCTACTTCCTCCACCTGCTTAGCACAAAATAAAAGCCACAATTCGTAGCCTGAGAGACTCGAACTCCCTTCATCCAGGTTCCACTTGTGACGCCACACCACAATGCCACATGCTTCCTTGTGTTAACAAAATGAAACCAATTAAACTTAAGTCCTATTCTGCTAGCTCTCCCCACTAAAGTGCCCAAAACCCAAATTTTTCCTATGGCCTAACTTGAACCCGGGACTGCATAGAAGCCCCCTAGCCTTTCAAAATCACTCACCTAATATGCCCAACTTGCATCAGTACCGTTCTCATGTCCTCAAAAATTTTAAACGCTCCTCTGTTCAAGGCCCAATAGCCCAATTCTACTAGGCCCAAATTCGGGGTGTTACAAAAAGAGTCAAAATTAAGATTTTTTATGAAGCAATTTAACTTAATGCCCAAAATCAACCTAAAAACTCCTTTTTCCAAATAGTTTTGACGTTAATTTCTCCTCCCCCATATTTGGGCTGAACCTTTGCTTTTCCTTTATTTTCCCAATCAATTTTTACTTCCAATTCTTAATCCTCTTTGATTTTTATCAACCTTGAACCTTAAACCTCCAGAAAAAGACAAAGAAAAAGGGAAACGATTCATAAAACGCAAAACTTTAAACCTAAAAATCCATTGTCAAGCTTTTGAGTTTTTCAGGTTTTCAATCAAACGTTTGGATTTTTGTCATCTAAGATAACTAACAGACCAAC
The DNA here is from genome assembly GCA_025503065.1 of Gossypium bickii. NCBI lineage: Eukaryota > Viridiplantae > Streptophyta > Magnoliopsida > Malvales > Malvaceae > Gossypium > Gossypium bickii. The sequence continues at coordinate 46,558,685 of CP106712.1, forward strand.
ATAGCCTCAATCATATATACAATTAACCATCATTTCACTAGCAAACCAAAATATCAACACATTATAAACAACATCAACAAAGAACTCCCTAGGTACATGCCATTACAAAATAAAATATCACCACACTTGAGCTCAGGATTTGTCATTGAATGCTAAGTTGACAATAAGTTGAAAAGTATCTAGCCTGGGCACAAAAAATAAAACCGCACGCTAGTAAAACTCAGTGGTATTATTATAATCCGAACAATATAAACCTGATATAAGTAATTAAAATGTAAGAATGCAACAAGTAATGCTATGTACATGTGTTTCAAATCAATAATATATTTTTTCTCATTCCTTCTTCACATATAATAGATTCCACATGTTTAGTACATGACAATGGCATATGAAGATTTCAACTCATGCAATGGCATGATTTATCTCTTTGATCCATACTTGAATTCATTTCAATATTCACATCTCATTCACCAATTCATATTTCATTTCCTATCTCATATTCATTTTTCATCTTTTCCATTTCAATATCAAGAACATAAATTTATTATTTAATTTCCCCTATTAACACGACTCGGACTCAGACGGATACACAAATCCAACCAACGTACTAGTTTGGCACCCAGTGCCTCATTGATAAATCTGAAGTAATAACTGCGCCCAACGCTATATAAATTGACACCCAATGTCTCATCGATTAAACCAAAGCAAATTGGCACCTAGTGCCTCATCGACTCGAGGTCAAAGAAATCCCTAAACTATATCTGACTTGGCCCGAAACAGTTAATAGGGTTTCATTTCACCTTTCAATACAACCAATGCCTCAATTTTATACATACATATTATCACATATAGTCAATTCAATATTCATATAATCAACATATTTCATAATATACAAAATGAATCTATTTCAATCAACTATGAATTCAATTCAATCCTAAAGAATAAAAGTACTCATCTCAATGCTTACCATATGCAAATAATTAAATATGCAACAATCTACTATTTAATTTGGATTAGAGAAATACAAACCATCTATTCTGAGCTACTTAACGTCAACCTTGTCTTTCCCCTTTTTACTCAAAAATTCCAGGAAGATGTTTGCTACAGAATAAAATCATTACAATTACTTAATATAATACCACTCAATTTTTCATTAGATTTCAAAATTAACACTACATTTTGCTTAATCCCAAACTTAGTCCCTAAACTAAGACTAATTTTAAATCTCCATATTTAACCTCAAATTTTTATACTAATTTCACTCTAAGCTAAATTTTAGCTCCCTATTTTCAATTCTACCCCTTAATTTTAATTTTTTACAATTTTAGTCCCTAATGCTCAAAATTTACAATTTATTCTACAATTTCATCCTTTTTCAATTCTAACTTAAAAATCTATCAATTTAACCCCTAGTACTTAAACTATTCAACAATGGCAACATCTGAAATATCGAACTATACTAAATGTAACACCCTTTACACGTATTCAACGCTGGAACCAGGTTCGAGGCATTATCGGACTTAACGAACTTGAACATAAAACTTTGGGCTATAAAATTTCATTCCAACTTTAAACTTCTCATTCACATTCAAAACTATATGGAAGTTTAAAATGATTTTATAGCTTACTGTGTCTACTTTAATATGGAAGAAACGGAGAAGAAAAAGGAATTTTATATTCTGAGATATGTTAATTTTAGTGAGACTGGTTATGATTGACTTCGTGGTTCCCTGATCTATTTTGGAAAAATCATATAAAATTGTACAAAGTAAATTATAGGTTATAATTTATATGTATGGATTCCTTAGTGATCCTATTTTCATTAGAAGCAAGTGGAAGCAATATATGAAAACCGTACAGTGAGATATTTGAAATTAAGTTAAGAGAGGTCAGAATTTTTGGACAGTGAAATTAGGGAAACTTTAAGGAATAAACTGTACTAAATGGTTAAGCCAAAAATTCTGGAAAACTTGTAGTAAGAAGATATATGAGTCTAGTTTCAAGGAAAATTTACAGATTTAGATTTCGAGATTCCTAACTCGAGTTATAGTCAATTTAGTCAGTACGACGCAGATGGACAGTTTTAAATTGTTATGCCCAAATTAGTAGTTAAGTCTGTAAATTACTGAATTACGAAATTACTCTTACGGGCCGAATTATGGAAATGCCCCTAAAGGGTCGTACGAAATTGCTTATGGGCCGAATGGACATATTGATTAATGGGCCAATTTGATATTTTGCTAAATGGGCCAATCTGATATTTTGCTAAATGGGCCAATCTGATATTTTGCTAAGTGGGCTAATCTGATATTTTTCTAAATGGGCCAAATCCGATATTTTGCTTAATGGGCCTTTTTGATTAATTGAGATAATGGGCCATAATTTTGTAATAAATATCAGAATAAATTACTGTTGTTATATTGTGATTTGTTATGCATTATATACATGATTTTGCATGGGATGGGATAATATTGAAGAGAAGTTCTGGTGGCTCTGCCACATATTTTGGTGGCTCTGCCACAAATTTGTATAGTGACAATGCCATATAAATTCTGTTACTTTGGTGGCTTGTCCACAACTAAATTTGCTATAAATGGCTTAATGCCTACGTTTGGTGTGTTGGCGGGGTGGGTTGACTGATGATCACCCACAGGTGTGTTGGTTGGTACGGGTGGTGTGTAGCGGATGGATTATTAGGATTGGTTTGGGAATTGCATTTCATACACATGTTATATTTGATACATTATTGTTATTGTAAATGGGCTTAGGCCCAAAATATTGCTAAATGGGTTCCAGCCCAATGGATAACGATAAGAGGATTTCACACTGAGTTCTTGTAACTCACCCCTTTTCTCTTAACCCTTGTAGGTAATGCTTGATGATATGGACTTGGGCTATGGATGACTCAAGGGAGGCCATACTTCAGAAATGGTTTATTTGGACTTTAGACTTCTTTCTCGTTTATTTTATTACTTTACTATTTTGGGTTAAATGTTGTAATAAGGCCTTTGGATTAAATTTTGTTCTGTTTTATGTCTGACGAATTTATAAATTGCTTTAAGTATTTCAAATTGAAATTTTTCTAAGAACTAAAATAATCGTTTTCTTAAAATGGATAAACAAAAAGGGTTTTATAATAAACTTTTATAAACATATATTTTTACTCAGTAATTTCTCTTAAAATTTTTATCAACACTTTTTGAAAATTATCTTCAACTTCTTCTCAAACCATTAACGATATTTTCAAAGTCATGACTTATAAGATTTTCATATCTTAAATTTATCGAATTATCAATCAAATTTTTATTCAATATTACTTTATCAAAATTTCTAAAAGGGAGCTGTTTTAATTGATCTATTTATGAAAAAGGACTTAGTAGTATTTTCTCATGTGACATGTCAGATCTGGCCTTAACGCATGGGCCAAGTTTGGGGTGTTACACACACGGCCGTGTGCCTACCCGTGTCGACATGAATAAGGCTATTTTCCAAGCTCTTTTTATCATCCTAACTTATACAACATAAATCCCATTCAACCATTACCAAGCAACCCAATCATGCATCATACATATTCATGAATAACCTCATCTTTTGATAAATAAGTAATAATGAGCCATCAACTACGGCTATTTACAAAAGAGTTCGTCTTTAAAAGAGCCAAAACACTTGGCTAAAACAACAAGACATTTCCCTAAGTCTAGCCCCTATACATGCCATACTCAAAATGCTAAGTCTAAATATACCGAGATGAGCTGATAGTGTAGGTGATCTTTCGATTATCTTCTTATCCCGAACCGGCTCTTTGACATTATAAAACAAGGGAAAAGAAAGGGAATAAGCTTTAAGCTTAGTAAGTTTACATGTAAACTATAGGCATCATAACATATGTCAATCAATCAATAACATTACATACTAAGCAAGAACAATTCACATCTCCATGATCTTGCTTACTCATTTCATTTCTTACCACATCCCAACCATATAACAATTATATTGCTCACAATTACTTGTACACCTTCCCTGCACTCATCACCACAAAGCAACATGAAAATTTACTTAAACAATTTCTCGATGAACCCCTCGGAATAATACTAAATGATCGCGTGTCAGAGTCTTAAAAATTTATAAAAAGAATGATCGAGCCTAGAAACTAACTATGAAAATGATTGAGGCAAGCGCACCTATCGAACAGTAGTATAGTTTAGCAGCAAGACCGGATTGTCGAACCCAAAAGAACCAAAAGTACTAATACTAACTTTCTTTTTATTATTTAGCCTAAGATAAAAGTGAATTGTTTATTTAATCTAAAATTAACTAACTGTTAAGCTAAAGATGCTAAGACAAAGAGAATTAATTGGGGAAATACTTGTAGGAAAAACCAATTGATTGAGACAATACCCGAGGAAGAATCCACCTAGACTTCACTTGTTATTTAACTCTAAACCAGACCATTTATTCACTTGACTTGATCCGTAGGATTCCCTAATTTATAATAATACCTTTCTCGAGGCTACTAACGTCTAACCCTAGGTTGATTAATTGAAATCTCTTTCAAATTAAAACCCATAGGATTGCCTTAACTCGATCTATGGACTCTCATTTTAGGTTTGACCCTAATCAGGCAGATTTTCGTCATCCTATCTCTAGGGTTGCAATCAACTCTACTTAATTATGCTAGATCTACTCTTAGACAGGGTCTATTCCTCCTCTACCTAAGCACATCAATACTTGAATCAATATCCTGAAATATCAAAGCAAGAATTAGGAACACATAATTAAGAACAAATCAAGTATTTATCATATAGTTCAGAAAACAATAACAAGATTTGTCTTAGGTTTTATCCCCCTCAGGTATCTGAGGGTTTAGTTCATAATAATAAAAGAATACATTTCAGAAGAAAATATAAAACAAAACATAAGAAAAACCCTAAAACTCCCTGAAGGAAATTGAAGGGAAGATCTTCCGTTTTGAGTATAACTCTGGCTTCTTGAGATGAATCAACTGGCTTTCTTTGAGTAAATCCCACAATTCTGGCCTCTCTGGCTCAGCTCTTCGGCCTAACTGGACGCCCCTTGAAGGTTGGCCTCTAGGGTGCTTATACAGGCTTTTGGAATGGCTTTCTTTGCCTCTAAGTACCCTAATCCGAATGAAATTCAAACAGGTCACATCAGGGACACGCCCATGGCACACGCCCGTGTAAGTCGAGGCCAGGCCGTGTTTGGATCTGTTAAGGAGGCATGGCCATTTGGTCTTGGGCCCAGGCCATGTCGATTTCATAATTTGGCCCATTTACTCCATTTTAGGCCCGTTTCTCGTTCTTTTCATCTTCTAGTGCTTTCCTAAGTATAAAATATGAAATTAACGAATTAAGAGCACCAAATTCCACAATTTAGAGAATAAATCATCCAAAAGTATGCTAAATGTGGGATTAAAATATGTATATATTACAGTTTATCACAAAGTACCCGGTGGTTTCACACACAGCCCACCATTAATCAATAATAGGGTGGTATCGCACATAGCCCACCAACAAGAATATTTACAGTGGTTTCATACATAGCCCACCAAATGATAATATAAACGATGGTATCGCACACACCTCATTGAGAATAAGTAATAAGGTGGTATCACACATAGCCCAAAATGGAAAATTATGGTGGTATCGCACACCGCCCACCAAATAATTATTATAGACATTTTTCCGCACTTACATATCTATTCCGAGGTTCATACTAGCACGACTCACTATCTATCAATTTCAATCAATCTCTATCATACAACGCACCAATAAGTAACAACATATGTATTAAAGATGTATAGTTTACTCATAAACTTACCTCAGTGCAAAATGTATTAGTCGACAGTTTAGTCCGTAACCTTGCCTTTTCCTCAGTCAAGGTTGTTTTTGTGCTCTTATTGATCTATAATAATAAAATTTACTCATTCAATCACTTTATAACTCATGATACATCAAAATTTACACTTAGGCAAAAATGACCATTTTGCCCTTATACTTTGGCAAAATTACCATTTTGCCCCTAAGCTCGTAAATCGTTTTTCATCACATTTCCTCTTTAAACAAGCCTAGCTAAACATTTATTTCTCTTACAACAACTCACAAAACTAATTTTCTCATGCATTTATTACACAATTACAACCTTTACAAATAAGTCTTATTTAGGTGTTTTCATGATAACACCTTTCACAAAAGTTGTTCATTAACTCACTAACATTCATTTTCTTCCATAAAAACTTAGTAAACAACATAAAATCTCTCGTGACAAGTCCCTAAAATTTCAAACATTTTGCAAAATAGTCCCCTCATTAGCTAGCTTAAGCTTTGGGGGTTTCAAAAGTACAAAAATTATCAAGAAAGACCTCTAAAATCATTTACTTGCAAGAGATTTATTTTGCTGAAAATTTGAACTCCAAGAAATCTAATTTCCCTTCAATTTTCGGTGGCAGAAGAAGCATGAATAGTAAAAGATAATATCTCTTTTACTCATCTTATTTTATTCATTTTTTCACCTAATTTCACCAAAATTTAACCAAAATTTAACGCTCTTGTCTCCTTGTCTCTATGGCCGGCCAACATACCCTTAATAGCCTAATTGCACTTTAAGGTCCTCCAATTTAATATTCTATAGCTATTAGACTCTTCTACCTTGTATAATAGAACTTTCGCACTTTATGCGATTTAGTCCTTTTTCATAATTATGCATGAAGTCACCAAAATTAATGCACCAAAATTTTCATACATCCTTATAAACATGCTATAACACATAAAATAATATCAAAGTAATTTTCTTCAACCTTGGATTAGCGATCCCGAAACCACTGTTTTGACTAGCCCCAAAATCGGGCTTTTACACTAAAAATTACAACATGGGTCGGGTAGTTCTAAGTACCTGGATTCCAAAAATATAAAAATTACAAGAAAAGGGGACTAAATTGATTAACTAATTGAAGTTTGAATGTTAAAAACCCTTTAGGTGCGGTAAGCTTCTTCTTCTTCTTCTTCTTCTTCTTCTTCTTCTTCTTCTTCTTCTTCTTCTTCTTCTTCTCTATTTGCATGAATTCAACTCTTTCTTTCCACTTTCTTTCTATTTCTTTTATTATGTTTCTATTATATTTATTATTATTAACCTTATAATATAACATATATATAAACAACGTTAATGGCCCTAACCATGATCGACCACACAAATCCCATTAATTAATGGCATAATTGATACTTTAATCCCTTTTGTTTATTTCAATCTATAATTCAACTTTTTACTCATATGCAATTTAGTCCCTAAACCTTAATAACTTCTAATTCATGGAAATTACATAACCAAAATCTAATCTGTCTCTAATATAACTTCGTAAATATTTATTAAAAATATTTATGAGTCTGGTTCATAGGAACGGAGTTCTAAAAATACACTTTTCGACACTCCTGACTATCAGATCGTTACAGAGAAGGAAACTGACACCTACGTACTGAACTCGAAGAAAGACACCTCTTCAAGAGAGGGCATTAGAGTCTCCAATGACTCTCAGTTGTAAAATATGAGAATTGATTCAATACCATTGGACGACACTACATTTTGGAGAATAGCAAGCAAGGAGGAGGTAACTTGGCAAACATCATGAAGTTGTTACGCTAAAATGGGTAATCTTTACCCTTAATTATTTTTAGTGCACATTAGGGATAATGTGCCAAATAAATTGTGGGGGTGACATAGAAATTTTTAAGTTTTTGTTATTATTTTTGTTCAGTTTTATCAATTTTTAGTTGAATTTTTTTATTGTGTGCTTGTTTGTGCTTGAGCTTGTAGAAATACAAGTGATTGGTTAGGAGCATGAGAATAGGTTGTTTGTTTAAATTGTAAATCTAGCTTGAGAATAAACGATTTAGGTTGTTTGCATTTAGAATAATTAGTTCAATTTGTTAAACTTTGAATAGGAAAATGAAGTTAAATGGACCAAATGATAAAGGTATACACAAGTAGGCATAAATGTTTTGTTTGAACTATAGGTTGTTTGGATTTTATAACTTAGTTAATGGAATCCATGGTTAATGAAATGGTATAATATAATAAGCATAAAAATTATTAAAAGTATATGCTTAAAAATGAAAATTAATGAGCGAACAAAAGCATTGGGAGGGTTAAAAGCAAAGCGAGTGTAATAAAAGTATAGAACGATTAAAAGCCAAGGGAGTGAAGAGTGAATAAAGTAAAATAAATCAAATATATGAGAATTTGAGAAAATCTCACTCATATTGGCACAAATACACATGAATTGCTTATACTTGTAAATACCATATTAGAGTTCAAAGCATGGATAAAATCAACTGAGTAAGTAGAATAAAAATCTCTTGTGTTCTTCAACCATAGATGTTATACTTGTGTATATGTTTTGATGGAATTATATGTTTATCTTTCTTTAATCAGTTTATTTAGTAACTTATTCAACTAGCATGTTTGAAGTGAAAATCATGAATCGTTTAGAAATCTAGTTAGAATTATTTGTTTAGAAAATTTTCCTATCTCAGATGTTTCGAAATCAATCTTGTGTATGACACATGCTCAAGTACATTGTTGATTTGTGTGTTTTCTTTTCTTTTACTTTTATCTTGTTTGCTTGAGGACAAGTAACGAGTAAGTGTGGGAATATTTTACCTGCAACAATTTGTAGTGGCAAATTAGGTGATTTTTGGCTCTTAACAAGATTGTTTTTAAGCTGTTTTAGGTTATTTTATTGCATTTTTAGTTTTAGTAGCTTAGATTTAATTTCTTGCAAAATAAACGATTTATGCAATAAACTTGAGTTACTTGACCTCTTGGGCCTATACGGGCCTTAAGGTAGTTTTAACGAGTTAATTGAATGTGTGGGACACCTATTTTCAGGCCCAAAAGCATCAGGAATGATAACCAGGCTGCAACATAATGAAACAAACAACAGATGTGAGATTCAAAGTTGTATGTCACGACGCGCATAAGCCTAAGTCACGACACAAGTCCGATGGAGGACAAAAATTAATCAATGGTGTTTTCATCGCACAATCCATATTGAGCACAACTAAGTCTTGTAATTTAGCTAACTGAGTAGCTAACCTTGCCTATAAATAGCAAAGCTTAGGCTAAGCTGTAGGAGGCAGATTTGGAAGTCATTTTTAGGTTTTAGCTAGTAGATTTAATTATAGTTAGGATTTTGATTAGGTTTTATTTTATTTTCAAAAATAGTTTAGTTCTTATTCTTCTACTTGGATTTGATTTAATTCCAAGCCTTTGTTATTAAGTGTTTTAGTTTGTTTCTTTCACTTCTCGCTTGTCAACATTGATCTCTCTAGTTGTTAAAGGAATTCACGGAACCAAGCACATCTATCTTATCAAATGAATCAATTTTTATATTCCTCTAGTTTTAATTTAATTTATTTATTTTGCATGATTAAATTATTTTCATGGAAAATGACATTTAGATTCATGCGTGGCTAACTCATTTAGGAATATTAACAAGCGGATGTGGGAGTTATTAATGGAAAAACGAGGATTTATCATAGAATTAGTTGGCTTAAATTGTGCATGCTTAAACCCAAGGATTGACGACCTGAAACGAGCAACTCGGTTCAATCAAAGGTTGTAATATAAATGGGATTAGTTTCCCACAAGGCCCAAACACGAGATCCAAATCCAAGCAAGTAAAGTCAAACCTCAACTTATTTGTTCAAGACTTTATCACAAAAAAAAAACGAGAAGAAGAGTTGAAGCTTCAAGATAATGGATTTTGGAGCGAGGATGAATTAGAAGGGATTAATTTTGTTTGTGGGCCTAAACTCTCAATCTATGATGACAAACCCATGTGGAGAATGTTAACAAGCTTAGGCATTTCGTATTGAGTTTGGGTCCTAGGTTTAATTTTTATTATACATGAACCCAGTATTGTATTTATTATCTCTTATTATTTTTTATTTTTTTATTATGAATTTTTTTATAATTATTAAGTATTTTAAGTTATTTAGGAGTTTTATGTTAACAAAAAAGTTTTGTTTAAAATTACTTCTTGTTTAGATTAATTAGAGTTTTAGTAGACTTTAGAATTTTATTTGGATGTACTTTGCTATCCTATATAAAGGCTTCTTAATTGTTCATTAAGCTGACAATTGTTTTTATTAATAAAGTTTTCAACTCTAGGAGTTTGTTTCTTGTGCAAGATTTCTTTCTTATGGTTTTTACAAGTAGTTTTCTTATCGATTTTCTTCAATGAGTCGTGGGAATCCATTCTTCACCCTTCAATTTGCCAAGGATTATTTCTTAAAGTGTTGATTAGAGTCATTAATTGAGTTTTTTGGGATTTATATCTCAAAGGGTTCAATTGGATATTTATCCTTCTATCCATCATAACCATCGGTTTATTCAATCCATCTTCCACTTTTAAATTCCATCTATTTATTTATTTTTATATTTTTATTTTTATTTTTATTTGTTCTCAAATTTCTTTTTTTACTGTTTTTGACTTCTTTGTTACTAAATTTGTTTATTTCTTTTTTTCAAATTAGATCCAAATCTTTCTTTTTTGAGTCGAACAACTTGAATTTGATCCTTCTTCTGCTTCCTCCTTTCATTCCGTTTCATTTGGTATCAGATTCAGACATTTTAGGTGTTCTTTATGCTCTTATAAACTTATTTCTAACAAACAATCTTAAAACAAGTTTTTTTTCTTTTTACCCAAAAAGTTTTCAAAAAAAATATTTTTTAGTGGGTAAATATTTTTCATACGATCTAAAATTTTACATGTTGTTTCTTGACACAATTTTAGAATATAAAAAAATATTTCCCACAAAAAAAGTGATAAAAAATACAAAAAGAAAAAAGAAAAGGAAAAAAAAAGAAAATATTCTGTGGGTTGAATTTTGTGTCGAAATTTTTCATATTAGATCTACATTATTTGAAGAGACTCTAGTTTAAATTACGTGATTTTTGGAAATTGGGAACACCTCGAACGAAAAAAATTCAAGTTATTTTCCATTATTTCGGGTTTTAGGTTGGGTAGTTTATTTTCTTTGATTCTAGCATTAGGTTTTCTTTTGTTTTAACTTTTATTTATTCTATTATGCATTCTAACACATTTTCGTTTATTGTGTTAATAGGTACGAAAAGAGTTACCTCTCCTTTCTTCGCGCAACTTACTTCTTTTGGAGTCGAGTTTTTCTTTGGCTTCTTAGAGCCTTGGTTCAACTTTGTTAGAGGGTGATCCAAAATCTTTTTGAATATTGTTGAGTTTGATTACGCTTTAAAAGTTACAAGCGAGAAAATCTTAATTTCTTTTATGTCTCTTAGAGTTTTTTTTTATTGCCAATGTATAACGATGATGTTTAATTTTCTTTGATTATTTTTTTCTGAGTGTTTTTTATTTTAGCCTCTAATAGTGGTGCGTACACGTAGTAAGGACGAGGAGCATGATCTATCCATAGTTACCATGGACCAACTTACAATAATACTTGACAAACTTTGACAAGAATTCAAAAAGGCACAATAACACTTGGAAAATAAGTTCATCACATTGGAAGCTCAAGTCCTTCATCACAAAGCAATCCAACAAAATTTCAGTCAAACTTTAGCTCGAATGGAAACTAACAATGATGATGATGATGAGCAACATCTTCACCATGATGATAAGACTAATGATTATGATTATGGTTATGAGCCACGACAGTCTTCTGGACGTATTAAACGTAGCTTGCATACTCGTAATGTAACCTCCTGTACTAGTTCTCATAGCTACTTTTCTGTGAATAAACCAAAATTTAGTGTTCCACCATTTAATGGAAAGTATGATGCTGACGCCAATTGTGATTAGGAGAATAAATTTGAGTTGTTTGAATATTACAAATGTTTAGAGGAAGAGAAGGTTCCATTATCTACCTTGGAATTCTCTGACTATGCTTTAAGTTGGTGGACTCAATTACTATGATCCTAACGAATTAAGATAGATCCATTGACTCGTGGGATGATTTAAATTGAATCGTGCGAAAACGGTATGTACCACCTCATTACTACAGGGACAACAAACAGAAGCTTCAAAATCTTGTTCAAGGTAATAAATCTGTGATGGAATATTTTAATGCAATGGAGATTTTGATGCACAAGCTAATAAGGATGAGAAGGAGGAAGATACTATAGCTCAATTTGTAAATGGGTTGAATGAAAATATCACTAAGATTTTAGATCTTCAATCTTTTATTTGATTTGGACGAAGTGGTTCAAAAAGCTTGTACAATTGAAGAATGATTGAAACGAAAATCTAAGAATTGTTCATGGGGTCGTGCGTCTAATTAGAGTACATCGGCCTCTACCTTTCAGGGCTCGAAATTCATTCCACCACAAGTGAATCATCTACACTCCATTTAAAGACGAACCTAAGCGACTTAGTTGGAAAGATGGGGCACCACCTAAAAGTACTTCTTCTATTGTACAGGTACCTTCTAGTACTTCTTCTAAACCTATTTCGAATCATTATCATGATGTTAAATGCTACAAATGTAATGAAAACAGACATTATGATCATGATTGTCCCAATAAAAGGGTAATGTTGATAAGTAATGATGGTACCCTTATTTCTAATTCTGAGAATGACAATTTAAATGCTACTAATGTTGTTTGTGACTATGCTGATAAGGAAGAATATGAAGAGGTTTTGGAACCTCCTACTAATGGGGAGGATTTGCTTCAGTCTCATAGTCTTGTTGTGCAACAATCCGTTAGTATTCAAGTAAAGGACGATTCTGACGAAGTGCAACAGACTAACATATTCCACTCAAGGTGCTTGATTCAAGCAAAGTTGTGTTCTCTTATTGTTGATAGTGGTAGTTGTGCCAATGTAATGAGTAGTTTTTTAATTGATACTATATCTTTACCTTTTTAAAGACACCCTAAGTCATATCACTTACAATGGCTTAATGAAGGTTCAAAAGTTAAGTTAGTTAAACAGTCCTTAATTGCACTCAAAATTGGGAATTATTCTGACGAGATTTGGTGTGATGTGGTTCTCATGCATGCTGCCATTTGCTTCTTGGTAGACCATGGCAATATGATCATGATGTGGTGCACCATGGCAAATTGAATCATTACTCCCTTGCGTTTAAAGGGAAGAAATTTACTTTGGACTTTTTGGATCCAAAAGACGTACACAATGATCAACTCAATATGGAAAAGTTTTGCGAGAGGGTTATAGGGAAGAAAGATATAATTGAAATGATAGAGAGAAAAAAGACCATTAGTGATAAAATTCAAAATACAAATGACCCAATGGTGAGTGAACCCTCTAATGGTAAAAACAAAGTGTGAAATTTATTTGCAAGTAAAAAAGATGTGAGGAGAGCCCTATATCACAAACAACCATGTATCCTTGTGAGGGTTAGGCAAAATTATTTATATTTAGCTAACCTTAACGATTTTTTGCTTAGTGTCTTTACATCTCCTTTGTAGGATTATGAGGATGTTTTCAATGAGGCACCTGAAGGTTTACCACCTCTGCGAGGCATAGAGCACCAAACTGACTTAGTACACGATGCAACCATTCCAAACTATCCAACTTACCATGGCAAACTAGCGGCAACAAAGGAGTTACAAAGGCAAGTGGAAGAGCTATTACAAAAGGGGTACATTAGAGAAAGTTTGAGCCCTTATGCCATCCTTATCCTATTGGTGCCTAAGAAGGATGGTTTATTCTGAATGTGTGTTGATTGTCACCTAATCAGCAAAATAATGGTAAAGTATAGACATCCAATCCCTAGACTTGATGACATGCTTGATGAGTTACATGATTCAACATTTTTTTACTAAAATTGATTTAAAAAGTGGTTATTACCAAATTCACATCAAGGAAGGGGACAAATGCAAAACAGTCTTTAAAACTAAGTTTGGATTACATGAGTGGCTTGTTATCCTTTTGGTTTAACTAATGCACCTAGTACTTTCATGAGATTAATGAATCATGTTTTAGGGCCTTATTTGGGTAAATTTGTGGTAGTATATTTTGATGATATTCTGATTTATTCAACTTTTTTAGATGATCATGTTTTCCATGTTAAATCTGTTTTGGACATTCTGAGAATTGAAAAGTTATTCGTCAACCTTGATAAATGCACTTTTTGTTGTGATAAACTAATATTTTTAGGTTTTATAATAAGTGCTCAAGGTATTTATGTCGATAAGGAAAAAGTAAAGGCAATTAGGGAGTTGCCCACTCCTAAATCAATTATTGATGTGAGATCTTTCAATGGTTTAATAAAATTTTATAGAGTTTTTGTGAAAGATTTCTCCACTATTGCCGCCCATTAACTGCAATTATTAAAAAGTCCGTGGGTTTGACATGGGAAGAAGCTCAGGAAAAGGCTTTTCAAGCCTTAAAGGATAAATTATGTTCTGTTTCGATTCTTAAATTACCTAATTTTCCTAATACTTTTAAACTTGAATATGATGTTTTAGGTATTGGAATTGATGTCATGTTGATGCAAGAAAAAGGGTCAATCGCATATTTCAGTGAAAAACTGAATGGGGCGCAATTAAACTACTCAATTTACGACAAGTAGTTGCTTGCATTAGTTCGAGCTCTACAAGTTTGGCAACATTACTTGTTGCCAGATGAGTTCATTAACCATACGAATCATTAATCCCTACAGATCATTAATCCCTAAAATGGTTACAGGGACAAGGTAAGTTGAGAAAGAGACATGCTCGATGGGTAGAATTCATAGAGACATTCTCATATGTAATTAAATACAAAACGTGTAGAGAAAATGTAGTTTTTGATGCCTTATCTCGTAGATATTCTTTGATAACTACATTAAATGCTAAAGTCTTAGTGTTTGATCATATAAAAGATTTATACATAAATGATTTTGATTTTGCAAATATTTTTTTCCAATTGTGGGAATGGTGCCTTTAACAAGTTTTATCTTGTAGATAGGTTTCTTTTTCGCCTAAACAGGTTATGTGTTCCACAATGTTCCATGAAAAAGTTATTAATTCGAGAGGTACATAATAGAGGCTGAATGGAACACTTTGGTGTCACCAAAACACTAGATACCTACGAGAATATTTTTATTGGTCGCACATGAAGAAAGACGATGAAAAGGTACGTTCTAAATGTATTTCTTCTAAATAAGCAAAATCAAAGGTAATACATCATGGGCTCTATACTCCTTTGTCGATTCCTTCTTCACCATGGGTAGACTTATCCATGGATTTCATTCTTTGTCTGCCACAAACTAAAAGGGGTCGAGGTACTATCTTTGTTGTTGTCGATAGGTTTTCAAAAATGACTCTGTAACGCCCTAAAATCCTGAAACTCTAAATTTCTGTGCACTGAAGTTGGTCTGTACAAGTAGCACTTAGAATATTAACTTTAAGGTATTACCAAGGTTATTTGAAGTCTTAGGGATAGGGAAGACCATAAGGAAAAATTTAATTTTTTCCTTTGTAGGTCCTAGTCTCAGGTATTAGGCCTCTTAAGCAGATTAAGGGGAAAATAGGACACAAATGGGCTTATGGTCTAGTGGCAAGGTGGCGTCACTTGGGGAGCTACAAGGTGGCGTCACTATCAAGTGAAGAGGTCCAAGGTTTGAGGCTTAAGAGTGGTAAATTGAGGGGTTTTATTTTTGCACATGGAAGAAAGGTAGTGGCACTAGAGTGGACTCTGGAAGGGAGTGTTCAGGAGAGAAATTTAAGGTAAAGATAAGAGAGAAAAGATAGGGGATTGAGGTGTAGATGTGTTGGTGCCGAATTGGACTCTGGGAGAAAGGTGGTTTCAGCTTTGGCTATAAAAGGGGGTGCCGAATTCATTAGAAGGGTTCTTGGAGTTTCCATTTTTCTTTCTTTTCTTACCCTTATCTTTTTTTCCATTGTCGAATACCATCATCCCTATTTGCCGAAATCCCTGTTTGTACTGATTCTTTGTTGTCTTTCCTCCATCACAAATCTGTTGATCAAGTAATTAAAAGGTGGATCTTGTTCAGTAGCTATCTAGGCTGCAAGATCAAAGGATAAGTACTTAGTCAACCTCCTTAGTGTGTTTTGTTAAAAGCTGAAGGGCTATCTAATTTCTCCTTGCCATTAACCTTGTATTAACAAGGGTAAGGTTCAAAGATCGCAAGCGTGGTAAGGATCGTTAGCAAGTGGTAAGTGTACTCGTCTCAATTGTGGTTTAGTGAATGGCCGAATGTAAGTATGGCTTGTAGAGGTGACTTGTGTGGAATATGAGTCACTCGATATTTGATAATATTTGTGTGGGTGCAAATCTACGTGAATAGTAGCTAAGGAAGGGCTACTAAAACCGGTGGCACACGATAAGGTTATGGTAAGGTTTCAGTTTTTAGGTAAATACTGTGGTTAAGTGTGTATTGATTTGGGATTGGTATTGGTTGTAGGTTCAAGGCTGAGGATAGAATAGCACATCGCATTAACCAGGTGTGTACATACACTTCACACACGACAAATCGGCAAAAGCTGAAATCCCGAAATACAGAAATGTCGAAAAAGCGTAAAAGCTGAAAGGTTGGCGTCGGCAACCACATGAGCGTGTGAACATTCGTGTGAGGACACCAGTACGATTATCGGGGCCAAGAGAGCAATCTTTTGGGCTCGAGCCACTATTTGGCCAATCGGGCCAAGAAGGGCTAAATGGGCCTGCCGAGCTCGTGGGCCCAAATCGGTAGGAAGTGATATGTGAAAATTGAATGATGGATCGATATGGTTGTGTGGTTTGAATAAGATTGGGACTAATGGGCTATATAAACATGATGGGGTTTAAAGGGTTGTGTGGACATAAATAGGCCTTATGGGGTTTTAGAAATGCATGCTAGGGTTTTAATGGACTCTAGGCCTAGTTTTGATAAATTCTTCAATAGCATAAAACTTAAGTTAATAATCAAACATGTCTGTGGACAAGTCGCTAGGTTAGAGTGTGGCAATGGATATATGCATGTCTAGGATTGGATCTAGGGAGAGCTTGGTACTTAAGCGGTCCTAGTGACCCACCTCCTCTTCTCTAGGATCCTACCTGGTGCATAGTGTCTGTTCACTTTAGCCGCAAGGACTTGTTAATGGGTCAAAGTTCATAATTAAAACCCGAAAGGGACCAAAATCACCCTGATTTGCAAAATTACCAAAATACCTTGATTTACAAAATTACCAAAATACCCTTAATTTACAAAATTACCAAAATACCCCTGTAAGGTAGATTTACGGAAATACCCCTAGGTAGTGAAATGACTAAAACACCCCTAGGTGCTTAATGTGTGAAAATGTGTATGTTGTATTCATGAGATATATGTTGCACTTGGGTGGTGTGATGATATGGAGGAAGATATGTGAGGATTGCATAGTCGCTTGACGACCGTGGATCCACCGGTGGCTTTAAGCCCATTATATGCTTAGCAGCCTTGCTGCAACGTTTGAGTAGTGCCGCTGTTGGTGCTACCTTTGGAGTGTAAAGATGGGTGGGTTGGTATTTATATCCCTACAGGAGTGTAGGGTTGGAAGGGAAATGGAGTGCAGGGTTGGATTTGGGATGGGAACATTGCATTCATGTGATACTGATGTGATATGAGGTCATTGTGGGCTAAGACCCAAGACCACCTTTTTTGATAGGGCTTAGGCCCAATATGATAATTGGTTATTGGATTACCAAGGGTCGTACACACTGAGTTTTGAAACTCACACCCTTTTATTAAATGTTTCAAGTGACCCTCTGTAGATGGCTCGACTTGGGAGAGGGCTCGAAGATGGCCACATTGCAAGTTACTTAGAATTTTTTGCTTATTTGATTTCGAATGGCTTATTGTTAATTATTTTGTTTGTAATAAGGCCTTGTATCTCCAATTTGATTTTACATTTGAGTTTCCTTATGTTTTCAACTGTTTAATTGTTAAACTTGAATAAATTTCTAAAGTTTAAACATGGTTTTCGAAATACCTATAATATGTGGGCATTTTCTTAAAATATGGGCTTTTATCATTACTTAACAAGTTGCACGGATTTTGGGTTTCTAAGCTCTAAACCTAAGTTTTAAATAAGCGAAGTTGTTTTGAATTATTCCTTTGTTGTGACATCACCGGATTCGGCCATAACGCCTGGGCCGAGTCTGGGGGTGTTACATTTAGTGGTATCAGAGCCTAATTACAAAGCTCGAGCTGTGAAATAAGCCTTAAATTTTGGGTTTTTAAAACAAGTAGATTAAAAAGTTTTTGCAGGATTCTTGAAGTGTGGTTCACCGAGCCCTCGACGTCGAGCCTAGTAAGTTTTTCTGTTATTACACTTGCTTAAATTACTAAACTATTTTTAGATATTGGGCTACTGTAAACAATTGGGTTTTAAAGACTAAAGCCCGTAGGAAACTTAAGCCTGTAGTAGATTTACGTCTGCGAAACAATTTTTAAATTGTTACTTGCATAAGACATGCGCTTTAAACAGTGGAACTACGAACTAATTTCATAAAAAATTCTAATCCAGAAATACGCACACAACGATGAGCGCTAGAAGAGGTGCAAGAGGCCACGAAAGAGGCCGTGGAAGTGTTAGGGTAGGGTCGTCGGCGTTGGGCCATATGCCCAATGTTGGAGTAGAGGAGGCTCCAGCCTCACCAGTAGCTGAAACGGGACCATATGAGCGGACTGCTGCTATAGAAGATGCAGTATCGCAGACCATGTTAAGGATTTTGGAAATTGTCGTTGTGCCCAATAATGGTACAGGAAGTCGTAGGTCGATCGCGGAGCGACTTCGAGCAAATGGAGTAGAGATTTTCAAAGGAATAGTTGGGGAAGAGGTCGTGGAAGTGTTAGGGCAGGGTCGTCGGCGTTGGGCCATATACCCAACGTTAGAGTAGAGGAGGCTCCGGCCTCACCAGTAGTTAAAATGGGACCATATGAACAGGCTGCTACTACAGAAGATGCAGTATCCCAGACCATGTTAAGGATTTTGGAAAGGGTCGTTGGGCCCAATAATGGTACAGGAAGTCGTAGGTCTATCGCGGAGCGACTCCGAGCTAATGGGGCAGAGATTTTCAAAGGAATAGCTGGGGTGGCCCCAAATGTGATGGAGTACTGGTTGGAAGCTACGGAAAGAGTAATAGATGACTTGGATTTCACGGTGGAACAAAAGTTGAAAGGGGTGATATCCTTACTTAGGGAGGAAGCTTATCAGTGGTGGTTGACCATAAAGAAGGGCAACCAACCGAAGCAGATCGCCTGGGAGTTCTTCAAATCAACATTCTAGGGGAAGTACATTGGAACGAGCTATGTGGACACCCAAAGGAAGGAGTTTTTAAGTTTGACTCAGGGAGATAAATCGGTAGCAGAGTATAAGGCTGATTTTCTGCGCCTTAGTCGATATGCCAAAGGAATAGTCGCAATAGAGTATGAGAGATGCGTACGGTTCGAGGATGGGTTAAGAGATAACCTTAGGGTACTTATAGCTCCACAGAGGGAGTGGGACTTTGCGGTCTTGGTGGAGAAAGCAAAGATAGCGGAGGAAGTAAAGCGCACGAAGCGCCTCAACAGAGAGAAGGAGAAGGGCAAGAATAATCAGAACGTGGAAGCTCTAAGGGTTGGACAGAAGCCTACGAGGAGGGCCAAATTGAATGGGCCGGTTAGAGCTGGGGCACTGTTACTGCTGCTAATACCGGGATACCACCTTGTGCTATGTGTGGAAAAGGGCATACGAGCGAATGTTGGAGAAGAATAGAAGCTTGTTTGAGCTACAGATCTATGGAACATAAGATTAAAGAGGGCCTGAGAAGGCCAGATCAGGTGTGAGCTGATGGTAGAGGTAATTTTCAGCCACAAAGGGGTGGTCAACAACCACCAAGGGGTCGTGGACAAGCCAGAGGCGATAATGGCAATGGACGTAGACGTGGAGCATCGGATAGAGGTGCAGGTCATACTGAGGCGAGGCAGCTAGCTTTGGTCTATGCTGCTCGTCACAGAGGTGAAGGAGAGGCACCAGATGTGATAATGGGTACGTTACTTATTCGTGAGTTACCTTATATTAGGCTAATTGATGTGGAGTCAACACATTCGTACATTGCATGTAATAAGGCTGAAACTGTAGGGGATGAGTTTGAAACCATTGCGAATGAAATGACTGTGTTAAGTCCTTTAGGGTAGTCGGTGAAAGTGAGTAAGTTGTTTAGGAATGTACCATTGGTAGTTCAAGGAGTTGCTTTCTTAGCAGACTTGATGGAGTTACCATTTGGTGAGTTCGACCTCATCTTAGGCATGGATTGGTTGACGAGGCACTAGACAACTTTAGATTGTGCTGTGAAGCGGATGGTGTTAAGAATTGTGGAAGGTGATGAAGTAGTAGTGATCAGGGAACGACGTGATTACTTGTTGAACGTGATTTCGGCTTTAAGGATAGAGAAGTTGGTGAGGAAGGGCTGTGAAGCTTACTTAGCCTATATTAGTGATTTGGAATCTAAGAGTTCTACTGTTAAGGATTTGATAGTAGTAAAAGAATTCCCTGATGTTTTTTTCGGAGGAATTGCCTGGGTTACCTCCCAATAGAGAGGTGGAGTTTGGAATAGAATTGTTACTAGGTACGGCTCCAGTGTCCATCGCACCTTATAGGATGGCACTGAAGGAGCTGGTGGAGTTGAAGGCCCAACTTCAGGAGTTATTAGATCGCGGATTTATTAAACCAAGTGTGTCTCCATAGGGAGCACCGGTATTATTCGTGAAGAAGAAGGATGGGTCCATGAGGATGTGCATCGATTATCAGCAGTTAAACAAGTTAACCATTAAGAATAAGTATCCTCTGCCTAGGATAGATGACCTTTTTGATTAATTTAAGGGAGCCTCAATTTTCTCGAAGATTGACTTGCATTCAGGGTACCATCAACTGATGGTTAAGGAAGCAGATGTGTATAAGATAGCTTTCAGAACTCGTTATGGACATTACGAGTTTTTGGTGATGCCTTTTGGGCCTAACGAACGTACCTGCTACTTTTATGGATCTTATGAACCGGGTCTTTCAACCGTATCTAGACCAGTTCATAGTAGTGTTCATAGATGACATCTTAGTATACTCGAGAACGAAGGATGATCATGATGCACACTTAAGGACTGTGTTGCAGCTTTTAAGGGAGAGGCAACTTTATGCTAAGTTTAGTAAGGTTAAGGGAAGTCACTTTCTTAGGGCATGTGGTCTCAGCTGAGGGGATTAGAGTTGATCCTCGAAAGGTGGAAGCAGTCTTGGGTTGGAAACGACCTAAGACGGTTTCAGAAATTCAGAGTTTTCTAGGCCTGGCAGGGTATTATAAACAGTTTGTTGAAGGGTTCTCCTTAATCGCTACACCTTTGACTAAGCTGCTACAGAAAGGGGTGTTGTTTGTGTGGACTGATAAACAGCAAGAAAGCTTTGAGAAGCTTAAGAAGGTTTTAACGGAGGCCCCTATTTTGATTCAGCCAGAGCCTGGAAAGGAGTTTACGCTTTATAGCGATGCATCCCACGTGGGCTTAGGCTGTGTTTTGATGCAAAGAAGGAAAGGTGGTTGTATATGCGTCACGCCAGCTTAAGACTCATGAAAGAAATTACCCAACCCACGATTTGGAGTTGGCAGCGTAGTATTCGCACTTAAGATTTGGAGGCATCATTTGTACGGGGAGAAGTGCACCATCTATACGGATCACAAGAGTCTGAAGTACCTTTTAACTCAAAAGGAGTTGAATTTGAGACAGCGCAGATGCATTGAGCTGTTAAAGGATTATGATTGTATGATCGAATATCACCCGGGCAAAGCAAATATGGTGGCTGATGCGCTAAGCCGTTGGGCTATATTAGACTTGAGGGCGATGTTTGCTCGATTGAGTTTGTATGACGACGGGAGTTTGTTAGCCGAGTTGCAAGTGAAGCCACTGTGGGTTGAACAGATTAAAGTTAAGCAGTTATTGGATGAAACTCTAGGTTCTCGATTCAAGCAAATTGAGAATGGATTTTGGGTTAAATAGTGGCAGGTTGTTGTGTTTCCGTGGTAGAATTTGTGTGCCAAGGGCGAAGAGCTAAGGAAGTCTATACTACGGGAAGCGCACAGTAGTTCCTATGCTATGCACCTCGGAGGTAACAAGATGTATCAGGACTTACGAGAGCTTTATTGGTGGCCGGGATTGAAACACAAGGTTACGGAGTTTGTGGGCAAATGTTTAGTATGTCAGCAAGTGAAAGCGGAACATCAACTACCATCAGGGTTCCTCCAGCCGACTAAGATTCCACTATGGAAGTGGGAGCGGGTTACTATGGGTTTTGTTAGTAGGATACCCTTGACGCCTGCTAAGAAGGACTCTGTGTGGGTTATTGTTGATCGATTAACTATGTCTGCCTATTTTATACTGGTCCGCACCAAGTACTCATTACAGAAGTTGGCAAGGTTGTATGTGGCGGAGATCGTGAGATTGCATAGGGACTTTCATTTTACGTCTCGCTTTTGGAAGAAGCTCCATGAAGCACTGGGTACGAGGTTGGATTTTAGTACAGCATTTCACCCTCAGACTAATAGTCAGTCAGAGAGGGTAATTCAAGTTTTAGAGGATATGCTAGGAGGGTGTGTAATTAAGTTTCGAGGTAGGTGAGAGGATTACTTGCCGTTAGCTGAATTTGCGTATAACAATAGTTATCAGGCAAGTATTGGAATGGCACCATATGAAGATCTATATGGGCGAAGATGTCATCCTCTGACTTGTTGTACCGAGTTGGGTGAGTGGCGAGTATTGGGTCCGGAGTTGGTAACAGACATCGAAGATAAGGTAAAGTTGATTTGGGATCATTTGAAGGAGGCGGCAGATAGGCAGAAGTCATATGCTGACCTCAAATGGAGAGAGATTGAGTATGCGATAGGGGACTTGATTTTTCTGAAGGTTTCCTCTTGGAAGATGGTGTTAAGGTTTGGTCGAAAGGGCAAGTTAAGCCCTAGATTCATTAGGCTATACCGGGTGTTGAAGCGAATTGGGCTAGTTGCCTAACAGCTGGAATTGCCTTCTGAACTGAGCCAAATACACGATGTGTTCCATGTATCAATGCTAAGGCGTTATCGCTCAGACCCTACTCACATCGTGTCAGTCAAGGAGATTGAGGTTAGACCAGACTTAACTTTTGAAGAGGAGCCAGTTCAAGTAATTGATCAAGATGTTAAGGTGCTAAGAAGGAAGTTTGTCCATTTGGTCAAAGTGCTTTAGCGTAACCATAATGCCGAGGAGGCTACTTGGGAATCTAAGGAGGCAATGCGACAACAATATCCTCACTTGTTTCAATCAAGTAAATTTCGAAGCCGAATTTTTTTAGTGGGGTAGAATTGTAACGCCCCACAATCCTGAAACTCTAAATGCACTGAAGTTGGTCTTTACAAGTAGCACTTAGAATATTAACTTTAAGGTATTACTAGGGTTATTTGAAGTCTTAGGGATAGGGAAGACCATAGGGAAAATTTTAATTTTTACCTTAGTGGACCCTAGTCTCAGGTATTAGGCCTCTTAAGCAGATTAAGGGGAAAATAGGACACAAATGGGCTTGTGGTCCAGTGGCAAGGTGGCGTCACTTGGGGAGCTACAAGGTGGCATTACTATCAGGTGAAGAGGTCCAAGGTTCGAGGCTTAAGAGTGGTAAATTGAGGGGTTTTATTTTTGCACATGGAAGAAAGGTAGTGGGGCTAGAGTGGACTCTGGAAGGGTGTGTTCAGGAGAGAAATTTAAGGTAAAGATAAGAGAGAAAAGATAGAGGATTGATGTGTGGATGTGTTGGTGTCGAATTAGACTCTGGGGGAAAGGTGGTTTCGGCTTTGGCTATAAAAGGGGGTGCCGAATTCATTAGAAGGGTTCTTTAAGTTTCCATCTGTCTTTCTTTTCTTCCCCTCATCTTTTTTTTCCATTGTCGAATACCATCATCCCTATTTGCCGAAATCCCTGTTTGTGCCGATTCTTTGTTGTCTTTCCTCCATCACAAATCTGTTGATCAAGTGATTCAAAGCCGAATCTTGTTCAGTAGCTATCAAGGCCGCAGGATCAAAGGGTAAGTACTCAGTCAACCTCCTTAGTGTGTTTTGTTAAAAGCCGAAGGGCTATCTAATTTCTCCTTGCCGTTAACCTTGTGTTAACAAGAGTAGGGTTCAAAGATCGCAAGCGTGGTAAGGATCGTTAGCAAGTGGTAAGTGTACTCGTCTCAGTTGTGGTTTAGTGAATGGCCAAATGTAAGTATGGCTTGTAGAGGTGACTTGTATGGAATATGAGTCACTCGATCTTTGATAATATTTCTGTGGGTGCAGATCTATGTCAATAGTAGCTAAGGAAGGGCTACTAAAATCGGTGGCACACGGTAAGGTTATGGTAAGGTTTCGATTTTTAGGTAAGTACTGTGGTTAAGTGTGTATTGATTCGGGATTGGTATTGGTTGTAGGTTCAAGGCTGAGGATAGGGTAGCACATCACATTAACCAGGTGTTTACGTACACTTGACACACAACAAATTGGAAAATGCCAAAATCCCAAAAAGTCGAAATGCTAAAAAAGCCGAAAAGCCGAAAGGTTGGCGCGGTAACTACACGAGCGTGCGAACATTCGTGTGTGGACACCAATACGATTATCGGGGCCAAGAGAGCGATCTTTTGGGCTCGGGCCACTATTTGACTGATCGGGCCAAGAAGGGCTAAATGGGCCTACCGAGCTCATGGGCCCAAATCGGTAGGAAGTGATATGTGAAAATTGAATGATGGATCGATATGGTTGTGTGGTTTGAATAAGATTGGGCCTAATGGGCTATATAAAGATGATGGGGTTTAAAGGGTTATGTGGACATGAATAGGCCTTATGGGGTTTTAGAAATGCATGCTAGGGTTTTTAATGGACTCTAGGCCTAGTTTTGATAAATTCTTAAATAGTATAAAACTTAAGTTAATAATTAAACATGTCTGTGGACAAGTCGCTAGGTTAGAGTGTGGCAATGGATATATGCATGTCTAGGATTGGATCTAAGGAGAGCTTGGCACTTAAGCGGTCCTAGTGTAACACCCCAAACCTGGCTTCGAAGTTAGGCCCGAGTCCAGAATGTCACATTAAAGGCAAACTTCAAAATGATTTTACCATTTAACAATTTAAGGCCCAAAAGCCCAAAACCCTTGTATTTTGTTAAGTTACGTTGAAAAGCCCATATTTTAGAAAACATTCATAGGTTAAGTTATTTCAAAAACCATGTTAACTTTAGAAATTTTATGAAATTTATTAAGCAGATAGTTGAAACAATAATAATAAAACCCAAAATCTAAAGTCAATTAGGATTACATGGCCTTATTACAATCCAATGAAAAAAACAAAGTATTTAAAATAAATTCATTTCAACAAAATAAAACATTTGATCAGCTTGTAGTGTGGCCATCTCCGAGTCCTCTCCCACGTCGAGCCGTTTATTCAGGATCGCCTGAAACATTAAATAAAAGGGTGTAAGTTTCGAAACTCAGTGTGTACAACCCTTGGCAATCAAATCACATACAAATATTCACATTGGGCCTAAGCCCTATCAAAATCGGTGGTCTTGGGCCTTAGCCCACAATGACTTTATATCATATCGTATCGTATCGTATCGTATCGTATACAAACAAGATAATGCAAAACCCTCCCCAAAAATCCATCCGCTACACACACCATTTCCCTTCCAACCATATCACACTTGTGGGGATTTCTAAATCAACCCACCCATCCTTTACACACCAAAGGTAGCCCGGTTGCAATACTACCTAACGTTGCAGCAAAGCTGCTAATCATATAATGGGCTTAAAGCCTCCGGTGGATCCATGATTGTTAAGTGACTATGCGACCCTCAAATCTTCCTCCGTACCATAATTCCCACCCATATGCATCCTAAGCAGAATATCATATGAATGTATCAAACACATGAGTAACATCCACAAACTCATATTCGTCACATAGGGGTATTTTCGTTATTTCACTACCCAGGGGTATATTCGTAATTCTACCCTACAGGGGTATTTTGGTAATTTGGCAAGATAGGGGTATCTTGGTAATTTTTGCAAAACAAGGGTGTTTTGGTAATTTGTAAAACAGGGGTATTCTGGTAATTTTCAAAATCAGGGTATTCTGGTAATTTTACAAATCTAAAGGTATTTTAGTAATTTACAAATCTAGGGGTATTTTAGTAATTTACAAATCTAAGGGTATTTTAGTAATTTACAAATCTAGGGGTATTTCAGTAATTTACAAATCTAAGGGTATTTTAGTAATTTACAAATCTAGGGGTATTTTAGTAATTTTACAAATTTAAGGGTATTTGGTCCCTCTCGAGTTTTAGTTATGAACTTTGGCCCATCAACAACTCCTCGCGACTAAAGTGAATAGACACTACGCACTAGGTAGGATTCCAGAGAATAGGAGATGGGCCACTAGGACCGCTTAAGTACCAAGCTCTCCCTAGATCCACTCCTAGACATGTGTATGCCCGTTGCCACACCCTAACCCAGCAACTTGTTCACGGACATGGTTAATTAGATTAAGTCTTATGAAATTTTAGAGTTGTTTAAACTAGGCCTAAAGTTCATAAACCCTAGCATACTTGCCTATCCCCATAAAGCCCATCAAACCCAAATTACATCCTTACGGCCCACTAGGCCTAAATTACATCTTATGGCCTGTTAGGCCCAAAACAATTCCAAATCATGTATTGTGCTTGACAGACTCAATTCATTCGCCAAACCAAACAAACTCATCAAACCTAGCCTTAGGGCCCACCGGGCCCATTTAGCCACTTTCGACTTTTTAACTTTTCAGCATTGCCGATATCGTGTGTGTAGTGTTTGTACACACCTGGTAACCTCGCGTACTGCAAATCCCTTAGTCACAAACCTTCAATCGACATTACTAGCGATTAACCAAAGCTTTAACACATACTTATCAAAAATTGAAACCTCATCGTACCCTTACTGTGTGCCTCACATTCTAGTAGCCCTTCATTTGCTACTATTTGCGATTATCCTCTATATCTGCACTCAAACACCTATATCGTCAAAACCAAGTGACCCATATTGTACATAAGTTTAGATTCGGCCATTTACTAAACCATGACTGAGTCGAGAACACTTACCCCTTTGTTAGCAATCCTTACCTACCACGCTTGCG
The DNA here is from genome assembly GCA_025503065.1 of Gossypium bickii. NCBI lineage: Eukaryota > Viridiplantae > Streptophyta > Magnoliopsida > Malvales > Malvaceae > Gossypium > Gossypium bickii. Next base: position 46,585,842 of record CP106712.1, read on the forward strand.
ATTGTTGAGCCTTACCCTTGTTAATACAAGTTAACGACAAGGAGGGGTCAGATAGCCCTTCGGATTTTAACAAAATTCACTAAAAAGATCAACTAAGTATTTACCAAAATTCTCCTTTGATCCTACGGCTTAGATATCTACTGAACAAGATTCGGCTTCCAAACGTGACTAAGAGTAGATAACAATTGAATGAGGTGGAGGAACAACAACAAAGATTCGGCAAGAGTAGAGATTTGGCAAAGAAGGATGATAGTAATTTCGGCAATGAAGGGAATTTGGCTTTGTGAAAATTTGGCAAAAAGGGAGAAACAGTTTAGGGAGAATAAAGAAAAAGAAAATACGAAAACTCAGGAAGCCCTCACTGGAATTCGGCAACCCCTTTTTATAACCAAGGCCGAATCCTACCTTCTCTCCATAGTCCTATTCGCCCCCAACACTTCACCCTCCCCATCTCTTATCTTTTCCCTCTGATAATACCTTAATCTTATCTGAAATCTCCTCCACATCCATCAGTCCTGCTTGCTACAAACTCTCCACGGCAAGAGTACAAAACCAACACAACTCTTGCCGTCCACCTATGCAAAATAAAACACTCCAAAATACACTTCTCCTGCTCGACCCTTGGACCTCTTCAGCTTTCACACATGCCACCTCATAGCTCCCAAGTGAGCCACTTTCCACTGGACCACAAGCCCATTTGTGTCTTATTTCCTTTTAATCTACTTAAGAGGCCTAATGCCTGAGACTAAGGTCCACTAAAGCGAGAAAAATAAAATTTTCCCTATGGTCATCCCTATTTCTAAGACTTCAAATAATCCCGATAATACATTAAAATTAATATTCTATGTGCTACTCATATAAACCAACCTTAGTGCACAGAAATTTAAAGTTTTGGGATTTTGGGGCGTTACAACTTGGTTAGTGCTGTTCTCTTGTTCTCAGAAATTTTAAACGCTCCCATGCCTAAGGCCCAATAGGCCCAATTCTACTAGGCCGACCTCCTCTTCTCTGTGATCCTACCTAGTGCATAGTGTCTGTTCACTTTAGCCGCAAGGACTTGTTAATGGGCCAAAGTTCATAATTAAAACCCGAGAGAGACCAAAATACCCCTTATTTACAAAATTACCAAAATACCCCTAATCTGTAAAATTACCAAAATACCCCTAATTTGTAAAATTACCAAAATACCCTTGATTCGCAAAATTACTGAAATACCCCTATAGGGTAGATTTACAAAAATACCCCTAGGTAGTGAAATGACTAAAATACCCCTAGGTGCTTAATGTGTGAAAATGTGTATGTTGCATTCATGAGATATATGTTGCACTTGGGTGGGTGTGATGATACGAAGGAAGATATGTGAGGATCGCATAATCGCTTGACGACCGTGGATCCACCGGTGGCTTTAAGCCCATTATATGCTTAGCAGCCTTGCTGCAACGTTTGAGTAGTGCCGCTGTTGGTGCTACCTTTGGAGTGTAGGGATAGGTGGGTTGGTTTTTATATCCCTACAGGAGTGTAGGGTTGGATTTAGGATGGGAACATTACATTCATGTGATACGGATGTGATATGAGGTCATTGTGGGCTAAGACCAAAGACCACTGTTTTTGATAGAGCTTAGGCCCAATGTGATAATTGCATGTTGATTGGATTACCAAGGGTCGTACACACTGAGTTTCAAAACTCACACCCTTTTATTAGATGTTTCAGGTGACCCCTCAGTAGAGGACTCGACTTGGGAGAGGACTCGGAGATGGCCACACTACAAGTTACTTAGAAGTTTTTGCTTATTTGATTTCGAATGACTTATTGTTAATTATTTCGTTTGTAATAAGGCCTTGTATCTCCAATTTGATTTTACATTTGAGTTTCCTTATGTTTTTAACAGTTTAATTGTTAAACTTGAATAAATTTCTAAAGTTTAAACATGGTTTTCGAAATACCTATAACATGTGGGCGTTTTCTTAAAATATGGGCTTTTATCATTACTTAACAAGTTGCATGGATTTTGGGTTTCTAAGCTCTAAACTTAAGTTTTAAATAAGCGAAGTCGTTTTGAATTATTCCTTTAATGTGACATCACCGGATTCGGCCATAACGTTTGGGCCGGGTCTGGGGGTGTTACAGACTCACTTTATTCCGTGTCAAAAAATGGGTGATGCTATACATGTGGCTGACTTATTAGTTAGAGAAGTAGTGCGCCCACATGGGATACCTCGCACCATTGTATCTGATAGACATGTAAAGTTCCTAAGCCACTTTTAGAAAGTGTTGTGGGGTAAGATTGGTGCTAAATTATTATATTCTACATGTCACCCCCAAATCGATGGACAAACTAATGTAGTCAATCGAGTCTTAGGTGTATTACTACAAGCCGTTGTGGGTAAGAACCTTAAAAATTGGGAAGAATGTTTGCCATTTGTTGAATTTGCATATAATCGATCTATTCACTCTACAACTGGCTATTCCCTAGTTGAACTTGTTTATGGTTTAATCCACTAACTATACTTGATCTTATGTCATTGCCTATAGAAAACATTTCTAATTTAGATGAGGAGACAAAAGTTAAACTGGTGAAATCCATGTATGAGAAAGCAAGAAAAAAATCACCAAAATAAATGAAATGAATGCCAACAAAGCCAACAAGGGGCGCAAACAAATTATCTTTGAGCCTAGTGATTAGGTTTGGGTCCATATTAGACAAGAATGATTTCTGACTAAATGCAAGACGAAGTTAGACACACATGGTGATGGACCTTTTCAAGTACTCAAGCGCATTAACGACATTGCATATCAAATCGATCTTCCCGATGAGTATAACGGTAGTGCCACTTTTAATGTTGCTGACCTTTCTCCTTTTAATATTGCAGATTCGAGAACGAATCCTTTTGTGGAAGGGGGAATGATATGAACAGATTGGTCCAAAAAAAGGTCATAATAGAGATGGGATTAGTTTCCCTCAAGGCCCATCACGAGATCTAAATCAAATCAGCTAAAGTCAAACCTCAACTTATTTGTTCAAGACTTTATCACAAAAAAAAATTCGAGAAGAAGAGTTGAAACTTCAAGACGATGGGTTTTGGAGCGAGGATGAATTAGAAAGGCTAATTTTGTTTGTGGGCCTAAACTCTCAATCTATGATGATAAGCCCATGTGGAGAATGTTAGCAAGCTTAGGCGTTTCATTTCAAGGACACTAATCAATCGCACAAGCTTAGGCGTTTCTATTGGGTTCGGATCCTAGGCTTAATTTTTATTATACATGAGCCCAATATTGTATTTATTATCTCTTATTATTTTATTTTATTATTATGAATTTTTTTATAATTATTAAGTATTTTAAGTTATTTAGAAGTTTTATGTTAATAAGAAAGTTTTGTTTAAAACTACTTCTTTTTTAGACTAATTAGAGCGTTAGTATACTTTAAAGTTTTATTTGGATGTACTTAGCTAGCCTATATAAAGGCTTTTTCATTGTTCATTAAGCTGACAATTGTTTTCATTAATAAGTTTTCAACTCTAAAAGTTTGTTTCTTGAGCAAGATTTCTTTCATGTGGTTTTTAGTAGTTTTTTTCTCGATTTTCTTCAAGGAGTCGTAGGAATCCATTCTTCATCCTTCAATTTGCCAAGAATTATTTCTTAGAGTATTGATTAGAGCCATTAACTGAGTTTGTTGGGATTTATATCTCAAAAGGTTAAATTGGACATTTATCTTTCTTTCCATCATAACCATCGGTTTATTCAATCCATCTTCTACTTCTAAATTTCGTTTATTTATTTATTTTTATATTTTTATTTTCGTTTGTTATTTGTTCTCAAATTTCTTCTTTTACTATTTTTGACTTCTTTATTACTAAATTTGATTATTTCTTCTTCTTCTTTTTTTAGATCGAATCCAAATCTTTCCTTTTCGAGTCGAACAACTTAAATTCGGTCCTTCTTTCGCTTCCTTTCTTTTTGTATCACGACCTTAGGAAGTCTACCGAGCACCTCATAATTTATCTTGGATTAAACTACGAGGTTGAAAGATAAGTAGGTTTTCACCGATTAATTAATCAGTTAAAAGTCCAAAGGTAATAATTTATTGGTTATTAGCTAATTCACTAAAACCTGAGTTTTGAAGTTAATTAAAAGCACTAAAACAATTTAATCTTCTGTCTACTAATTGGGATTTCATTGTCTGTCAATTTCTTTTTAGTAATTTTATTTTATTTTATCACCTTAATTTTTATTCTTAATGATCGTAATATGATTTTTAGTGATTACTGTTTAAACCTGTTGTTGTAGAAGATAGTTTTAGATTTAGTCCATCCTCCCTTGGGCACGATCCTCAAAGTACTTCATGTACCCCGTTGTACAAGACTATATTACAATTTGAGCGGTATATTTGCTAACATTGTTGGTTTAAGTTAATATTTTTCTACTACAATATTTCTAGCCCAAACGTTCGCACGTTTGGCGGCGATCAATATGTCAAAAAAATTAATCTCAACACTATTTTTGGCAAATACTTAAGAAAATATAGCATGCAGTAAACTCAAAAAGTGTCAATACTACTCTCTTCTTCTTCTTTTTTATTTTAAATACCCACAAGAGTTTCCTTGTGATATATTTCAAAATTTTGCTAACACTAATATCTCACCATGCAACCCTAAATGATGGAAATTCAAGCATTGTACAAGAGGGGAATTGCTAACATCTCATGCATATTTTGGTATTTGTTACAATATTATGTATGTCTTAGATTTTCGGGTATTACTTTCGAGATTTTTAATACATTACATATTTTGTTTTTCCATATAAAATTGTGAAAGCTCTAACAAAATACCATCATTTCTTATGGGAATCAAATACCCTAAATCAAATAGCAAAATTTCTTATGCATACCAAAATCTCTAACCAAGAAGCAAATGATTTCTCACGGATACCAAAATACTAGCCAAATACAAAATTTTCTTTTCGATACACAAATGTTCTTTCGCACACCATCTCCAACCCAATTCCATATCTTCTATATGATACAAAACGTATACCAATAACTATATAGTTAGTAATATCTCTAACCATATACTAAAGTTTTTAACTAATACCTAATTTTCTAAGTAATAAAGTCATCATCATTTTCTTTCCTCACTTGAATTTGACAAAACAATTAATCCGAACACTTTGTTTTGGGCAAAAGCTTCTAAACATATAGCATGTATTAAATAAGTTTCAATACTGTTATCATTTTCTTTTCTTTTCTTTTTTTAAATTTTAAATCAACAATCACAAGAATTTTCTTATAATATTTTTCAAATTTTACAAAGCAAAATCTAATAATGTGATAAAAATATGGAAATCTAGTTATAGTAATGGAAATGAGTACGAATAAATCTGCCTAAAAGTCAAAATATTTTCAAGAGAAGAGTTGCTCACATCTCATGCATATTTTAGTATTCGTTGCAAAATTTTTGTAACACCCCCTAACCCGGCCCACGAGTCTTGACCGGATCTGGTTATGTCACTGCGGAAAACATCGAAAAATATTTTCGACTTAAGGTAAAACATTAAAATTTGTCGTCTTTTGAAAAATCATGTCTATTTGAAAATGTAAGTGAAACTTTACCTTATAAAATGTCCGAATTTAAATCTTAATTATACTTACATAATTTGAACAAATCAGTTGCTTGAACAAAATCATCTTTCCAAAGTAATTAAATTTTTGTCCAACCATAATTAAAAATAACACCAAAAATAATAAAAGAAAAGTAAGGCCCTTATTACAACCCAATATTAAGACAAAATACTTAATATTAAAAATTTCTCAAAATAATTAAAATAATCTCTTTCTGCATGGGCCACCTTGTGTCCTCTCCGAACCCGGTCCAATTCTACTCATCACCTGAAATGGTTAATAAAATAGGGTGAGTCCACCGACTCGATGCATAATCACAACACATATTTCTACACGTATGGGCTTGGCCCATTTCATACAATCCACGATCCATTCATGCACTCATGCATCACACCCCAATCCTAAAATCCATCCAAACACCTACCTCGCGGACTCCTGCCGGGTCGTGCTAACCCATCGATCACAACCGAGTGATCCCACATATCTTACCTTGGCGGACTGTTTGCTGCGCACAAGGCCGTGGCTGAGCCACCGATCACATCGTGATCCCTACAGTAATCCGTCTACGGTGATGCACTCAGCTATCAACCGCCGAGATGGGCACCAAGCCAACATCTCCCTTGATGATGCACACAGCAACTCATCAAGCGCTAATGTAGCCCGAAGCTAACATTAGACCACGTACATCAATGTGTACACCCCTCCTTCCTTGATCAACTCCGATCCACCTCCCATGCATGTATGTAAACATGTCAAATCATAGCATAAGAGTAGACATCACAGGTTAATTAACGCATCATATATATCATAAATAATTAATCATGAAAGACTTACTCACCTGATATCCAATTATGCAAAATAAGCATTCACCACTTAAGCCGTTATAATCGGCTATCACACATCATGCATACGTATAAATGTTAGCAAGCACATAACCAAGAAATAGTGCGATGATTACGCACCTTAATGAACCGACCTATCGAACTTTAACTAAAACTTTAACTAAAACTCCTCTGCCACACCCTTGACGAATCGAACTTAAGAGTCCTCCTTACCGCTCCTCCTTGCTGGCTACACATGAAAGAATTACCTTACTAAGACCACAAGAATATTCGGCCAACCTCAAACATTGAGACCACCTTTGGTTAACGAAACACCAAAAGAAATAAACCGTAACGTAAACCTTACCCTTCACAAAGATTGCAACAGAAGCCCAACAAAATCTATGCTGACATTCGGCCAAGGTGTTACCAATTAAAAGAAAAGAAGCACGGCACAAGGATGGGGTTTAGATTCGGCTATCAATAAAATAAAATCAAGGAAGGGAATAGGGGTTTCGGCGAGAGGTTTGAGAAAGGAGAAAGAAAAGATGTGGGGTGAGGGGGAGAATTTCGGCTTGGAGAACAAAAGAAGAAAAAGAATTTCTTAAAGGGTGCTCCCCCTATTTAAAGCATTCGATCAAGCTCCCACGTGAAGAAGCCAACATGCGTGCCACCACCCACTAATTCAATTTAATTTGAATTAGTTCAATTCAAAAACAATTTGAATTGTTCTACTATTATCCCACTTAATCTAATTAATAATAATAATCCATCAGCCACCATTATCTCTAATTTTAAACTAATTAAAATACTCCTACAATTATCCTATTATCTAAAATAAATAAAAAAATAAAACCCACCCTTATCACTCCAAATAAATCAAGAAGACTAAACCACCCCCATGTGCCGTCCACCTTCATGCAAATCAAGACAAAAAGAACAAAAATAAAACTCCAAACGCCCCTCTCGAGTTCGAACCTTGGACTCTTCTTCTTTGCACACCCTTCCTCCAACGCCCAGGCCACTCGGCCATATTGAATTTCATGTCATAAGGCCACACCATTTTATTTTAAACCCTTCCTACACCAGCCCATCACCAAGCAACAAAAATAAATTTCCAAAATGCCGCTCCAGGCCCTCGAAACCGTGACCTCTCTCCCTCCCAGGTGCCTAAGTGGCGCATGAGTGCCACTCGCCAACTTTGCCTTCCATGTCCATAAGCCCCCCAAATTTATTTATAAGGCCTTCCTAAGCCTAACACCCAAAACCCAAAATAAAAACCACATTTGCTGCCGCTTGGACTCGAACCCAAGCCCTCAAGGCGCTACTTCCCCAAGCTTAAGCAAAGACACCAGGAAGCCACTCTACCACCGCCTTCCTTTGTGCCAAAAATTACCAAAATTATTAATAAGGCCTCCTTGGCCCAATTCCCTTTTACACTAAAAATCCAATTTTTTCCAAAGTCTCCCCTTTTAATCCGAGCATTCTCAACACCTCTAAAACACGTCCAAGCATACCCAAAACCTACTAGAACTTGAATTATACCCAACATGCATAGCCCCTAAACCAGGGTGTTACAATTTTGTATCCCTTAGATTTTTAGATTTTGTATTAGGGATTTTTTTTATTTCGTTACAGATTTTGTTACTCCATATAAATTTGTGAAAGTTCTAAAAAAAAAATCATCATCTTTAATGGGTACCAAATACCCTAAATCAAATAGCAATTTTTTTTACGTATACAAAAATCTTTAACCAAATAGCAAATGATTTATCATGGATTCTAAAATAGTAATTGTCGAAACTATTTTTTAAATTGGTTTAAAAAAATGGGATCGACTTTAAAAAACAAAATGGTAGTCACCACTAATCCCTTTTTTTATTTAGGTGTGATTGGATCACCTTGTAAAATGTTTTATTTTAAAACATTTAATTTTGGTCTACGAAAAATAAGAAAACGGGTTCGAGAGTCCGTTACGTACGACGAAGGGTTAGCACCCTCGTAACGCCCAAAAATTGGTACCTAATCGATAAAATCATGTCCGAATGTTGAAAATAAAGAAAATTACAAAATATGATCCTTTTATTAGAAAGAAAACCAAGATTTACTTATCCCAAAAAAATAAAGCACTGTGCCCAGTAAGTTAGGGTATAGCATCTCATGACTTTGAAACTAAGCTCGTCTTTATTTTAGAAAATTCCTGCCTCGGGACGCAAGACGTCGAACCCAGTAAGTTAGGGCACAATGTTTTGAATTCCCAAGAATACGTTTTTTTTATTATTTAAAACTTGAGATTTCTTTATTCTGAAGGAATATAAACATCACATCCAGTACGTTAGGACACGGCATTTTTTAAACCCTCGTAATTAAAGACATCTCATGATTTACAAAATTTGTTAAAAGGGTATTTAGTTATTTAGCCAAACGGAAAATCGCAACCCAGTACGTTAGGGTACTATTTCCCAAATTTCTAAATACCAAAACATTGCCTTATTTTTAAAATATAGTAACCTTGTAAAAATGTATTTTTATTTTGAACAATAATCCATGTAACAATATCGCATTTATAAACTATCATACACAAATACTAAAAAACGATTATAATACAATAGCATACAATATAAAATACAACTAAAATAACTACACTATAGTAATCATAATGTAACACCCCAAACCCGGCCTAGACGTTACGACCGGATCTGGCATAACACATGAAAGGAATGTCTAAAAACTGTGCGTTCGTTAAAAAGTTCATATTCATTATGTTTATTGTGAAAAAAAATTCGAGTTTAAGTAATTTTGAATAAGAAATGATTTATTAACATTTTAGGAAAATCCAGAATTAAAATTCCATCAATAATAAGCAGGAACCAAATTAAAAGCTAAAATCAAATAAAATACCATAGGCCTTATTACATAACAGAATCCCAATATAATGAGTTCAAAATAAGGCATGTAGTTTACAGAAGAAATAGTAAGGCATGGCCACCTCAAGTCCACCTCAGCTCCCAAATCCGCAATCTAACGATTACCTGTAAAATTAAGCAAAGGGGGTGAGTCATCGAGACCCAGTGTGCAAATCCCCATAAATGCAATCTGGGCCTTAAGCCCACGAGAATGAAGCATATTTAAACATGTATGCAATGCAACCCAAATTTCCCAACCTAGTTTTCCATCCTTTACACACCACCCGTATCACCCAATCACACAGTGGGATTACTAAATTGACCTCCATCCGCTACACACCCTCGAAGCGCGATCGCTGCGATCAGCGCACATCGCTTTAATACGTGGCATAGCCACGGATAATGTGACAATGTCACGGATACGAATATTGTGACATGAGTCACGGATATATAATATTGTGACATGAGTCACCGGATTAATGTGGTAAAACCACTGGAACACTTCCCTTATCATTATCATATCCCAAAGCCCATGCAACATGAAATAATAATTGTGTATGCAATTATGTGTATGTATGCAAAACATATATCAAATATAACATATGAATTACCATCATAATCAAATAACAAATTGCATCATAAACAAGCTAATCGACCTCTAAGGGTATAATCGTAATTTTACCTACCAAGGGTATTTTCGTAATTTACCTTCCAAGGGTACTTTGGTAATTTACCCTGCAGAGGGTATTTCAGTAATTTCGCACCTGCAATGGCCTTTCTGAAGGCCTAATGTCGCCTCGAGCGACTCAACTACCATTTCCGGTCTTTACCGGACTATTGGGCCTAAAACCTAATTTTGGCCCATTCGGGCCCATACGCTCGTGTGGCCCATCTAGCACTCAATCTAGCCACGTATATGAGATTCACCTAGTCTAGTTCAATATATATATATACTAAGCAATCATACAATTTACTCATATGGGCCTACGGGCCCATTGGGCCCACTTTGGCCCATCGCGGCCCAAGCAGCCTCAACCCACAAGATTACTAATGATGGCCTCAACTATCGCGTTGAAGCCCCACACATGCGCTCGCACGCTCGTGTGGCTACTATTGCCGTGATCGGCACTTCGGCATTTGCCGCTCTACAACTAGAGTAGAGAGAGTTACACACACCTGATAGGAATCTAGTGCTAAACCGCGCTGTGACCACTCCTGTGCCCAAACGCCCACCAAGGTATGTTAACTCTCCTCCTAGCATGCTCTTTATACAGCTAGCTCTTCACCTTCATTCTTTGTGTCTTTCCGATGTGGGATCCCTTCGTCAGTAGAGTTTAAATTCAACTGAAACTCTTACCGTCCAATCCGCAAAATAATACTCCCTTGCTTCTCATGAGATTCGAACCCAGACTCCCTTGCAACATAATCCACGCCGCTAACCACTTGGCCACAAGCTTCTCTTGTGTCTTAAACCATGCGCAACTAAATTTGAATCTATAGCCAAATACTAAAGTCTATTTAAAAAGAAAACTAAAATGCAAAAGCCAAGACTTGAACCTTGGACCTCCTTCCTTCCTTGTGGCGTCACTCCCTTGTCTCTTATGTGGCGTCACTTTGCCACTACACCACACACTCCACTTGTGTCCTTTTCCTCCCTATTTTATTCTTAAGGCCTACCTGCCAACTTCTAGGGTTTTTTTCACCTAAAACCAAAATTTCCCGAAAGCCAATATTTGATCCCGGGACTTCATAGAAGCCCTCTAACCTTCCAAAATCACTTATCAAATAGGTCCAACATGCACTAAAGTCGTTCTCTAAATTTTTTTTTTACACTATTATGCCTAAGGCTCATCAGGCTCAATTCTGCTAGGCCCAATTTCAGGATGTTACACATAAAATAATAAATAAATAAAAGGACATTACATAGACAAATAAAATATATAAAGCAATATATGTAAAACAATAAAAAAACTAAATAATAAATATATAATTTAATACATATAAAAGATAAAACATAATAATATATATAATAATTTTGAATAAAGATATTTAAAAAAATATATGTGAAACATGTTATAAAATATAAATAAACTTTATACAAAAATAAAATTTTTTAGAAAATAATATATGATATAATATAATACTATGTAATATAAAAAATTTAAAAAAAAACATATAATATAGTATATAAAAAATAATATGTAATGAAAATAATGAAAATAATAAATAATGAAAATATATGTATATATGTAATACATTAATTACAAAATTATATACATAATATAAACAATATAAATAAAATAAATTAGATAATATAAATAAATTTTATATAAAATAGAGCTTTAGAAATAATATATATAATATAAAACTATATAATATACAAAATATAATATAATAAATAAAAAATATATAATAAAATATAAATTATTAAACAAGTAAAATAATAATTAAATATATAAATAATACATATACAACATATATATAAATTTCATACTATTAATAAAATAAAAAATATAAAAAATAGAATACTTTAATGTGATAAAACAATTAATTAAAATAAAAAATAAAAATAAAATAAAAGGATAAAAATAAAATTAAAATAAAGAAAACAAGGGTTAAAACAGTAATTAAGACAAATTAAAAGGATTAAATCACAAATGCGCGTAAAATCCCAAGGGTTAAAATGGCAATTATGGTAGATTTTCAAACGACAACGTTTTATGTTTAACCTTCAAAGAAATCCAAGGGTTTAATTGAAATAAAAACAAATTGTCGGGGTTAAATTTATAAAAATAAAAAATGCGAATTGGATGCTTTAAAAATAATAAAATTGCGGAAGGACTATATGGGCAAATAGACCATTTAACAAAAACACGCGGATCTGATATCCGCTAAACGGCGTCGTTCCTTATCTGCTATATAAACCAATTTTTAGGCAAAAAAAAAACTCATTTGCGCTTATTTTCTAAAAAAAACTCAAAAATTCTCTCCACAGCTTTCCCCTGGATGGGTTTTTTTATCTCCCTCTTTACAAGTTTTGGATGGGTTTTTATAACCCATAAGTACATTTAAGGAAATACAGGGATTTTGCTATTTTGATTGTTGTTTCTTTCCTTTTATTGCAGGTAGACGAGAAGATCTCACGACAATGGAATGATTCGGGCGTGGATCCTAGCGCGACCAGAGGCTTTGCGAGTGGATTACAGCGCGATAGGAGGCGCGACGATTGGGGTGCTACAGCGCGAAGGTAGTCAGGAAACCCTAGGTTTCCTGACTCTGGCTTAGTGTCTGGGCCTTTTGGGCCGTGCGAGCATGGGTCTTGGGTATTGGGTCAATGATGTATTCGGGTTTTAATGTTTTGGGTCATTAGGTTTAGTTTGGGTCCTGATTGGGTTTGGGTTTCTGATTGGGTTTGGTTTTGGGCTTAATGTTGTAACTGGACTGTTTAAAGACATTATTATTTTTTTATTTTTAATCTGGTTTTCAATAGGTCGGGCAAAATTAGGCCATTACAGCTGCCCCTCTTTGCTTATTGTCGTGTAACGAGAATAGAGCAAAGTCTATAAAAGGACCAATTTTGCCCTGTCTTGGCCGAACTTCGACTTCTTGATCCTCGCTTTCTTCAAATGGCTTCCAATTCTAACTGTATCTTCAGGGGTACTGGAACTTTATCTTGATTTCAGTAAACTGATAGCTTTAATCTGCTTCTTGTAATTTCAAGAATGCCAAATTGATATCTTTGATCTGCTTCCTACAACTTCAGGAAGATAAGATCTAAAAGTGTCTTCGATCTACTTCCTACAACTTCAGGAAGATAAGATCTGAAAGTGCTTTTGATCTGCTTCCTACAACTTCAGAAAGATGAGATCTTCTATCTTCAATCTACTCCCTACAACTTCAGGGAGATAAGATCTTCTGTCTTCAGTCTACTCCCTACAACTTCAGGGAGATAAGGCTGAAATTCTTTTCGATCTGCTTCCTACAACTTCAGGAAGATAAGATCTTCTGTCTTCAGTCTACTCCCTACAACTTCAGGGAGATAAGGCTGAAATTCTTTTCGATCTGCTTCCTACAACTTCAGGAAGATGAGATCTTCTGTCTTCAATCTACTCCCTACAACTTCAGGGAGATAAGATCTTCTGTCTTCAGTCTACTCCCTACAACTTCAGGGAGATAAGGCTGAAATTCTTTTCGATCTGTGTCCTACAACTTCAGGAAGATGAGATCTTCTATCTTCAGTCTACTCCTTACAACTTCAGGGAGATAAAGTTGAAATTCTCTTCGATTTTCTTCCTACAACTTCATAAAGATGAGATCTTCTGTCTTCAGTCTAGTCCCTACAACTTCAGGGAGATAAGGATGAAAATCTTCGATCTGCTTCCTACAACTTCAGGAAGATAAAATCTGTAAGTGTCTTCGATCTGCTTCCTACAACTTCAGGAATATAAGATCTGAAAATGTCTTTGATCTGCTTACTACAACTTCAGGAAGACAAGATCTGAAAATGTCTTCGATCTACTTCCTACAACTTCAAGAAGATAAGATTTGAAAGTGTCTTTGATCTACTTCCTACAACTTCAGGAAGATAAGATCTGAAAGTGTCTTTGATCTACTTCCTACAACTTCAGGAAGATAAGATCTGAAAATGTCTTCGATCTCCTTCCTACAACTTCAGGAAGATAAGATCTGAAAGTGTCTTTGATCTACTTCCTACAACTTCAGGAAGATAAGATCTAAAAATGTCTTCGATCTGCTTCCTACAACTTCAGGAAGATAAGATCTGAAAGTGTCTTTGATCTACTTCCTACAACTTCAGGAAGATAAGATCTGAAAATATCTTCGATCTTCTTCCTACAACTTCAGGAAGGTAAGATCTGAAAGCGTCTTCGATCTACTTCCTGCAACTTCGGGAAGATAAGATCTTCAAATTCACCGATATTGCCACACTGTCTACTGAAAGACATGTCTTGCAGAGTTGATCCCATATGTTTATATCACATGACTAAGATGCTATGATCATAATGAATCAAATGCTTCTAGCTACATGTATTATGAGTGATACAAATGTAACATTTCATGAAAATGATTCCTTTTAAATGATTAGGATGCAATGATCGAAATGAATCAAATGCTCCTAATAAAAATGCTATGATACAAAATGTTATGAGTATGATTCATATTCTAGGTGTTATCACTCATTTGTTTTTCATTTTCGTTCATCAATCATGTTCTGCTCAACCAGCTTGCCCTAATATAATTTCTGAGTCAGCCTCGCTTGAACCTTGGGACATGAAGTTGGAATCTCCTACTGCAACTTTAGGGGAATGACATTTGGTTTCTTTCATATTTCTATTACCACTCAAAGGTACAGAACTTGTATCACTTCCAATCTGTTACACCATTCCCTGGGTGTAATGACCAGATGTATGTGTCTGAATGAATACAGGGTATCCCGACGATGATCCCCTTTTACACTTGGCTTAACCTTGTTCATCATTTGCCGATATGGTATCACCAACGAAATTGTCTTATCCAATAAGAATCTGAAGAGATAATCATTTTCCAATATTTCCAATCCCTTAGGCTTGGTGAATTCTAAGCAATAGTCATGTTTCAGATTCCTCATATTATTTAGAAGCTTCTAAAGTAATATGCGAAACTCCTTTTATGAAAGTATTATTAGTCCATTAATCGTTATTTCAATAAAAATGCTTGAAAAAGATTATGGACAAGAAAGAAATTAATCAGGAACAAATAAGCTAATCAAAGATAACCAAGGCAATAAATGAAAATTGATTGGTATATCTTAAAAAGAATAAAGTAAATATAGCAAAGGCTATAAAAGAAAATTAATTGGGGTGTTTCTTTGAAAAGACTAAAGTAATCAAAGATTTAAAATGGGTAAAATGGGAAACTAGGTGCCCCAGATATCGCAGTTTGAGTTTCTCTGTTCCAATCTCTTGAGGACCATTTTAAACTCAATACGTGTTTAGGGGATCTGGAGTACTCTGTCAATGCCCCAATACATAACATACTTCTTCATTGTTAATTCAAATGTAGCAAGACTACTGTATGCCCCACTTTTATTCAAAATTTGAGCCGCCCTTTTTGGGTTTTCAACTCAAAGCCCCTTTGGTCTCAAAGTGCCCTTTGCGGGTTTTCGCCTTGGCCTCTCCTTTTTCTTTTTCTTTTTCCTTTTCTTTCTTTCTTTCTTTCTTTCTTTCTTTTTTTTTTTTTTTGTGAATTTGTACTCAAGGCGCCCTTTGCAGGTTTTCACCTTAGACCTTCCCCTTTCAGGTAAAATACTTCTTGTTTGAACCTGAATTCGCTGGATTAGGCAAGTCTTCGCCCTTTATCTCGGTCAATATCAATGCTCCTCCAAAATAGGCTTTTTCAACATAAGGTATTTCCCAGTTCGGAATATGCTTTCCTCTGAAATTATTTTGTAGAAAAAAGATCAGTTTCAACATCAAGTTCCCCCTTGTGGAATTCTCTAGGATTAACCTCTTTGTCATAAGCTTGAATAACTTTAACCTTTTTTTCAACTAGGTTCAATTTGCAAAATGCTTCAATTCCATAAATCAATGAATAAAATGTTGCCCCAGCGAAGGTTTTGACCGACGTTCAATAAGCTAGAAAGTAACGGTAGCTTCTTATGTCAGTCCTTACAAGTCTAAGTCACCTTTCATAATTTTTGTTTTTCTTTTTGTATTTTTCTTTTGGCAACTTTTGCTGTACAGTGATATGCTGTCTGATCTTTGGACAAACTGTAAAACTTTGACTTTGTACCTATTGGCATTTTCTGTCGGCGTCTGATTTCTCCCTTTTTTTTTCCAGGAAATTTGATGACTATCGACTTTGTAACATTGGCATATGAAGCTACTTCCACCCTCTTAGTGAAGTAAACGATGACCACGACAATGGATCCATATCGATGACAACTTGAAGCATTTGACGAGATTGGACCCATAATATCCATGCCCTACATATAGAAAAGTCTTGTGAAGAAAATAAAAGAGTCACATAAATCTCATTTTCTTCAATTCAGTATTTGCGGTATGACTGATGCAATCCCCTTCCATGGTAGACCAACAGTGCCCCATCCTCTTCTTTAGCCCACGTCTTATTAGCCCAGGCATGTCCTGATATGATCGTGCAAAATATCTTTGAGTGTTTTTGAAAATAACTCAATGATGTCTCGCATTATTTCTATGGTAAGCTGGGCTTCGATCTTTACCCCTTTCCTAGGCTCGTAATAACCAATGACCCTTTGTAGAGTAAGGTCTGTTTTTCATCTTGTTAAACCATTCTTAACAAATTAAAAGATAAGTTACAATCTTTGTTATCTTCAAAGTCATTAGATCCCCTAGACCCATATCTCATTCAAAAAGGGAGTCAGTAACAACGTCACTCATGTCGTTGATATCTGGGTACCTAGGTACGAAGGCAAGAAATCCAAAGAATAAATGATTCTAAGGATGATTATTGGTATGGTCATGAAAGAATATTCTAAAAAACAAAAGAATGTACAGTATGAAATGTAAAGAATAAAAGAATATGTATGTACAGTATGAAATGTAAAGAATAAAAGAATATGTATTCAAAAAGATGCATTTTATTGAAATAAAATTTCGGACAAGCCTATTTCACAAAAGGTGTCTTATTGCCTCTAGGCTTAAGGCAACAAGCATGTTTTGCACATTACTATAGATCAGTTCTAAGAATATAGAGATCTCTTCCACAATCCCATTATTCAAGACACTCCCAAAATATCCAAGGGTTTGGAAACTTCGTTCCTCGATTCCCTATTCACATTCGATTTCTTCAAGGGATCACAACTTTCTTGTCTCTATGATTGGGTAATGGGTTCTCCACACTGGGTGTATCATCAAGCTTGACAACTCCCATCTTAAGAAGTCTCTCAACTACCTTTTTAAAGGCAGTGCAATTTTCTATTGAATGCCCTGTTATTCCTGCGTGGTAATCACATTGAGCGTTGGAGTCATACCATTTAGGATATGGGGGTTGTAACGGCTACAGATAATATGGGGACACTACACGTGCCTCCAATAAAGTCTGATATAGCTCCTTATAAGTCATTGGAATTGGCGTAAATTGGAGCTTTTCGAAATTTTATTTAGGGCCTGATTCTTGTCTCCTCGACCCTTGTTGCCCAGCCGTAACCATTTTTAGTTGGCTAACAGTGACTACCTTTGAGTACCCTTTGTTGTATGTACTCGTATTATTTACCTCATCATCTTTTTTCTTAGGAGTAGACCTTCTAGTGGTTTCCCCTGCTTCAATCTTGCCACCTCTTATGGCATTTTCAATCATCTCTCCCACCATCACTATATCCGCAAAGCTCTTAGTAGTATTTCCTATCATATGAGTGATGAATGGAGCCTTCAAGGTATTGATGAAGAGCATTGTAGTCTCCTTTTCTAGGAGTGGTGGCTGAACTTGCATGGCAACCTCTTTCCATCTTTGCGCATACTGCCTGAAGCTTTCATTTGGTTTCTCCTCCATGTTTTGCAAAGTGATTCTGTCAGGCGTCATGTCTGTGACATGGTTGTATTGCTTCATGAAAACTTGAGCTAAGTCTCTCCAGGAGCTAATGTTAGCGCGGCTGAGTTGATTATACCACCTAGACGCTGCCCCCACCAAACTGTCTAGGAAATAATGAATCAAGAGTTGATCATTGTTAACATAGCCGGTCATGCGTCTGCAAAACATGGTAATGTGGGCTTCAGGACAGCTAGTCCCATTGTACCTCTTAAACTCTGGCATCTTAAATTTATGAGGAAGCACCAAATATGGAACCAAACTCAAGTCTTTTGCATCAATACCATGATGATGATCAGCATTTTCCAGAGCCTGGAACTTTTCTTCCAACCATTTACAGCGATCCTCCAACTTCCTTGAAGATTCAATTCTTATTCCCTCTCTCTCTGCTATGTCCAAATCAGGAATAATGGGGTTAGCGGGGTTATCTCCTGGGTTAGATCTCGAGCCCACTTAGAAGTTCATGGGTGGTCTAGGATTAGCTTGTCCCTGTTGAGGCCTATTCATGACGGGTGGCCTTTGGGGATACTTCTTCGGTTGTACATGCGGTAGGGTGAAACCCCGAGGAAAGTCTTCATTGTCTTCAATGTTAACTATGGGACCCTTTTCTTTTCCCATTGCCCCACTCAGCATTTGGGCCATTTGGGCCATCACGTTCCTTTGGGCCTCTAACATCTGGTCCCTCATTTCTTGCTGGAGCTTTGCCATTTGCTCCTGCATCTGGTCTTGCATATCCCTCTGAAACTGTTCAAGTCTTTGATCCATTTTCCACATATTTGCCCGTGTATCGTAGTGCTGTTCAGCTTCCAGATTTCCCATCTCTCTCTCTCTCTGTTATATATTCAACTAATTGACTATTTCTATAAACTTAAATGTATATGATGTGATGTAATGCAAATGCATGAATGTAAAGAAAGAGAGGTGTTGACTCTGAATTCAGTTACATTAGAAAAACTTTACTAGAAAATAGATTTCTTTACACAAAACGGATCGCATACACGGCCTTGTCCTCATAGTCCAAGTGAAAACATGAATCCCTTCTTCGCAAAAGTCAAGCTTGCAAACTTCTAATAGATGCCTCCTCTAGCTCCTTTTGCTTGATCTGGATCACGACTCCTATTCACTTGTTAGCCTCTTCAAGAAAGTCGAGACGTGGTAATTTTTGAATAGTCTTTGTCAACTTGAATCCTTGGGTGACAAGGTCTTGTATTCCTTCATGGACTACCAGTCTTCTCTTGTTGTGTTCAGTTGGACTATATTCGGACGACCGTATTTGTAACACCCCTAACCCGAGACCATCGCCGGAACAGGGTTAAGAGGCATTACCAATCAAACGAAACCTTTAACATCCAAAAATTTCAACACAAAGTCAATCATTACTGTTCGCATTTATTTACAAACATAGTGTCCCTTAAATGAGTCATCAAGGCCCTAAGCATGCTTATAAACTGAGTCGGGACTAAACTGAAACACATACAAAATTTCATGAAATTTGAAACTTTTCAAAAATACAGGGGAGACACGCCCGTGGGAGGAGATCATGTTCCCTCCACGGCTTCTAGACACCCCCGCGTCCTTCCGTGTCTATACAACTATACCAACACAGTCATTAGGCACGCTTGTGTGTCATGGCCGTGTGCTTTTAGGTCATATACTGACTTCCCCCCCACGGCCACCGAGCACGCCCTATCAAGGCCGTGTATTTTTATTTTAGCTACTGACTTGCACACCACGGCCAGATGACATGTTCGTGTCGAGGCTGTGTGATTTTAGGCTGCATCCTGTCAATCTACCCACGGTCTAAGGCACGCCCGTGTGCCACAACCGTGTGACATTATAGGCCATTTACAAAGCCAAAATGCCAACCAAATGGTTCAAACCTATAAGCATCATTTACCAACACTTATCAAGCATATATGGCAACCAAAAACATACCAAATAGCCATTCAAATCATGCATTCAATACCAATTCCAGCCATGTCAAAATCAAATACTAAAACCCATATCATCACAAGCATATTACATTCAATACCAAACATCATTTCTTCTCAATATCACTAATTCATATTAGCATTTTATCAACACCAAGTTACCATTCATAAATCAACTTCTCAAACCACAAACCATGCCAAAAGATGCATCACATTTATACCAAGTCATTCACGCTAAAACTAACACATATCTAGCCACATCTCATGGCTACTACAAATCTCAACCATGATTCAAATGACTAGCCTATACATGCCATATATTAACTATATACATCTTTCCAAAATACCCCAAAATAGATTGTCGATAGTGTGGATGAGAAGTCGATTTCCATCCCCGATCCGAGCTAGCTTTACTGACACTGCAAAGCAGAGAAACAAATCACACAGTAAGCTTATAAAGCTTAGTAAGTTCTTAACATAATACATAATATCATCAATTCAAATTAACATATACAATAGCCATCAAAAAGATCATTTCCACATACTCATACCATATCATCTATAGTTAAAATGTTCATTTCTTCAATCATAGCTTGATTATACTCATTAACCACAAAGGTTTAATACATATCTTAGCTACACATAGTTGTTAAACCACCAAACTATTCAAAGCTCGATAATACTTATTGATCATCCTTTAATTTCCATTCAATATAATCGCACACATAGTGCTATATGCATAATCGTAACATTTTTGTTATCGCACACTTAGTGCCTAGTCTCTTAACCGACCTGTCTCGGTGCCGCACACACAGTGCCAAGTCAATAAGCTGTAGCTTTCATATCATCGCACACTCAGTGCCACTCATTTCTGTTTCAATTTTTCATTTTGCACATTTAGTGCCATCAGCTTATCCTTGCACATAGCATCTCGATTTCATCCACATATACACATTTTATCTCATAATACTAAACATATCTTAATAACATGTATTATATCCGAACTTACCTCGAACGTCGACTATCGATACGGTCGATTAATCGAGCACTTTATCTTTGCCTCGATCTCGATCTGAACCTCTTCTCTCTTGGTCTATACACATTTAAAATCAATCCATTCAATCACCATTTCATTCAATTTAGTCCACACACACACAATTAAAGCATTTTTCATAATAGCCCTTATATTTTCACATTTCGACACTTCAATCCCTAATTCACAAAATCATCAAATTCACATAATTTCACTTAGCACTAGTCTAGCTGAATTTTACTAATATCCATACAAACCCACACATTTCATTTATTTCACACTTTAACCCTTCAATTTGCTATTTTCACAATTTAGCCCTAATTTGCTAAATTCACCAAAAATTCAAAAACAACACATGTTAATCCAACACCAAGTTCTCATATTTTACTATCAACTAGCACATAGCTCAAGCATTCATCAATGGCTCATCACAAAACATCATCAATTCATGAAATTACAACATGGGTTAGCTAGAGCACAAAGCAATGATTACAAAAACATAGAAATTATCAAAAACCGAGCTCAAAACATACCTCAATCAAGCCTAGCAAGTGCCGAAATTTCAAAAGCTTCAATGGCTATTCTCCCTTTCAATTTTGGTGGAAGAAAGATGAGAAAATGGCCATCTTTTTGTTTTGTTTTAATTATAATAACTTATTAAGCAAATACCAACTTTGCCCTTTTATAACTCATATAAAACAAATTGGTTTTATGGTTATCTAGTCATTTAAACATCCATTATTATAAAAATGGATTAATAACAACATAAGGCCTCCACCTTAATAAGCCAACAACATTTAAGTACTTATAATTCAGCACATAGCTTTTACTCTTTACGCGATTTAGTCCTTTCTCTTAATTCGACACCTAAACAATCATATTATCACACAGAATTTTCACACAGACTATATTACATACTATTCACACAGAAAACAGCATTAAAATATTTTTACGACCTCAAATTTGTGGTCTCGAACCACTGTTCCGACTAGGGTCTAAACCGGGATGTTATAGTATTATAATCCACTTTATCAAAAAATCCATTTTCTTATGACCAACTTTTCTATTTAGGAATTGAATTTGAAACCAACACCTCTTTTCTATGATGCAATGCAATCAAAACACAAGAAAACACGTTAATACAAAAGAAATAAACAACATAGAACACCTATTTGGGTGACTACTAAGGTTTAGCATAGTTCTACCTAGGGTAAGAACTTAGGTTTTCTACATGTGGTTTAGCTCTAAAGTTAAGGTACCCGAACCAGCAGATTCCTCGATCCTCACCCATTATAGGCTCATACGGACCGAGTTCGATTCAGGGGAATACATTTCCCTATGGCTGCACGGAGGTGAAAACCTCATGAAGACATAGGTACGGACATAGGTACGGATGTATCTCGAAAGCGATTCACTATCCTGCATGGAGGTGAAAACCTCACGAAGGAGTAGCTTCTCGCTCCCACTTAAGGGTGTAACCATAATGGTCATGCAATGCAATGCAGAAATATTGTATACAAATAGAATCTCATGCAAAAAAGGATCATAATTTTTAAACTCAAACATAAGGACATGAAACTTTCGATTTTACGGCTTGACTCTCTTATCGGTCCCCAGCGGAGTCGCCAAGCTGTCGAAACCATTTTTTAAATTGGTTTTAAAAAAAGGGATCGACTTTAAAAAACGAAATGGGAGTCGCCACCAATCCCTTTTTACTTAGGTGTGATTGGATCACCTTGTAAAATATTTTATTTTAAAACATTTAATTTTGGTCTACGAAAAACAAGAAAACGGGTTCGAGAGTCGGTTACATACGAGGAAGGGTTAGCACCCTCATAACGCCCAAAAATTGGTACCTAATCGATAAAATCATGTTCGAATGTTGAAAATAAAGAAAATTACAAAATATGATCCTTTTATTAGAAAGAAAACTAAGATTTACTTATCCCAAAGAAATAAAGTACTGTGCCCAATAAGTTAGGGTATAGCATCTCATGACTTTGAAACTAAGCTCGTCTTTATTTTAGAAAATTCCTGCCTCGGGACACAAGACGTCGAACCCAATAAGTTAGGGCACAATGTTTTGAATTCCCAAGAATAGGTTTTTTTATTTATTTAAAACTTGAGATTTCTTTATTCCGAAGGAATATAAACATCACATCCAGTACGTTAGGACACGGCATTTTTTAAACCCTCGTAATTAAAGTCATCTCATGATTTACAAAATTTGTTAAAAGGGTATTTAGTTATTTAGCCAAATGGAAAATCGCAACCCAGTACGTTAGGGCACTATTTCCCGAATTTCTAAATACCAAAACATTGCCTTATTTTTAAAATATAGTAAGCTTGTAAAAATGTATTTTTATTTTGACCAATAATCCATGTAACAATATCGCATTTATAAACTATCATACACAAATATTAAAAAACGATTATAATACAATAGCATACAATATAAAATACAACTAAAATAACTACACTATAGTAATCATAAAATAATAAATAAATAAAAGGGCATTACATAGACAAATAAAATATATAAAGCAATATATGTAAAATAATAAAAAAAACTAAATAATAAATATATAATTTAATACATATAAAAGATAAAACATAATAATATATATAATAATTTTGAATAAAGATATTTAAAAAATAAATGTGAAACATGTTATAAAATATAAATAAACTTTATACAAAAATAAATTTTTTTAGAAAATAATATATGATATAATATAATACTATGTAATATAAAAACTAAAAAAACATATAATATAGTATATAAAAATAATATGTAATGAAAATAATAAAAATAATAAATAATGAAAATATATGTATATATGTAATACATTAATTATAAAATTATATACATAATATAAACAATATAAATAAAATAAATTAGATAATATAAATAAATTTTATATAAATTAGAGCTTTAGAAATAATATATATAATATAATACTATATAATATACAAAATATAATATAATAAATAAATATAATAAAACATAAATTGTTAAACAAGTAAAATAATAATTAAATATATAAATAATACATATATAACATATATATATAAATTTCATACTATTAATAAAATAATATGTAACATCCTGAATTTTTGGGCCCATGCGTTTAATGGGTGAATATGTGTAATAAGTTAAGTTGAGTATTAGGGGTTCAGAATGGGCTCAGGTTTGGGCCGAGGTTGTAGTTAAAATTCTTGTTTGAACACTTTAGTGGAAAGCTTGTTAAGTTAGGGCATAAAAGATATTAGCTGTGTTTTAAAACACAAATGGGCTTATGGCCCAGTGGCAAAATGGCGCCACTAAGAGGGAAGGAAGTTGGCGTCAATTGAAGGTCCAAGGTTCAAGTCGCCTGGTACCTTTTATTTTAAATATTTTCAGCATTTATAAGAGCAGTAGTGGAGTTCGGCAATGATGCTTAAATTTAGGAATTTATTCAATGTGATAATAAGGTGGACAATGTGCTGATAAAGGAAGGAAAAGGTAGTGTTATCCATGACACTGTGGATGAGTAGTCAGATGAGGATAAGGAAAGAATCAAGGAGGTATCTGCAAGGCTAGGTGGTGGCCGAAATTTTGACTCTAAGAGGGGGGAAGAAATCGGTTTCTTTATGGCAAAGGGGTGCCGAATTTTCCCTTTTAATTTGCTTAATTCTTAGTTATCAGAAAGGGCACATCTGAGATTTGATAAGTAAGTGCCGAAATTCTCTATAAATAGGGGTAGTAGCTCATCAATTCCGGCATTTGGAACCCTATTCTTTTCTTCTTTCCCTGTGCAAAAATTCTCGCCTCCTCTGCAGTTCTTTCTTTTGATTTCTTCAGAAGCCGAAACCTCCCAATCTTCTCAACATCTTTTCTTTCAAAAGCCGAAACCTTGAACTCTCTTCTCATCTCCATAGCCGAATACCCCTATTTCCTTTTGCCGATTTCTTCAACCAAAAAGCCGAAACTACTTAGATTTCTTCTTCTCTTCTGATCTTCTCAAAAAGCCGTAATCTCTAAGGGGTAGTCGAATTCTTTATGTAAAGGTGAGTACCGATTTTTCTATCTCTTCACCTTCTCTTTCGGGTTTTGGAAGACAAAGCCAAAAAGCTAATGGTTTAATGGTTTTATGTATTCTCTTGTTGGGCGACATTCGAGAATTGAAGTAGATCTCTTAGATCTAAAAGCCGGAAACACTAGCCCCTGAATCTCATATCACTTTTTGGGATTTCAAGGTAAGGATTTCAATTCTCCTTAAGATGATTAACCGTTTCCTTTTCGTTAGTTGTGCCTTAACCTAATGTTTCGTTACCAGCCTCTGAACAATACCTTAGGCAGATAGCGATTGTGTCGGCTACAGATAGCGTCGACGTAGAAAGTCTTGTTCTAATGATAATCAGGTGTGTAGATCTCTAACACACTAGTTAACTATAATCTATATGTGTTATGGGCTAAAAAGCTGGAAAATGGCTTTGTGACAGTCGAATAAAACCCTAAAAGGGTTAGGCAAGATGCCAGGTACGTAATCATAGAAATCTCTATGTGTATCGAAATATATGTAAGCCTGTTTTCTTAAAGATAGTATGATGTTTTCTGTGTGCATGCATGGGGTGGGATTATGATAATGAAGGGGAAGTGCATGATAGGTCATTTGGTGATCGGTGGTTAAACCATAAAATCTAAAATTAGGTCACAATAGTGATTGGTGGCTGAGCCACGTTATATTATGAGGTCACATAGTGACCGGTGGCTATGCTCACGCGTTTAATGATTCTGAATAATAGGAATAGCGATCGATTTATCGTTATGGTGTGTAGCGGATGGAGGGTTGATTGTAGAAATCCCCAAGGTGTGATGGTTGGTACGGGTTGGTGTGTAGGGAATGGAATTCTAGGTTGGGTTGGGCTATGCATCATTTATTATTTATCATGTGATTATGATTGTTGCCTTTATGTATCGGCCAGGGCTCATAATGTGTTTGTGGGCCTCAGGTCATTGTGTTTCAAGATTTACACAGTGAGTCTTGGTGACTCACCCTTTCATTTTCCTCTAATCTTTCAGATGAGCAGTAGATCATGGACATGGGAGTCGAGACGGACTCGAGGGGCCATCAAGTTTTACTTCTATAGATTATTTTCGGTTTTCTTTAAGTTTTTTTTATATTTTGGGAATATTTATGTAATAAGGCCCCGTAGTTTACTTTCATCTAGTAGTTTTTAATATGTGCAACTTTTGAAACCATGTCAAAGGTTTAAATATATGAAATAATAATAATACAAGGTTGTCTTTACAAAAGTCACTTGTTTATTCAAATTTTGTCTAATTAACTTATGATTTTCTAAAGCCAACATAGCAAAAGTTTTCAATGTACAACCCGTAGCATACCAGATCTGGTCGAAACTTATGGGTCAGGTTTGGGGTGTTACAAATTGGTATCAGAGCCTGGTTTAAAACTCGACTTTGGGGTTTTGGGCTCAAAACGTTTTTTAAAGATGGGTTTTGGGAAACATGCATGTTTATAAATAACACAGCAGGGTTTTCTCGGCATGGCACCTGCGTGTCCGGCCCAAGTCCGCCAGGTAAGTATTCAGAACTCATTGTGTGTTATATATATATGTGGGCTTGATGGGCTTTAAGGGACATAGATTATTTTAATTAGAGCTTCATGGACCTTAGGCCTAGTTAAACAACTCTCAATTGCATAAGACTTAATCCAACCAAACAAACCTGTAGACAAGTCGAAAGACTAGGGTGTGGCAACAGGCATGCGCATGTCTAGGATTGGATCCGGAAGAGCCTGGTACTTAAGCAGTCCTAATGAGTCACCTCCTCTTCTTGCTGAATCCTACTGCGTGCGTAGTATTGCTCACCCTAGCCACGAGGATTTGTTGACAGGCCAAAATCTATAATTAAAACCCCGAAAGGGACCAGCCACCCTAGTTTTGAAAAAAATTACTGAAATACCCCTAGTTTACAAAAAATTACTGAATACCCTTGGTCTACAAAAAATTACCGAAATACCCTCGGGTTGCAAAATTTCCAAAATACCCCTGCTTCACGAAATTAATACCCTTATTTTGAAAACCACCAAGATACCCATGATTTGCAAATATACCCCCAGATTTATGGAAATACCCCGATTTACAAAGTCAACGAATTTTTTAAAAAAAAACACATACAACACACAACATCAACCAACAACCACAAACACCTGAACGCCACTACTATTCTTTTGAAATCAAATTCTCCAGAATACCCTTGTTCTAAAATATATATATACAAACCTTTATTTCAAAAATCCCCAAGATACTTTATTACAAAGAAACCCTGTAGGATGAAATTACGGAAAAACCCCTAAGTAATGAAATGACGAAAATACCCTTATGTGGTGAGTGTGACTTCATGGATGTGATATGTATGTTGAGGTCTGAATGTATGTAGTTTCTAGAATTAGAAGGTAAACCTGAGACTGAAACTGTAGATATAATTGCGAATTCGAAAGAACTACTCTTAAAACTACCACTCATAAGACTGTTCGTGGATAATCAGTGGAAGAAAACTAATGATTCATAAAATTCCTAACCAGATAAACGCGAATCGATAGAATGAGTACAAGGGGTCGTGGACGTCTGCCGCGTGGTCGTGGTAGGGGTAGGATGATCGTGTCTGAGCCAGCAAGGTCTGGCCACGGGTCAGGAAACGAGATGCTGGATATGCCGATTGTGGAGGGAGGATTTCGGGACCAGGCAGCTGGAGATGATGCGGTATCTCAGGCAATGTTGCGGGTCCTCGAAAGAGTTGCTGGAGCAGGCACGGGTTCAGGAGCCCAAAAATCTGTGTCTGAACGACTCCGAGCCAACGGAGCGGAGATGTTTAGGGGTGTTTCTGGCATAGCCCCTAACACAGCTGAGTATTGGTTGGAGGCAAGTGAGCATATAATGGGTGACCTTGACTTCACTGTAGAGGAAAAGTTGAAGGGAGTCGTGTCTCTTCTTCGAGACGAGGTTTATCAGTGGTGGCTCACAGTAAAGGAGGGTACTGTGGCAGACCGGATTGATTGGGATTTCTTTAAGGAGTCATTTCAGGGAAAGTACATTGGGGCCAGCTATGTGGATGCGCAGAGGAAGGCATTCCTGAATTTGGTGCAAGGAAGCAAAACTGTGTCTGGGTATGAGGCAAAATTTCTGAGGTTGAGCCGTTACGCTCGAGGGATTGTAGCGACTGACTATGAGCGTTGTGTACGGTTCGAGGATGGACTAAGGGATGAGCTAAGGGTATTAGTAGCACCGCAGCGGGAGAGGGACTTTGCGGTTTTGGTTGAGAAAGCTAAGATAGCTGAGGAGGCGATGTGGACAGAGAGACTAAATCAGGATAGAGATAGGGGTGGAAGTAAGAGAAATTTTGAATCATCAGGCGCGAGCAGGGCGTAATCGTAAAAGACCAGTGTCGATGGGCGGCCACCAGATCTCGACGGGTCAGAATCGATCATGTCATTGTGTGAGAAGGTGCATTATGGGGAGTGTAGAAGGAGAACCAGTGGATGCATTAGGTGTGGATCCACGGAGCATATGATTAAGGACTGTCCACAGGTGGATCAGGTACAGCCAGCTGAACGAGGTTCTGATCAGGTTAGGAGGGGTGGACAGCTATCACCGAGGGGCCGTGGTCAAGTCAATGGTGGTAACGGAATAGGACATGGTCGTGGAGCACCAGGTGGAGGTCCAGGTTATACTGAGGCGAGGCAGCCAGCTTTGATCTATGCAGCACGTCGCCAAGGGGACGAGGACGCTCTAGATGTGAATACCGGTGCGTACTCTATCATAGTACACTAAGTGTTTCTTTTGACTTTAGAATTAGAGTTCGTAGTGAAAGCATAATGGAGAGACCTGCATAGTATGATTAATAGTTAGTTGGAAATTTCAAGGACGAAATTTCTTTAAGGGGGTAGAACTGTAACATCCTAAATTTTTGGGCCCATGCGTTTAATGGGTGAATATGTGTAATAAGTTAAGTTGAGTATTAGGGGTTCAGAATGGGCTCAGGTTTGGGCCGAGGCTACAGTTAAAATTCTTGTTTGAACACTTTAGTAGAAAGCTTGTTACGTTAGGGCATAAAAGATATTAGCTGTGCTTTAAAACACAAATGGGCTTATGGCCCAGTGGCAAAATGGCGCCACTAAGAAGGAAGGAAGTTGGCGTCAATTGAAGGTCCAAGGTTCGAGTCGCCTGGTAACTTTTATTTTAAATATTTTCGGCATTTATAAGAGCAGTAGTGGAGTTCGGCAATAATGCTTAAATTTAGGAATTTATTTAATATGATAATAAGGTGGATAATGTGCTGATAAATGAAGGAAGAGGTAGTGTTATCCATGACACTGTGGATGAGTAGTTAGATGAGGATAAGGAAGGAATCAAAGAGTTATCTGCAAGGCTAGGTGGTGGCCGAAATTTTGACTCTAAGTGAGGGGAAGAGATCGGTTTCTTTATGGCAAAGGGGTGCCAAATTTTCCCTTTTAATTTGCTTAATTCTTAGTTATCAGAAAGGGCACATCTGAGATTTGATAAGCAAGTGCCGAAATTCTCTATAAATAGGGGTAGTAGCTCATCAATTCCGGCATTTGGAACCCTATTCTTTTCTTCTTTCCCTGTGCCAAAATTCTCAGTCTCCCTCTGCAAGTTCTTTCTTTTGATTTCTTCAGAAGCCGAAACCTCCCAATCTTCTCAACATCTTTTCTTCCAAAAGCCGAAACCTTGAACTCTCTTCTCATCTCCATAGCCGAATACCCCTATTTCCTTTTGCCGATTTCTTCAACCAAAAAGCCGAAACTACTTAGATTTCTTCTTCTCTTTTGATCTTCTCAAAAAGCCGTAATCTGTAAGGGGTAGTCGAATTCTTTATGTAAAGGTGAGTACCGATTTTTCTATCTCTTCACTTTCTCTTTCGGGTTTTGGAAGACAAAGCCGAAAAGCTAATGGTTTAATGGTTTTATGTATTCTCTTGTTGGGCGACATTCGGAAATTGAAGTAGATCTCTTAGATCTAAAAGCCGGAAACACTAGCCCCTGAATCTCATATCACTTTTCGGGATTTCAAGGTAAGGATTTCAATTCTCCTTAAGATGATTAACCGTTTCCTTTTCGTTAGTTGTGCCTTAACCTAATGTTTCGTTACCATCCTCTGAACAATACCTTAGGCAGATAGCGATTGTGTCGGCTACGGATAGCGTCGACGTAGAAAGTCTTATTCTAATGATAATCAGGTGTGTAGATCTCTAACACACTAGTTAACTATAATCTATATGTGTTATGGGCTAAAAAGTTGGAAAGTGGCTGTGTGACAGTCGAATAAAACCCTAAAAGGGTTAGGCAAGATGCCAGGTACGTAATCATAGAAATCTCTTTGTGTATCGAAATATATGTAAGCCTATTTTCTTAAAGATTCTATGATGTTTTCTGTATGTATGCATAGGGTGGGATTATGATAATGAAGGGAAAGTGCATGATAGGTCATTTGGTGATCGGTGGTTAAACCACAAAATCTAAAATTAGGTCACAATAGTGATCGGTGGCTGAGCCACGTTATATTATGAGGTCACATAGTGATCGGTGGCTATGCCACGTTTAATGATTCCTGAATAATAGGAATAGGCAGTACGACTGTCGTTATGGTGTGTAGCGGATGGAGGGTTGATTGTAGAAATCCCCAAGGTGTGATGGTTGGTACGGGTTGGTGTGTAGAGAATGGAATTCTAGGTTGGGTTGGGCTATGCATCATTTATTATTTATCATGTGATTATGATTGTTGCCTTTATGTATGGGCCAGGGCTCATAATGTGTTTGTGGGCCTCATGTCATTGTGTTTCGGGATTTACACAGTGAGTCTTGGTGACTCACCCTTTCATTTTCCTCTACTCTTTCAGATGAGCAGCAGATCGTGGACATGGGAGCCGAGACGGACTCGAGAGGCCATCAAGTTTTACTTCTATAGATTATTTTCGGTTTTCTTTAAGTGTTTTTTTATATTTTGGGAATATTTATGTAATAAGGCCCCATAGTTTACCTTCATCTAGTAGTTTTTAATATTTGCAACTTATGAAACGATGTCAAAGGTTTAAGTATACGAAATAATAATAATACAAGGTTTTCTTTACAAAAGTCACTTGTTTATTCAATTTTTGTCTAATTAACTTAGGATTTTCTAAAGCCAACTTAGCAAAAGTTTTTAATGTACAACCCGTAGCATACCAGATCTGGTCGAAACTTATGGGTCAGGTTTGGGGTGTTGCAAATTGGTATCAGAGCCCGGTTCAAAACTTGACTTTAGGGTTTTGGGCTCAAAATATTTTCTAAAGATGGGTTTTGGGAAACATGCATGTTTATAAATAACACATGAGGGTTTTCTCAGCATGGCACCTACGTTTCCGGCCCAAGTCCACCAGGTAAGTATTCAGAACTCATTGTATGTTATATATATGTGGGCTTGATGGGCTTTAAGGGACATAGATTATTTTAATTAGAGCTTCATGGACCTTAGGCTTAGTTAAACAACTCTCAATTGCATAAGACTTAATACAACCGAACGAACCTGTAGACAAGTCAAAAGACCAGGGTGTGGCAACAGGTATGCGCATGTCTAGGATTGGATCCGGAAGAGCCTAGTACTTAAGCAGTCCTAGTGACTCACCTCCTCTTCGCTGGAATCCTACCTGGTGCATAGTGACTGTTCACCCTAGCCACGAGGATTTGTTGACAGGCCAAAATCTATAATTAAAACCCCGAAAGGGACCAACCACCCTAGTTTTGAAAAAAAATTACTGAAATACCCCTGGTTTACCAAAAAATACTGAAATACCCCTGGTCTACAAAAAATTACCGAAATACCCCCAGGTTGTAAAATTCCCAAAATACCCCTGCTTCACGAAATTAATACCCTTATTTTGAAAGCCACCAAGATACCCATAATTTGCAAATATACCCCCAGATTTATGGAAATACCCCGATTTACAAAGTCAACGGAATTTAAAAAAAAAACACATACAACACACAACATCAACCAACAACCACAAACATCTAAATGCCACTATTATTCTTTTGAAATCAAATTCTCCAGAATACCCCTGTTTTAAAAAATATATATACAAACCTTTATTTCGAAAATCCCCAAGATACTTTATTACAAAGAAACCCTGTAGGATGAAATTACGGAAAAACCCCTAGGTAATGAAATGACGAAAATACCCTTATGTGGTAAATGTGACTTCATGGATATGATATGTATGTTGAGGTGTGAATGTAAGTGGTTTCTAGAATTAGAAGGTAAACCTGAGACTGAAACTGTAGATATAATTGCGAATTCGAAAGAACTACTCTTAAAACTACCACTCATAAGACTGTTCGTGGATAATCAGTGGAAGAAAACTAATGATTCATAAAATTCCTAACCAGATAAACGCGAATCGGTAGAATGAGTACAAGGGGTCGTGGACGTCTGCCACGTGGTCGTGGTAGGGGTAGGATGATCGTGTCTGAGCCAGCAAGGTCTGGCCACGGGTCAGGAAACGAAATGTCGGATATGCCAACTGTGAAGGGAGAATTTCGGGACCAGGCAGCCGGAGATGATGCGGTATCTCAGGCGATGTTGTGAGTCCTCGAAAGAGTTGCTGGGGCAGGCACGGGTTCAGGAGCCCGAAAATCTATGTCTGAACGACTCCGAGCCAACGGAGCGGAGATGTTTAGGGGTGTTTCTGGCGAAGCCCCTAATACAGCTGAGTATTGGTTGGAGGCAAGTGAGCATATAATGGATGACCTTGACTTCACTGTAGAGGAAAAGTTAAAGGGGGTCGTGTCTCTTCTTCGAGACGAGGTTTATCAGTGGTGGCTTACAGTAAAGGAGGTTACTGCCGCAGACCGGATTGACTGGGATTTCTTTAAGGAGTCATTTCAGAGAAAGTATGTTGGGGCCAGCTATGTGGATGCGCAGAGGAAGGCATTCCTGAATTTGGTGCAAGGAAGCAAAACTGTGTCTAAATATGAGGTGGAATTTCTGAGGTTGAGCCGTTACACTCGAGGGATTATAGCGACTGACTATGAGCGTTGCGTACGGTTCAAGGATGGACTAAGGGATGAGCTAAGGGTATTAGTAGCACCGCAGCGGGAGAGGGACTTTGCGGTTTTGGTTGAGAAAGCTAAGATAGCTGAGGAGGTGAAGCGGACAGAGAGACTGAATCGGGATAGAAATAGGGGTAGAAGTAAGAGAAATTTTGAATCATCAGGGGTAGACGGGCGTAATCAGAAAAGACCCAGGTCTGATGGGCCAGCTTGTGCTCCGACAGGTCAGAATTGATCATGTCCTTCGTGTGGGAAGGTGCATTATGGGGAGTGTAGAAGGAGAACCGATGGATGCTTTAGGTGTGGATCCATGGAGCATATGATTAAGGACTGTCCACAGGTGGATCAGGTACAGCCAGCTGAACGAGGTTCTAATCAGGTTAGGAGGGGTGGACAGCCATCACCGAGGGGCCGTGGTCAAGTCAATGATGGTAACGGAATAGGATATGGTCATGGAGCGCCAGGTGGAGGTCCAGGTTATGCTGAAGCGAGGCAGCCAGCTTTGGTCTATGCAGCATGTCGCCAAGGGGACGAGGACGCTCTAGATGCTAATACCGGTGCGTACTCTATCATAGTACACTAAGTGTTTCTTTTGACTTTAGAATTAGAGTTCGTAGTGAAAGCATAGTGGAGAGACTTGCGTAGTATGATTAATAGTTAGTTGGAAATTTCAAGGACGAAATTTCTTTAAGGGGGTAGAACTGTAACATCCTAAATTTTTGGGTCCATGCGTTTAATGGGTGAATATGTGTAATAAGTTAAGTTGAGTATTAGGGGTTCAGAATGGGCTCAGGTTTGGGCCGAGGTTGTAGTTAAAATTCTTGTTTGAACTTTTTAGTGGAAAGCTTGTTAAGTTAGGGCATAAAAGATATTAGCTGTGTTTTAAAACACAAATGGGCTTGTGGCCCAGTGGCAAAATGACGCCACTAAGAGGGAAGGAAGCTGGCGTCAATTGAAGGTCCAAGGTTCAAGTCGCTTGGTACCTTTTATTTTAAATATTTTCAGCATTTATAAGAGCAATAGTGGAGTTCGGCAATGATGCTTAAATTTAGGAATTTATTCAATGTGATAATAAGGTGGACAATGTGCTGATAAATGAAGGAAGAGGTAGTGTTATCCATGACACTGTGGATGAGTAGTCAGATGAGGATAAGGAAAGAATCAAGGAGGTATCTGCAAGGCTAGGTGGTGGCCGAAATTTTGACTCTAAGAGGGGGGAAGAAATCGGTTTCTTTATGGCAAAGGGGTACCGAATTTTCCCTTTTAATTTGCTTAATTCTTAGTTATCAGAAAGGGCACATCTGAGATTTGATAAGTAAGTGCCAAAATTCTCTATAAATAGGGGTAGTAGCTCATCAATTCCGGCATTTGGAACCCTATTCTTTTCTTCTTTCCCTGTGCCAAAATTCTCAGTCTCCCTCTGCAAGTTCTTTCTTTTGATTTCTTCAGAAGCCGAAACCTCCCAATCTTCTCAACATCTTTTCTTTCAAACGCCGAAACCTTGAACTCTCTTCTCATCTCCATAGCCGAATACCCCTATTTCCTTTTGCTGATTTCTTCAACCAAAAAGCCGAAACTACTTAGATTTCTTCTTCTCCTCTGATCTTCTCAAAAAGCCGTAATCTCTAAGGGGTAGTCGAATTCTTTATGTAAAGGTGAGTACCGATTTTTCTATCTCTTCACCTTCTCTTTCGGGTTTTGGAAGACAAAGCCAAAAAGCTAATGGTTTAATGGTTTTATGTATTCTCTTGTTGGGCGACATTCGAGAATTGAAGTAGATCTCTTAGATCTAAAAGCCGGAAACACTAGCCCCTGAATCTCATATCACTTTTTGGGATTTCAAGGTAAGGATTTCAATTCTCCTTAAGATGATTAACCGTTTCCTTTTAAGTTAGTTGTGCCTTAACCTAATGTTTAGTTACCGACCTCAACAATACCTTAGGCGGATAGCGATTGTATGCCCACTCTGAGATAAGCGTCGACGTAGAAAGTCTTGTTCTAATGATAATCAGGTGTGTAGATCTCTAACACACTAGTTAACTATAATCTATGTGTGTTATGGGCTAAAAAGCTGGAAAATGGCTGTGTGACAGTCGAATAAAACCCTAAAAGGGTTAGGCAAGATGCCAGGTACGTAATCATAGAAATCTCTATGTGTATCGAAATATATGTAAGCCTGTTTTCTTAAAGATAGTATGATGTTTTCTGTGTGCATGCATGGGGTGGGATTATGATAATGAAGGGGAAGTGCATGATAGGTCATTTGGTGATCGGTGGTTAAACCATAAAATCTAAAATTAGGTCACAATAGTGATTGGTGGCTGAGCCACGTTATATTATGAGGTCACATAGTGATCGGTGGCTATGCCACGTTTAATGATTCCTGAATAATAGGAATAGGCAGTACGACTGTCGTTATGGTGTGTAGCGGATAGAGGGTTGATTGTAGAAATCCCCAAGGTGTGATGGTTGGTACGGGTTGGTGTGTAGAGAATGGAATTTTAGGTTAGGTTGGGCTATGCATCATTTATTATTTATCCTGTGATTATGATTGTTGCTTTTATGTATGGCCAGGGCTCATAATGTGTTTGTGGGCCTCATGTCATTGTGTTTCGAGATTTACACAGTGAGTCTTGGTGACTCACCCTTTCATTTTCCTCTACTCTTTCAGATGAGCAGTAGATCGTGGACATGGGAGCCGAGACGGACTCGAGGGGCCATCAAGTTTTACTTATATAGATTATTTTCGGTTTTCTTTAAGTGTTTTTTTATATTTTGGGAATATTTATGTAATAAGGCCCCATAGTTTACCTTCATCTAGTAGTTTTTAATATTTGCAACTTATGAAACCATGTCAAAGGTTTAAGTATACGAAATAATAATAATACAAGGTTTTCTTTACAAAAGTCACTTGTTTATTCAATTTTTGTCTAATTAACTTAGGATTTTCTAAAGCCAACTTAGCAAAAGTTTTCAATGTACAACCCGTAGTATACCAGATCTGGTCGAAACTTATGGGCCGGGTTTGGGGTGTTACATAATAAATATAAAAAAATAGAATAGTTTAATGTGATAAAACAATTAATTATAATATAAAATAAAAAATAAAATAAAAGGATAAAAATAAAAATAAAATAAAGAAAAATAGGGGTTAAAATAGTAATTAAAACAAATTAAAAGGATTAAATCACAAACGCGCGTTAAATCCCAAGGGATAAAATGGCAATTATGCCAAATTTTTAGACGGCAACGTTTTATGTTTAAACTCCAAAGAAATCCGAGGGTTTAATTGAAAAAAAAACGAACTGTCGGGGTTAAATTTATCAAAATAAAAAGTACGAATTGGACTGCTTTAAAAACAATAAAATTGCGGAAGGACTTGAGCCCCCAATAGTTTACCGGATAAATTGATAAGCCAGGCATTCTCGGCCCACCAAGCGAAACCAGTGGTTTCTTGG
The DNA here is from genome assembly GCA_025503065.1 of Gossypium bickii. NCBI lineage: Eukaryota > Viridiplantae > Streptophyta > Magnoliopsida > Malvales > Malvaceae > Gossypium > Gossypium bickii. The sequence goes on from CP106712.1 coordinate 46,622,281, forward strand.
TCACGACCGGCTAAAGCTAAAGTTCCATTAAAGAGCGTTTCCACGGGGTAGAACCTCCTCAGGGAATATAAGGTTTTCATGAGGCTGATCTTGAGCCGCCATCCAAGCACGAATACCTTCATATGGGCAAATAGACCATTTAACAAAAACACGTGGATCCTTGCCCCGGGTCAGGTCAACATGCGGATCTGATATCCGCTAAACGGCGTCGTTCCTTATCTGCTATATAAACCAATTTTTAGGCAAAAAAAAAAAAAACTCATTTGCGCTTATTTTCTAAAAAAAAAAAAAAACTCAAAAATTCTCTCCAGAGCTTTCCCCTGGTTCCGATCATCAGTACTTTGAGGTCACCATCACGCGCCTCATGCGCCACCGCAGATGGTGGCCGGAGGTTGGAACTTCTCCATCAAAAGGTAAACTCGCCCCTATTTTTTATTCTAGTACCACTTTATTTAAACATATGCACGAATGGAATAAAAAAAAGAAATAATCACCTCGGTTAAAAAATGTATTCTGTTTCGTTTTTTTATTTCTCAGTGTATTCTGTCCCTCCTTTTTTTTTTATCTCCTTCTTTACAAGTTTTGGATGGGTTTTTATAACCCAAAAGTACATCTAAGGAAATACAGGGATTTTGCTATTTTGCTTGCTGTTTCTTTCCTTTTCTTGCAGGTAGACGAGAAGATCTCGCGACAGTGGAATGATTCGGGCGCGGATCTTGGCGCGACCGAAGGCTTTACGAGTGGATTATGGCGCGATGGGAGGCGCGACGATTGGGGTGCTGCGGCGCGAAGGTAGTTAGGAAACCCTAGGTTTCCTGACTCTGGCTTAGTGTCTGGGCCTTTTGGGCCGCGTGAGCATGGGTCTTGGGTATTGGGTCAATGGTGTATTCGGGTTTTAATGTTTTGGGTCACTAGGTTTAGTTTGGGTCCTGATTGGGTTTGGATTTCTGATTGGGTTTGGTTTTGGGCTTAAGGTTGTAACTGGACTGTTTAAAGACATTATTATTATTTTTTTTATTTTTAATCTAGTTTTCAATAGGCCGGGCAAAATTAGGCCATTACAGTAACCAAATACGAATTTTCCTTTCAGGTACACAAATGTTGTTACCCATACCAACATCTTTAACATAATTCCATAACTTCTAACTAATACAAAACTAATACTAAAATCTATATTGTTAGCAATATCTTCGTAATTCCATAACTTCTAACTAATACAAAACGAATACTAAAATCTATATTGTTAGCAATATCTCTAACCAAATTCTAAAATTTCTAATAAAGACTTAGTTTTCTAACTGATAATGTCATATTCTTCTTCCCTCACCCGAATCTTCCAAAAATTAATCCCACCACCTTTTTTTTGGGAAAATACTTGTGAAAATATACCATTTACTCAAAATTTTGCTAACACTAATATCTAACAACACAACCGAAAAAAGATGAAATCCAAGCATAGAAAAGATGATGAGTATGAATAATGTGCCTTAGAAGTCAATAACCATATTCAAACATATTTTGTTATTCCATGTAAATTTGTGAAAGCTCTAACAAAATATCATCACTAAAAAGAAAATTTACTTACGGATACCAATCTCATAGAGAAAATAGCAATTATTTCTCACGAATACCAAAATACTAACCAAATACCAAGTTTCCTTTCAGTTACACAAATATACACAAATATTGTTGTGCATACCAATATCTCTCATGTATATTTTGGTATTCGTTACAAAATTCTGTATCCTTTAAATTTTTAAATTTTGCAATAATGATTTTTGAATTGATTAATATATTTCAAATTTCCTAATGGTAGTCCAAAATATTTAATGGTGTAATTGATTATTAATTTTGCTTTTAGTTAGAGATTTCCATATAGCACTACAAATTTTGTAATGGATTTTTTAAACAAAAAAACTAATTTCTATTTAATTTATTTAAAACTTATATAAAATATTTAAATCCCAATTTTTAAAATATTTTTAAAAAATAAATTTAAATTTTTCTTTATTTTCAATTTTTAGAAGTCTATATAAAATTCTATATTTTTATAATTATATTTCAATATACCAATTAAAATTTCAAAAACGGTTACCAACTTGATATAAAATTATTTAAAATAATTTTAAATTGTAATTTTAAAAATGTTCTAAAATATTTTTAAAACAATAATTTAAACAATACATTATATCTTATATTTAATATGCGCAGAAAATTCTATTTATTTACAGTATAATTGTTCAAATTACAAAAACGATGGGAAACAAGGAATATTGTTATATGTTGAAAATATTGTTGTATGTTAAATTTTTGTTGACAGTTAAAAAATCTTAATCTAATAATGAGGATTCACGCACACCAAATTATCTAACTGCACGTCGTTGATTACGGTAAACCTTTAGAAATATTACTATTAATCTATCAGCGGTTGAATATGTAAAAACCTTTACTAAATTTTTGTTTTGAGATCACAGCAAACCTCTAGACCAACACATCTCATGAATACTTAATGTCAATAGTGATTTAGTCTTTAATTTAATCATAATAACATATTTTCCCGTCCAATTTCATAAAAAAAAATTATTTTAATTTTTTATTTATTTTCCGTTTTTTTAAATAGCAAAATCCAAAAAAAATTGTAGATAATTTTTAAAAAAGTGTAAAATAAAAAAATATTTTTTAAATTTTTAAAAAAATTAAATATACTTTGACCATCTGTTTAGGGCGTCGTTGCTCTACTCTCTTTCAAAGCTGCTGCTTCAGCGTGAAAAAACACGTTATAAAACCGTTAACTTCTAGCGAATACTATTAAATTAAGAATTTGGGCAAAAATTCTCAAAAATCAGATTATCTCTCTCTTCCCCTTTCTTTTGTATTCATGTCCATGGCCACTGCCTCCGCCTCTGTAACGTCACCTCTCCTTCAAAAATTCAGCTCGACGGGCTTCTCCACTAGGACCCGACACGCGAGCAAACTCAAACTCAGTTTGCACCAATCATGTACTTTCGCGCCATTTTCACTCCTTTCACCGACAAAATCCTCAAGATTGAAGAACATCTCGAGTTTAGAATCCCGCGCTTACGTTACCGGTCCTCCGATAGTGAGCGAGTCCGACCCAAGGATAAAGGGTTCGGAGACTGACACCGTTGGAGCTGAGCCACCGAAATTGATAAGCTGGAGGCTTCTATTGAGTCTTCTTGTCCAACATAAACTCAGAATCAGTGTTTCGGTCTTAGCTCTGGTTGGCGGCACCACCTGTACTCTTTCAATGCCTATATTTTCTGGTAAGGATTTTCTTTTAATTTTTAAGTTAAGAAGAAACAGGAGATGCTCACGCTATTTAAGTAAGATTGAGGAAATGTACAGGAAGATTCTTCGAAGTGCTCATAGGCGCCAGAAAGGAGCCGTTATGGAAGCTGCTTAGCAAAGTGGGGCTTTTATACTCATTGGAGCCGATTTTCACAGTTATATTTGTGGTAAATATGAATACCTTATGGGAAACAGTTATGTCAACCCTTCGAGCTCAGATTTTTAGAAGAGTTCTGATTCAAAAGGTATGTATAACTTATGATTACTTTAAATCATCTTATCAAGGGATTCGTAATTTAAATTGTAATAGTAGCAGTACTATATTTTCTAATTGATTTTTTTTGTATGTTAATGCACAGGCGGGGTTTTTTGATCGATACAAGGTTTGGAAATAGTAAATTTAAGAAAGCTGTTTTATTTATTTATTTATTTTGTTAGATGCTGTTTTCTACATTTGCTTCTTACAGGTTGGTGAGCTCAGTGGTTTGCTGACATCTGATTTGGGATCTTTAAAAGATGTTGTCAGTGAGAACATTTCAAGGGATCGTGGTTTCAGGGCACTTTCTGAGGCAAGCCACTATATACTAAAGTAAAAGTGAGCTAGATGTTGCCTAAAATTAAGCATGTAGTAGTTCGTATTATCTGACTCTGGTGGACGTAATTCTTCCGTCACTAATATTGCAGTTAAAAGTTCCTGGATTTCTAAATTTTAGCAGAATTTATATTATGTTTACCTTTGCATTTCCAGGAAATATTCATGTGTGATTTTGTAGAATGGATTATTTGTTATCTCACTTTTTGTTGATTGATTAATTTTGTTGTAGGTTGTTGGGACGATCTGCATACTGTTTGCACTGTCTCCTCAACTAGCCCCAATTCTAGGCCTTTTGATGCTTTTTGTGTCCGTTTCGGTTGGTAAATACATTCTCTTTACACATATTTATGTTCAGTATGTTTATTCGTTGTTTGAATTTATTCTTTACCACATAAGTGATACTTGTCTCATTTTATTGCTGTCGAAGGTGGGGTTATCAATGGTTTTGAGAGTTTAATGTTGTAGTCTATTACAAGTTTAGCCTTTCTTTACTAAACAATTCTCCATTTGTCATGTTTCACAAATATGAATATACACTTCTCTTAACCCTGTTTCCTCTGACACCACCTGAATTTCCTGTGTTAATAATTACCTCCCCCTTTGTGAAAAATGTGTCATACTGGACCTTCGGAGAACATGCCTTAAAATTGAGCACATATTCGTTCACTGCACTCTGCGGTACTGGCATGCTGCACGATTATAACTGAGAGACATAGTGGTTGGATCTAATACCAATTGATACAAACCTTTAGAGAACTGCACCCCAAAAGGTAGGTATTGAGCTTGGTACAAGAAAATTAATTACTTTTCTTTATGGGATTCTAGTCCATATCTTGATTGCAATTGGGCACGCATCACATACATATGCTTGGTCATGTCTTTTTATCTGTTTTTGACGGTGATGGTTGATTCTCTCTAGCTATATACAAGCGATCAACTGTACCTGTATTTAAAGCTCATGGAATGGCCCAAGCTTCTATGTCCGACTGTGTAACAGAAACGTTTTCTGCAATTCGAACTGTATGTTCTTAAAATGCTCTGGCCAGCTACCTACTGATATGGATATCTACTAATAGAAAATTGATTTCCTTGAACTCCAAAATTGACAATGTCATCACTTGACATCCTTGTGTTACATTAAGAAAAATTCATGGTGAAAGCTTTGATGCAAGCTTGATGATTGAAATAATAACGTTGGTTGTCATAGGTAAGATCTTTTGGTGGGGAAAAACGTCAAATGTTAATGTTTGGTAGCCAGGTAAGATATTAGTCATTTGCTATTTTATGTATCTCTTAAGCTTTTATTGTCTCTACATTAGCTTGGTTGAATGTTCTTTTGTGCACACAACGTATACTTTAAAGGGTTTTGGCAGGTTCTTGCATATCAGAGAAGTGGTATAAAGCTTGGCACTTTCAAATCCATAAATGAATCTTTGACTAGGGTTGCTGTTTATATTTCTTTACTGGCCTTATACTGCCTTGGAGGAAGCAAAGTGAAGGCGGTAAGCATTTTGACCTCGGGATGCCCTTTCTTTAAGGGTGTCTTGGTTGGGTGGAAAAGTAAAGGGATAGAAGGAGGGAGTGGAAAAGTGGAAGAAAATAAATTTTGACTGTGCTTGTAATGAAAAAAAATAGGAGAGATTATCATTTTCTATCCTAATGCATAAAAACCAAGCTAGGAGGGAAAATGGAAAAGAAGTGTATCTTAGTTCAAAACTATTCATTTTTCAACAGTTTTATTTTCTTTCCTTTCATTTTTTAACTCAATCAAGCAATGGACGGAAATAAAATTATTTTTTCTTTCAATTTTTTCATCTTTCCTACCAAGCACACCTATGAAAAGAAAATTTATATTTTCCATCTTTCTATTTTTCTAACCCTTCAATTTTCATCTTTCCAATTTTCTTTCCACCGTCCGTGTTAATTTTATGTGCCTTCAACCATTTTCCTGAGCTTATCTCTCTCTCTCTCTCTCATTCGTATATGCTGATTGCAGGGTGAACTGTCTGTTGGAACCGTGGCTTCATTCATCGGATACACTTTCACTTTAACCTTTGCTGTGATTCCCTTTTCTCTCTGCACTCACTTATTTATACCTTTTGATACGTGCTATCTAATGTAATTCCCATACAGGTGCAAGGGCTGGTTAATACATTTGGAGACCTTCGAGGAACTTTTGCTGCTGTTGAGAGGATAAACTCTGTTATATCTGGAGCAGAAATAGATGAAGCACTTGCTTATGGTCTGGAAAAAGATATCCAGAAGAAAGAAGATGATGAAAATATCAAATTGTTCATCTCCAATGGTGCTTTTGGGAAAAGTCAACAATTAGATTCACATTACATGTCAGCACTGAAATCAACAAGTGATGTGGGAAGATTAGCTTGGTCAGGCGATGTTGCTCTGGAAGGTATATTGACTTCGAACTGCTTAATTTCAAGGCACTCTTGTATTTTTGAAGGAATTATTTCTTCTTATTAGCCTTAAGCTTAAGCTATTTGCCTAACACATGATAAAATTCTATTTCTAACTTTTTTAAGTAAAATGAGGAAGTATCATACATGTGATCATAATTTCTCTTTTGCAACAAATTTTATCGAAACTGTTAAGCTTGTCTAAATCACTGCAGATAAATATAATCTTGGAACAGTGATCAAAGATACATGCATATCATACTGCACAAACTAATGTACCTCCTTGTGCTGCAGATGTACACTTTTCTTATCCTTTAAGGCCCGATGTGGAAATTCTTAATGGTCTTAATTTGACTCTAAAATGTGGAACTGTGACTGCCCTAGTGGGTTCTAGTGGTTCTGGCAAAAGTACAATAGTACAACTATTGGCACGCTTTTATGAGGTTTGCAAGAAATTGTACTTGTTGGTTTCTCTTTCTCTTGTCAAAGCATAGTGTGATCTAACATATTACTGCAAACAAATTTACATTTTGTTCTTGCAGCCAACCAGAGGTCGTATAACTGTTTCTGGAGAGGACGTTCGGACATTTGACAAGAGTGAATGGGCCCGAGTCGTTTCAATAGTGAATCAAGTATAATTTAACTATTTGGGAATAAATAATTATTTAGTGCTTACATATGAAAGCATGGTTCTCCTTGAGTAAAACATTCCCGCCTTCTGAACCTCTGCATGATTAATCAATTGACCTGTTCTACTTGCTGGATAGGCTGATCATTCAACTTGTTCATAGAATAATTCCTTTTCTGGTTAGAAAGCAAAGCTTTGAATTGTATGTTTAGTATTATGACTGTTTCCGATTCAGTTTACTGAAAGGAAATATGACAAGTTTATACCAATCAGAATAGACAATTTAGTCCAGGCTGCTACCCATGATTATATATACATATATGATTTATTTAATGCAGTGGTGCGTTTCTTTAGATGCAAAAGTTTGCAGAAGCATCTTATTCAAAACTAGCATCATTAATGTTTTACCTCTGCTGAATTTTGTTGTTAATTAGGTGCACTGGATTCATAGCATTTTCTTGCTGGATTACCGTAGGAGGCTTTTTAGGTTAAGGAATAGGTTGGATTTGGTGGATTAAGCTTGGATGTAATATAACTGTAAACAAGTTGTGCTGATTATTCTTAAGGAATTTCTTTACGAGACATTTTATTGTGGCATTTCTCAATGTTAATATGGATAAAATGATACAGGAACCTGTTCTCTTTTCTGTCTCTGTTGGAGAAAATATTGCATATGGACTTCCAGATGATATTGTATCCAAGAACGACATTATTAAGGCTGCCAAAGCTGCAAATGCTCACGAATTTATAATTTCTCTTCCACAGGTTCGTTGATTCAATCTATGCAGCTGTTCTCTTATTTTGCAAGCAATTTTATTTTCTTCTAAGTTTTGTTGATTGAAAGGGCTATGACACGCTGGTTGGTGAGCGTGGAGGCTTGCTGAGTGGAGGACAGAGGCAGGTACTGTACTAAGAGGTTATCTAGACATGCATGGTGCTAGTCCATGCTTAAGATTATTTACATGTGTGGTTGTCTGCATGAATGAGGGGAAAGGGTGAAAGCACTGATCAATTCTTATTTTTTCTTCTTCAGAGAATTGCAATAGCGAGAGCTCTTCTCAAGAATGCTCCAATCCTGATCCTCGATGAGGTAATATTTTCATTTGCCTTGTGCTTTTGTACATTCTTGCCATGCTGGTCATTCTCACCGTGACAGAAGACATGAAACTAGAGCATTACATGCTATGCCAGGCCTGTATGTCTCTTAGTGAAGGCTTTCTTAATTTATTTTTGACATATTATGGAACTCGATTTCCATTTAGCAAGCATAAAATAAATGCATGCCATTTCAATATTTTGTTGTTGCAGGCAACAAGTGCTTTGGATGCCGTTAGTGAGCGCCTGGTACAGGATGCTTTGAATCATCTAATGGAAGGCAGAACAACATTAGTGATTGCTCATAGATTAAGCACAGTTCAGAATGCCCATCAAATTGCTCTTTGCTCAAATGGCCAGATAGCAGAACTTGGGTCCCATTTGGAATTGCTTGCTAGGAAGGGGCAATATGCTTCTTTAGTTGACACCCAAAGGCTGGCGTTTGAATAATATTGAATTCCATAGATAATATTTCCAGAACGAAGACCATGCAAAATAGGAAGATCTTGTCTAAACTAGTGGAATCACATAAAAAAAAAAAAAAGGGGAGTCTCAGTTATGGAGATTGTAGGACATGAGTTGGCAAAGTTCAATTGGCAAGACCTTTTGATAGCTGTTTTATTTTTATTTTATTTTGTATTTTGTTTGTCGTAAGAGCAGGCGGCAGTGGTGGGAAACAGTTGCATTAAAGAGATAATAGCAAGTCATAGTAGGAACTATTGTTGTAACAAAGTGTTATGAGCCTTGGTGTAGGATCTAGTCACATGACTAGACGAGAAAAAAATTCTTGCTTCGACCTATAGTTGCTCAAAAGACAGATTCGTCCTTGACTGAACCCCTTTTCCAAACTAATGTTTGTGATAAAAATAAACTGCTTACTTTATTTCATATTGGCAGCCTTTTTATAGGCAGTTTATTACAAAGGGAAAGTCCTAATAGAATTCCTAATTTAAAGTTTATAATGAAATAAAAACGTAATATAATAAGTAAAACTAAAACTCCTAAAGAAATTAAATAAATGTTAAACTCTAATTACTATTCCTTCTCTGATATTGTTTTCCAATGAAAAAATCCATCAAAGATGATATAATACTCTATTCACTTGTATCGAATAAATTTATAGGTTTCTTATTATTATTCAAGCCTCTTGGTTGGGTGGAAAAGTGAGGGATAAAAGGAGGGAGTGGAAAGTGAAAAAAGAATTTTTTGAATGTGCTTAGTTGGAAAGAAAAAAAGGAAAGAAAATATGAGGGATGACCATTTTTCATCTTAATGCATAAACATTCTGTAGGACTGGGGTTTAGTCTAAGCAACAAACAAGGGGAATTTCCAAGTAACAAGAAACAAAATGAATAGCACTGTTATAGGGGTGTTCAAACAGTTGGTTCGGTTATTAACTGAACCAAACTAGCATTAACCGAATTAATCGAACTTTATAATCCTTTAATCGTTAACTGAACTGAATTTTTTTAAAAAAAAATTAACCAAACCAAAATATTTCGTTTAATACAGTCGGATAATTGAATTAACCGAAATTTATATATTTTTTTATTAAAACAAGTATAAAACATATTAAAAAAATACATTGAAATTAATCAAAATATATGTTTTTGCCTTGAAAGTTAACTGAATTACCAAAATTTTATGTCTTGAAACATTACAGAGGTCTTGAAGTTAACACATAATATTAATTATTAAGTTCGGTTAATTATCCGATTTCGAACCAAATTAATCAATAAAAAATTTCAAAAAACCATTATTTGACCTCCGATTGAACTAAGTTCAGCCACCGGTCAAACTAAGTTTGGCCATTTATCAATTAACCGAATTAGATCGGTTCGACCGATTAATTCGATTTTAATCGAAATTTGAACACCTCTACACTGTTATGTACAAAAAGTTCCATGCTTTCAAAAACTAGATAAGATGATAACAACAGTCAGTTGGAAGATCAAAGAAAAGAATTCATGAGAAATCATTAATGGGGGTTAACAAATGTTCAAACTACCTTCATCAGCAATAGTGATGCTGTAACAGCCCAATTTTGGGCCTAGTCGGAACAGTGGTTTTGAGACCACAAATTCGACGAAGAGAAATTTATTTTTATTATTATTTTATGGTCTAAAGATTTATGGAATAATTTCGTGAAATTTTCTTTCAGAAATTTTGATGTTTGAGCACTCAATTTAGCTAGAAGGACTAAATTGTAATAAATGCAAAATGTGTGTTCTAGAAGCTAGAGGTTTTTAAATGCCATGAGATTTTAATTGGAGGTCCTTAAATAGTAATTAGACCATTCTACATAGAGTGGACAAAAATGTACATGGTTAGGTGAAATTTTGAAGTTTTTCATTAAGGGCATTTTAGTCATTTGGTTAATAAAGACAAAATTTAACAAATAAAAGATGTTCATATTTCTATTTTCATCCCCCATGGCCGAATTTCACAAGGAGAAGACATAGCTAGGGTTTGCCAAGTTTCCAAGCTCGATTGTAAGTCCGTTCTTGTCCCCCTTTTAACGATTTTTGTATTTTTGAGATCGTTGTAGCTTGATTTAGCTATTTCAAGGACTAATTTGAAAGAAAGATGAAGTTTAAAATTTTACCCATGTTGAACATGTATATATTTTGATGTTTAATGGTAGAAAATGCATGTTTATTGTTTGTTAAATGACTTTTGCTAAGTGATTTTCGGTAAAAATGTTAAAAAGGACTTATTTGTAAAAGTCTATAAAATAAGTAAAAAATGTGAATAAATGAAAAATGTGGGCTGTTATGAGCAAGAAATACTTTTATCTAGGCTTGGGTGTGATGAAGTTGAATGAAAATCATTTTACGAGCCCAGGGACTAAAGTGTAAATGTCAAAAGTTTAGGGGAAAAATGTAATTTTTCTATAATGTGACTTTTGAGCTGAATTGAATTATGTGATGATTAAATAAGATGAATTTGGTATTATAGATCAAGAAAAACGAAGTTTGGGTCTAGATTGGGGGAATACCAAAGTGTTTGACGATTAGGTCCATTTCCGCTATTTTTGTATCGAGGTAAGTTCGTATGTTAATAATGCAATGTTATATTTGTATTTTAATGTTTTGATATTGCATGGATTGTATGATTAATTCTATGAGCATATTCGACGAAGTTCCAGTAAGAGAGAAATCCCGGTTGAACCTTAGGAATAGATTAGGATACAAGTGACATGTCACTAGGAACCCATGTGAATATGTAATTATGTGATGTATGTGTCCCGGGTGTTAGTCCTATACGTCCTACCGGTGGTTGGATATACCGACATATGTTGCGGATACCTGACAGCTTGTGTGAGTAGGCCCAAGGATAGCTCGAGAGCGAGCCTATATGTGTTATGAGATTTGTGGTAGCATTGGCTACATATGTGGCACTTATGTGCAAATCTTTCCGTGTATCTGATAGTATTCCAAGTGGTTCAACGGGTATGTCAAAGATGAGAAGGTATGTGAATATGTTATGAGATGATACATGTATGTACGAAAAACTCAAAGGATATGGATTCGGTATATAATGAACTATTGGTAAGAATGTGTTGAGTAAGTTGTGTTTATGAAGTTTTAATGACATTTATGTTAATATATGTTAAGTTATTTATATGTCAAATGTATGAATAATGTTTTGTATTATTTGCATATGAACTTACTAAGCTATATAGCTTACCCCCTTTTTTCCCTTATCTTATAGTGTTACCAAGCTAGCTCAGGATCAATGATCATCGAATATTCAGATCACACTATCAAACCCTCTCGTTTTGGGTATTGATGATCTTAGTGTTTTGAAAGTATGGCATGTATAGGGACTTAGTCATTTTGTTAAATGTGTCATTGTGATGGTAGCCAATGTGTTGGCTTGTGATTGTCAAAGGCTTGTTTTGATATTTGGCCATGTAGATTGGTTTATTTGGGCTATCATGGTTGTAAGCCTAAGTATATATATATGTGCCAATGTCTTTGGTGATATGGTCATGGTATGGTGAATGATGGAAATGTGATTTATGACATAAATGTGAAATTTTTGGCAATGTGGTCTATTGAAGAGATGATAAAGTGGTGTACAATTAGGTATCTTGAAAGTAGTCAATCGCGGCTTAATAATGGTTGTGAGTATGATAGATGTTGATATTGTGTTGGTCATAATTGTGGATGTTTTGGTTGCCTAAGTATGTTATGTTTTGTGCCTTGAATTGGTGTAAGTGTATGTGTGAATAAGGATGGCAAATGGCTTGGTAAATAACCTTTGTTTTGTCCACATGGGTAGACACACGGGCTTGTGTCTAGGCTGTGTGTGACACACAGTCTGCCCCACGGGCATGTGTTCCAGCCTTGTGTCCCCTGCACCTTAATTTTGAGAAATAGAATGTCCGGAATTGAGCACACGAGCAGAGACACTGGCGTGTGTCTCAGTTGTGTGTGCTACAAGGCCTAGCACCCAGGTGTGTGGCACGACCGTGTGGCACAAGTCAGAGAGCACCCTAAATTGAACATGGTCCTAGGGTCATACGGGCATGTCCCTTAGATCATACAAGCGTTTGAGCCTTGTAGTTAGCAAAAATTTCTAAGTTTTGTAAAAGTTTCCTAAGTTCTCGAGTTAGTCCTGAACCACCTTCAAAGCATGTTTTGGGCATCGTAGGCTTGTATTAGGGACTTTATGATTGATTATGAACAATTTTAAATTGGACGTAAATTTATGATTTAGAATTGTGTGATTTCTTGTGATGTGAGTCTGGTAATGCCTCGTACCATGTTCCGGCGTCGAATACGGGTAAGGGGTGTTACATTTAGTGCTATCAAAGCTATGGTTTAGCTGATTCTTGGACTAACCTAGCGTGTGTAAGAGTCTAGCTATACATGCCATATATAAATTGTGATAGTGTGACGACTCCTGACAATTTAAATTGTGTTTTCATTTAGTAAATTGATCCCAACCGAGCTAATTCCGTTGGTATTGGAATTGATACTCAAGTATCAGAGTAAGGATATGTTTGTGATGAGTTGAAACTCATAAAGGTAAGGATAAAAGTTCATAATATTGTGTTGATGATAAATATTATGTTATATGTGTGAATATATGAGAGTTAAATTTAGAGGCTTAACAATATTCACCCCCTTACCAGTATAGTATGGTACAATGAAATCCACAAGATTTAGATTTAATAAACTCGCAAGTGTAAAACCAAAGAGTTCAGTGGCCGAATGATTAATAATGTGGTCAGAGCTGAGAATTGGTTATTGAGTAAGGACTGATCTAGAAGGGATATCAGGTTTTTCAAAAGATCATTCGGATTTCGTATTGTCGCTTTTAAAGAAAAAATTAATCTCGACTAATTGACTCATTCAAGTATGATGTCTATAGAATGTGTTAACCTAAACTTCTGCTGAATTGATTTTCATTAGTGAATGGAATAAAGTGGAAGTAGGGATGACTATAATAATCAGTGGAATGATATTTGAGTTGTAAAGATATTTGAGTACAACAGTTATAGTTGAATAGATTATGACGATCTCTTCCGGGTATTCTATGTGTTTATTTATTTTCAGAGGTATATGTAACTGTTCGTTTTTAGATGAAATTCCTATCGTATGAGAATGCTAGCTAACTATAATGTTAGACAAAAGCATTGTTGGCCTAGTTGGTTTATGATCGACATTTCTTTATCTTTATTTGGGATTCTATTCTATTACGTCCGGTATAGAAGTTGACGGTGAAATTTATATGAGACTATTATTCTGTTTCTACTGGTTGCTATTTTGTTTTACGCATGTATGGAAAATATATTGTCTTTGTCACAACTAATTTCTGTGCGTATGAGCAGTGTTTTTTAAGATCTTTGTTATTTAATATGGGTTGAGTTTTAGGAAATTCAGTATGGTCTCACATCTTGGATTCCATTATCTTGATTTTCTTATCATTTTTATTGTTTAATTTATCAAACATGGCTTATCTATAAAAGTATTCAGTGATTAGAAATAATTGTATTTATTATGGTTATAATTTCTAGTTGATCATGAGAGCATAGTGATGCTGACATCAGGTTTTTCTAGTTTTCGTTAAAGGGATTGAAATCGGTAACGGTATACACGGTGGAAGCTCAAGCTCAAATTTGTATAATGGTTTTCTTTTCTCAGGTAAGCTTGATTAAGGTCAATGAGTTAAATTGGAATATTATGTTTCATTGAGTTAATGCAGTCTGTAAAGATCTTTGACTAGCATGTTAAAGGAATTATGAAGGATTGTATATTTGAGTTGCTTTAACAACGTAAAGAAGAGATTACTTTAGAATATTATTGTTTGATAGTTGAGATCAACTCAATTGTTTCGAATAGAGCGATTATTTAGTTGAAAAGTATTTTGAGTTATATGCATTTAAGTTTATCTTCAGGCATGGAAATAAATTTCGTACATTCATGGGTAAATAGATGAACAGTTTGAATGAAGAATTCATGTTCTAGGAGAAATGATAAAGAAACACATGTCTATTAGATTATTTCTAATTGAAAGACATTATTATGAGTTAAAGTTGTTTTGATTAATGAAGTTATCGCATTTGTGAAGTTTGAATGGTCTGATACATGTTAGTAAAATTTTAAACAGCAAAAGGATTGTTAACCGAAGCACTAGTTCTGGTTCGGCCTGAATAGGGTAAAGAATTCATGATTTTCAGCAATGTGTCATTGAACAGATTGGGATATGTTTTGGTATGAGAATGTAAAGTAGTAGTTTATGCTTCTAGATGGTTAAAGTCATATTAAAAGAATTATCCAACACGCAACTTAGAGTGGGCCGCTATTGTGTTTGCATTGAGAATCTAGCGACATCTTTTTTTTAGTAAAATGTGTCACATGATTAATGATCGTAAGAGTTTAAAATATCTGATGTCACAGAGAGATTTGAAACTAAGAAAGCCGAGATGCCGCAAACTATTGAAAAAAAAGATTATCAGTAGTTATTGATTAACCTTTGGGAAAAGTAAATGTAGTTGCAGATGCATGAGTGGAAAAATTTTGTCTACCTTGTGAACGAGGGTTACATGATTGATCTTGTCTGATGATAGTTTGATCCTAGATGAGTTAAAAGCTAAATTGATGTTTTTATTTCAAATATGAGAAGCTTAGAAATATGATAGGGAATTACGAGCCAAACAAGTACAGTGTGAGCCGACTTCTGATTCTAAATGTAAGGTCAGACTTGATGACTGTTTATTATTTCGAGGTAGAAATTGTGTATCGAAGAATCCAAAACTTATACGGAAAATTTTTGCACAAAGCTCACAGAGGTAGCTTGTTTGTTCATTTGGGGAAAAAATAAAATGTACAGTGATTTGAGACAAATGTATTAATGGTCGGGTATGAAATGTGAGATTTCTGACTTTATATCCAGATGTTTGATTTGTCAACAGGTTAAAACCGAACATCAAGTACCCTTAGAATTGTTACAACTAGTGATAATGTTGGAACGGAAATGAGGTATAAGTTCTTGAAATTGTCAAACTATTTAGAATGTCAGTTTTCAATATATTCGTTAGAAATCTACAGTTTACGGTTCACTTCTTGACTCTGGAATAGGGACATGGGCGTGTGTGACCACACGGCCTGTCCACACGAGCATGTGGCCCTGTTTTGAGAAAAAATTTTCTAAGTGTTCGTAAGTTTTTTGTTCAGTCCTGAACCACTCTATATGTATGTTTCGAGTCTCATAGGCCCATAATAGGGACGTTATGAATACAAATGAAAAGTTTTAAGTTGGAATGAACATTTATGGTCCGATTTTGTATGATTACATATGTTAAGTTTGGTAATGCCTCATACCCAGTTTCAGCATCGAATACGAGTAAGGGGTGTTACATTTAGTGGTATCAGAGCTATGTTTTGTCGATTCTCTAACTAACGTAGCGTATGCACGAGTCTAGCTATACATGCCATACGTATGTGTATATACATAATGATAGTGTGACGACTCCTGACAATTTAAAATATGTTTTCGTATAGCAAATGGATCCCGACATAGCAGCGACAGATGATGTAGAAAGTAACGCACCGGCGCCCGCCCAAGGGACGGTGCCAACTAAAATTAGAATAGACCAATGACTGTGAGTTAGAGAGGAGGAGAAGAGGCTAGCGAAGCCTTTCTCCATATGATGAACGCTTGGCATACGGAGTTCGTTCGAACGAACCTAAACGCTCAACCCCCTCTACCCCTACCTATTCCTCAGCCTACCCCTGTAGCTCCCCAAGCTTTAGAAATGGTAAGAAGGGAAAATCCCCCGGTTAATAAAATTCAGAAACAAGGACCTGAGAAATTCTGGGCTAATAAAGATGACGATCCGAAAAAAGCAGAATTCTGGCTTGAAAATACCATCAGGGTATTTGATGAATTGTCTTGCACGCTAGAAGAGTGTATGAAATGTGTTGTGTCTCTCTTGAGAGATTTGACTTACCAGTGGTGGAATACCCTTGTATCGGTTGTACCAAGGGAGAAAGTTAATTAGGAATTTTTCCAAGAAGAGTTCCAAAAGAAGTATATTAGCCAAAGGTTTATCGATCAGAAAAAAAAGGAATTCCTTAAACAAGGTCGAATGATAGTAACCGAATAGGAATGTGAGTTTGTAAGGCTCAGTATATACGCTCGGGAGTACGTATCTACCGAAGCCATCATGTGTAAGAGGTTTGAGGACGGATTAAATGAGGACATTCGATTGTTTGTTGGTATTCAAGAACTGAAGAAATTTGTTGTGCTAGTAGAGAGAGCTTGCAAGGCCATAGAATTGGCCAAAGAGAAAAGAAAGGCAGAAATTGAGCCCCATGACTCTAGGAAGAGGCAATTGGGTAAATCATTTCAATCCTCATCCAAGAAATCGAGAGAGTTAACTACTCAATCAGCCGCTTCAGTTGGGTTCTCAAACAAAAGTAAAGGTAATCAGTACTCAGCTTCTAAAGCTCAGACCACTTCTTGTTAGTGTTGGTAATGCTCGATCAAGTAGACCGAAATGTTCACAGTGTGGTAAACATCACCCCTTTGAGTGCCAACCAAATGAGAGAGCTTGTTTCAAGTGTGGTTCCCAAGATCACTTCATTAGAGATTGCCCCGAGATGGTTGAAAAAGAAAAATTTTAGAGTGCAAGATCAGGTAGTACTACTAGAGGGAGATCACAGGGAAATCTGGGAAATGGAACAAGTAGTAAGAATACACCTAGAGAGCAGACTACAAGATCTGAGGGTAGAGCACCGGCGAGGACTTATGCCATTCGTGCTCGCGAAGAGGCGTCATCCCCTGATGTGATTACGGGTACATTTTCTCTCTATAATACTCACGTTGTTGCTTTAATTGATCCAGGATCTACCCACTGGTATGCTTATATGAAATTAGTATCTAATATGAACATGCCTGTAGAGTGTACAGAATTTGTGATAAAAGTGTCAAATCCCCTAGGCAAATGTGTGTTAGTTGACAAAGTATGTAGGAATTGTCCTTTGATGATTAGAGGTCACTGTTTTCCAGCTAACCTTATGCTTTTACCGTTTGATGAATTTGATGTAATTCTTGGTATGGATTGGTTAACCATTCATGATGTGGTAGTAAATTGCGGAAGAAAAAATATTTAGTTGAAATGTGAAAGTGGTGATATTCTTCGGATTGAATCAGATGAATCAGATAGCTTGCCTGTAGTGATTTCTTCTATGGCTACTCAAAAATGTATAAGAAAGGGTTGTGAAGCCTACCTTGCCTTTGTGATGAATGCCAAAGAGACTGAGTTAAAAATTGAATTAGTGCCAATAGTATGTGAGTATCTAGATGTATTTTCAGAAGAATTGCCCGGGTTGCCTCCGGTTAGAGAAATTAAATTTGGTATTGAGTTGGCCCCTGGTACTGCTCTTATTTCAATTGCTCCGTATAGGATGGCTCTGACCGAGTTAAAAGAATTGAAGTCTCAGTTGCAAGAGTTAATGAATAAAGGTTTCGCAAGATCGAGTTATTCTCCATGGGGTGCTCCCGTATTATTTGTGAAAAAGAAGGATGGTTCTATGAGGTTATGTATAGATTATCAGCAACTTAATAAGGTAACCATAAAGAAAGAGTATACCTTGCCAAGGATCAATGATTTGTTTGACCAATTGAAGAGAGCCACTATGTTTTCCAAGATAGACTTGAGGTCCGGTATTACCAGTTGAGAGTCAAAGACTCAGATATGCTGAAAACCACCTTTTGGACAAGGTATGGTCACTACAAATTTCTAGTTATGCCTTTTGGTTTGACCAACGCCCCTGCTGTGTTCATGGATTTAATGAACCGCATCTTTCGGCCATATTTGGATAAATTTGTTGTAGTCTTTATTTATGATATATTAATTTACTCTCGTGATGAGAACGAGTATGCTGAGCACTTGAGAACGGTTTTACAAATTTTACGGGATAAACAGTTATATGCCAAGTTTAGTAAAAGTTAATTTTGGCTTAAAGAAGTTAGATTTTTGGGCCACATTGTTTCGGGTGATGGCGACCCAGGAAAGATTTCGGCCATCGTTGAATGGAAACCACCGAAGAACGTATAAGAGGTTAGGAGTTTTCTAGGCCTAGCTGGTTATTACAGACTGTTTGTCAAAGGATTTTCCATGATAGCTACTCCGATGACGAGGTTGTTACAAAAAGATGTTAAGTTCGAATGGACAGAAAAGTGCCAACAGAGTTTTGAGAAATTAAAGGCATTGTTGACTGAGGCTCTAGTTTTAGTGCAACCTGAACCGAGAAAAAAATTTGTGGTTTATAGTGATGCATTCTTGAATGGATTGGGTTGTGTACTTTTGCAAGAGGGTAAGGTGATAGCTTATGCCTCTAGACAATTAAAGCCGCACGAGAAGTATTATCCGACCCATGATTTAGAATTAGCCACCATTGTATTTGCATTGAAGTTTTGGAGACACCATTTGTATGGCGAGAAATGTCGGGTATTCACTGATCATAAAAGTCTAAAGTACTTGATGACTCAAAAGGAATTGAATCTAAGGCAACGAAGATGGTTAGAGTTGATAAAGGTTTACGAGCTAGTGACTGACTACCACCCGAGAAAGGCGAACGTGGTCGCTGATGCCTTAAGTAGGAAATCTTTGTTTCCATTGAGAGCTATGAATACACGGTTGGCTTTATCCAATGATGGTTCTATTATAGCTGAGTTGAGAGCTAGATTGATATTTCTCCAAGAGATTTGTGAAGCTCAGAAAGGCGACAGTGATTTGCAAGCCAAAAGAGTTCAATGTAAATCGGGTACGAAGTCAGACTTTTGGATTAGTTCTGATGGATGTTTGATGTTCCGAGATAGGGTCTGTGTACCGAGAGATGATGAGCTTATTCAAAAAATTTTGCAGGAAGCACAAAGTGGATATTTATCTGTTCATCCAGGCAATAAAAAGATGTATAATGACTTGAAGAAATGGTATTGGTGGTCGAGTATGAAGAAAGATATTTTGAGTTCGTATCGAGATGCTTGATTTGTCAGCAAGTGAAAGCTGAACACCAAGTACCTTCCGGTTTACTTCGACCTATTATGGTTCCCGAGTGAAAATGGGACCGTATTGCTATGGATTTTGTGACCGGTATGCATTGACTATTCGCTCGATAAGTTGGCAAATTTGTATGTTTTAGAGATTGTGAGATTTCACGGGGTACCGTTGTCGATTATTTCGGATAGAGATCTGAGATTTACATCATGGTTTTGGAAAAAGTTACAAGAAGCCTTGGGTACCAAGTTAAATTTTAGTACAACTTTCCATCCGCAAACTGACGGACAGTCAGAGAGGGTAATATAGATACTTGAAGACATGCTCTGATGCTGTGTTTTGGGATTTCAAGGTAATTGGGAAAAGTATTTACCTTCAGTGGAATTTGCCTACAATAACAGTTTTCAGTCGAATTTGAAAATGGCACCTTATGAGGCATTATATAGGCGTAAGTGCTGAACACCCTTGTATTGGACCGAACTCAGAGAGAATCAGATTCATGGAGTCGATTTGGTCAAACAAACCGAGGATAAAGTAAAAGTCATTCGTGATTGTTTAAAGGCTGCTTAGGATAGACAAAAATCTGACGCGAATTTGAAACGGAAAGAGATTGAGTTTCAAGTTGGTGACAAGGTATTTTTGAAAGTGTCACCATGGAAGAAGGTTCTCAGATTTGGCCAGAAAGGCAAATTGAGTCTACGCTTTACCGGACCGTATGAGATTACTGAGAGGATAGGGCCAATAGCCTATCGGTTGGCTTTGCCATCTGAATTGGAAAAGATCTATGATGTGTTTCACGTGTCTATGTTGCACAGTTACTGATCAGACCTTTCACATGTGATTGTATCGACAGAGGTTGAAATTCAACCCGACATGACTTATAGCGAAGAGCCGGTTAAGATTTTGGAATGGAAAGTTAAATAGTTAAGAAATAAAAGTATAGCTCTTGTGAAAGTATTGTGGAAAAGACACGGGTAGAAGAGGCTACATGGGGCCCTGAGGAGGCTATGAGAAACCAATATCCAAAACTCTTTACCGGTAAGATTTTTGGGGACAAAAATCCCTAAGGGGGGAGAATTGTAACAACCCAGTTTAGGGCCTAGTCGGAATAGTGGTTGTGAGACCACAAATTCGAAGTAGAAATACATGTTTTATGGTTTTTATGAGGTCTATGACATGTTTGCATGGTTGTGTGAAAATTTCATGAGGGAATTTTATGATTTAGTGATCAATTTATCTTTTAGGACTAAATTGTAAAATTTGATAAATATGATATCCTAGATGTTTTAAGTATGAGATAGCATTAGAAAATTTATTAGAGGTCCTTATTTAGTAATTAGACCATTATATCTCATGATGGACAAAAATGGACATGGAAGGGAAAAATCTCAAGGAAGGGCCTTAAGGGCATTTTAGTCATTTGGTTAATAAATTAATAAAAAGGGGAAAAGAAGTCAAAATTGGTGTCCATCATCATCCTCAATAGCCGAAAATTTCAATGAGCCATAGCTAGGGTTTTGTTTCAATTTCAAGCTTGATTGTAAGTACCTCCTAGCCCCGTTTTCGATGTTCTTCGTATTTTTGAAATCATCGTAGCTCGATTTAGCTATTTCTACCACTATTTTGAGCTAGGGTTTGTTTTTAAAATTTTACCCATGGATGACATGTATGTATTTAATGTCTAGTGGTAGAATGTGAAAGTTTGAAGTATGATAAACAACTTTTGCTAGATGATTTTTGGTGAAATTGAGAAAAAGGACTTTTTTGCAAAAGATGAAATAATATGTGTATAAAATGTGAAATAGTTAAAATTTTGGGCTGCTACAAGAGAGATTGTGAATCGGCTAGGCTTGGGTGTGAGAAAAATGAACACATTTCATCATACGAGCCTAGGGACCATTTTGCAAATATGTGAAAGTTTAGGGGCAAAATTGTAATTTTTTCCAAAGTATGATTCATGGGCTGTTTTAGTCAATGTGATAATTTAATAAGTGAAATCTGTCATTATAGATCAAGAAACATGAAGTCTGGACCTAAGCCGAGGAAAGAACAAAGTGGTGGACTAAATTGAACAACTATCTATATTTTGGTACCGAGGTAAGTTTGTGTGTAATAAATCAACATTATATTTTTATGTATTTAAATGTTTGATATTACATGAAATGTATATTCTTTTGTGAAATTTGTTAATGAGGTCTCGATGAAAAATACGATGAAGTTTTACTATACCGATGTCCTGGTTGAACCTTAAGAATAGAAAGGACACCCTTGTCACGACGTTCGATTAATAAGGTCCCGTATAATACTATGTCTGGTATATAGCCTTGTCACCAAATTGAGATCCCATGTAAGACCATATCTGGGATATGGCATCGGCATCGAATAGTGATTCCGTGTAAGACCATGTCTGGGACATGGCATTGACATACGATCTCGTGTAAGACCATATCCGGGATATGGCGTCGACATTGATATAAGATCCTGTATAATACCATATCTGGGATATGGCATCGACATCGACATGTGATCCCATGTAAGACCATATTTGGGACATGGCATTGGCATCTTACTACGTGTGTGACAATTTCTGAGTATTCCTCGATATTCCAAGTGGTTCAACGGGGTAAAGTATTAAAGTTTATGTTAAAGATGGAAAAAGGGCTAAAGTTATGTGATGGAGTGATACAGGTACTTATACAAAACTTACGAGAAATAAATTCGGAATGTGATATGTGGTTGGTAAGAGTGATCATGAGTAAGCCATGTCAATGTTGCTTGAGAATTTGTGTTAATTCATAATGTAATATGTGGATGTTATTACAAGATTTCATGTTGTTATCAATTACATGCAAACTTACTAAGCTTTATACTTACTCTCTCTCTCTTTTTCCTTTCCTTGTAGTATCGCCGAGCTAGCTCGGAAATCAAAGGACGTTGGAGCTCGATTCACACTATCAAGCTATTCTTTTGGGTATAGTAAAGTTTGATTATTTTGGGTATGGCATGTATAGGAACTTGGTCACTTTGTTATATGTCATATTGGTTAGCCAATGGGTTAGCTATTAATCTTGCTTATTTCATTTTGTAAATGGCCATTGGAATTGGCCAAAACTAGTTAAATTATATCTATACAATGATAATGAAGTTCATGAAGCGCAAGCTTACGCAATAGAATGAGTAATGTGTGAAGTATATGCATGATGAACGTAATGTGAAATGAAGGTGTGGATGTCTTGATTGTGGATATTAAAGGTGCATTATTGTTATGCTATGTGTTGCTGGAAATGGTTTAAGTGTGGTTGCTTTTCAGGGTGGCAAATGGCTTGGTAAATAGCCTTGTATTTGTCCACACGGGTAGACACACTGGTGTGTGTCTAGGCTGTGTGTGACACACGGTCTGCCTCTTGGGCGTGTAGCCTGGCCATGTGTCCCCTGCACTTAAATTGTGAAAAATTCAGTTCGTCACACAGGCTAGCACACGGGCATGTGACTCGACCATGTGACCCTAAATGTCTGCTGACGTCATAAACAGAATGTCAAGGTATTCACACACGAGCTAAGACACGGGCGTGTCGTGGCCGTGTGAGGGACATGGGCCATAGACACGGGCGTGTGCCAGGCCATGTGAAAACCCCTATAGTTCGAAATGAAAAATAAAATCTGCACGGACTAGGGACATGGGCATGTGTGACCACACGGCCTGCCCACACGGGCGTGTGACCCTGTTTTGAGAAATAAAATTCTAAGTGTTCGTAAGTTTTTGGTTCAGTCCTGAACCACTCTATATGTATGTTTCGGGTATCATAGGCTTATAATAGGGACGTTATGAATACAAATGAAAATTTTTAAGTTGGAATGAAAAATTATGGCCCAATTTTGTATGATTACGTATGTTAAGTTCGGTAATGCCTCGTACCCAGTTCTGGTGTCGAATACGAGTAAGGGGTGTTAAACCATGTCACACGCCTGTGTGCTAGACCGTGTGCCAATTAGGGGGTATACTGGCTTGTACCACAGGGCCGATCACACGCATGTGTGTGAGACCGTGTGGAGCATACTGACTTCACTTCAATTTCAACACCAGGAGACACACGGCCGTGTAACATAATTGTGTGTCCGTCTCAGTCTCTGCCTGTGTGGAAAAAATTGGCTATTTACCAAGGCAATTTGCCACCCAAACATTATTTCACCTAAACAACCAAAATGGAAACAATTAAAAGCATAAATGAACATCAAATTAAGCCACACTCAAGACTAAATCATACCATTTCCAATACTAGCAACCAACATGCTTATAACCTCAAGTTTTATCCAATTAAAACATACCTAATTACATATACCAAACAACTAGCTAAACCATTTCCAAACATACATCATTTTGCACCAATTCAGAAATACAATTCAAATCCAACATCAACCAATTAACCTTTACTACGACAATATCCTCAAGCTTCATAACAAGCCATTCATGAACTCAAATATCAACCATGTAACAGCCTGTTTTTGGATAAATCAGAATAGTGGCTTTGGGACCACAAATATAAAGTTAAAATATTTATTTTATTATTATTCTAAAGTCTACAGCATGAATACATGATTGTGTAAAATTTTTATTAAGAAAATTTATCGTTTAAACTCTCAATTTGATAAAAAGGACAAAATCGCGTAAGGTGTAAAACTTGAGTTCTATTAGCTAATGGTGTCTAATAGCTATAGAACTTAAAATTAAAGGTTCTTATCTGGTAATTAGGACATTTATGAGATAGTGGATGATAGTGGCTTAGTATTTTGTGTAAATTTTCAAGTTTTTAAAGGTTATAAAAGTAATTTGGCAATTAAATGATAATTAAAATTGGTAAAAACCATTCATCTTCATTTCATCAAACCACCATCGAAAATACATGGTTCTTCTAAGCTAGGGTTCAGCCATCTTAAATCCTTACAATTTTGTATGTATTTTGTTCCGTTTTTTATGATTTCAATGTTTTTGTGATCATTGCACCTAGTACTAGCCAACCCAAGGACTATTTTGCAAATCTGTTAAAGATTTTGAATGATGCCATTGTTGAATACATGTGTATTTTGAAGTTTCTTGATATATTATGAATGGTTGTTGATAGTTAAGCAAGTTTTGTAAAGTGAGTTTCAGTGAAAATGCAAAATATGGATTAAATTGAGAAATGTGTAAAGCTAGTGGTTAAAATGTGAAATAAATGGAAAATATGAGCTACTAAGGGCATAATGGTAATTTTGCTAACATGGGTCTATTGTGAATTTCATTAATTTGTGATTTTATTAAATAAAGACTAAATTGTGAATAATGTGATATATGTGGGGCAAAAGTGTAAATGTGTTTTAAAGTGTGTTTTCGACTAAATTTAATGAATAGATGATTAAATAAGTTAATTTTGAAAATATTTAGATCAAGAAAAGTGGAATTTGGATCTAGATCGGGGAAAAAGAAAGTTATCGACTAATTGACTTACTTCGTCATTTCCACATTCGAGGTAAGTTTGTATGTGATGAATTTCAATACAAATGTAATTTATATGCTTGATATTATAACACTCCTAACTCGTATCCGTCGCCAGACTAAGGTTAAAAGCGTTACCGGACAGATCGGAAACTTTTTCATGCAATTTTGTAAATTAAACCATCATTTACAATCATACTGTCCCTTTAGTAAGTCATCGAGACCTAAAGCATGCTTTAAATAGAGTCGGAACAAAACCGGAACATATACAGAAATTCTCAAGAATTTAAAACATTTCTAAGTTTCAGGGCTTACACGCCCGTGTGGGCAGGCCATGTGCCTCCCACGCTCGATAAACACCCCCGTATGTCTTCGCCGTGGTTGAATCTGACTTAACTCTACGGCCACCAAGCACGCCCGTGTACTTTGGCCGTGGTCAAGTCTGACTTAATCACATGGCTACCAGGCACGACCGTGTGCTCTTAGCTAGCTACTGATTTAGTCCCACGGTCACTAGGCACGCGTGTATGTCACAACCGTGTGGCAAAATAGGCCATTTGCAAGGCCAAAAATGCCACCCGATATAAGGTCAAACCTACAAGCCAATACCAATAAATTCATGCACATTTAGCAACCTTGAACATGCCAAAATAACCATCTCATCTATACATTCAAAACTCATTCCATTCATACCAAATTTACAAGACTAAAGCTCATATAAACATAAGCATAAATCATCCATACTTATCTAAAAACTTAATCATATCAATGTCATCTAACCATGTCGAAAACATAATTCATATAAATTCTCCATAAAAGCAAAATATCAACTTATAATTAGCCACATCTCATGGCTAAGTTCATATAACAAACTTATACCAAATACTAGCCTATACATGCCATATCTAACTATATTCATTTCCAAAATGTACCAAAACAAGTTGAGTAGTGTGATGACGATCCTCGACGGTCCCCAAGCCTTCAGTAGCTTTGACGATCTATAAAACAAAGAAAACACACACACGGAGTAAGCTTTCCAAAAGCTTAGTAAGTCATATACAAATAAACTTAACATGAAAGGCATATAGGCATATAGGAACATTGGCATAATTAACTTTCATAGCAAATTTATCACATGTATGCTTTGGTCCATGTACTTGGCCACATTTTGCCTCATTCTTCAATTCAAAAATCTTATAAACACATGGTTCTTTCATGCATACTTTCACATATCATATTATTGTTCCAATATACATATTCATCATAGTAAGTTCATATAGATACTTACCTTGTATACACACTTAGTGTATAAGTCAACGTACTTGAAACGGATTTACAATTCACATAGCCATTCGTATCACAGACTTGTCCGTTGAACCATTAGGAACCTAATAGGATACTCAGATAGCTCAGAATAGTCATACAATGCCAATGTCCCAGACGAGGTCTTGCATGTACTCAGATATCAATGCCACTATCCCAGACAGGGTCTTACAGAAATTAATACGATGCCGATGTCCCAGACATGGCCTTACACGTAAAGATCATTTCGATGCCAACGTTCCAGACAAGGTCTTACATGAAATCTCAAATCAATGCCAACGTCCCGGACATGGTCTTACATGATAAAACAGAACAGATACCTATGTCATGACATAGCTAATCCTATCTATTCCTAGGTTCGTACGAGACTTTTTGGACATTGTCACTACGTCGATCTTATCTCAGAATTCAAGTACAAATCATATCATAAGCATTCATCATTAACAATAGTCATATAAACATACACAGTTCAATACAAATACGTTTATTTACATGATGACTTACCTCGGATTCGGTTTAACGGAAATGGAAACGGCTACTCGGTTACTTTCGCTTTCCCACAATCTAAGTCCGTTTTCCTCAGTTCTTGATCTATACATATTCAGAGTTAACTCTTTTATTCACTAATTCATTCAATTCAATCCAAGGACACACATTTAGGGTTATTTGCAAATTAACCCTCACATTTGTACAATTTATCAATTTAGTCCATTTTTCTCATAACATTAAATACACAAAATCATCACATATCTATGCTTAGCTGAATGCTTATGAACATCATACAAGCCCATAATTTCCATCAAATTTGCAATTTAGTCCCTCAAATTGCTATTTTCATAATTTAGCCCTATTTAGCTAAATTCACCAAAAATTCAAGAATAAAACATGTTCATCCAATACATATCTTTCATTTAACACCATAAATCATCATAAATCATATGAGTTCATCAAAGTCTCATATCACAAACATCATCAATTCTCAAAATTAAAGCATAGGGCTTGAAGTAGACAAAGCAACGATTACAGAAACATAAAAATTATCAAAAACTGAAGTAAAATCATACCTTAATCAAGAAGGCAAAGAGCCGAATAATAGAAATCTTCAAAGCCCTTTCTTTTCATTGTGTTTTCGGTGGAAAAATGAATGCATTCAGTCCATTTCATATTTTGTTTTGTTATAAACATAATATTAATCTAATTACCTAATTAACCTTTTATTAAACATAAGAAACTTATGTTCATTAAGGGCATATTAGTCCTTTAACCATCCACCAACTAACTATTGGTTTAATAACAACATAAGGCCTTCACCTTAATAAGCCACATCATATAGGCACTTTAACATATAGTATACAACTTTCACATTTAATGCAATTCAATCCTTTTATCAAATTAAACACACAGACAGATAAATTATCTTATGAAAATTTAACACATGCTTAATCACTTATTAGAGGCACGAAAAATAATATTAATATATTATATGGACTCAAATTTGTGGTCCCGAAACCACTGTTCTGACTAGGGTACAAACCGGACTATTACAGAAATTGTATGAATTGCGATACGGGACTATGGATATGAATGTTAGTGTTTTGATTACGATTCGACATTCGAAATCCTGGTTGAAGCTTAGGAATAGTTTAGGATACTATTGACAGGTCATTAGGGGATACAGTGAGTTGGCTTCGGGCCATGATAAAGCACTTTGTGTACGAGATAAACTGATTTGGATTCAGGCCATGTATATCGACTGATTTGGTTTTGGGCCATGAAATTAGTATTTTAGATAAGTTACCTTGATTTGGCTTCGGGCCATGGTATAGGTACTTATTGTGTGAGACCCTTGAGTATCTGACTTCTATTTCCAACGGTTCAATGGGTAAATGAAAAACGAGAATGTGTATGAGAATTGTACGAGATGGTACAGGTATGTGTATAAACTATTTTAGCATTGAATCAAGAAATGATGATGAAAGTATACAATTTTGTGAATGAATATTTGAAAGGTTTGTTGTTAATATAAGCTACATGTTGTTGTATTCAAATTATTGAATTATATTTGTGTGATTGTATTAAGTGTATTTCATATGAGCTTACTAAGCTTTATATCTTACTTTGTGTATTGTTTTGTATTTTATAGTGATATCGAAGCTAGCTTGGATTCGGGGATCGTCAGAGATCGCTTCACACTACCACCTATCACTTGGTACCTTTGAACCTTGGTATATTAAGTATACGGCATTTATAGAGATTTTTAGTTATTTTTTGCTATTTTTTGGCATGGATATTGGCCATTTGGATTGGCTTGTAAATGTTTATGTTTTGACTTGTATATATATAGCCATATGTGATGAATTATTTTGGTTTGTTTGGTATGTTTGAATATGGTACATATATGTATAGTTATGTCTTGTAAATTGAGTTAGTTGATAGTTATGTGATGATTGATGATAATGGGTACGATGAATGGTAAATTGATGATTTGTGGAATTGGTAACATGCTTGTGAAATGGTACAAAATGATGTATGATTGGTAAATGTTTAACTAGTTGATTGGTGTATATGTTTTGGTATGTTTTGATTGAGAAAAACATAAGCTATAAGCTTGTTAGTTATTAGTATTTGAAATGGTATGAAATTGTCTTGAATGTGGCTAGAATAGATATTCTATTGTGCTATGAGTTGGTGCCATTTGGGTTGCTTAGGTACATTAGACTGTGGATGGAAAATTGGCTTGGTAAATAGCCTATTTTTGTCCACATGGGCAGAGACACGGGCGTATGTCTCATCCGTGTGTGACACACGATTGATACACAGTCGTGTGTCCCCTGATGTTGAAATTGAAGTGAAGTCAGTATACTCCACACGGTTTCGCACACGGGCATGTGATCGACCGTGTGGTACAAGTCAGTATACCTCCTAATTGGCACACGGCCTAGCACACGGGCGTGTGACTTGGTCGTGTTGCATACATCAGTATACCCTACAAGACACGTCCTATCACACGGCCTAGCACACGGGTGTATGTGGCCACTTCGAAGGGCACTCGGGCTAGACACATGAGTGTGTGGTTGGCTGTGTGGCCTAAGTCAGTAACCTCACTTGTTTGAACACGGGGTAGGACACGGGTTGGAACATGACCATGTGCTCCCAATTCGAATGTCTATATGGCCTATGACAGTGTCGTGTCTAGTGGCCGTGTGAGACACACAGCCTGACCACACGGGCGTGTATTCACTGTTTTGAGAAAAATTTTCTAAGTGTGGAAAAGCTTTCTGAGTAATTGGTTTAGTCTCGAACCACTCTCAATGCATGTTTAAGGCCTCGTAGGCTCGTTTAAGGGATACTATGCTTGATTGTGATTGAATTATTTTCAAATTGATATATTATATATGAAATGTATGTTTCAAATTGTTGTAAGTTCAGTAATGCTCCGTAACCCTATTCTAATATTGAGTACGGGTGAGTGGTGTTACATTTATTGGTATCAGAGCTACTGTTAATGTAGCATGTGTGAAATTCTAGCTATACACGCCATATATAAACTGTGATAATGTGATGACTTCTAACACTTGAAAATACGATCTGAGTGTTTGATGAGCTTTCTTGCACACCGGCTGAGTGTTTAAAATGTGCTATATCACTTCTGAGAGACTCTGCATATCAGTGGTGGAATACATTAGCTTCAATGGTGCCGAGAGAGAGTCACCTGAGAGTTCTTTCAGACTGAGTTCCAGAAGAAGTACATAAGCCAACGGTTTTTGGATCAAAAGGATAAAGAATTTTTAGAATTGAAATAAGGTCGTATAACTGTTACTGAGTACGAGAGAGAATTCGTGCGGTTGAGTAAATTTGCTCGAGAGTATGTTTGTACTGAAGAGATTATGTGTAAGTAATTTGTTAATGGGTTGAATGAAGATATTAAACTTCTGGTCAAAATTTTAGATTTGAAAGAATTTATGGTGTTAGTCGACCGAGCTTGTAACAAGCCGAAGGCTTTAGCTGAGAAAAGAAGAAAGCTGATTCAGAGGCTAGAGATTCAAAGAAAAGATCAATGAATAAACCTTCTCATTCTTCATCAAATAAATTATGAGATTCGTTTAGTCGATCGAATGCATCAGTTGGATATCAAAATAGAGATCGTGGAAATTAACATGTGAATCCTAAAGCTCAATCTACCTCTGTCTCGAGTGTTGGTAGTTAACAAACCCGAGTGTCAACAGTGTGGGGGACAACATTTTGGAGAATGTTGGAACAAAATTAGTAAAGCTTGCTTCAAATGTGGTTCGCTAGATCACTTTATTCGAGACTACCCAGAGTTATTCGAGAAAGAAAAAGTTCAGAATGTAAGATCGAGCAATGCGACTGCGAGAGGGAGACCACCGAGAAATACGGGGAATGTATCCAGTGGTGGAGGTATGACTATAGACTTAGCTGTATATATGTATAAATTTGGAGTTTAATAAGATTTTTCCTGTCGAGTCTACTGAGTTTGTGATTATAGTATCTAACCTCTTAGGCAAGTATGTTCTAGTTGATAAAGTATGCAAGAACTGTCCTTTAATGACTCGGGGCTACTGTTTTTTGGCTGACTTGATGCTTTTTCCATTTGATGAATATGATGTGATTTTGGGAATGGATTGGTTGACTTTACATGATGCTATTGTGAACTGTAGATGGAAGATTATAGAATTAAAGTGTTACAATAATGAAATTCTTCGAATTGAATCGAATGAATTGCCTGTTGTGATTTCGTCTATGTCAGCTCAGAAATGTCTGAGAAAAGGTTGTGAATCCTATCTTGCTTATGTTTTAGATACAAAAGTGTCTAAAAAGAAGATTGAATCAGTGCCTGTAGTTTGTGAATATCCGAATGTATTTCCAGAAGAATTATCGGGGTTGCCACCAGTCAGAGAAGTTGAATTTGCTATTGAACTAGTACCGGGAACTTCATCGATATCTATAGTTCCATATAGAATGGCTCTGACAAAGTTGAAAGAGTTGAAAGCTCAGTTGCAAGAGTTAATAGATAGAGGTTTTGCACGACCAAGTTTTTTGCCCTGGAGTGCGCCAGTATTGTTTGTTAAGAAGAAAGACAGGTCAATGAGAATGTGTATTGATTATCATTAGCTCAACAAGTTTACGATAAAAAATAAGTATCCATTGCCAAGAATAGACGATTTGTTTGATAAGTTGAAAGGTGCAACAGTGTTTTCAAAGATTGATTTGAGATCGGGTTATTATCAGTTGCGAGTTAAAGACTCAGATGTGCAGAAAACTACGTTCAAAATGAGGTACGAACATTATGAATTCCTCGTTATGCCTTTTTGATTAACTAATGTTCCTGCGATTTTTATGGATTTGATGAATCATATATTTAGACCGTATTTAGACAGATTTATTGTTGTGTTCATTGACGACATTCTGATCTATTCACGAGATGAATCTAAGCATGCCGAGCATTTGCAGATTGTATTGTAGACCTTGAGAGATAAGCAACTGTATGCTAAATTCAGCAAATGTGAGTTCTAGCACCGGGAAGGTGGATTTTTGGGGCACATTGTTTCTGCGAGAGATATCTTGGATTATTGACTGGAAACCGCCTAGAAATGTATCTAAGGTTAGAAGTTTTCTGGGATTGGCAGGTTACTATCGATGTTTTGTAAAAAGGTTCTCGATGATTGCGACACTGATGACCAGATTGCTAGAGAAAGATGTCAAGTTTGCATGGTCCGAGAAATGTCAATGAAGCTTTGATCAACTGAAAACATTGTTAACTGAGGCACCAGTGTTGGTTCAACCTGAGTCGGGTAAAGAATTTGTGATTTACAGCGACACGTCATTGAACGGTTTGGGTTGTGTGTTGATTGAAGAGGGAAGCCACATGAAAAGAACTATCCGACGCACGATTTAGAGTTAGCCGCTATAGTTTTCGCATTAAAAATTTAGTGTCATCATTTATACGGTGAAAAATGCCACATCTTTACCGATCATAAAAGCTTGAAATATATAACGACACAGAAAGATTTAAATTTGTGACAACAGAGGTGGTTATAACTATTGAAAGACTAGGAGTTAGTAATTGATTATCACCCAGGGAAAGCAAATGTGGTTGTGGATGATTTGAGTAGAAAATCATTGTTTTCCTTTAGAGCAATGAATACACAGTTAACATTATCTGATGATGGTTCGATTCTAGCTGAATTAAAATCTAAACCAGTATTTCTTCAGCAAATTTACGAAGCTCAAAAATGTAATAGTGATTTGCAAGCTAAAAGAGTGCAATGCGAGTCGACTAGTGATTCAGAGTACCAAATTGGAGCTGATGATTGTTTGATGTTCAGAGATAGAATTTGTGTACTGAAAAATCCAGAGTTGATTCAGAAAATTTTACACGAGGCACATAGTGGTTGTGTAACACCTTCAGACCCGGCCCAGACATTATGGTCAAATCCGGTAATGTCACATCAAAGGGATAATTCCAAAACGACTTTGTTTAGTTAAATTTATGTTTAGTAGGAAATTTACATAGTTAGAAACTTAAGTTTAAGATATAGATACCCAAAATCCTTGCAACTTGTTAAGTTATGATGAACGCCCATGTTTTAAGAAAACGTCCATATGTTATAGTTCTTTTGAAAACCATGTTGAACTTTAGAAATTTATTTAAGTTTAATAATTAGGCAGTTGAAACAATAATAAAACCCAAAGGTAAAGTCAAATTGGAGATACAAGGCCTTATTGTATCCCAATGAAAATAAAGTAATTAAAATAAAGTCATTTGAAACTAATTAAAAACTTCTAAGTAGCTTGCAGTGTGGCCACCTTCGAGTCCTCTCCCACGTCGAGCCGTCTACTGAGAGTCACCTGAAGCATTAAATAAAAGGGTGTGAGTTTTGAAACTCAGTGTGTACGACCCTTGGTAATCCAACCAACATGCAATTATCGCAATGGGCCTAGGCCCTATCAAAATCGATGGTCTTGGGCCTTAGCCCACAATGACCTCATAACACATCAGTATCACATGAATGCAATGCTCCCATCCCAAATCCAACCCTGCACTCCATTTCCCTTCCAACCTTACACTCCTGTGGGGATATAAATGTCAACCCACCCATCCCTACACTCCAAAGGTAGCACCAACAACGGTACTACTCAAACGTTGCAGTAAGGCTACTAAGCATATAATGGGCTTAAAGCCACCGGTGGATCCACGGTCGTCAAGCGACTACGCGATCCTTACATATCTTCCTCTGTATCATCAAACCCACCCAAGTGCAACATATATCTCATGAATGTGATTGCTGTAAATCAAAGTTTTAAAATTTATAAAAGAATGATCAAACTTGGAAACTAACTCTGACAACGATTAAAGGCAAGTGTACCTATCGAAAGTAGTATAGCTTAGGCAAGACCGGATATTGAACCCAAAGGAACTAAAAGTACTAATACTAACTTTTTTTTTATTATTTAGCCTTAAAATTAGAGTGAAGTTGCTTTTGACGAAGACTAAACTAAGGACACAAAGACAAAAAGGACGAATAGGAAAATAACTTTGAAGGAAAACTCAGTTGATTACAATGATACCCTCAGGAAGAATCCACCTAGACTTCACTTATTAATTAGCCCTAAATTATATGATTTCTTTTACTTAGCTTGATCCGTAAGACTCCCTAACCTATATTAAACCCTCTCTCGAGGCGAATAACGTCTAACCCTAGGTTAATTAGTGGAACTCTCATTCGCTTATAATAACCCCCTAGGATAGCAGTAAATCGATCAATTGACTCCCATATTAGGTTTCACCCTAATCTGGCAAAATCTCGTCACCCTATCTCTAGGCGTTTGATCAACTCCGCTTAATTATGTTAGATCTACTCTTAGGTAGGGTCTATTCCTCCTCCACCTAAACACATCAGATTTAGATTAAGCAACATAATTAAGAACAAACTAAGTAATTCATCATATAACTTAAAAATCAAATAAAAAGATTCATCTAGGTTTCATCCCCTTCAGGTATTTGAGGGGTTTAGTTCAAAACTAAACAAGAAAACATCAAGAGAAAAGATAAAATAAAATATAAGAAAATCCTAAAACTCCCTAAAGGAATTGAAGGAGAATTCCGCCGTCTTGAGTATAATTCCGGCTTCTTGGGATGGATCAACTGGCTATCTTCGCGTTTATTTCCTAACTTTGACCTTCTCGGCTTGGCTCTTTGGCCTAGCTTTGATGCCAGTTTCGGCTTCTACCGAACTCCCATTTCAAGTTGCCCCCTTCGGTGTTTATATAGACTTTGAGATGCCTTACTTGGCCCTTAGTATCCTAATTTAAGTAGAATTCCTAATAGGGTGTTTGAATAGGCTTTGGAATGTGTTTCTTTGCCTCTACGTATCCTTTCCCGAATGTAATTGCTCTTTCCAGCGATAAGGACACGACCATGGCGCATGCCCGTGTGAATCGTGGCTAGGCCATGTTTGGACTTTTAATGAGGCACGACCGTGTTTATCGGGGCCCAGGCTGTGTTCTAGTAATTTAATGAGGCACGGTCATGTGGCTTGAAGTCCAGGCCGTGTCGATTTCATGAATTGGCCCATTTGGCCCATTTTACGTTCTTTTCATCCATGGGTGCTTTCCTGAGTATAAGACATGAAAAGAAAGGATTAAGAGCACCTTTTTACATAAATCGAAGCTTAATTCATCCAAAAGGATACTAAATGTGGGCTTAAAATATGTTACTTTTATGGTTTATCAGAATGCAACATACACATTTTCACACATTAAGCACCTAGGGGTATTTTAGTCATTTCACTACCCAGGGGTATTTTCATAAATCTACCCTACAGGGGTATTTCGGTAATTTTACAAAGTAAAGGTATTTTGGTAATTTCACGAACTGGGGTATTTTGGTAATTTTTACAAATTTGGGGTATTTTGGAAATTTTGCAATTTAGGGGTATTTTGGTAATTTTGCAAATCAGAGGTATTTTGGTAATTTTGTAAATTTGGGGTATCTTGGTAATTTTGCAAATCAGGGGTATTTTGGTAATTTTGCAAATCATGGGTTTTAGTTATGAACTTTGACCCATTAACAAGTCCTTACGGCTAAAGCGAACAGACACTATGCACCAGGTAGGATCCTAGAGAAGAGGAGGTGGGTCGCTAGGACCGCTTAAGTACCAAGCTCTTCCTAGATCCAATCCTAGACATGCATATGACCATTGCCACAGTTTAACCTAACGACTCGTTCACAGACATGTTTGATTATTACATTAGGTTTTATGATATTTAAGAATTTATCAGAACTAAACCTAGAGTCCATAAACCCTAGCAGGAATTTCTAACATCCCATAAGGCCCACTAAGCCTATTCATGTCTATATAACCCTTTAAACCCCATCATGTTTATATAGCCCATTAGGCCCAATCTTATTCAAATCACACAACCATATCAATCCATCATTCAATTTACACATATCAATTCCTGCCAATTTTGGCCCACGAGCTCGGCAGGCCCATTTAGCCCCTTTTGGCCCAGTCGGCCAAATAGTGGCTCGGGACCATGAGATCGCTCTCTTTGCCTCAGTAATCGTATCGGTGTTCCGACACGAATGTTTGAACGCTCGTGTGGTTGCCGGTGCCAACCTTTCGGCTTTTTAGTTTTTTCGACATTTTAGCTTTTCGGGATTTCAACTTTTGCCGTTTTATCGTGTGTAAAGTGTATGTACACACTTGGTTACTAAAATGTGCTACACTATCCTCAGCCTTAGCCTACAATCAATACCAATCTCCAAGTCAATACACACTTAACTAAAGTATTTACCCAAAAACCGAAACCTTACCATAACCTTATCGTGTGCCACCGGTTTTAGTAGCCCTTCCTTAGCTACTATTGACGTAGATCTGCACCCACACAAATATTATCAAAGATTGAGTGACTCATATTCCACACAAGTCAGCTCTACAAGCCATACTTACATTCGGCCATTCACTAAACCACAACTGAGATGAGTACACTTACCACTTGCTAATGATCCTTACCATGCTTGCGGTCTTTGAACCCTACCCTTGTTAATACAAGGTTAACGACAAGAAAGAGTTAGATAGCCCTCTAGTTTTTACCAAAACACACTAAAGGAGGTTGACTAAGTACTTACTGAATCCAACCTTTGATCCTACGGCCTAGATAGCTACTGAACGAGATCCGACTTTTAAAACTTGATTAAGAGTAAATAACAAAAATCAATTTGTGATGGAGGAAAAAAACAAGGAATTGAAAAAAAGATAGGGCTATTCAATTATAAGAAAGTGTTCGGCTTTCAGAGAAAGAAGAAGAATGCAACACCAATAGGGATTTCAGAAAAAAGGAATGATGGTTTTTCAGCAATGGAAGAATTCGGCAACTGAAGAAACAGAATGAGAGGGGAAAAGAAAAGTAATGGAAAACCCAAGGAACTTCTCAAAGGAATTCAGCACCCCCTTTTATAGCCAAAAGCCGAAACTACCTTCCCCCAAAATCCCATTCGGGACCAACTCTTCACACTTCTCAGCTCCTAACTTTTCTCCCTGATAACTCCTCAACCTCATCCTAAATTTCCCCCACAACCATCACAAGGCCAATTCAAACTCTCCAACGCAAGAGTTCAAATCCAACACAAACTCTGGCCATCCAATCTACAAAATAAACACTCCAATAAAATACCATGCCACTACTCGAACCTTGGACTCCCTTGCCTGCTAATGACGCTACCTCCCTGCTCCCTAAGTGGCGCCACTTTGCCGCTACACCACAAGCTCTTTTGTGTCATTTTTCTTCTTCATTTATTTAAAAGGCCTACTTACTGAAGTCACAGTTCCCTTGGGGCTTAAACCAAAAATTTTCCTATACCCTTACTTGATCCCAGGACATCTCCAACACCCCTAGACGCTCCAAATTCATTAACCCTCAAAGCCCACATGCCAATTGTCATTTTTTCGCTCACTTAAAAATTTTTTGAGACCCAAAGCCCAATAGGCGCAATTCTACTAGGCCCAAATTCAGGGCATTACAGGTTGTTTATCCGTCCATCCAGGTAGTACTAAAATGTCCAATGATTTGAAACAACTATATTGGTGGTCGGGTATGAAATGAGACATTTTTGAATTTGTAGCCAGATGTTTAGTGTGCCAACAAGTTAAAGCTGAACATCAAGTGCCTTCGAGTTTGCTTCAGCCTGTGATGACACCGGAGTGGAAATGGGATAGAGTGACTATGGATTTTATATAGGGATTACCCCTGTCTTAGAAAAAAAAAGATGCAATTTGGGTTGTCATTGATCGACTGATGAAATCCGCACATTTTATTTTGGTATGTACTGACTTTTTGCTTGATAAGTTGGCAGAGTTATACATTTATGAGATTATTAGATTGCACGGAGTGCCAGTTTCGATTATTTCAGATAGAGATTCGAGGTTTACGTCTCAGTTTTGGAAGAAATTGCAAGAAGCTCTGGGTACAAAGTTAAATTTTAGTATAGCATTTCATCTGCAAGCCGACGGACAGTCTGAGCGAGTAATTTAGATTCTCGAATATATGCTCCGATGTTGTGTTTTGGAATTCGAAGGTAATTCGGAGAAATATTTACCGCTGGTTGAATTTGCTTATAATAACAGTTTTCAATCGAGTATAAAGATGGCACTGTACGAAGCATTGTATGGTCATAAATGCTGAACACCAATGTACTGGACTGAGCTTAACGAGAAACAAATTCACGAGGTTGATTTGATTAGAGAAACCGAAGAGAAAGTAAAAGTAATTCGCGATTGTTTGAAAGCAGCTTCAGATTGTCAGAAATCGTAGTTGGATTTGAAACGAAAAGATATTGAATTTCAGATCGGTGATAAAGTGTTTTTAAAGTATCTTCGTGGAAGAAAATCCTTAGATTTGGTCAAAAAGGCAAATTGAGTCTGCGTTTCATTGGGCCATATGAGTTTATCGAAAGAATAGGTCCAGTGGCATTTCGACTAGCTTTACTGACTGAGTTAGAAAAGATTCACAATGTGTTTTATTTATTGATGTTATGCCAATATAGATCTGATCCATCTCATGTGATTTCTGCATCAAAGATCGAAATTCAACCCGATATGACGTACAATGAAGAACCGATCAGAATTCTAGCTCGAGAGGTTAAAAATAAAAGCAAAGCTCTCGTGAAAGTACTTTGGCAATGACACGGTGTTGAAGAGAATACGTGGGAGCCGAAGGAAGCTATAAGAAAACAATACCCTAATCTATTCCCTGGTAATATTTTCAGGGACGAAAATCCCTAAGAGGTAGTGTTGTAATAGCCTATTTTTGGTCAAATCGAAATAGTGGTTTCAAGACAAAAAATACAAAGTTAAAATATTTATTTTATTATTATTTTAAATTCTACATCATGAATATATGATTGTGTGAAATTTTCATTAAGAAATTTTATCGTTTAAACGCTCAATTTGATAAAAAGGACTAAATCGCGTAAAGTGTAAAACTTGAGTTCTATTAGCTAATGGTGTCTAATAGCTATAGAACTTAAAAGTAAAGGTCCTTATGTGGTAACTAACCCATTTATTAGACATTGAATGATAGTATTGGTATTTTGTGTAAATTTTTAAGTTTTTAAAGGTTATAAAAGTAATTTGGTAATTAAAAGATAATTAAAATTAGTAAAAACCATTCATCTTCTTCATTTCATCAAACCACCACAAAAAATACATGGTTCTTCTAAGCTAGGGTTCATCCATCTTAAATCCTTACAATTTGGTATGTATTTTGTTCTGTTTTTAATGATTTCTATGTTCTTGTGATCGTTGCACCTAGTACTAACTAGCCCAGGGAGTATTTTGCAAAGCTGTTAAAGATTTTGAATGATTCCATTGTTGAATACATGTGTATTTTGAATTTTCTTGATATATTATGAATGGTTGTTGATAGTTAAGCAAGTTTTGTAAAGTGACTTTTAGTGAAAATGCAAAATAGAGATTAAATTGTGAAATGTGTAAAGTTAGTGGTTAAAATATGAAATAAATGAAAA
Organism: Gossypium bickii; assembly: GCA_025503065.1. Lineage (NCBI taxonomy): Eukaryota > Viridiplantae > Streptophyta > Magnoliopsida > Malvales > Malvaceae > Gossypium > Gossypium bickii. Next base: position 46,661,687 of record CP106712.1, read on the forward strand.
ATATGGCTGCTAGGGGCATGATGGTAATTCAGCTAACTTGGGTTTATTGTGAATTTCATTAATTTGTGATTTTATGAAATAAGGACTAAATTGTAAAAAATGTGAAATATGTGGGGCAAAACTGTAAATGTGTTTTAGAGTGTGTTTTCAACTAAATTGAATGAATAGATTCTTAAATAAGTTAAATTTGAATATATTTTGATCAAGAAAAGTAGAATTCGGATCTAGATCGAAGGAAAACAAAAGTTATCGACTAATCGACTTATTCCGTCGTTTCCACAATCGAGGTAAGTTCGTATGTGATAAATTTCAATACAAATGTCATTTATATGCTTGATATTGCATGAATTACAAATACGAGACTGTGGATATGAATGATAGTGTTTCGATGACGATTCGACATTCGAAATTCTGGTTGAACCTTAAGAATAGTTTAGGCTACTATTGACAGGTCATTAGGGGATACAGTAAGTTGGCTTCGGGCTATGATGTAGCACTTTGTGTGAGAGATAAACTGATTTGGCTTCGGGCCATGCATATCGGCTGATTTGGCTTAGGGCCATGATATTAGTATTTCGGATAAGTTACCTTGATTTGGCTTCGGGCCATGGTATAAGTACTTATCGTGTGAGACCCTTGAGTATCCGACTTCTATTTCGAATGGTTCAATGAGTAAATGAAAAACGAGAATGTGTATGAGAATTGTACGAGATGGTACAGGTATGTGTATAAACTATTTTAGCATTGAATCAAGAAATTATGATGAAAGTATACAATTTTGTAAATGAATGTTTGAAAGGTTTGTTGCTAATATAAGCTACATGTTGTTGTATTCAAATTATTGAATTATATTTGTGTGATTGTATTAAGTTTATTTCATAGGAGCTTACTAAGCTTTATATCTTACTTTGTGTATTGTTTTGTATTTTATAGTGATATCGAAGCTAGCTCGGATTCGGGGATCGTCGGAGATCGCTTCACACTACCACCTATCACTTGGTACCTTTGAACCTTGGTATATTAAGTATATGGCATTTATAGAAATTTTGAGTCATTTTTTGCTATGTTTTTGGTATGGATATTAGCCATTTGGATTGGCTTGTAAATGTTTATGTTTTGGCTTGTATATATATATATAGCCATATGTGATGAATTATTTTGGTTTGTTTGGTATGTTTGAATATGGTACATGTATTTATAGTTATGTCTTGTAAATTGAGTTAGTTGATAGTTATGCAATGATTGATGATAATAGGTACCATGAATGGTAAATTGATGATTTGTGGAATTGGTAACATGCTTGTGAAATAGTACAAAATGATGTATGATTGGTAAAGGTTTAACTAATTGATTGGTGTATATGTTTTGGTATGTTTTGATTGAGAAAAACATAAGCTATAAGTAGGTTAGTTATTAGTATTTGAAATGGTATGAAATTGTCTTGAATGTGGCTAGAATAGATGTTCTATTGTACTATGAATTGGTCCCATTTGGGTTGCTTAGGTACATAGGATTGTGGGTGGAAAATTGGCTTGGTAAATAGCCTATTTTTTTCCATATGGGTAGAGACACGGGCGTGTGTCTCAGCCGTGAATGACACATGGTCTTGATACACGGTCGTGTGTCCCTTGATGTTGAAATTGAAGTGAAGTTAGTATACTCCACATAGGCGTGTGATTGTCCGTGTGATACAGGTCAATATACCCCTTAATTGGCACACAGCCTACCACACGGGTGTGTGACTTGGCCGTGTTGCATAAGTCATTATACCCTACAGGTTTGACACGGCCTATCACACGGCCTGACACATGGGCATGTGTGGCCACTTCGAGGGGCACACGGGCTAGACACACGGGTGTGTGGTTGGCCATGTGACCCAAGTCAGTAACCTCACTAGTTTGAGCATAGGGTAGGACACGGGCTAGAACACGACCATGTGCTCCTGATTCGAATGTCCACACGGCCTGTGACACGAGCGTGTTTGGTGGCCGTGTGAGACACAGGGCCTGACCACACGGGTGTGTGTCCACTGTTTTGAGAAAAAAATTCTAAGTGTGGAAATGCTTTCTGAGTAATCGGTTTAGTCCCAAACCACTCTCAATGCAAGTTTTAGGCCTCGTAGGCTCGTTTAAGGGACACTATGATCAAAGTCTCTATACATGCCATATACTTAAAATACCAAAATTCAAAGGTACTAAGTGATAGGTCGTAGTCTGAGATGATCTCTGACGATCCCCGAGTCCGAGCTAGCTTCGATAACACTATAAAACACGGAAAATACACAAAGTAAGCTATAAAGCTTAGTAAGCTCGTATGTTAACAATGAGCTAATATCACCATTCATTAATCATTCAAATAATAGAAAACAATATACAACAATTCTATTGATCTCAAATCTATCAAATGATCATTCACATAACTTACGAAGGAACTCATCGATTCCATAGTTTCAATACTCAATTCATTATCGTACGTACCTGTACCATCTCGTACCAATCTCATACTCGACCACTTTCTTCATTTACTCGTTGAACCATTTGGAATAGAAGTCGGATACTCAAGGTCTCACACGATAAGTACCTATACCATGGCCTGAAGCCAAATCAAGGTAACTTATTCGAAATTCCAATATCATGGCCCGAAGCCAAATCAGTATCTCGCACCCGAAGTGCTAATAACATTGCCCGAATCCAACTCAAGTATACCTAATGACATGTCACTAGCATCCTAAGCTATTCCTAAGGTTCAATCGAGTTTCCAACTATCGAATCTTCATCGAATCATTTTCGAACACGTTTGTAATCATATAATCACAATTCATGCTATATCAATGTAACAGCCCGATTTAGATCCTAGTCAGAATAGTGGTTTCGAGGCCATAAATCTGAAGTCGAAAAATATTTTAATATTATTTTCTGTGCCTACAGTATATGATTAAGCAAGTACAAAAGTTTCGTGAATTAATTTTATTGTTTATGTGCCTAATTAGAGAAAAGGATTAACATGCATTAAATGCAAAAATAGCATGCTTATGTAAAAGTATCTATTTGTTGTGGCTTTTATTATATGGAGTCCTTATGTGGCTATTAAGCCGAGCGAAATTTGGATGGACAAAAATGCCATATGTTAGTGGAAATCAAATTAAATCAATAAGGTTAATTTGGTAATTGGATTAATAATATACATTATAATAAAAACAAATGAAAATGGGAGTGGTTTGTTCATCTTTTTGAACCGAAATTAAGAAAAGAAAAAGGGTTTTTGAGCTTTCATGATATTCGGCCTTGGTTGAGCAAAATTGAGGTATGTAATTTGTTCCATTTTTGATAATTTCTACGTTTTTGTAATCGCTGCTTTGTGTTCTTCAAAACCCATGTTTCAATTTTGTGAATTGATGATGATTTTGAAATGTGCCATTGATGATTTTACAAGCTTTGTGATGTTTGAGGATGAAATATGAAAGACATGTGATAGATTAACATACTTTGTCTTTGGATTTTTAGTGAATTTGAGTAATTTGGACTAAATTGTGAAAATAATATTTTGAGGGACTAAATTGTGAAATAAATGAAATGTGTGGACTTGTATTGAGCATGGGAATTGTAACACCCCCAGACCCGGCCCAGACTTTATGGCCGAATCCGGGAATGTCACATTAAAGGCATAATTCAAAATGATTTTGCTAAGTTAAAATTTAAGGCCTAAAAGCCCAAAATCCTTGAATCTTGTTAAGTAATGATAAAAGCCCATATTTTTAGGTATTTCGAAAACCATGTTTAAGAAAATTTATTTAAGTTTAACAATTAAGTAAACAGTTTGAACAATGATAACAAAACAAAAAATCTAAAGTTAAATCGGAGTACAAGGCTTTATAACAACTAGCGAAAATAAAGTAATTAAAATCATGTCCTTTGAAACAAATAAACAAAACTCTTAAGTATATTGTAGTGTGGCCATCTCCGAGTCCTCTCCCATGTTGACCCGTCTACTGAGGGTCACTTAAAATATTTAATAAAAGGGTGTGAGTTTCGAAACTCAGTGTGTACAACCCTTGGTAACCAATCAACGTGCAAATATCACATTGGGCCTAAGCCCTATCAAATTCGGTGGTCTTGGGCCTTAGCCCGCAATGACCTCACATCACATCAGTATCACATGAATGCAATGCACCCAACCTAAATCCAACCCTGCACTCCATTTCCCTTCAAACCTTACGCTCCTGTGGGGATATAAATATCAACCCACCCATCCCTACACTCCAAAGGTAGCACCAGCAGTGGCACTACTCAAACGTTGCAGCAAAGCTGCTGTAATGGGCTTAAAGCCGCCGGTGGATCCATGGTCGTCAAACGACTATGCGATCCTCAAATCTTCCTCCGTATCATCAAAACCCACCCAAGTGCAACATATATTTCATGAATGCAACATACACATTTTCACACATTCGGCACTTAGGGGTATTTTAGTCATCTCACTACCCAAGGGTATTTCCATATATCTACTCTATAGGGGTATTTAGGTAATTTTACAAAATAGGGGTATGTTGGAAATTTTGTAAATCAGGGATATTTTGGTAACTCTGTAAATCAAGGGTATTCTGGTAATTTTACAACTCAGGGGTATTCTGGTAATTTTGGGTATTCTGGGAATTGTGCAAAACAAGGGCATTTTGGTAATTTTTCAAACTAAGGGTATTTTGGTAATTTTTTAAATTAGGGGTATCTTAGTAAGTTTACAAAATCTGGGGTATTTTGTTCCCTTTCGGGTTTTAGTTAAGGACTTTGGCCCATTAACAAGTCTTTGCGGCTAAAGTGAACAGAAACTATGCACCAGGTAGGATTCTAGGGAAGAGGAGGTGGGTCGCTAGGACCGCTTAAATACCAAGCTCTCCTTAGATCCAATCCTAGGCATGCATATGTCTGTTGCCACACTCTAACCCATTGACTTGTCCACAGACATGTTTAATTATTAGATTAAGTCTTATGCGATTTAAGAGTTGTTCAAAACTAGGCCTAAAGTCCATTAAACCCTAGCATACTTGTCTACGTCCCCATAACGCCCATCAAGCCCATTTAACGTTCATATAGCCCATTATGCCCAAATCACATCCTTATGGCCCATTAGGCCCAGATCTCATTCATATGACCTATTATGCCCTAAACAATTCTAGATTATGTAACATGCATGACTAACTCATTTCATATAACCAAATCAATCAATTTCATCAAACTTAGCCTCAGGGCCCACCGGGCCCATTTAGCCACTTTTGGCTTTTCGGCTTTCCGGCATTGCCAATATCATGTGCGTGTAGTGTTTGTACACACCTGGTTACTGCGACGTGCTATCCTTAGCCTTGAACCTACAACCAACCAACCTTCAATCAATCACCCATACTTAATCAAAATATTTACCAAAAGTCGAAGCCTTACCATAACCTTACCGTGTGCCACCGGGTTCTAATAGCCCTTCCTTAGCTACTAATCATGAGTATCCCCTAGATCTGCACTCACACATACACCATCAAACTTTGAGTGACTCATAATCCACACAAGTCACCCCTATAGATCATACTCACATTCAGCCATTTACTTAAACCATAATCGAGTTGAGTACACTTACACTTTGCTAACGATCCTTACCACGCTTGCGATCTCTGAACCTTACCCTTCTTAATACAAGATTAACAACAATGAGAAGTTAGATAGCCCTTTGGCTTTTACCAAAACACACTAAGGGGTTAACTGAATACTTACCAAATCCACTTTTGATCCTGCGGCCTAGATAGCTACTGAACGAGATTCGGCTTTTAACCTTGACTGATAGTAGATAACAATCAATTTGTGATGGAGGAAAACAACAAAGATTCGACACTAATAGGATTTTGGCAAAAGAAGATGATGACACTTCGGCAATAAAAGAGTTTGGCTATGAGAGGATTCGGCAAAAAAGGATTCAGCTATAGGAGATTTCGGTAACAAGGGAAGGTATTTCCGGTTGTGGAAAAATAAGGTTCCGGCAAAGAAAAGAAAAAGAATGGAAATTTTGGCATTACCTAGGACCCCAGATTCGACACACACACATTTATATAGCCTATAGTTGAAACTTAGCCACCCCTAGAGTCCAATTCGGCACCACTTCATCCACTGCTCATCTCCTAATTTTTCTCCATGATATCTCCCTTATCCTTCTCCTAAATTCTCTCTACTGATCACTTCTCCTTAGAGTCCCTCTATCGCCACTTCCAGCCTTCTAGAAGCCTAAAATTAAACTCCAAAATAATACTAAGCTAGCACTCGAACCTCAGACCTCTCTGCATGCATATGTCGCCACCTCTTTACACCCTAGTAGCGTCACTTAACCACTTCACCACAGGCTTCCTTGTGCCATTTTCACTTATTTTTATTTAAAAGCCCACTACTCACAACCTTGATTCCTTAATTAAATAAATTAAGAATCCTCCAACACAAAACTCGAACCCAGAGCTTCTCCAACACACCTAGACACCCCAAATTCATTAAACCTTTAAAGTCATCATGTCATTTGTCATTTTCTTGCTCACTTAAAAATTTTATGAGACGTTAACCCAATAGGCCCGATTCTTCTAGGCCCAATTCGGGGCGTTACAATTCTACCCCATTAAAGAAATTTCATCCTCGAAATTTCCAACTAACTACTAAATGCACAGCTCAAGTCACACCACTATGCTTTCACTGCGCACTCTGATTTAATAACACGTAAACATTGCACGCATACAGTTTCTATACCCAAAAATATCGCATCCACACAAAACATACCCGACTTAATGGTGATTGAACAATCCCGAGCCTTATGCTCCTCAAACTCACATCTGAAACACGCTCCTAACTCCCTTCAGCATTCACCCGTATGATGCCTTCTGCAATAATCGCAAGCTGGAAAGTTTGCATGTACATTAACATGCTTCATAGAATGAGACTGCGGACCTAGAAAACTGCGATATCTTTTTTTCTTACAGTCCATGCACCTAACCTAAAGTGTTTCACTAATTTCTTTAACCTCCTCCAGTACCTCCCTAACTAGCGGAGTCAGCACATCAGCCCTAACACTTCCACGGCCTCTACCGCTGCCTCTTGCACCTCTTCTAGCGCTCATCGTTGATTCTCATATTATCTGAATTAGGAATTTTTATGAATTTAGTTCATAGTTTCCCTGTTTAAAGCACATGTCTTATGCAAGTAACAATTTAAAAGGTTGTTTCGCAGTCGTAAATCCACTACAGGCTTAAGTTTCCTACGGGCTTTAATCTCTAAGAACCTATTGCTTAAAGTAGTCCAATATCTAACTACAGTTTAGTAATTTAAACAAGTGTAATCACAGAAAAACTTACTTGGCTCGACGTCGAGGGTTCGGTGAACCACACTTCAAGAATCCTGCAAAAACTTTTTAATCAACTTGTTTTTAAAAACCCAAAATCTAAGGCCCATTTCACAGCCCGAGCTTTGCAACTAGGGTCTGATACCAGTAAATGTAACACCTCCAGACCCGGCCCAGACGTTATGGCTGAATTTGGGAATGTCACATCAAAGGCACAATTCAAAACGATTTTGCTAAGTTAAAATTTAAGGCCTAAAAGCCCAAAATCCTTGAATCTTGTTAAGTAATGATAAAAGCCCATATTTTTAGGTATTTCAAAAACCATGTTTAAGAAAATTTATTTAAGTTTAACAATTAAGTAAACAATTTGAACAATGATAACAAAACACAAAATCTAAAGTCAAATCGGAGTACAATGCCTTATTACAACCAACGAAAATAAAGTAATTAAAATCATGTCCTTTGAAACAAATAAACAGCCTAGTCTATAGTTTTTGTATGTGTTTAGTTTAAAATTTGGTAGCCTAAGTAGCTAAATATTAGTTTAATATTTTGGTTTGATAGTGAAATGATGGCTAATTGTATATATGTTTGTGGTTAAGGCTATGTTGGTATGTTAGCCTAGTCTATAGTAGAGGTGATCATGGGCTGGGCCCAGACAAAATTTTAGGCCCATTTTCTAGGCTCGACCCGGGCCTGCCCAAAATATGGGCCTAAAAATTTGCCCAAGCCCTTCCCGAAAGAAAACTGATAAACTTGAGCCTGGCCCGGCCCGACTGAAACACCCCAAACCCGGCCCACAAGACTTGACCGAATCTGGTATGTTCCTTGAGTAAAACATTTTCAAAATTCGTTTTTTACCTTGGAAAACTTAGGTGGTTTTGGAGAAAATTTGTGTTGAGTTCAATTGAAAACATTGTTACTTTTGAAAGATAAGGGATTTATTAAAATCTTGATTTAAATTAGAAGACATGCCGAATTTATTAAAGATTTATCTTTAAATTGGAAATCATTTGTATTTAGGTGTCAAATCATTTGAAGGTTTATTTTAAGAAAGATTACTTAAGCGTTAATTTAATAAAATTTGTATCGTACCAAAATAATTAAAATGCAAGCGTAAACAGTTAATACTATGGCGTTATTACATCAAAAACAAAACCCGAATAAATCCAAATACGAAAAATAAAATAGAAAGTCCAAATTAAAAATAAACTCATGGCCACCACTAAGCTCCTGCCGACCCGGTCCCTTACTGAGCGTCACTTGAAAACATATCCCACAACGGGGTGAGTCAAACAGACTCAGTGTATAACAACCACACTAAGTCCTAATGATTCAGGCATATCAGATCATACATATACATATCACAATTTACAAATAATGATGCATTCCCGAACCCAAGCCTAGATAACCATCCGCTACACATCACCCGTACCAACCATCACACCGTGGGGACTACTAAGTCAACCCTCCATCAGCTACACATCATCGAAGGCAGTCACTGCAGACGACGTGCTCATCACCCTTATATATATTGTGGCATCGCCACCAGATAAAATTTTGTGACATGAGTCACCACATTCAGATTATGTGACCGAAGTCACCACATTCAGATATTTGTGGTATAAACCACCAGATCACTTCCCCTTTCCATATAACCCATATGCCCCATGTCATACAAATATGCATAAACCATGTCATATTTCTTATTCACATTCTTATAGTTTCACATATGTTCTGTACAGATCATATTATACTCATGGTAGGAGTAGGTAAACGTACCTGAGTCACTAAGTATGGCCTTAGCTGAATGTCAGATGCACTGACCTTGTGAATCTAAATCCCGAATTTGCTATCTACTAAAGAAGATGTCGAATCTCTGCATAACCTTTGTTAGAGTCGATTATAACACTTAATGGACCAAGACAAATGGCCTTCGGCCTAAGATCATATTTGCTTACCTTAGCTCCTGAAATCCCGAATGATTTCCTCCTTGTTAGTCGACAACTACCAAATCCCGAAACCTTCTTCAAAGTTTTGGCCAAAGAACACTAATAGGATTAGTTCTTAGATTTCGACAAGTCTAAAAGAAAAAGGAATAGAAATCGAATAACATTTGATCTTACCTTCCCTTCAGAAATCGACAGCACCTTGCCTGACACCATAGAGATTTCGTTTTTGAAGAACACTAGGGAGATTCGACTGTTGCTTAACAGTAGTGGTAAGGAGAAAGAGATGAAAAAGAATGTTATGGAGGCTCAAGTATGAATCGGCTAGAGGGGGAAAAGAAAGAATTGAGAGAATTAGGGAAGAGGATTTTCGGCAAGGAGAGAAACTTGAGAAAAGAAGAAAAGAATTCAAATGAAGAAGATGAACACTAGGCTTCAGAATTTCGGCCATACACCACCTTACACTCAGTGTTGGATATTCGGCCAACTCTTCCTATTCTGATAACTTTATCTCTCAATTATCACATCTTCTTTTCCCACTAATCCTACCTTAATTAATTATCTCCATTTATCTCATTAAAAATAAAAATGCCTAAGTGCCGTCCATCACTTCTCCCCTCCTTGACGCCACCATGCAAAATAAAAGCCACACTCTCATGCTGCCAACATGATTCAAACCTCCTCCTTTCTCCCTTGCTTGAGGCGTCACATACCAAGGCCCTAAGTGGCGCCTCCATGCCACTTAAACAAGCCCATTATTATGTCATATTTCCCCTACATTTTCTCTTAAAGCCTATCAGGCCTAGCTCCCTCTTTGAACTTAAAATCTGATAATTTCTAAAGCACTCTCCTATTTTCTAAAGTTCACAAAATTCATACAACACATTCATAACACACAAAGGCATGCTTTCTTATATATTTAAGCACAAATGCATAAGCCCAAAATCCAGGATATTACAGTTCTACCCCCCTTAAAAATAATTTCGTCCTCGAAATTACCTGGCTAAAATAAGTGAGGGTATTGCTGTCGCATTGCTTCTTCCGGCTCCCACGAAGCTTCCTCCGATCCATGATTGCACCATAACACTTTAACTAGAGGAACTGATTTCCTCCGTAGCACTTTCACATCTCGTTCCAAGATCTGAATCGGCTCTTCCTCGTAGGATAAATCTGGCCTTAGCTCCACCTCTTCAACTGGAACTACATGAGAGGAATCCGATCGATAACATCGTAGCATAGAAACATGGAATACGTCGTGCATCTGTTTCAATTTCGAAGGCAACTCTAACTGGTATGCCACTGGTCCAACTCGCTTCAATACCCGATAAGGTCCTATAAACCTGGGACTTAGCTTCCCTTTGCGACCAAATCTCATCACCTTCTTCCAAGGCGAGACTTTCAGAAATACTTGATCTCCTACATCGAATTCTATTTCCTTTCATTTAAGGTCTGCATACGACTTCTGCCTGTCAGATGCCTCCTTTAACGGTGCCCGAATTACCCCAACCTTCTCCTCAGATTCTTCCACAATCTCTGGACCCAGAACCTGACGTTCCCTTAATTCCATCCAACACGTAGGAGTGCGACACCTCCGTCCATACAACGCTTCATACGGTGCCATCCGAATACTGGCCTGATAGCTATTGTTGCATGCAAATTCCGCTAAAGGCAAATATTCTTCCCAACTTCCTCTAAAGTCTATCACACAGCCTCTCAACATATCCTCTAACACTTGGATTACTCGTTCAGATTGCCCATCCGATTGTGGATGAAAAGCCGTAGTGAAATCCAATCTGGTGCCTAAAGCTTGATGTAGAGCTTTCCAAAATCGAGACGTAAACCTTGGATGCCTGTCTAAGATAATCGACACTGGCACTCCGTACAATCTCACAATCTCTGCCACATACAATTTTGCCAACTTCTGCAAAGAATAATCAACTCGCACTGGAATGAAATGCGCGGACTTTGTCAACCGATCCACTATCACCCATACCGAGTCCTTCTTAGTAGGCGTAAGGGGAAGCCCACTAACGAAGTCCATGGTGATTCTCTCCTACTTCCACTACGGAATCATTATCGACTGAAGCAATCCTGACGGAACTTGGTGTTTAGCCTTGACTTGCTGACACATCAAGCATTTGCCGACAAATTCGGTAACTTCTCGTTTTAGACCAGGCCACCAAAACTGTTCCCTTAGATCCCTATACAACTTAGTACCTCCAGGATGCATAGCATAAGGGCTACTATGCGATTCCTGAAGAATCCTTTGCCTTAACTCCTTATACTTAGGCATATAGACCTTTCCCTTGCAACACAATAGTCCCTTGTCATTAACACCATAATCTTCCAACTCTCTATTCTGCACTTGCTGTAACTTAGGACTTAAATCCTCATCCACCAACTGACTTTCTTTTACCTCATTCAACCATGTCGGCTTGACTTGCAACTCTGCTAACAAACTTCCGTTGTCATACAAGCTTAGATGTACAAACATCGCCCTCAGATCCGACACCACTTTCTGACTTAGGGCATCTGCCACTACATTCGCCTTGCCCGGATGATATTCTATGGAACAGTCGTAGTCCTTCAACAACTCCACCCACCTTTGCTGTCTCAGGTTCAACTCCTTCTGAGTCAACAAATACTTAAGGCTCTTGTGGTGTGTGTAGATCACTGACTTTTCTCCATAAAGATAATGCCTCCATACCTTAAGAGCAAAGACCACTGCCGCCAATTCCAAATCATGCGTCGGGCAGTTAACCTCATGAGGCCTTAACTGTCGAGACGCATAGGCGACTACTTTCCCGTCTTGCATCAATATGCATCCCAATCCTGTATGGGAAGCATCACAATATACGACGAAATCCTTCCCTGCCTCAGGTTGAATCAAAACCGGCGCTTCAGTCAAGACCCTTTTTAGTTTCTCAAAGCTCTCCTATTGCTTATCTGTCCATACAAAAGGTACCTCCTTCCTTAACAACTTCGTCAAAGGTACGGCTATTGATGAGAATCCTTCCACAAACCTTCTGTAGTAGCCTGCCAATCCCAAGAAACTACGGACTTCAGCTACAGACTTAGGTGGTTTCCAATCTAGCACTGCCTCAATCTTCCTAGGATCCACCCTTATCCCTTCAGCAAACACCACATGCCCTAAGAATGCAACCTCCTTAAGCCAAAATTCACACTTACTGATATGGCATAAAGCTTCTCCTCCCTTAACACTTGTAACACAACCCGGAGATGCTCATCATGCTCCTCTTCAGACTTGGAGTATACTAGGCTGTCGTCGATGAATACAACGACGAACCGATCCAAGTAAGGTTGAAAAACCCGGTTAATCATATCCATGAATGCGGCTGGAGCGTTCGTCAAACCAAACGGCATCACTAAGAACTCATAATGCCCGTATCTTGTCCGGAAAGCTGTCTTATGAATATCTACTTCCTTCACCTTAAGCTGATGATATCCAGACCTTAGATCTATCTTCGAGAATACTGCTACCCCCTTCAACTGATCGAACAAGTCGTCTATCCTTGGCAACAGATACTTGTTCTTGATGGTCAGCTTATTCAACTGACGATAATCTATGCACATATGCATAGTTCCGTCCTTTTTCTTCACAAACAAGACCGGTGCTCCCCATGGAGACACACTGGGTCGGATAGACCCACGATCAAGCAACTCTTGAATCTGAGCCTTGAGCTCAACCAACTCCTTTGGTGCCATTCTATAAGGGGCAATTGACACAGGAGCTGTTCCCGGCAGCAAATCAATTCCAAACTCCACCTCCCTATCTGGGGGTATTCCAGGTAACTCCTCCGGAAACACATCTTCAAATTCCCTTACTATTCTAACTCCACTAACTCCCCCTTCTTTTGCATCCAATGCACTCACGAGTGCCAAAAATGCCTTGCACCCTTTTCGAACCATCTTATCAGCCTTTAGTGCTGAAACCACGTTAGACAAGTAGTTTCTTCTTTCTCCTATCATGATTACCGCCTCATCCTCCGGGGTCCTTAACTCTATTCGCTTAGCTGCACAATCCAATACAGCCCGATGCTCCACTAGCCAGTCCATACCAAGTATAAGATCAAATACTCTAAAGGGTTGTTCCATTAAATCGGCAAGGAAAATCACTCCTTGAATCTCTAGAGATACACTCCGAAATATATTGTTCACCACTATAGTTTGACCTATGGGCTCACTACAATCATCTCCCTATCAGATAGTTCAGAGGCTATGCCTAGTGTTTCAACTACACTACATGCAACATAAGAATGGGTTGAGCCCACATCAATCAGAGCAAAATAAGGCTTGTCAGCTGTAAGGAACGTACCGGTTATGACGTTCGGTGCGTCTCTATCTTCCCTCCGGCGAACTGCATAAACCAGACCCGGCTGTCTAGCTTCAGTATTACCAACACCTCTGTCTGGTGTTCCACGTCCTCTTCCAGCACCGTTACCTCTACCATTCGGACCACGACCTCGCTGAGGCTGCTATCCACCTCTACCAGCCTGATTAACACCCTGACCTGTTGGGCGACTCCCGTCTATCTTAATAGGATAGTCCTTAATCATGTGATCTTTAGATCCACACTTAAAACATCCTCCCGTCTTCTTCCAACACACTCCTAGATGCATCTTCCCACACTGGGTACAAGTACGATATTGCCCTCCAACTTGCTGACCTCGCGGCCCATCAACTCTAGGCCTCTTCTACACATTCCCAGACGATCCCGACGACCCAAAACCTCTTTTCTGCCTGTTCCGATCAGTGTTCTGTCTTACAGAGTCCTTAATTCCCTCGGCTACCTTAGCCTTCTCTACCAACGCAGCAAACTCCCGCTCCTAGTGCGGAGCTATTAACAACCTCAGGTCATCCCTTAGTCCGTCCTCAAACCGGACACATCGCTCATGCTCCGTAGCCACTACTCCTCGAGCATATCGGCTCAACCTTAGGAATTCACCGACCGTGCTGCTCTCGACTTATTCCTTGAACCACTTTTCGAAAAATGCCTTCCTCTGCGCATCGATTGTAACGCTGTTCGACATACTTCTTCTGATACGCCGCCTTAACATACTCCCAAGTCAGATCCTCAGCTGTGGCACCATCTCGAACTGTGAGCCACCATTGATATGCTTCGTCGTGAAGAAGCAACACCATTCCTTTCAGCTTCTCCTCAGCGGTCAGATCCAGCTCATCCATAATTCGCTCTGTCGCCTCCAACCAATACTCAGTCGTACTGGGTGCCACACTAGATACGCCACGAAACACCTCAGCTCTATTGGCTTGGAGTCGCTCGGGTACAGATTTTCGAGCTCCCATATTTCCACCTGCTCCAGCCACCATCTCAAGAACTCGCAGTACCGCCTGCGATACTACATCATCCCCCATCTGATCTTGCTGCTCAACACCAACAGCTGGTGGTGGGGGTGGTGGTACCTCATTTTCGGACCCTTGACCCAACCTAACGGGTTCCGACACAGTCATTCTGCCTCTACCACGTCCTCGCCCATTACAACCACGTCCCCTAGAGCTCATATCTACGATCGCGCTTTAATCTGATTACAAAGTTTTATGTATTAGCCTTTGTTCCATTGATTATCCGCGAACAATTTTATGAAAAGAAGTTTAATAGTAGTTTTTTCGATCATTCAGAGTTTCAAGTCTTCTATCCTAATTTAGAGAAGTACATCCATTCCGTAGTATCTACCACACACATTCATCATTCAAACATTGTTGTCTGTTCCTACCCCAGGGGTGTTTTCGTAATTTGTCCTACAAGGGTATTTTGGTAATAAACCAGGGTCAATTTGAAAAATCTCTATAAATCAAAGGTATTTCAAAATTTGCAAAACTTGGGGTTATTTTTGAGAATTTGTTTTCCAAATCGGTGATGTTGCAGAAATTTTAGAAATCGGGGCTATTTTGGTAATTTGTAAGTCAGGGGCATTTTAGTAAATTTTCCCAAATCAAGGTATTTTGATATTTTACAAAATAGGGTTTTTTGGATATTTTTGTAAAGTAAGCAAATCTTAGTAACAATCGAGGGTAGTATGGTAATTTAAGATTTTTCAAACCAAGGGCATTTTAGTAATTTTACAACTAGGGGTATTTAGGTAATTTTGTAAATTGGGAATATTTTGGAAAATTTTCAAAAAATAAATTTCTCAATTCAAAAGGGTAGTTTGTTAATATTTTTTTAAAAACTAGGGTTTTCATAAAAATATGGCTAGTCCCTTTCGGGTTTTAGTCATCGAAGAGTTTAGCAGTGAGTAAGTCCTCTTGGTTAGGGTGAACCAGTTACTACGCACTGTAGGGATTCGAGCGAAGAGGAGGTGAGTCACGAGGATCGCTTAAATA
Source organism: Gossypium bickii (assembly GCA_025503065.1). Taxonomy (NCBI): domain Eukaryota; kingdom Viridiplantae; phylum Streptophyta; class Magnoliopsida; order Malvales; family Malvaceae; genus Gossypium; species Gossypium bickii. The sequence continues at coordinate 46,677,352 of CP106712.1, forward strand.
CTGTGCTCTTCCTGAACCCAATCCTGAGACATGCGCACAATGGTTGCCACACCCTAACTCGGCGACTTAGCCACAGGTTTGTTTAATTAGGCTTTAAGTTTTATGTAATTCTTATGTTGGTGAAAACTAATCCTAGGGTTCAAGTACTTCATATACTAATCTATGTTCCCATTCTAACCTTATACAAATCATACTATAATCCACACAACAGTTAGGGGTACTTACCTGGTGGACTTCGGGTCGGAGACTTAGGTGCCATGCCAGAAAAACCTGCCTATTCACAAAATTGTTCACAAAACTTGTTTGAGCCTTACTTTAAAAACGTTATGGGCTTTAAATCCAAGGTCGAGAGTTTAAAACTGGGCTCTGATACCAAGCTGAAACACCCCAAACTCGGCCCACGAGACTTGATCGAATCTGGTATGTTCCTTGAGTAAAACATTTTCAAAATTCGTTTGTTACCTTGGAAAACTTAGGTGGTTTTGAAGAAAATTTGTGTTGAGTTCAATTGAAAACATTGTTATTTTTGAAACATAAGGGATTTATTAAAATCTTGTTTTTAAATTAGAAGACATGCCGAATTTGTTAAAGATTTATCTTTAAATTGGAAATCATTTGTATTTAGGTGTCAAATCATTTGAAGGTTTATTTTAAGAAAGATTACTTAAGCGTTAATTTAATAAAATTTGTATCGTACCAAAATAATTAAAATGCAAGCGTAAACAGTTAATACTATGGCGTTATTACATCAAAAATAAAACCTGAATAAATCCAAATATGAAAAATAAAATAGAAAGTCCAAATTAAAAATAAACTCTGAGCTGAGCATGGCCACCACTAAGCTCCCGCCGACCTTGTCCCATTCTCGAAAGTCACTGAAAACATATCCCACAACGGGGTGAGTCAAACAGACTCAATGTATAACAACCACACTAAGTCCTAATGATTCAGGCATATCAAATCATACATATATATATCACAATTTACAAATAATGATGCATTACCGAACCCAAGCCTAGATAACTATCCGCTACACATCACCCGTACCAACCATCACACCGTGGGGACTACTAAGTCAACCCTCCATCAGTTACAGATCATCGAAGGTAGTCGCTGCAGACGACGTGCTCATCGCCCTTATATATATTGTGGCATCCCCACCAGATAAAATTTTGTGACATGAGTCACCACATTTAGATTATGTGACCGAAGTCACCACATTTAGATATTTGTGGTATAAACCACCAGATCACTTCCCCTTTCCATATAACCCATATGCCCCATGTCATACAAATATGCATAAACCATGTCATATTTCTTATTCACATTCTTATAGTTTCACATATGTTCTGTACAGATCATATTATACTCATGGTAGGAGTAGGTAAAAGTACCTGAGCACTTTGTACCATTGCATGGTACCTTAGCCCACTTTGCACATTATTATAACACATATATTAAATTTAATGCCGTAAATCTATTAAGACTTAGGGAAGGGCTACACACCTGATTTACTTATCACTTTCACTGAGACTCCCAAAAATCTCGATCTAGCATCCTAGATCCTTAGTTCCTACATTCGGCCAACACTTAATATTTTAACAAAAGCCTATTCAGCTATAAAACCAAATCCCGAAGGATTAACACAACCAACTTCTTACCTTGCTGCCGATTTGACTACTAATCAAATCCCGAAAACTTTGTGATGACTCTTCTTGCAATTGGTTAGACACGAAATCATTGAACTAGTTAGTTTTAGCTTTTTAACAAAGTAAGAAATAGATCTGAGTCACTAAGTATGGCCTTAGCTGAATGTCAGATGCACTGACCTTGTGAATCTAAATCCCGAATTTGCTATCTACTAAAGAAGATGTCGAATCTCTGCATAACCTTTGTTAGAGTCGATTATAGCACTTAATAAACAAAGACAAATGGCCTTCGGCCTAAGATCATATTTGCTTACCTTAGCTCTTGAAATCCCGAATGATTTCCTCCTTATTAGTCGACAACTACCAAATCCCGAAACCCTCTTCAAAGTTTCGGCCAAAGAACACTAATAGGATTAGTTCTTAGATTTCGACAAGTCTAAAAGAAAAAGGAATGGAAATCGAATAACATTTGATCTTACCTTCCATTCAGAAATCGACAGCACCTTGCCTGACACCATAGAGATTTCGGTTTTGAAGAACACTAGGGAGATTCGGCTTTTGCTTAACAGTAGTGGTAATGAGAAAAAGATGAAAAAGAATGTTATGGAGGCTCAAGTATGAATCGGCTAGAGGGGGAAAAGAAAGAATTGAGAGGATTGGGGAAGAGGATTTTCAGCTAGGAGAGAAACTTGAGAAAAGAAGAAAAGAATTCAAATGAAGAAGATGAACACTAGGCTTCAGAATTTTGGCTATACACCACCTTACACTCAGTGTTGGATATTCGGCCAACTCTCCCTATTCTGATAACTTTATCTCTCAATTATCACATCATCTTTTCCCATTAATCCTTACCTTAATTAATTATCTCCATTTATCTCTTAAAAATAAATAGATTTAAGCTCCTAAAATATAGCCTAAGTGCCGTCCATCACTTCTCCCCTCCTTGACGCCACCATGCAAAATAAAAGCCACACTCCCATGCTGCCAACATGATTTGAACCTCCTCCCTTCTCCCTTGCTTGAGGCGTCACATACCAAGGCCCTAAGTAGCGCCTCCATGCAACTTAAACAAGCCCATTATTATGTCATATTTCCCCTACATTTTCTCTTAAGGCCTATCAGGCCTAGCTCCCTCTTTGAACTTAAAATCTGATAATTTCTAAAGCACTCTCCTAATTTCTAAAGTTCACAAAATTCATACAACACATTCATAACACACAAAGGCATGCTTTCTCATATATTTAAGCACAAATGCAAAAGCCCAAAATCCAGGATATTACACCGACCCATATTATTATTTTTTTAGCTTTTTTCATTAAATAAAAATTTTAAAACAAATATTAAAACAAAAAAATTAAAAATATGTAAATTTAAAAAGTATATTTGACTAAAAATTAAATATATATTTAATATATAATTCGGGCCAGGCTCGGGCAAAAAAAGTTTTACCCGATGCCCGATCCGTTTTCTAAACGGGCCTTTTTTTTGCCCAAACCTACATTTCGAGCCTATATTTTTACTCGAACCCTCCCATTTTTCGGACGGGGTGTTGGGCTTGGCCAGGTAGCCCAACCCTTGATCACCTCTAGTCTATAGTTTTGGTATGTGTTTAGCTTAAAATTTGGTAGCCTAAGTAGCTAAATATTAGTTCAATTATGGTACAATTATGGTAAAACATTTGATTAGCTTGTAGTGTGGCCATCTCCGAGTCCTCTCCCATGTCGTGCCATCTATTCAGGATCACCTGAAATATTAAATAAAAGGGTGTGAGTTTCAAAACTCAGTGTGTACAACCCTTGGCAATCAAATCACATACAAATATTCACATTAAGCCTAAGCCCTATCAAAATCGGTGGTCGTGGGCCTTAGCCTACAATGACCTCATATCATATCATATCGTATCATATCGAATCATATACAAACAAGATAATTCAAAACCCATCCCAATAATCCATCCGCTACACACACCATTTACCTTCCAACCTTATACACACTTGTGGGGATTTCTAAATCAACCCACCCATCCTCTACACATCAATCGTAGCCTAGTTGTTGTACTATCTAACATTGCAGCAAGGCTGCTAATCATATAATGGGCTTAAAGCCACCGGTGGAACCATGGCCATACGACTATGCGATCCTTAAATCTTCCTCCGTACCATAATTCCCACCCATATGCATCCTAAGCAGAATATCGTATGAATGCATCAAACACACGAGTAACATCCATAACTCATATTCGTCACATAGCGGTATTGTAACAACCCGAATTTGGGCCTAGTAGAATTGGGCCCATTGGGCTTTGGGCTTGGGAGCGTTTAAAATTTTTGAAAACAAGAAATTGGCACTAAGGCAAGTTGGACCTATTAGGTGAGTGATTTTGGAAGGTTAGAGGGCTTCTATGATGTCCCGGGATCAAATTTAGGCTTTAGGAAAATTTTGATTTTAGGTGAATAAAACCCTGAGAGCTAGTAGGTAGGCTTTAAGAATAAAATGTGGAGAAAAATGACACAAAAGGGGTTGCGGTCTAGTGGCAAATAATTCCCACCCATATGCATCCTAAGCAGAATATCATATAAATGCATCAAACACACGAATAACATCCATAACTCATATTCGTCACAAAGGGGTATTTTCGTCATTTCATTACCCAGGGGTTTTTTCGTAATTCTACCCTACAGGGGTATTTTGGTAATTTCACAAAATAGGGGTATCTTGATAATTTTGCAAAACAGGGGTATTTTGGTACTTTTGCAACATAGGGGTATTTTGGTAATTTACAAATCTAGGGGTATTTTGGTAATTTACAAATCTAGGGGTGTTTTATTAATTTTAAAAACATAAGGGTATTTTAGTAATTTTGCAAAAATAAGGGTATTATGGTAATTTTACAAATATAAAGGTATTTTAGTAATTTTACAAACATAAGGGTACTTTAGTAATTTTACAAATATAAGGGTATTTTAGTAATTTTACAAATATAAGGGTATTTGGTCCCACTCGGGTTTTAGTTATGAACTTTGGCCCATCAACAAGTCCTTGCAGCCAAAGTGAACAGACACTACGCACCAGGTAGGATTTTAGAGAAGAAGAGGTAGGCCACTATGGCCGCTTAAGTACCAAGCTCTCCCTAGATCCAATCCTAGACATGCGTATGTCCGTTGCCACACTCTAACCCAATGACTTGTTCATGAACATGTTTAATTAGATTACGTCTTATGAAATTTAAGACTTGTTCAAACTAGGCATTAAGTCCATAAACCCTAACATACTTGTCTACGTCCCCATAAAGCCCATCAAACCCAAATTACATCTTTACGGCCTATTAGGCCTGTTAGGCCTGTTAGGCCCCAAACAATTCCAGATCAAGTATTATGCTTGACAGACTCAACTCATACACTAAACCAAACAAACTCATCAATCCTAACCTTAGGGCCCACCGGGCCCATTTAGCCACTTTCAACTTTTCGGCTTTTCGACATTGTCGATATCGTGTGTGTAGTGTTTGTACACACCTGGTATCCACGCGCGCTGCAAACCCCTTAGTCACGAACCTACAATCGACATTACAAACGATTAAACAAGGCTTTAACACATACTTATCAAAAACCAAAACCTCACCATACCCTTACCGTTTACCTTACGTTCTAGTAGCCCTTCCTTTGCTACTATTGGCAATTATCCTCTAGATCTGCACTCAAACACCTATATCGTCAAAACCAAGTGACCCACATTGTACATAAGTCACCCCTACGAGCCACATTAGATTCGGCCATTTACTAAACCATGACTGAGTCGAGAACACTTACCACGTTGTTAGCAACGCTTACATACCGTGCTTGCAATTGTCGAGCCTTACCCTTGTTAATATAGGTTAACGACACGAATTGGGTTAGATAGCCCTTCAACTTTTAACAAAACTCGCTAAAAGATCAACTAAGCACTTACCGAAATTCTCATTTGATCTGCTGCTTAAGTCCTGCTTTTGAGACTAGTAAGATGACAGAGGCAATTCGAAAACACTAGGGAGAATAAGAAAAGAGGTGATTCGGCTAGAACTGAATGGTGAACAAAAAAGGAAATTTGAGAAGGCAGAGTATGAAGGATTCAGTAAAGAGGGATGATAGAATATTCGGCAATGGAGGGAATTTGTCTTAGCAAAATTTCAGCAAGAAGGGAGAAACCGTTTGAGGGGGAGAATAAAACTAGAGAATGCTCAAAGAACCTTTCAGCATTTAGCCCCTTCTCCTTTTAAAGCCATAGGCTGAACACTCCCCTCCCTTAGAGTCCCATTCGGCATCATCATATCCTTACTCCCCATCTCCTAACTTTTCTCCCTTATCTTCACATTAAATTTCTCTCCTGAACACTCCCTTCCAGAGTCCCTTCCAACGCCAACTCCTTCTGTCCAGGCACAAAAATAAAACCCTTTAATTCTCCCCTCTTTAGGCCTCGAACCTTGGACCTCCTTAACTGAAAAACACGCCACTTCATAACTCCTAAATTATGCCACTTTCCACTGGACCACAAGCCCATTTGTGTCCTCTATTTTCTTAATCTGCTTATGAGGCCTCATGCCTGAGACTAGGGTCCACTAAGCAAGAAAAGTGAATTTTTCCCTATGGTCACCCCTATCTCTCAGGCTTCAAATAATCCCGATACTACCTAATATTATTATTCTAAGAGCTACTCATACAAACCAACCTTAGTGCACAGAAATTTAAAGTTTTGGGATTTTGGGGCATTACAACTTAGTTAGCGCTGTTCTGTTGTTCTTAAAATTTTTAAACACTCCTATGCCCAAGGCCCAATAGGCCCAATTCTACTAGGCCCAAATTCGAGGCGTTACAACTCTACCCCCTTAAAGAAATTTTGTCCTCGAAATTTCCAACTAACATGGTGGTCGTGTATCAACTACCCCACCACGCTACCACTGAGCACTCTGACCCTAATAATTTTAATACATACCCAAAACATCCACCTATCGCCAACGTTCTCAAACATATGCAGAATAAGTACCAAATTCTGATTCAAATGTTTACAAAGCCTTAACACTTCCACGGTCTCGTCCACGGCCTCTTCCTCCTCTTCTAGCGCTCATCGTTGCGAGCATATTTCTGCATTAGAATTAGTTCATAGTTTCACTATTTAAAACACATGTCTTATGCATTTAACAATTTTATAAGGTGTTTCGCAGTCATAAATCCACTACAGGCTTAAGTTTCCTACGGGCTTTAGTATCTAGAAGCCTATTTTTTTTAAGTAGCCCATTATCTATACAGTTTCAGTAACTTAAGCAAATGTAGTACAGAAAACTTACTTGGCTCGACGTCGAGGGCTCGATGAACCACAATTCAAGAATCATGCAAAAACTTTTTTTAAAACCTAAAATCTAAGGCCCATTTCACAGCCCGAGCTTTGCAACTGGGCTCTGATACCACTAAATGTAACACCCCAAACCCGGCCTAGAAGTTAGGCCCGAGTCTAGAATGTCACATTAAAGGCACACTTCAAAATAATTTTACCATTTAACAATTTAACCCCCAAAAGCCCAAAACCCTTGTATCTTGTTAAGTTACGTTGAAAAGCCCATATTTTAGAAAACATTCATAGGTTAAGTTATTTCAAAAACCATGTTAACTTTAGAAATTTTATGAAATTTATTAAGTGGATAGTTGAATAATAATAATAAAACTCAAAATCTAAAGTCAAATTGGAGTTACATGGCCTTATTACAATCCCATTGAAAAAAAAACAAAGCATTTAAAATAAATTCATTTGAACAAAATAAAACATTTGATCAGTGTGTGGCCATCTCCGAGTCTCTCCCACATCATGCCGTCTATTCAGGATCACCTGAAACATTAAATAAAAGGGTGTGAGTTTCGAAACTCAGTGTGTACAACCCTTGGCAATCAAATCACATACAAATATTAACATTGGGCCTAAGCCCTATCCAAATCGATGGTCTTGGTCCTTAGCCCACAATGACCTCATATCATATCATATCGTATCATATACATGTAAGAGTATGCACAAAGATCAATCATGAGATGGTTGTAATAACATACTTTATTTACCATATTTATTAATATAAAGCATTGTCATTATTATTTCAGTTTTTCTATCTGTGTATACAAATAAACTGTTTTATAATAATGTCCTGAGAATAATATGATTATTCTTAAAAGATCCTTAGTCGAGTATTATTGTTGACTAGGACAACAATAATGCATTAAGACTAACATGTAGTTGATTGATGATAAAGAGTTGTCATTGATGTGGATTGTCAAAATCAATGCATGAATATGTATGTTAGAGAACAACATATTGGATTGACCCGTTATGATGATATGTTTCTTTGGATTATTATGTAATTGTCACAACATTACTCATAGTGATTAATATGTATATGATCCTCGGACTTGAGACAATTATTATCTCAACATCGTGAGTTGTATATTTTGATACAATCAAACGTATAATCGTAATTGGTTGTTCTATAAAGGTGATGTTGGATATACCACAATCTATGTAGAGGATATGGTTGATCAATATAGGATAAGTCCCTCCTACATAATGGGAGTAATATCTTAGGCCACTTGATTGAGTGAGACTAGAAATGCATGGCCATGCTCAAATAAGTTGACATGAGATGTCATACTAATTTGTATATCATAGTCTACTCAAGATATCAAGAAACATGGGATGGACTATACAAGTGTGACTATTCCATGACTTGTGTCCATTCCAGAGATAAAGGACTTAAGGATTAATGTATGAAAGGTTAATCACGAAAGGTTATGTCGAATCATGACTTCTTGTAACTTAGGTAGCAATGATGCATTGCTAGATGCCACTCATTATCCGTGTGATAATAGAATCGTTCTAGTATTATTGCTAACGTTGCAAGAACCTACAGGTCACACCCTATGGTTGAAATGAACGGAATAAAATATAATTGGTATTGTTTTTGGTTGTCACATGAATTAAATTAATTAAAGAATTAATTTAATTGGGTAATCAAATATTGAACATATTATATGTACAAGGATGTTGTACACATAATGACAACATAATTCTATTAATATATGAATTTGATTCATATATAAATTTAAATAAATATAGTTTACCGAAATCCTTATTATAATTAATGTAATTATAATTTTCTGGATATAATTAATGTAATTATATTTTCTGTTAAAAACTTTATTGTATTTATTTAATCTTATGATACATTCAAGAGATACCAATTATAAATGGGTATTAAAAGGATACCAAATAATGGGCCCAATGAAAAGATACCCATTATAAAAGGCCCAATTAAAAGGATACCCATTATAAAAGGTATTTAAAAGAGGCAAAGCTTATGTGAAAAAAAAAACCTAATAGAGTGTTTGTTAGGTCTAGCGTACCGTCAAGCAAATAAACCTCCGAAAAGTTTTGGAGATTTCTTCCGTTCATAGTCAAACCGGTGGATCACGTAGAGGCCGACATCGAAAAGGTTGTGGCTTGATTCGACAATGAGATCAAAACTCTTGTTGCCAAGGTGTCATTGTCTACTCAGATTGAAGTTTTTGGTAAATTTGAAACCTTTATTTCACCCCGATTCGCTCCTCACACATGGATCCATGGTTTGGATCGCCGGATCTAATTTTATTCTGCTGCGCCATGGGGTTTCGGCGCTCCAACAATACAAACAAGATAATGCAAAACCCATCCCAATAATCCATCCGCTACACACATTATTTCCTTTCCAACCTTAACACACATGTGGGGATTTCTAAATCAACCCACCCATCCTCTACACACCAATGGTAGCCCGATTGCGGTACTACCTAACATTGCAGCAAGGCTGCTAATCATAGAATACGCTTAAAGCCACCGGTGGATCCATGGCCATACAACTATGCGATCCTTAGATCTTCCTCCGTACCATAATTCCCCCCATATGCATCCTAAGCAGAATATCTTATGAATGCATCAAACACGAGAGTAACATCCATAACTCATATTCGTCACATAGGGGTATTGTAACAACCCGAATTTGGGCCTAGTAGAATTGGGCCCATTGGGCTTTGGGCTTGAGAGCATTTAAATTTTTTGAAAACAAGAGAATGGCACAAGGCAAGTTGGACCTATTAGGTGAGTGATTTTGGAAGGTTAGGGGGCTTCTATGAAGTCTCGGGATCAAATATAAGCTTTAGGAAAATTTTGGTTTTAGGTGAATAAAACCCTGGGAGTTAGTAGATAGGCTTTAAGAATATAATGTGGAGAAAAATGACACAAAAGGGGTTGTGGTCTAGTGGCAAATAACGCCACATAAGAGACAAGGGAATGACCCCACAAGGATGAAAGGGGTCCAAGGTTCAAGTCTTGGCGCTTGCGTTTTGATTTCTTTTTAAGTGAACTTAGACGTTGGCCATAGACTTATATTTAGTTGCGCATGTTTTAAGACAACAAGGAGCTAGTTGGTAAAGTGGCTAGCGGCGTGGATTATGCTACAAGGGAGCCTGAGTTTGAATCTCATTGCAAGCAAAAAGGGGATATTTATTTTGCTAAGTTGGGGCGGCAAGAGTTTTGTTGGATTTAAACTCTACCAATGGAAGGATCCCACATCGGAAAGCAAGCAAGAGGGGAGGTGAGAAGCTGGCTATAAATAGAACCAATCTATAAGGGGAGGAAGCACACCTTGGTTGGTGTTTGGGCACAGGAGTGGTCGGAGCGCGGATTAGCAGCTTCAGATTCCTATTAGGTGTGTATTTCGCCCTACTCTAGTTGTAGAGCGGCAAATGCCGAAATGCCGATCACACGAAAATGGTAGCCACACGAGCGTACGAGCGCACGTGTGGGAGCTTTGACGCGATAGTCGAGGCCACCATGAGTATTCTTATAGGTTGAAGCTGCTTGGGCCATGATGGGTCGAAGTGGGCCCATATGAATAAATTGTATGACTATGTAGTAGAAATTAGACTAGACTATTTAAATCTCATATTTGTGGCTAGATTTGGGCTAAATGGGCCACACGAGTGTGTGGGCCCATTTGGGCCGAGAATGGGCCCTAGGCTCATTCGCATCGTTTTCTCTGTTTAGAATACCCTTGGTTTACAAAATTATTGAAATACCCTTGGTGTACAAAATTACTGAAATACCCTTAGTTTATAAAATTATCGAAATATCCTCAGATTACAAAATTACAGAAATACCCCCATTTTGTGAAATTATTGAAATACCCTCAGTTTGTGAAATTACCGAAATACCCCCAGTTTGCGAAATTACTGAAATACCCCCAGTTTCAAAATTACCAAAATACCCCCAATTTGTGAAATTACTGAAATACCCCGATTTGTGAAATTACCGTTTTACCCCTAAACGATAAAATAATCGTTGTACCCTCGTGGTAGTATTAGGGTTGTATGTGTTAATTGTATGATTGATTATGTTTGAGATGCGTTGCATACACGGATTGGTTATGAGTAGAATTATCGAACTACCCCTGTAGGGTAGAATTACTGAAATACCCTTATAGGGTAAAATGACTGATTTACCCTTTTAGGTAAATGATCGACTTATGCAATGAGTGGACTAATTTGACTGTGGTTGTATGACTGATATGCTTTTATTACATGTTTCAATAATTGTTACTGAGCATGGCCATTTTGCATACACGTGTAATGATTGAGCATGACATACACGACATATTGCATGGGGTTGGGATTATTAATACGGAGGAAGTGCTAATAGGATCGCATGGTTGCTTGACGATTTTGGATCCGTCGAAGGCCTTTTAGCCACCGAGTAGCCATGCTGCACCGATAAGTTAGTGCCGCAATCGGTGCTACATGCAGAGTGTACGGATGGGTGGGTCAATTAAATCCCCACAGGAGTGTACGGTTGGAAAGGAGATGGAGTGCACGGCTGGTATGGGCATTAATGCATAGCATATATGGATTCTATTATTGAGATGGGCTCTATTATTGAGATGGGCTTAGGCCTAGATAAATATGATATGTGACATTTGATATGGTTTAGGCCTAATTGAGGCTTTTATGGGCTAAGGCCCAATTGCCACCGTTACTGAAATGGGCTTCGGCCCGGATTGTTGTGATGCATGTTTTGGCTGATGAGGGTTGTACACACTGAGTTTTTGTAAACTCGCCCCCTCTTTTAAATTTTTCTCAGGTAATCCTCAGTAGGCGGTTCGACGTATTGGAGGACTCGGAGGTGGTCACACTACGAGCAGTTTCAGATTTTTGTATTCTACTTATTTTTATTTTATTTTGGGTTCATATTTTGTAATAAGGCCTCTCTTAAATTCCAATTTTTAGTTTGGGATTTTTAGTTTATTATCTTTTAAATCTGCTCAACACTTGATCGCGATTTTCCAAAACAATATCTGTTTTCAAAACACTTCGCTTTCGCAACTAAGTTGTAAATATCATGTTTTCATAAGTCAATTGTTTTAAATTAAGCTTTCGCAACGAACAAGGTTTTTTTTTAATAAATGTCGATTATTAATAACAATCGCAAACTAGGACTATAGTTTTTAAATATCAAGAAGGGTTTTCAATGAAAATACGGTTTTCGAAAAACACCTCAATGTGACACGCCAGGTTCGGGCCTAACTTCTAGGTCGGGTTTGGGGTGTTACAGGTATTTTCGTCATTTCACTACCTAGGGGTATTTTCGTAATTCTACCCTACAGGGGTATTTTGGTAATTTGGCAAAATAGGGGTATCTTGATAATTTTGCAAAACAGGGGTATTTTGGTACTTTTGCAACACAGGGGTACTTTGGTAATTTACAAATCTAGGGGTATTTTGGTAATTTATAAATTTAAGGGTATTTTAGTAATTTTACAAACATAAGGGTATTTTAAAATTTTACAAAAATAAGGGTATTTTGGTAATTTTACAAATATAAGGGTATTTTAGTAATTTTACACGTAAGGGTATTTTAGTAATTTTACAAATATAAGGGTATTTTAGTAATTTTACAAAGATAAGGGTATTTTAGTAATTTTATAAATAAAAGGGTATTTGGTCCCTCTCCGATTTTAGTTATGAACTTTGGCCCATCAATAAGTCCTCGCGGCTAAAGTGAACAGACACTACGCACCAGGTAGGATTCTAGAGAAGAGGAGGTGGGCCGCTAGGGCCGCTTAAGTACCAAGCTCTCCCTAGATCCAATCCTAGACATGCGTATGTCTGTTGCCACACTCTAACCCAGTGACTTGTTCATGAACATGTTTAATTAGATTAAGTCTTATGAAATTTAGGAGTTGTTCAAACTAGGCCTTAAGTCCATAAACCCTAACATACTTGTCTACGTCCCCATAAAGCCCATCAAACCCAAATTACATCTTTACGGCCCTTTAGGCCCAAATCACATCCTTATGGCCTGAGAGGCCCAAAACAATTCCAGATCAAGTATTATGCTTGACAGACTCAACTCATACACCAAACCAAACAAACTCATCAAACCTAACCTTAGGGCCCACCGGGCCCATTTAGCCACTTTCGGCTTTTCAGCTTTTTAGCATTATTGATATCGTGTGTGTAGTATTTGTACACACCTGGTATCCACGTGCGCTGTAAACCCCTTAGTCATGAACCTACAATCGACATTACTAACGATTAACCAAGGCTTTAACACATACTTGTCAAAAATTGAAACTTTACCGTACCCTTACCTTGTGCCTTATGTTCTAGTAACCCTTCCTTTGCTGCTATTGGCGATTATCCTCTAGATCTGCACTCAAACACCTATATCATCAAAACCAAGTGACCCATATTGTACATAAGCCACATTAGATTCGGCCATTTACTAAACCATGACTGAGTCGAGAACACTTACCACATTGTTGGCAACCCTTACCTACCACGCTTGCGATTGTCGAGCCTTACCCTTGTTAATACAGGTTAACGACAGGAATTGGGTTAGATAGCCCATTGGATTTTAACAAAACTCGCTAAAAGATCAACTAAGCACTTACCGAAATTCTCCTTTGATCCCGCAACTTAAGTCCGGCTTTTGAGACTAGTAAGGTGACAGAGGCAATTCTGCAACACTAGGGAGAATAAGAAAAGAGGTGATTCGACTAGAACCGAGTGGTGAACCAAAAATGAAATTTGAGAAGGGAGAGTATGAAGGATTCGGTGAAGAGGGATGATAGAATATTTGGCAATAGAGGGAATTTGTCTTAGCAAAATTTCGGCAAAAAGGGAGAAACCATTTGAGGGGGAGAATAAAACTAGAGAATGCTCAACGAACCTTTCAGCATTCGACCCCTTCTCCTTTTAAAGCCATAGGCCGAACACTCCCCTCCCTTAGAGTCCCATTCGGAACCATCACATCCTTACTCCCCATCTCCTAACTTTTCTCCCTTATCTTCACCTTAAATTTCTCTCCTGAACACTCCCTTCCAGGGTCCCCTCCAACGCCAACTCCTTCTGTCCAGGCGCAAAAATAAAACTCCTTAATTCTCCCCTCTTTAGGCCTCGAACCTTGGACCTCCTTAACTGACAAACATGCCACTTCATAGCTCCTAAATGACACCACTTTCCATTGGACCACAAGCCCATTTGTGTCCTCTCTTCTCTTAATCTTCTTATGAGGCCTCATGCCTGAGACTAGGGTCCACTAAGCAAGAAAAATGAATTTTTCCCTATGGTCACCCCTATCTCTAAGGCTTCAAATAATCCCGATACTACCTTAATATTATTATTCTAAGTGCTACTCTTACAAACTAACCTTAGTGCAGAGAAAGTTAAAGTTTAGGGATTTTGGGGCGTTACAACTTGGTTAGTGCTGTTCTCTTGTTCTCAAAAATTTTAAACGGTCTTATGTCCAAGGCCCAATAGGCCCAATTCTACTAGGCCCAAATTCAGGGCGTTACATTTCACCCTAAATTTCTAGAATTATTTCAAATTAGTCCCTACCGATTTTTAGACTATTTTTAGGGTTCTGTAAACTCACATTAAGGACTGTAAGAGTAACTTTTACTATGAATTGGTAGGATATAACATGATTCATTATTAAATTGTATTAGACTTGATTATGGAAATATCTAATTAGCATACATTGATCCTGTATCATGTGATGTTAATATTTAGCTTGCACCATTGCTTGCAATGAAACTAAATATTCTGATTGGTTAGTAGTGCCCATGACCCTAATCTATCGACGAAGAGGTGTTAGGGGTGTTACATTTAGTTGTATTAGAGCTACAGGTTTAGTCGATTCTCAAACTAAATCGAGCTCAGAATTGAGTTTAGAGGTACATGCTAAAGTTGAGTCGAGTTGAGTTAGGATTTGGATGCTGATTATAATTATTTTTGTTTTATAGTTAAAAGATGGCAAACAAATTTGATAATGAAGTCAAATGAGAGTTTTACTCTAGTGATGAGTGTACTGATGATTATGAGGAAACAGAGTTGGTAACTCCAAATATTAACCCAACTGGTGCTCAACGACCTAATGTTGAACGAGGTTAATGACGGAGCAGGTGATTCAAACCTATTTAGAGCTATTGTTGATTCACTTCAGCGTGTTACGGGAACTACATTTGCTACAGTGCATGTACTTGCTATTCGATGGGCTCCGATAAAAGAATTACGGAGATATGGTGTGACTGAGTTTTTAGGGTTGAAAGGGGTTGATCCCTCAATAGCTAAAGTTTGGATTGAATCTACTAAACGCGTTTTACAACAACTTGAATGCAACCTACACGAAAGCGTAATTTATGTTGTTTCTCTACTGCAAGGAGAAGCGTATACCTGGTGGTAGTTAGTGACACGCCATGTACCGATCGAACGGGTAATTGGGAGTTTTTTCAAAAGGAATTCTAAAAGAAATATGTCGGAGAGTTGTATCTCAAAGATAGAAAGAAAGATTTTTTACTGTTAAAGCATAGTGGAATGTTAGTGGCTAATTATGAACGAGAGTTCTTACTACTCAGTAAGTACGCTGCTAAATTTGTGCCATCCGAAACAGAAAGTTGTAAGCGATTTCTGTGTGGGCTACATGATGAACTTCGAGTACAGTTGGTATCGTACCGAATCATAGAATTTGCCTATCTAGTCAAACTAGCAAAGATGGAGGAGCAAGCTTTGGGTCTTGATAAAAAGGTTGAAGTTACTCGCACTATTGGAAAGTGATTTGGAGCTACTAGCTCGCATCCACAACCGAAGCAAACTAAAGAATTTCGTGGTAGCTGGAAGTCGACTTTCAAGTCAGACCAATCTGATAAAAATCATGATCGACAACCAACTGTGTGTACAGGTAGTATGCGAGGTCCGTCCAGAGATATTGACATTCTGAACTGTGAACATTGTAGGAAGAAGCATAGGGGTGAATGTTGAAAGTTAACACGAGCTTGTTTTCGCTGTGGATCAATGGAGCATTTTGCTCGAAAGTGTCCTAGAAATGAGAATACTACTCTTGTTTCTTTTTAGAGGTCTGTACTTACATCTGGGGGTCGTGGAACAAGTCGGGTGGTTTTATTGGCAGAGGTAGTGCTAGGAAAGAGAGTGATGTTGCTACTTATCAGCCAGAGGCCAAAGCGCAAGCTTGAGCTTATGTTGTGTGGACAAGTGAGGATGGTGATGCTAATGACATTATGGTAGGTATCTTTTTATTGCATTAAGAACTTGCTTATGCTTTGATAGACCCGAGATCTTCACACTCGTATGTTAATGTCGAGTTAGTTAAATTGGGGAGTTTAAAATCCGAGACGTCTAGAGTATCAATAATTGTGTCAAGTCCATTTGGGCAATCTATGTTAGTTGATTAGGTGTGTAGGCGATGCCTGATAGAGATACAAAATATGACTTTCCTTACTGATTTGTTGATAATGCCATTTGGCAATTTTGATTTAATTTTGGGAATGGATTGACTTAATGAACATGGAGTGATTCTAGACTCTCGTAAAAAGAAGCTTGTGTTCAAAGTGAAGACGGTAACATGATTGAAGTGAATGGTGTTTGAACGAGTGGTTCAACTCGTATCATTTAAGCAAATCGAGTTAATAAACTCCTCAATCAAGACTGTGAAGCTTTTCTAGCCTATGTTATCAACTCCAATTCAGGTGATAGTCAGAGCAAAAAGATTCAAATTGTTTGTGAATTCTCTGATGTGTTTCTCAAGGAATTATTCGAATTACCACCAGACCTAGAGGTTGAATTCGTAATTGAAGTATTTCTTGGTATGACTCTAGTGTCAATGTCTTCTTATCGCATAGAACCAACAAAGCTAAAAGAATTAAAGGTGCAATTGCAAGATTTATTGGATTGCAACTTTATACGCCCTAGTATATCGCCTTGGGGAGCCCCAGTGTTATTCGTCAAAAGGAAAGATGGCTTGATGCGACTCTGTATAGACTATCGACAATTGAATAAGCTGACGATTAAGAATCGATACCCCCTACCTCGTATCTATGACTTATTTGATCAACTAAAAGGAGCTTCTGTCTTTTCTAAGATCGATTTGAGATATGGTTACTATTAGTTGAAATTGAAAAATAGTGACGTACCTAAGATGTTGTTTCATACACGTTATGGCCATTAAGAATTCTCAATGATGCCTTTTGGGTTGACTAACACTCCTGTGGCATTCATGGATCTCATGAACCGTATCTTCCAACCGTATTTGGATCAATTTGTAGTAGTATTCATTGACGCATTTTGATCTATTCGAAATCTGAATCCGAGCATGAGCAACACCTCAGAATTGTTTTGCAAGTGTTATGAGAGAAACGATTATATGGAAAGCATAGCAAGTGCGAATTCTGGTTATTAGAAGTTGCGTTTTTAGGGCATATTATCTCGGTAGATAGAGTTAGAGTTGATTCAAAAAAGATTGAGGCCATTGTTTAGTGGAAAGCACTGAGAACTATGTTAGAGGTTCACAATTTTATTGGGTTAGCTGGTTATTACCGAAGATTCGTAAATAGATTTTCGAAGATAGCTTTGCCAATGACAAAGCTGTTGCATAAGAATGTTCAGTTTCTTCGGAGCAATGAATGCCAAGAAAGTTTTGAGAAATTGAAACAGAAGCTGACTGAAGTGTCAATTCTAACCTTACCGGAATCGGGAAAGGATTTTCTGGTTTTTAGTTATGCCTCTTTGAGCGGTCTCGGTTATGTTTTGATCCAAGATGAGAAAATGATTACGTATGCATCTCATCAACTAAAAATGCATGAGCATAATTATCCGACGCACGATTTAGAGCTAGCTAACAATAAGTAAATGTATGCATGAAAACGGTTAAACATGTGAAACATGGTATAAAATTAGGGATGTTATGAATATGCTATATGACTATTTGTTGTTGCATAATGACTTGTTTGGGTAGAGGTTCTTCTGAGTATTCACTGAGCTTGTTAAGCTCACTCACTCCAGTTTAACCTTTGTATGGTGGTTGCATTTCTAGTGTGAGCGGTGCGGCATTCGAGGAAGTGATCCAAGCAATTCTTTTAGTTGCTATAGTAGGTGTAATTGGTTTACTTATTATATGGTAGTTTAAGGCAATGTGGTAGACTTCATATTGGTTTGTTAAGTCATTTTTGGGCTATTTGCTTTTTGTTTATGTTTGGAAGCATGTGGACTTGAACGCGGTATTTGGGCTACTATTTTAGACATTTTGATCCTTATTTGATTAGGTGAATGAAGCATGATGTTATGGATTAAGTTGAATGGCTTTAATGCTTGCATATGCTGAAAATTTGAAACCTAGAGTAGACGTATCAATATTAGGGCTTTAAAAATGACACCTCTATATTTTTCGAAAGTGCAGGAAGACAGAATAGAGAATTGGTATCGATACTTCTGCCCGAGTATCAATACTCGAGGTAAGTTTATCGATACCTTGCGAAAGGTACCGATAATTTTCGATGTTTCAAAATTTGACGAGATGCAAGTTTGGTCTCGATTTTCCATGTGGTATCGGTACTACTTAAGGAAAATATCAATACCCCTAAGACAGTATCGAGACGTACATAACAGTTTTGGGAATTTTGCAACTTGGCCCATTTGCAGGTTTGATTGATATTTTTAATATCCTTAGTATATGTACGGCATGTTTTAACGATAAGAAATGGTTGTACGATAATAATTCATACGTGTGGTTAAATAAAGATGACAATTGGTTACTTATGAAATTGTTTGCTAAATAAATGATGTGTGATGATGGTGTAGCGTCCTTGTATTTGGGCTCAGTGATCGGGCCGAGTATAGTGTGTTACACATAGTATTTCCATTTGAACTTACTAAGCATTCTTAATGCTTACTTTAGTTGTTTCCTTCCTTTGTAGATCACTGCCTTAAGGAACATACCGTGCCAGATCAGTACGAAGCACACACACTATCAAAAGATGGTAGAATTATTTCTGTGTCTAAATTTTGTGGCATGTATATAAGGGCACCTTAGGGTGAAAATGGTCATTTTGAGATAGTTGGTATATGAAAATTGTGGCATGGTGAATATTGAGTAATATGATTTCCTTATGACTTGGTAAATATATGGCACTGATCATGCTTCATGCTTGTATGAGTGCTCACGTAAACTTATAACACCCCATACCCGACTCGATTGTCGAGTTCGAGTTACAATGTGCCACAGTCATTATCGATGCAATTTCAATCAATTTAATGTTCAATTTATAACATAAACATCCTAATATAAGTTAAACATGTATATAAAATGATTTGTATTCATTTTCAGGTTTTATGCGAGCTTACAAAAGCTCTAATGCTAACTCTAGGTCGAATTAAGACTAAACTGTAATGTTTCCAAAATTTTAGGTTAACATTGCAACGTTAGGGGGTTCCTCGTTGCACTTTCCAATTACATTGATCCTATAGAATTTCAGGTAACCATTGTAATTGATGGATCCCATGGAATTAGGTCTAATTGGAGTATCCAATTACAGTTTGCAATCATTAGAGAGAAGTTAGAAATTGGAGTAATTACACACGTAATTATCCTAAAAACTAATTTAAATTTTTTATACAAATTATAAAAAAATATATTATACCATGAACATGTATGAGTTTTGGATGGTTATGTAATTAGTAAAATTATAACATAAAATTATATTATTTAAATTCTAAAAATTTTCTAAAATTATGGCTAAAAACTTTAGTATACAAAATTAATTTACATATTATAGAAGTATTAAAATATAATTATTTAAAAATTTATGGCCAAGAAGTATGGACATAACTTATTTATGTGTCAATGCTATACATTATAAAAATAACATAGGTATTCATAAAAAAATGTTATAGTTTTTTTTTATCATAACTTATTTATAAAAAATAAATTTCTAAGGTTATGAAAAAAATTTATATTATTTATAAGAAGTGTTATGAAAATTATTAGACAATTTAAATTTTTTCTATAAAGGTTATATATTATAAAATTTATATTATTTTTAATTTAATTTACGTATTATAAAAAGGAATATAACCTAGCATAAGTCTTTCTACGAACTAAGTTTATATAAATTTTTATAATTAATGTTACAATCTATTTGGTTTGTAAACCCAAATATTATAAGGTTTGTGCTAATTATGCAAATAAAAAATATTTTCTTGTAACAGCCCGATTTTGGGGCTAGTCGGAATAGTGGTTTCTGGACCACTAATCTGAGGTCAAAGAAAATTATTTTAATATTATTTTATGTGTTATAGCAAGATTATAAGGATGCATGGAAATTTTGGTACTTTAATTTTAGCAATTGTATGCTTAATTGTGAAAAAGGACTAAATCACATAAAGTGCGAAAGTTCTATTATACAAGGTAGAGGTGTCAAATAGCCATAGAATATTAAATTGGAATTCCTTAAATTGAAATTAGGCCAATAATAGGGTGTTGGCCGGCCATAGAAACAACAGAGACAAGGCCATTAATTTTGGTCAAAATTTTGGTGAAATTAGGTGGCCAAAAATGAATAAAATAAGATAAATAAAAGAGATATAATCTCTTACTATTCATGCTTCTTCTCCACCGAAAATTGAAGGGAAATTAGAGGTTTTTGGAGTTCAAACTTTCAGCCAAGCCATTCTCTTGTAAGTAAGTGATTTTATGGGTCTTTCTTGATAATTTTTATACTTTTGGAACCCCAAAGCTTAAACTAGCTAATGAGGCGACTAATTTGCAAAATGATTGAAAATTTAGGGACTTTCCATGAGAGTGTTTATGTTGTTTGTTGAGTTTTTATGGAAGAAAATGAATGTTAGTGAGTTAAGGAACAACTTTTGTGAAAGGTGTTACGATGAAAACACCTAAATAGGACTTATTTGTAAAGGTTATAATTGTGTAATAAATGCATGAAGTAATTGGTTTTGTGAGTTGTTGTACAAGAAATAAAAGTTCAGCTAGGCTTATTTAATGAGAAAATGTGATGGAAAATGATTTACAAGCCTAGGGGAAAATCGTAATTTTGCCAAAGTATAAGTGCAAAATGGTCATTTTTGTCTAACTAGAAATTTTGATGTATCATGGGTTATAAATTGATTAAATGAGTAAGTTTTATTATTATAGATTAAGAAGAGCGCGTGAACAACCTTGACCGAGGAAAAGACAAGGTTACAGACTAAGTCGTCGACTAATACATTTTGCACCGAGGTAAGTTTATGTGTAAATGACACATCTTTAATACATATGTTGTTACTTATTGGTGCATTGTGTGAATGAGATCAATTATGATTGAGATTGATTGAAATTGATAAATAATGAGTAATTCTCGTATGAACATCAAAATAGATATGTAAGTGTAGAAAAATATTCGTAATAAGTATTCTTGTTGGTGGGCTATGTGCGATACCACCATAATTATTCTTTTTGGTGGGCTGTGTGCTATACCACCTTATTAATTATTCACGATGGGCTGTGTGTGATACCATTGTTTGTATTATCATTTGGTGGGCTACGTGCGATACCACCCTAGTATTGATTAATGATGGGCTGTATGTGAAACCACCAGATACTTAATATTATTCCGAATGGTTCATCGAGAAATTGTTTATGTTAAAGTTTCATGTGGCTTTGTGGTGATGAGTGCAGGGGATGTGTGCAAGTAAATGCGAGCATTATATTTGTTACATGGTTGGAATGTGGTAAGAACTGAGATGAGTAAGCATGATTAAGGAAATGTAAATTGTTCTTGCATAGTATGGAATGTTATTGATTGATTACCATATGTTAAGATGCATATTATTTACATGTAAACTTACTAAGCTTAAATCTTACTCCCTTTCTTTTCCCTTGTTTTATAGTGTCAAAGAGCCTACTCGGGATACGAAGATAATTAGAAGACCATCCACACTATCAACTCATCTTGATATATTTAGACTTAACATTTTGAATATGGCATGTATAGGGGCTAGACTTAGTGAAACGTTATGTTGTTTTGGCCAAGTGTGTTGGCGCTTTCAAAGATGAACTTTTTTGTAAATGGCCATATTTAATGGCTTATTATTAATATATGGAAAGATCAGGTTATTCATGAATATGTATGATGCATGATTGGGTTGCTTGGTTAATGGTTGGATGTGATTGATGTTGTATGAGTTAGGGTGATAAAAAGAGCTTGGTAAATAACCTTGTTCTTGTCCACACGGGTAGGCACACGGGCATGTGTCTAGGCCGTGTGTGAAACACGGTCAGTCCCATGGGCGTGTGGCTGGGCCGTGTGTCCCCTGCATGTTAGTGTTGCAAGTTAGTGTCGACCACGGTCTAGACACATGGGCGTGTGCCTAGGTTGTGTGCCCCTTATATGGTTGCTGACATCATAAATAGAATACACAGGTTTTCACACACAGGTGAGGACGCGGTCGTGTCTAGGCCGTGTGGAGGACACGGACCAAGGACACGGGCGTGTGTCTGGCCGTGTGAAATCCTCTGTAGGTTCAAAATGAAAAATAAATTCCACACGGGCTAAGGACATGGGCGTGTGTGACCACACGGCCTGCGCACATGGGTGTGTCCCATTTTACACGGGCGTGTGGCCCTATATAGGCAAAAAATTTCTAAGTATACAAAAGTTCCCGATTTGATTCTGAGACCATTCGTTTGCATGCTTAAGGCCTCGTAGGCCCATAATGAGGATGGTATGAATGTGAATGGGAAGTTTTTAGTCGGAATGAAATTTTATAGTCCAAAGTTGTATGTTCAAACAAGATCAGTCTAGTAATGCCTCGTACTGGGTTCCGGCGTTGAATACGGGTAAGGGGTGTTACATTTCTTGAACCATACCATGAAGTATAATACCATTTAAGAGAATGACACCAAATATGTAACACCCCTATCCCGTGTCTGTCGTTGGATTAGGGTTAAGAATGTTACCTGACAGATCAGAAACTAAATCAGACATTTCATCAAGTATCTCATCAATTACCATCATAGTGTCCCTTCGGTAGGTCATCGAGACCTAAAGTATGCTCAGAAATAGGGTCGGGACTAAATCGAAACACATACAAAAATTCTCAGAAATTTAAAACTTTTCTAAGTTTCAGAACTTACACGCCCGTGTGGGTAGGCTGTGTGCCTCCACGGCTGCTAGACACACCCGTGTGTCCTCCCCGTGGTGGAAACTGACTTTGCTCCATGGCCACCAAGCACGCCCGTGTACTTTGGCCGTGGTCGATCCTATTGAAAACCACACGGCTACTAGGCACGTCCATGTGCTAAGCCGTGTACTCTTATGCTTGCTACTAACTTTGTCCCACGATCACTAGGCACACCCGTGCGCCACAACCGTGTGGCAAAATAGGCCATTTTCATGGCCAAAATGCCACCCACATGGGTCTTACCTATAAGCAAAATCACCAAGACATCTCATGCCTATTTGGCAACCAAGAACATACTAAAATAACCATCCAAATTACAAAACTAAAACTCATCTCATTACAAGCATAAATCATTCATTTGCTTAGTCAAAACTTGACCATTTCATATATCAACTAACCATGCCAAAAACATACTTCACATATCACATTTATTCAAGCAAATTCTCAACTCATAACTAACCAAATCACGTGGCTAAGTTCATATAACAAACTTATATCAAATACTAGCCTATACATGCCATATCTAGCTATATACATTTCCAAAGTGTACCAAAATGAGTTTAGTAGTGTGATGACGATCCTTGACGGTCCCGAGCCTTCAGTAGATTTGACGACCTATAAAACAGAGAAAAACACACATAGAGAGTAAGCTTTCCAAAAGCTTAATAAGTCATAATACAAACAAACTTAGCATGGAAGGCATATGTGCACATAGGTACATTGGCACATCTTAATTACTTAACAAACTATCACATATATGCTTTAATCCATCTTGGCCATATTTGCCACATTCATCAATTCAAAAGTCATATGTACAAAGCTCTTCCATGCTTACTTTCATATGTCATACTGTTATTCCAGTATACATAATCATCATAGTAAGATCACATAGGTACTTACCTTATATACACACTTAGTGTATAAATCAACGTACCTGAAACAGATTCACTATTTACATAGCCATTTCGTATCACAGACTTGCCCGTTGAACCGTATAGAACCTAGTAGGATACTCAGAAAACTCGGAAGAGTCGTACAATGCCAACGTCCTAGACGAAGTCTTATATGCACTCAGATATCGATGCCACTGTCCCAGACAGGGTCTTACACGAATCAACACGATGCCGATGTCCCATACGAGGTCTTACACGTAAAGATCATATCGATGCCAACGTCCCAGACGAGGTCTTACACGAAATCTCGAATCAATGCCAACGTCCCAGACGTGGTCTTACATGATAAAACAGAATAGATACCTATGTCATGACATAGTTAATCCTATCTATGCCTAGGTTCGTACGGGACTTCTCGAACATTGTCACTAAGTAATCTTTATCTCAGAATTCATGAACAGATCATATTATAAGTATTCATCGATAACAATAGTCATAAGAATATACACAATTCAATACGAATATATTTATTTGCATAATGACTTACCTCGGATTCGATTTAATAGAAACGGAAACAACTACTCCGTTACTTTCGCTTTCCTGCGGTCTAAATCCGTTTTCCTCGGTTCTTGATCTTAATTTTGCATGTATAAAGCTGAATGCCCTAGCAAATTTCTCTTCTTTTTCTTTCTTCAATTTCGGCACCCAAATAAGATGATAGCATTTATCTTTTCTTTTGTTTATTATAATACAAACATATTATTATTCATTTTACTAAATTAACCTTTTATAAACATAAAAGACAAATATAATTCAATGTCATTTTTGTCCATTAACAAACCACTAACTTATAAATGGCTTAATTGCCATATAAGGTCTCCACTTTTACAAAGCCACAACACATTGATACCTTAACAAATAGCATGCTCAGTTTGCATTTGATGCAATTCAATCCTTTTATCAAATTAAGCATACAAACAGATAAATTATCTTACGAAACTTTAACAATGCATAATCATTTATCATAAGCACAAAAAATAATATTAAAAATATTATACGGACTCTGATTTGTGGTCCCAAAACCACTGTTCCGACTAGGGTATAAACAAGACAATTACAAAACATAAGTACTGTAGGCAACTTGTGAACTCTTAATTTGAGACATTCAATATTTCGAAATGTGGTTGAGAAGACAATTGCTATTCTAAAAAAATATTTTCCATATTAACATCACCTTTGTATATCATAAAAAGATAAGGTTGGATCATACTAACATGTCGCGTATTTCATAACATGAATCATAGATGGAATTGAGATGATCCATGCTTCGAAGAGTATATGGAAGAAGGAGATATTGATATTCATAATGATGTAGATTCAAATTCAGGTAATGAACTCATTCAATAAGCAACAGATGATGATAAAGAGAGTCTCTTAAATATTAAAGAGGGAATAACTCAATAAGTATGCACTAGAATAATTAGATAAAATTGCATATGATATGTATTTTTCTTGTTATTTTTATTAATAATTTTATAATCAACTACATTTTTAGACTAACATAATACATATGATTATTTGATTTTAATTTTTGTTAATTATTTAAAAATTATTTTTATCGTACTAGTCATTTTTATAGCAATTAATATTTTTAAAAAATATAAATTATATAAATGTGTAATTACAATTTGTACTACCAAATATAACATAAGAAGTTGCGATGGAATTACACTTTATTAGCCATATATGCCTAAAGAATTACAATTCTTTGAATTTACAAGAGAGTGTAATTACTACTGTAACAACCATAACTCGTATCTGTCGCCAGATTAGGATTAAAGGAATTACTGGACAGATCAGAAACATAATCAGACAATTCATCAAGTATCACATCGAATACAAACATAATGTCCCTTATTGCGGTCAACGAGACCTTAAGCATGCTTAGAAATAGGGTCGGGACTCAACCGGAACACATATAGAAATTCTCGAAAATTTAAAACTTTTCAAAGATTCAGGGGTTACACGCCCGTGTAGGCAGGCCGTGTGCCTCCCACGGCTGCTAGACACCCGTCTACCCTGTAGTCGAAACTGACTTTACTCCACGGCCACCAAGCACGCCCGTGTTCTCTGGCCGTGGTCGATCCTGTCAAAATCACACAGCTACCAGACACGTCCGTGTGCTAAGACCGTGTACACTTAGCTAGCTACTGACTTAGCCCCACGGTCACTAGGCATGCCCGTGTGCCACAACCGTGTGACATTATAGGCCATTTGCAAGGCCAAAATGCCACCCAACAAGCAACCAATTTACCAAGACATCTAATGCATATTTGGAAACCAAGAACATACCAAATTAACCTTTCAATCAATACATTCAAATCCAATCTCATTCATAACAAATCCACAAGACTGAAACTTAAATAGACACAAGCATTATTCATCCATACTTACCCAAAAACTTAACCATTTCATGTGCTTCAACATACCAAAATATGCATCATATAACACATTCCTTTAAACTTATTCTCAACTCATATCTAGCCAAATCAAATGGCTAAGTCCACTTCATATTCATATACAAATATCTAACCTATACATGCCATATCTAGCTTTATACATTTCCAAAATGTACCAAAACAAGTTGAGTTGTGTGATGACGATCCTCGACGGTCCCGAGCCTTGAGTAGCTATGACGATCTATAAAACAGAGAAAACACACACAAAGTAAGCTTTTCAAAAGCTTAGTAAGTCATATACAATTAAACTTAACATGGAAGACATATAAGTATGTAAGAACATTGGCACAATTAACTTTCATAGCAAATTTTATCACATGTATACTTTGGTCCATGTACTTGGCAACATTTTGCCACATTCATAATTTCAAAAATATTATAAACACATAGTTATTTCATACATACTTTCACATATCATATTATTACTCCAATTACATGTTCATCATAGTAACATCATATGGATACGTACCTTGTATACACACTTAGTGTATAAATCAACGTACTTGAAACAAATTTACAAATCTCATAGCCATTTCGTATCACAGACTTGCCCATTGAACCATTAGGAAACTAATAGGATACTCAGAAAGCTTAGAATGGTCGTACATTGCCAACGTCCCAGACGAGGTCTTACATGCACTCAGATATCAATGCCACTATCCTAGACAGGGTCTTATACGAATCAATACGATGCCGATGTCCCAGACATGGTCTTACACGTAAAGATCATATTGATGCCTACGTCCCAGACGAGATCTTACACGTAGAGATTTTATCAATGCCTACGTGATACGAACCGGCTTGGGGTGAGTCGAAACGTATATGAATTACCCAATCGTCTACGAGGAGGAAACAAGCCTTCGAAAAATAATCAAAAAATATAAATGAGTTTGCGGAAGCTTAAGTGAATAAAATAGAAGATGGTTCGGTTTGATGGAACGAAATAAAAATAAAATAGATAAAAGGATAATTTAATGGAGATGGATAAAAGAACTTAAACAAGAAACGATTCAACACTAAAGAGTGTCACCCCGGATTCTATAATGTTTAAGGTGGATAAATGGAATCGATGATGGAAATGGAAATACGAACTTAACTTAAGAAAGATTCAACACTATATAACAGTGTCACCCCGTTTCTTATATCGTTAAGGTGGATAGATGGAGATAGGTTGATGAACGCCACACCAAACGAAATTGTGATAAGTTCAAACAAGTCAAAGACGCCACAAGCAAGCTTGATAAGTCTAACGAAACTTGTACGAAATCAAAGAGGAGATAAACTCACTCAAATGAACAAAGTTCATAAAATTTCATTCATCAAAATTCTGTCCACAAATGAAAAATAGCAAAAATATTTATAGCCTAAAGTTAGGTAGCCGAATGTTCAAAAACAATTTTCAAATCCCACTCTCCAGGGTTGTTTCCGTCCACCTCATAGCTTGTTCATGGTTCTTGAATTATTCTTCTTGTTGTCCACTATACTTTCCTTCAATTTAGCACATGTCCTCAAAGGATTTTTAAAACTCAGCCCATGCTTCAATTAATTTAATGCACTAACCCTCCATGTCGTCCAACAATCCCCATTATTTATGCTTCCATTCAATTGAATTTGAAATTTGTTTTTGGCTGCATATTCCTTCTCATTGCCGTCCACATTATCTAGTTGTTTCTTATTATTTTATTCAAAACAAGCATGCCGCCCGTTCCCTTAATCAACACATGTTCTTCCATTTGTTTATTTAATTCAAGCCCAACACTCTCATGAAGTTGTTGTCCATCACTAGCACCACACACGCATATTGCTCTTCAATTCCACTTACATGCTCATTTATTTATTAATATTCACGCATGGAGAATCTTCCATCATCTTAATTAATTCTTCCAATTGTTTT
Source organism: Gossypium bickii (assembly GCA_025503065.1). NCBI lineage: Eukaryota > Viridiplantae > Streptophyta > Magnoliopsida > Malvales > Malvaceae > Gossypium > Gossypium bickii. Next base: position 46,705,879 of record CP106712.1, read on the forward strand.
TATTCTTTGCTCCAAAGCTCCAAAGCCGCCAACCATGTTTCCACTAGGCACATCACCATTGTTTGATTTAATAGTGCTTGGCCGTTCATGCATCAAATTGTCATCCATGTTTTTCCATCATGGTTTGCATTCCAATTATTTTATTCCAAAGCACCACACCAATATTCCCCCATTAGCTTTCTTTTTGGCTTTCATGCTCCCATCTCTATAATGCTCCACGTTATTCCTTCATCAAATTGAATATTCGGCCAAAAGATGTCAATGGCTTCATGCGGGTATCATGCATTGCTCCTTCAAATGTGTATAGAATTCAAAATGCATGAATCATGTCCACCAAATTAATTTAGTCACCATGCATTGTTCCTTCAACCGTGCATAATTTTGCTTAAATTATTTCACATTGGGCGGTACCTATAAAACACATAAACCAACATCAATTTGAATAAAATTTTAACTTGACAAAATTTAAAGACTTTATTTTAAACACTAGAAATATTAAAATACTAAGACTAATTAAATGCTTGACAAATTAAATTTATGTATTAGCTTAAAACACATTTATTTAATTAATTAATTTGGGCAGGATTTAATTAACTAATTAAATAAATTTATTCAACTAATTAAAATGCATGAAATAAAATAAATGCAAATCAAACTCAATGAGCTGAACACAAGTCATTTTGGGACGTGCACCAAAGGCACACTAGTTCTGTGGCTTGATCCGAGCAGTTAAGTTGTAAAACGTTAATGCCTCGGGCGTGCTCGTATCACTACATCCCAGACGAGGTCTTACACGATATCTCAAATCAACGCCAACGTCTCATGACATAGCTAAACCTATTGTAATAACCAAATTTGCCCGACCCATTAAAGCCCAATAAACAAAATAATATAGCCCAAACAAAGTCAAACAAAATAAGCCCAAAAATAATAAAAAACAGTCCATTTGAATGTCCAATTACAAAACCAACACTAGACCTAAATTTAATACAAATTACAGTGCCCATTCACGAACCCTAACCCAAGCCAGCCCAAACCCGAATGACCCACTAAGCCCAATTCAAACCCCAAACCCAACAAGCCCAAATGCCCAGAAACCCTAGCCCCTTTAGCCCAAACGTTTTAGCCAACAAAGAGCCCTAGTCCCTAACGCAGCAGCCGCATGTCTGCCTCCTGACATCCCCACTCCCACGCGCCCTTTCAGATCCGCGCGTCCCTCGCCCACACGCTTCTGCCACCACGCACCTTGGCCTTCGTGTCACTCCACCAGTGCCCTCCCCCAGGCCTCGGCCAAAAGCCAAATGCGTCTCTGACATCCTTTTGGCCCACACGCTCCGCATGTCGTCGCCCATACCCTGCAAAAAAAGTACGCAACAACACAGATCGAAGAAAAACAATAGAAAAATGAATGAAAGGAAAAAGAAACTAGTAAAATCGGTTATATAAACCAAAATAAAATCACTGTACTGGGATCTTTTTTGGAGCAAAAAAAAAAGGGACGCAATCAATCTTAAATCGACAGCAAAGATTAAAGTTTGTTCTCTTTTGGCCGAACATCGCACAATCTATCAATAATCAGAAAGAAAAGAGGGTACATTTTCAGTCCATTTTCAGTCGATTTTCATTTCAAATATACGTCGTCTATACAGAAAGAAAAAGAAAAGATAAAAAAGTTCTTACCTTTTCGTAGGTTCAGGGCCCTGAATCCAAAGGTTTTTTTTTGTTTGTTTTGCGATTTGAGGGAGGGTTCGAGAGTTTGAAGTTTAGATCTGGGTTAGAAAGGGTTTACTGGGGTTTACTCCCCGAATCACAGCAGCGGCGGAGGCGCTTTAAGCGCCGATTAAACCTTTAGGTCGGCTAGAGAAGAGGAAAAGTTGAGAGGGTGAGGGGATTTCTTTTCTTTATCTGTTTGAAAAATGGCAGATTGGGTATCTATTAGGGCATTTGGGTTTATATCTTTGGTTAAAACGATAGCGTTTTGGGCTGTGAGATATGTGTTTGGAACGGCGCTGTATCGAGCCATTGGTGTGACCCGACCCGACCGGATTTAGAGAGATCCGCACGTTTCGCAGCCCAAATAGGCAACTTGCGGTTCTAGTCCCCGCTTCTGTTTTGGCCTTCAATCGACCCCCTTTTCATTATTATAGTCTTCATAAATTTCTCCACATAGCTTTATTTAGGTCTCAATCAGGTCCCCCCATGGACGCGCATAAGTGCGGGGATATTTCCCCAATTGGTCCCTCGCTCTTTGAAGTGCGTTCTATTTTTGCCCTTAATAAACCCTTTTATTCATAAGTTAAACCCCCAAATTTTAGTTCAAATTTAATCTCATCCTAGGTCTATTTAGTTTATTCAAAAAAAATAAAAAATAAAAAAAGACAATCTTTATTATTTGTTTTAAGCCTTCTTTCTTTATATGACACTAGTTTTCAAATCGTTTTATATATTATTTATTTAATATCTTCTCATGTTATTTTAAATTTTCTTATATTGTCATTTAAATCTTATACGTAAATGCATTTTCTTTTGAAGAAAAAGGGGTTTTATATGTCATTTCATATTATTATCTATTGTAGTCTATTTTACTATTATTCTATTTTAAGCTCTTTTGCATATTATTTATTCGAGTTCTTCATTGTTTATTTTGAACTATTTTTATAACTTACTCACTTTTAAACTATTATTTATTGTAGATTGTTTCATATATATTTTTTGTTTCGCTTCCTTTGGTTGCCAATATTAGTGCTTGAGTGATAAATGTTGTTGGATTACCGTCATCGTATATAGTATGGTTCATCTATTTGTGCTTTCATATCATTTTCACTTGCTTATAATGTTTCATCCGCGTATTATTAATCAATACTCATTGCTATATTGGCGTTTAGTATTTTCATACCGTGATTAAACCTTAACACATTTTTTTAACTCAGATCGCTTCATTTTATTTCAAGCAAAATTAATGAATGCCTTTGAGTGTTATACTCGCGATTATCCAAAAACATAAATTTTTCAAAGATGAGGCAATATTTGTGTGTTTAGGAGTACGAGAGATTACATCCTAACGTGTTGGGTGTTGATTTCTCATTCAACTAAATAACCAAATACCATCTTCATACGTTTGAAAATCAAAGATGATCTCGATGTCAGGGTATAAAGGTGTTATATCCTAACGTGCTGGGTATGATACTTTTATTCCTTTGAAACGAGTTAATCTTAAGATTCAATCCCAATTTAGGTAACCCATTCTTAATATTCTTTTTACCCTAAATATTTTCAAATTTTCAACACTGGGACAACATCAATCAATTTGGTACCAAGTTTGGGCGTTGCAAGGGTGCTAACCCTTCCTTGCACATAACCGACTCCCGAACCCTTTTTTTTCAGATTTCGTAGACCAAAATTATTGTTTTAGTATATCAAAATATTTTATTAAAACAAAGGTGACCCGATCACACCTAAATAAAGATAGGTGGCGACTCCCTATTTTTTAAAGTCGATTCTCTTTTTGACAAAAAATGGTTACGACACCTATCTATTACTAGGTTCATATGGGACTTCTCGGAGATTGTTACTATGTCGATCATATCTCGAAATTCATATACATAGCATCTCATAAACATTCATTGTTACCAAGAGTCATATGAACATATTTAATTCAATACAAACACGTTTATTTGCATAGTGACTTACCTCGGATTCGATTTATTGGAAATGGAAACGGCTACTCGGTTACTTTCGTTTTCCCGCGATCTAAGTCTGTTTTCCTCGGTTCTTAATCTATACATATTCAGAATTAACCCTTTTATTCAGTAACTCATTCAATTCAATCCAAGGACACACATTTTGGGATATTTGCAACTTAACCCTTACATTTGCACAATTTATCAATTTAGTCCATTTTTCTCAAAACATCAAATTCACAAAATTATTACATTCTTATGCTTAGCCGAATGTTCATACATCTATACAAGCCCATATTTTCCATCAAATTGCAATTTAGTCCCTCAAGTTATTATTTTCTCAATTTAGCCCTAATTAGCTAAATTCATCAAAAAAATTCAAGAACAAAGTATGTTCATCTAGCTCAAATCTTTCATTTATCAACTAAACTCATCACAAAGCTCAACATATCATCAATAGCATAACTCACTAATATCATCAATACACAAAATTGAGATATGGGCTTGATAGTAGACTAAGCAACAATCTCAAAAACATAAAAATTATCAAAATCTAAAGCCAAAACATACCTTAATCAAAGAAGACAATAGCCGAATGCCCTAACTAGTTTTCTCTTTTCTTTCTTTGCTAGTTTCGGTCAAATGAAGAGAATAAAGATGAACACTTTCATCTTTTTGTTTAATTAATATGATGATAATAACATATTTACCAAAATAACCTTCATGCATAAATATATATATATAACATATAAAATACAAGGTCACTTATGACCTTAGCCATCCACTAACCAAGGTAATGGCTTAATTGCCACATAGATCCTCACACTTATAAAGACATAACAATAGGCATCTTTTCATAAAACATGCAAAATTGCATTTCAATGCAATTCCATCCTTTTCATTAAATTAAACACACAGACGAGTAAATTAACTTACGAAAATTTAGCACATGCTTAATCACACATTAAAAACACAAAAAATATTATTAAAATATTTTACTGACTCAGATTTGTGGTCCCGAAACCACTGCTCCGACTAGGGTATAAACCGGACTGTTATAACTACCCTTATAATTGTATTTTCATTCAATTACTCTGTGTTGTCCAAACATATCCATTATATAAATAATTTGTGTATTTTATAGAATTATAAAAAAAATATTATTTAAATTCTAAAAAATTTCTTAAGTTATGGTTAAAAATCTTATTATAAAAAATAATTTACATGTTATAAAAGTACTATAATATATTTATTTATAAAAATTTATGGTCAAAAAGTATGAACTAATTTATATATGTGCCTATGCAATATATTATAAAGACAATATGCTTATTCATAAAAAAATATATTATAGTTTTTTATCATAATTTATTTAGAAAAAATAACATTCTAAAATTATGATAAAAATTATATTATTTATAAGAAGTGTTATGAAAGTTATTGGTCAATTTATAAAACCCTATTTATATATGTTATATATTATAAATTTTATATTATTTTTTTACTAAATTTTATTATAAAAAAGGGATATAACATAAGTTTTTCTTCAAATTAAGTTTATATAAGTTTTTATAATTAAGGCTATGAATTATTTAGACTGTGAATCCAAATATTATAAGGTCAATGGTAATTATGTAAATATGAAAAATTTTCTTGCACCATACCATAAGGTATGGTACCATTTAGGAGAGCGGTGTTAGACACAAGCACCACAAATAACTCGTGAATTCTTTAGTTTGAGACATTTTAGACTTTGAAATGTGGTTGAGAAAATATTGTTGTTCAATATTATTTGAACCGGACCAAATCAGTGGGGGTACTAGTTCAGAGAGTGGCTTTGAACCGGTTATAGCAAGAATTGGTACAAACAAACTAAAAATTGATTGAAACGGTTTTTTTAAACTTTTTGAAGTTCAATAATTTTTAATCGGATCAACGAGCTGGTGGCCTGACTGGTTTGACGACTGCTCCAGTTTAAACAACATTGTTGTTGTTCTAAAAAATATTTGTCATATTAACATCATATTAGTATAGCATAAACAAACAAAGACGAATCGCATTAGCATGTTGCATATTTCATAACTTCAACTATAGATGAAATTGAGATGACCTATACTTCGAGAAGTATATGGAAGAATGAGATCTTAATAATCTTAATGATGCAGAATCAATTTAGCTAATGATAAACTCCGCCAATGACCAACTAATGATTATAATGAGCATATGTTAAATATTAAAAAAAGAATAACCCAACAAAAACGCGCTAGAATAATTAGACAAAATTGCATATAATGATTTGATTTTAATTTTTATTACTTGTTTAGAAATCATTTTTATCATACTAATAAATTATTTATAGTAATTAATAAATTTTAAAATATAAATTATTTAACTATATAATTACAATAAGTATTACCAAACATGACATAGATAATTACGATTTCAAATACATCTTGTAAGTTACAATTATTTCTAATTATAAGAGAGTTGGAATTTGATTACTATGCTGTCCAATAAGACCCTGAATATAGAATCAGATTCAATTGGTGCTGTATCTTGGTGTTCGAACATTGACTCAAGGCCTTGGGAACTTTGGGAGGTTTTCGCTAAATTTGATCACTTGTGTTCAGATGTCCCCGAATTAGAAATTAGCAACATCTTTAGAGAGGCTAACGGCATGGCTGATGCCCTTGCCAAAACTAGAGTTGATAGAGAAATTCTCTTCCAAGCTTGGCTATCTTAGTTTGATGCTGAAAGAATGCAGGTTGGGGTATATTTTGTGATACTTAGATATATTTGGGTTCGATTACTCTTATGACGCAGGCGTGAAGGGAGCTTATCATTCAGCATTTTTTCTGGCGTTGACTAGGTTGAAAATATTTTTTGTAATTGTTTTACTACTAAAGGCAGTGCACAGTCTTCTTCTGATAGCTTAAGTATCTGTTGGGTGTACTGCTGTTCTAATGAATAAATATATTTTTGTTGAGAAAACAAAAATCTCAGGGTTATCTATTAGGAGCTGAAAAATATGTTTTTTTTATGCCTTTGTCAGATAAATCTCAAACAAGTTCCTTCTAATTTAAGCTAAAAAGAGACTCAAGGCTGACCCTTCAATAATACCTTCTCCAGGATGCAAGTAAACTTTTTTTTTTTCTTGATAATTGATGCAAGAAAACATTATACCCTGCGTATATGAACTAAAGTTTGATTAGTTGTCTCAATCGCACTTTCACTTCAGAAGACGAACACGACTTAATAACAGGGAACAAAGTTGCTTGCAAGTTGCAAAGGACTTGAGAGAAAGTGGTGAAAAAGATTCAGAGGAAAATATATAATCCAAAGTTAGACCTAAAGTTTAAATATTTAAGTTAAGAAGGTTAAAAGGTTAAGTGGGTAGACTTCAGATGAATATAAAATCATAGAAAATTTCAAAGTTTAGCATTGTAGAATAAAATAATTTTTCAAGAAAATATGCAAGTTTAAATATTAAAGACAATATTATTGAGAAGAACAATCATAAACCTCATCAAGTATAAAACATACTTATAGAATAACAGTGAAAAACATAAAAATAAAAACTACATATACTTTGTACTTCATATCTAACAATAAATCATTTGCCAATAGATGAAAGATAATAATTGAATATCAGATGAGTCAAAGGAATGATAGATGTGGAATAACATCACTTCAACAGTCGCAAGCAACAAAGAATTCTTGCTAATATGCATCATGCCTCAGCATCCAAGTCTCCCCCATTCACAAAGAAAAGAATCTCCATATCCACTTCTTGAGGCACAGTTGGCCCCAATGCATCATCGTCAGCATCTTCTCTAGCCCACAAAAGCCATGTCTAAAGAACTCATCTCTATGCTTTCCTCCAGATTGGTCGCGGTAATTTCGTTTTTTCTGGCACTAACACTCGTGAGAGGTATGAAAATTGAGACTATTCCACATGCAAAAATTTTGTATCAACGTACATGTATAAACTAATTTGGTATAGTTATCTTTCATCTAGGATTTGAAGGAACAATCGGGGTCAACTATGGCACTGTCGCAAACAACCTGCCCCCACCAGCTCAAGTGGCACATTTCCTTTTAGAGTCCACTGTTATCAACCGCGTAAGGCTTTTTGATGCAAATCCTGAAATTCTAAGAGCTTTTGCCCACACCGGGGTTGCTGTCACAATAAGTGTTCCAAATGACCAAATTCCTGACCTTACAAAGCTAAATTTCGCTCAACAATGGGTAGAAGACTATGTCCAACCTCACACACCAGTCACCAATATAGTCCGTATTTTAGTAGGCAACGAGGTGATATCTACAGCAAACAAATTGTTAATAGTAAGTCTTGTTCCAGCCATGGAAACCCTCCAAACAGCCCTTGTTGCAGCTTCATTAGACCGTCGAATCCAAGTCTCGACGCCTCACTCTCTAGGCATTTTATCGAATTCAAGCCCACCATCCACAGGAAAATTTCGACAAGGGTATGACACACATGTAATCAAGCCATTGCTTAGTTTCCTAAGAGATTCCAATTCACCGTTTATGGTAAACCCCTATCCATTTTTTGACTGCTCACCAGATACCCTTGATTATGCCCTGTTCCGGCCAAATGCTGGAGTGTTCGATGAAAACACACAGCTTTTTTACACAAATATGTTGGATGCTCAGTTGGATGCGGTCTTTTCAGCTATGAAACTCCTTGGATTTGATGATCTTGAGATTGTCATAGCTGAAACAGGTTGGCCATCCATGGGGGATGCAACCCAATTTGGTGTTGATGCAAAGAGTGCAGCTGAATATAATGGCAATCTCATGCGGCATGTAACATCCGGTGTCGGAACACCCCTAATGCCAAACCGAACATTTGAGACCTACATTTTTGCGCTTTTCAATGAAGATCTTAAGCCAGGGCCAACATGTGAGAGATACTTCGGGCTCTTCCGACCAGATATGACACCAGTCTATAATATTGGGATCCTAAGGCCTACAGTAGCTGCTGCCGCCAATATACAGCATGCTACATGTTTGTTAGTCATTACAGTCGGCCTTCTAATAATTAAAAATCATGGTGAAAATTTAATCCTATGAATTGCTACATGATAACTATTTATAATACAGATTAATGGATTTTTTTTTTTTTTTTATTCTTGTGGTTTGATTTGGCAGGCTAGAGATCATACATTGCTAATACGTAACAACCCAATCCCAGTACCTATGCCCAGACCAATTGCATCAGATGCCAAAGTATAAGGGAAAACAATGGTGGTGTGTTCCCAAGACTCGTGCCTATGAAAGTGGTTTGCAAAGGAATATGAATTGTGTGCGGCTTGGGTTTGGACTGCATGCAATCCCATGCATTAACATGAAAGCATTCTATAAACCAGCCACAAGTGATTAAGCTCGTGATTTTGAGCGAACTGGAGTCATTACAATCATTTTTCCAAGTACATGAGGTCAAAATACCCTTTCTTAGTTCCCTGTTCTAATCAATTCACCCTCATTTCTTTCTGATCATCTTCATCAGAATTTCCTTTAATCTATCTTTCGTTCTTTTCTTTGTTGCAGGCTGTGGAACGTGCCATTAATACTGACTCTTGATTTGAAAAAACCAGGACCTGCAACTAAAAATGATTTCTTATTCGGTTTTGTTTCTATACATTCTTTACAGGCAAAGAAGCATAAGAACTGGGGGGAACTAAGGATGTAATATGATGTCAAGGCCATGACAGCATGGTAACAGTGGCGATGCTATCCATGGCGAATTACATTTCAAGATTTATAAACTACTTTTCTTGCTGGCTTAAAAGATAATATATAAACAATATCATGGGATATGTATGTCATGTGATTCTTTCGTGCATGAATATGTTTTTTCACTTTAATCATTTGTTTCTTTCTTTTCCATCGCATAGAATATGTTCTTGCTTGTGCTTTCTTCAAGAATAGAAAGGTTAACCAATTGAGTAGAACGGGGAGAACATAAAGAGTTTGTTTTTTCAAATTTGGAATCCACAAAAAAAGTGGGTCGAAAGTTGAAACTTGACACAGGGAGGCATGTATTCTTCATAAATGTGCTTTTTTGCTTTAAAATTTTGTGACGACTAGTTAGTGTTAACAGGATTAATAAGTTAATTTCTTTTGTCTAAAAAAAACTCATTAAAACTAAAATGGTCAACATTCAGTACATCGGGTAAGTAGACCAATAAAAGAAAACCAACACACTCATTGAAACTAAATAATAGTGTTGCTACCTAGTGTTGATGTTTAATGAATAACTTAATTTTTAAATGAAGTACTTGACTATATTGGTCACTTTAGCGTGGCATTGTAAAAAGCGTGTAAACAAAAATACAAAGAGCACTAAGGTTTATTTACGTAGTTTGATTTCCCTACATTGTTGAATGCACCTCAGCAATTAATTCCATAATCTTTAATCCACAATAACAAATGAATCACATTTGATCACTCCTTAAGTATAAAGATCTCACATTTATACCTAAATACTAGAACACGCACCTCCAAATCCTTTCCTTGAGAACTTGAATAGTAAAGACTTGATGTTTACAGATCAATTTTCACTCTCATATAAAACAATTCCTCAATGAATGAATACAAATGCTCTCAATATGCTCTCATACATAACCTAAACAAGCCTTATAGCATATATCAATTACAGTTTGCTAACATAAAATTTAAATGTATACAAAGCAACTCCCTAAATATAGTAATTACAATACATTTAATCAAAGCATAATCTGATGAAGATATGGCCTTCCATACTCAGCATTGCAACCCCGACCAAATCTACACAAAACAAGAGTTATCTTGATTCATTTGAATCTAATCCAAGCTTCACTAACCATGGATTGGTCTCCATAGATAGACTCTAGTATCTTCAAAAAATTAGCACAATAACTAGTACAAAGATTTTTGTAACACCCCTAATCTAGCCGGTCGATAAGTGAATGATGGTGTTACTAAAAGACTGAAATCATCACACAGAAAGGAAAACAAAGATGTTTCACTGATTAAGCCATTCAAAACATAATAGCAATTATTTTTAAAAGCCCTTTGGCGGATTATGATTTTTTGGCACGTACCAAAGTAATAATAAGCCCGTGCCAAATCATACACAATATAAAAGTTTGAATATCTGGCGAAGTGTCATTAATGATCAATCTTTACAAATATTGTATGTAGATGCAAACCAAATTTACTTTATACAATGTTTAAGCAAAAAGGCTGGGAACAACAACCTACCTCGATATACTCATGTTATAAAATTAAACAAACAAATGGCTCACAAATGAGTCTGCAATCTGGCTGAGTCCCTGTAATAAACTACTACAATGCCCTAAAAATACCTAAAAAGGGGATAAAGGAAACTACATAAGTTCAAAAAGAACTTAATGAGTTTCAAAAATAAATAATAACCTTTCGACCATGGTTTCTAGAAATCATAACAATTTTTAGACATTTTAGGCATAAGATGTAACAGCCCTTACTTGTATCCTTCGCTGGAATAGGATACGACGCATTACCGGACTTAATCACATATAACCGATCATTTCTGAGTCACAAATTTCCATCCAAATTTAAAACTTTTCATTCATAATCATATTGTCCCTTATACGGGCCTACGAGACCCAAAGCATATATTGGGAGTGGTTCGGGACTAAAACGAGAACTTTGAAATAGTTAAAATTTTTTACCACAAAACAGGGCCACACGCTCGTATGGCTTGGGACACGCCCTTGTCCTCGACCCGTGTAACTCTCTGTTTATGATGACATCAACCATTTAGGGTCGCACGGCCAAGTCACACGCCCGTGTGCTAGGCCGTGTGGCCATCCGTGTGGATGAAAGTTAGGCTATTTACCAAGCCTTTTTCCATCCAAAAACTCTTGCACACTTATACGAAGTTTATCAACACACACATGGCATTTGTTTTTAGGCATCCCAATAACCGCATCATGGCATTCGCACACCATTTATAAATCACATTCATCATGCACAACCACACACACACTTAACTAATCGTTGCATATAACTTACTCAACCATTCACATTTAGTGTTTGCCACACATGATTATCACACATTCACTCATCCAACCCAAACAAGCATGTGCATCCATGTAATGCTTCATCAAAGACTTATAACAAAACAAATATTGGTCGCATCAAATGGCCTTATACAACAATGAGCATCAACTAGCATAGGCAAACATTCTAGGCCAACTCATAATAACATATACACACATAATCAAGTCCCTATACATGCCATAGACTTAAAAATACTTGAAGATCGTTGATACAATACCAATCAATAACTTGTTAGTGTGATAGAATCTCCGACGACCTCCAACTCATGCTAGCATCTATGACACTATAGGGAAAAGGAAAGGAAGGGGGTAAGCATTATAGCTTAGTAAGTAGGCATGTAAATAATAAGTGAATTATTAACAGGCTTTTATAAATCTTCACAATATGTTCTCAAGATAATACAATCATAATTGCACATAGTTCCACTATTTATTCATGTTCATCTCAAGCTATCTACTCGAGTCACTCACTAAATTATTTATATCTTGAGATACATAACTCCAAATTAAGATCTGCTAATTTTCCATAAAACTGGACTGACATATCTTTTTACCATAAAATTTTCAGAATTTTTGGTTTATCAAATAAGTACAGTTTATTCTTTAAAGTCTCCTCTATTCTGTTGTCCGATAGTTTCGACCCCTCTTCACTAAAAATTAAATATCTCTTCGTACGAGATTCGGATGATGGTCTCGCTTGTTTCTATTGAAGATAGACTCATTAAGAAATTTAAATATATAAATTATAAACCATAATTATTTTTCTACTATTTTTAGTATATTCCAAAGTCGGGACAGGGGATTCCAAAATCATTCTGACCCTATCTCACAAAAATTCAAATATCATAGAATATGAAATTATTTCACTTACACCGTATTTTTTATGCGAAAATAGACTCAAAAAGATTTAATTTCATATCTTATTTAACTTTTAATTAAATTTTCACCATTTTTGGTGATTTTTCAAAGACACATAACTGTTGCTGTCCGAAAACAGTTTTATTGCAAATTTTGCTCTTTCATAATTTCTTTGTATTAACTTTCATAGTAACACTTACCTCATATCAAACTTACCAAAGTTCGATCACCTATCGAGCACATTGCTCATAAATTGACACACACATACCTGAACTTATTCATCACTTAGTCATATTCGTTTATACTTAGTCATTTCCTGTTGAACGCATCGGAATAATAGCAGTTACATGAAAATTTGCACATAAGTGCCACACTTGTAGCTAAAGATATTTCATATCACACTTTTCACATAGGCTCGCTCTCGAGCTAATCACATTCACGGGTCTGCTCACACAAGCTAACGGTCATACGTAACTACTCAGTGCTGCTCACACAAGGTGTCAGGTATCCGCAACACATGTCGGATTACCTAGCCACAGGTAGAACTTATAAGACCAGCACCCGTTTCACATAGTCACAATCTCAGGTCTGCTAACACAAGCTGTCGGTCATGACGAAACTACATGGTGCTGCTTACACAAGCTATCGAGTATCTGTAACACATGTCGGATAACTCAGCCACCGGTAGAACGTATGAACTAGCACCCGGATCACTTATTTCACTTAGATTTCACATAGGTTTCTAGTGAACATGTCACTCGTATCCATTTTTATTCCTACGGTTCAACCAGGAAATTTCTCACTTGTCGATATTTTTTCAATTACATCAAATATTCAGCCACAATTAATACCATTTATCAAAATATGAAAACGTAAGTAAAAGCGATGCATTATTTACATACAAACTTACCTCGGTAGCACAATCGGTGAAAATGACTTATTCGTCATACTATTTGTTTTTCCCCCATTCTAAGTCTGAATCTCGTCTTCCTTGATCTATAACAACACATTTAATTTATTTATTCATCGTGCTACTCAAATTATCGTAAATTCATTTTTTGGAAAAATTTATATTTTTTCCCCTAAACTTTGTCATATTTACACTTTTTCCCCTAGCCTCGTAAAATGATTTTTATTCAATTTCCTTGTATTTTAAGCCTAGTTGAACCATTTTCATAACTACAACAGCCCACAATTTCCATTAATTCATACTTTTATGACATGGGGTTGAAGATGGACAAAAATTGGCTTTTAATTTTGTTTTTAATTCATCTTAATTACTAAATGACCAAAATCCCTAACTTAAAAATACTCTATTTCACCTATTTCATGTCCATTTTTGTCCAACAAATTAACCAATAGTCTAGTTACCATTTAAGGACCTCTAATTTAAAATTTCATAGAAATTTGACACTTCTAGCTTCTAGAACTCAAGTTTTGCACTGTTTACAATTTAGTCCTTATGACTAAATTGAGTGCCCAAACGTCGAAATTTTCGAACGAAATTTTTACGAAATTGTTTCGTGAAATTATAAGCTATAAAAATATAATAAAAATAAATTTTCTTACGTAAGATATGTGGTCTCGAAACCACTGTTCCAACTACACCTAAAATCGGTTTGTTACAACTATCCCTCTTTAGGGATTTTCGTCCCTAAAAATCTTACCAGAAGAAGTTGCTTTCAACTTTTTATCATAATCACAATTTAATTTAGTTTCGTGCTCAGAGTTTCCTGTAGCTTTTTCATAATTGAGATATAACCCTTGGATCTCAATCCGAAATAATGGAGACTGATACTTCGCATAATCGAATAATCCCAGAAACATCTTACTCGACTGGTTTGTTAAACAAGAAATCTGTACACGAACGATCAATCACAATCCGATAACATCTTCCTTTTCGGAGATCAAGATAAGTCAGATACGAAATCTATAGTGTTGCCATCTCATTTTCTTTCTAGAATCATCATTGACTGTAATAGTCCTGAATACTCTTGAAATTCAGCTTTTACTTGTTGACAAATCGACATTTGAACACAAGCTCAAAAATAGCACGTAACATACGCAATTACCAGAACATCAACTTTATATGACTACACATTTTTTTACTATCTGGATGAACAGACTAGCCACTACTGTGAACTTTGTATAAAAATTTCTACATAAGCCCCAAATTCTTCGGTACATAAATTCCATTTTGGAATAATAATAAAATGAATCAGGTCCAACTTGTAGTTCAAAATCAAAAGTCGATCCTCACTGTACTCATTTAGCTTATCACTCACTAACACATTTCTGAGTTTCTCAAACTTGCAAAGAAAACATCACTTTAGCTAAAATCAGACCATTATCAAATAAGATCAATCGAGTAACCAACTCGCACAAAATAAATGAGGATTTTCCATACAAGAATCTGTAACTACACTTGCCTCCCTACAGGTCAATCAATAATTATTCACAATCTTTCAATAGCTCAAGTTATCAACACTGTCTTAAACTCAGATCTTTCCGTGCCATTAGATACATTAAACTTTTGAGATCAGGAAACATATGGCAAACTTCATCGAACAAACAATATCATCGAATTCTCATTACAGACATAATAGTGATCGTCTCTAAATCGCTAGTCGAACAGTTCTTTTTAATGAGACATTAATCTTCTGAAAACATGAACCATCACTTTATATTCTAGTAATAAAACTCATTCTAATCCGTTCACTAGTGCATCACTGAAAAATCTTAAATTCATTTCTCAGTTTCAACTGAACTCAAAACCAGAGCTTTGGTTAATAATACCTTCAATTGCTTTAACTTTGCTAGCATGCCCAGACCATTCAAACTTTCAAAATTGGGATAACTTTATTAATAGAACAACTTTAATTCAGAATAACATCACCTTTTTAAAACAAATCTAATAGGTATTTTTCTATATCATGCTTTCAAGAAAATTAATTCTTCATTCAGACTACCCGTCTATACACTCGTGAATGCACAAAATTCATTCTTTTAGCTGAGGACATACTTAAATACATATAACTCAAATCACATCCCAACAAATCAGCTCATTCTGATAAAAACGGCTGAGTCGATATCAACTATAGAATAACACATCTCAAAATACTTACTTCTTCGTGCTATTAAAACATCTCAAGCACACAATCTTTCAAAATTCTCTTATCATGCTAATCAAAGGCCTTTACAATTGCATTAGCTCAAAGAAACAATGTAACACCCCTTACCCATATTCAACGTAGGAACTGGGTATGAGGCATTACTGGACTTATCTCGCTTGAACATACAACTTTGGGCTATCAGATTTAATTCCAATATAAAATCTTTCATTCACATTCATAACATTCTTATTATGGGCCTACGAGGCCTTACACATGCAAACGGAGGGCCTCGGAATCAAGCCGGGATCTTTTGTAAACTTAGGAAAAATTTCGTCTTAACAGGGCCACACGCTCGTGTGAAATGGGACACGCCCGTGTGGGCAGGCAGTGTGGTCACACACGCCCATGTCCCTAGCCCGTGTGGAATTTATTTTTCAATTCGAACCTACAGGGGTTTTCACATAGCCGGACACACGCCCGTGTCTTCACCCGTGTGTGTAAACCTGGGTATTCTGTTTGTGATGTCAGCAACCAAATAAGGGGCACACGGCCTAGACACACGCCCGTGTGTCTAGCTCGTAGTTGACACTAACTTGCAACATTAACATGCAGGGGACACATGGCCTGGTCACACACCCATAGGACTGACCGTGCGTCACACACGGCCTAGACACACGCTCGTGTGCCTACCCGTGCGGACAATAGCAAGGCTATTTGCCAAGCTCTTTTTATCACCCTAACTCATACAATATCAATCACCTTCAACCATTTACCAAGCAACTCAATCATGTATCATACACATTCATGAATAACCTCATCTTTTCATATATAAATAATGATAATGAGCCATTAAATATGACCATTTACAAAAGTGTTCATCTTTAAAAGAGCCAACACACTTGGCCAAAACAACAAAACTTTTCACTATGTCTAACCCCTATATATGCCATACTCAAAATGCTAAGTCTAATATACCGAGATGAGCTGATAGTTTGAGTGATCTTCCGATTATCTTCGTATCCTGAACTGACTCTTTGACACTATAAAACAAAGAAAAAAAGAGAGGGAGTAAGCTTTAAGCTTAGTAAGTTTACATGTAAAGAATAAGCATCATCACATATGCTAATCAATCAATAACCTCACATACTAAGCAAGAACAATTCACTTTTCCATAATCATGCTTACTCATCTCATCTCTTACCACATTCTAATCACACAACAATTATATTGCTCACAATTGCTTGTACACATTCCCTGCACTCATCACCACAAGGCAACATGAAACATTTACTTATACCATTTCTCAATGAACCCCTTGGAATAATACTATGTACCCAGTGGTTTCGCACACAGCCCACCGTTAATCAATAATAGGGTGGTATCGCACATAGCCCACCAACAAGAGTAATTAAGGTGGTTTCGCACATAGCCCACCAAATGATAATATAAACGATGGTATCGCACATAGCCCATCGTGAATAAGTAATAAGGTGGTATCGCACACAGCCCACCAAAAAGGATGATTACGGTGGTATCGCACATAGCCCACCAATTAATCATTATGGATATTTTTCTACACTTACGTATCTATTCCGAGGTTCATACGAGAACTACTCACCATCTATCAATTTCAATAAATCTCAATCATAATTGATCTCATTCATACAATGCACTAATAATTAACAACATATGTATGAAAGATGTATCATTTACACATAAACTTACCTCGGTTTAAAATGTATTAATCGACGTTTTAGTCCGTAACCTTGCCTTTTCCTCGGTCAAGGTTGTTTCCACGCTCTTCTTGATCTATAATAATAAATTTCACTCATTCAATCACTTTATAATTCATGATATATCAAAATTTCTACTTAGGCAAAAATGACCATTTTGCCTTTCTACTTTGGCAAAATTATGATTTTGCCCTAGGCTCGTAAATAATTTTTTATCACATTTGCTCATTAAAAAAAGCCTAATTGATCATTTATTTCTCTTACAAAAACTCAAAAAACCAATTATTTCATGCACTTATTACACAAATTCAACCTTTACTAATAGGTCCCATTTAGATGTTTTCATGGTAACACCTTTCACAAAAGTTGTTCCTTAACTCACTAACATTCGTTTTCTTCCATAAAAACTCAGAAAGCAACATGAACACTCTCACGACAAGTCCTTAAACTTTCAACCATTTTGCAAAATAGTCCCATCATTAGCTAGCTTAAGCTTTGGGGGTTCCAAAAGTAAAAAAATTATCAAGAAAGACCTCTAAAATCACTTACTTGCTAGAGGATATGTTGGTTGAAAGTTTGAGCTTCAAAACCCCTATTCCTTGCTAAAAAGTTTGGTAGAAGAAGAGAAATGAAAAAGAGGATAGCTTTCTCTTTACTTATCTTATTTTATTCATTTTAGTCACCTAACACCACCAAATTTTTGACTCATTTAATGCTCTTGTCTCTCTTGGTTCCCTTGGTCGGCCATCATCTTTAGGGAGGTCTAATTGCACTTTAGGGACCTCTACTTGAATATTCCATAGCTGTTAGACACCCTAACTTGTAAAATAGAACTTTCGAACTTTATGCGATTTAGTCCTTTTTCACAATTAAGCATACAATTGCTAAAATTAAAGCACCAAAATTTTCATACATCCATAAAAACTTGCTATAACACATAAAATAATATTAAAGTAATTTTATTTGACCTCGGATTAGTGGTCCCGAAACCACTATTCCAATTAGCCCCAAAATTGGGCTGTTACAAACAAAGACATCTCGATTGAATGCATTGACTTTAATCAACTTACCTGAGAAAGAAATCCATCATACAATTTGAGTTTGTGCTTCCATCATTTATACCGTTGCCAAAGTCAATTCCTTACACGAAAATTAGAGAAATTCATATACCTGGGTCACCATATTCATATGATCAAACCAGAAATAAAACCATAATAGACATAGTTATCACAAATCGAAGAACACTATTTCAAGATGAGCCATGGTGGATAATTCACGAAATAAGAATGATAGGAAAATTGAGATAAAGAAATCCAAGATACGATACCATATAGGAAGTCTTAGAACATAACTCATCAGAAAATAACAAATATCCTGATGATTCCTCGGAGAAACCCAGCAGAAAAACAATGCTCATCGGCTCTGGACTGCTATCATAACAGAGATAATATATTTTTCGTATATATAAAACAAAACCATAATCAGTAGAAACATAAGAATAGTCTCACATAAATTTTTACTATCGACTTCATTCCAACATATTTGAATAGAATTACAAAGAGATAAAGAAATACAGATCATAAACTGACCAGACGAATAAAGAAATACAGATCATAAACTGACCAGACCAACAGGCTTTCGTCTAACATCATAGTTAGCTTCTTACAACATAAGAACTCCATCAGAAATTGAACAATCACTCACATATCTCTGAGGATAAAAGAATATATAGAATACCCAGAAAAGATTATCATATTCATTTCAACTGTAACTGTCACACACACAAACATCTTTACTACTCAAATATCATTTCTTTGACTAATTCTGTCATCATGAACCCCGTATTATTCCACTTACTAACGAAAATCAATTTGGGAAAAATTTAAGCAAACACATACTTTAGACATCATATCTGAATAAGTCAATTAGCCGAGACTAACTTCTCATTTATCTGTGACATTGCATAATCAGTATAATCTTTAAAACATTTTGATATCCTTCCAAGATTGTTTCCACTTTCCAAACTATTCTTATCTCTATATGCATTACTAATTACTTCACCACTAAACTCTTTAGTTTCACATTTATGGACTTATTCCACATGGTTCTCGTGAATTTTCATTATAAAGCAACACTAGTAAGGGGGTGAGGTCGTAAAGCCTCTAATTTGACTCTTATAAGTACACACACATGACTTAGCATTCATCACCAACATCATATCATCACAATTACATAATTCACTTCAAGCTAATTAACATACGTAGTCATGTTACACGAACTTTTTCGATTATCTTATTCAAACAAGAGTACATAAACACATCATATGCATGCCAAACAAACATGGATGGGCTTATCACCATATAAACTTTCATTTCATTCCACTTTTCACATTTCTCAATGTAACAACCCAAACCCGGCCCAAACTTTATGGTCGAATTTAGTTTGTCACAGTGGAAAATATTTTTGAAAAAAAATTCTTTTTCTAAATCCATTTAAGTTGTCAAAAACCTTTCATTTGATCGTCTTGTGAAAACCATACTCCGTGTTTAATTGGGTAATTAATTAAGTCAAGTTATCATAAAATTCCAAATGTGCCCGATGGCACGATAAAACATTTTTTCGTTTAAGGTTGGGAAAACATGTGTATTCAATCTAATATTAATAAAATAGTTTAAAACAGATTATCCAAAATATGTAAAGTAACAAAGTAGAGTATTAGGAGGCCTTATTACATCCGAAATAAAATTTAACCAACAGTAAAATAAAAATAACTAAAGTTTAAAGTTCATTTAAATCAAGTCCACTGCATGGCCACCTCGAGTCCCTCCGGCTCCATATCCGCGATCTACGTGTCACCTGAAAAATTAAAGGAGAAGGTGAGTCACCAAGACTCAGTATGTAACCCTTCCCCCGATTTAAGCAATTTCATACACACTTTATAACCATCAACATGCATAAGGTTATGTACCCAACCTAGCCAACCAAACGCCTCTGTCTACCCCGTTGTGGTACCAAACCACTGGTGGTGCCAAACCACCGTGACATATAGTCACGATGTGATGCCAAATCATCGAGGTGCCAAACCTCTCGTGTGTCCAAGACACAAATCGGTTGATGGGGCCAACCCATCGTGTGATACCAAATCACCGCGCCAATCCCAGATTATCATCTGTGGGGCCAACCCACTATGGTGCTAAGCCACTGGGACGAGACGCTATGAGGTGCCAAACCTTTGGAGGTACCAAACCTCTGGTGACCGTAGTCACGTTGTGTTACCAAAACACTGGTGTCCGTCAACACAGATAACAATTCCCCCTCCTCTCATCAACCCATATCAGATTTCATGTCATCAAATATTTAAGTAACAAATAATAAACATGCCATGCTTCCCAAAAGCATCAAATAATAACTCATATTAGCAGGTACTTACCTGAACCGTCACTTATACCGATATGGTATTAAATCCAATGCTACATAAATCAGAGTTAGCATTCACAACATTTAGCACAGTTAATAAGTTATAAGGTGTGTATGTACACACCTGTCACCACTGAATCGTCTAAATCCCGAAAAGAGAAGTCGGCCACCCTAGATCTACTTGTCCCTATATTCGGCCAAACACTTGGGTTAGTATTATGGCCCATTCGGCCAAATCAAATTATTGGAGAGAGGTTCCTTGTGAACCCGAAATCTTACCTTTTCCCTTTGAATATTAGTCACTGCTCACCAAGTATTTCTGTTTTCCCTAAATCGGCAACCACATGTTAGTAGCCTTCGGCTTTCGATTACTAAAAGAACAATCTATTTACAATAGATCCTTACCATCTACTTACCAGTCGATTGATCAAAGAATGGAAGATCAGCTTCTCCGCTTTGAGATCCCGGAGCACCTAGACAGATTCGGTTTTTAAAACAGATACTTAGCACCTTTGTAAATAAATGCCGAAATCGGCTCTTAAACCTTAAGAAAAAGTCGACCAAGATAGGAAAAGGGGACATAGGCATTCGGCCAACCATACTTACCTTCTCAAAATCAATTATCAATGAAATCTGAAAAGATCTATCCCTCTTTAATATTCGGCTAAGGCCACTAAGGAAATAACAGGGGGATTCGGCTAGAGGAAAAAAAATAATGGGAGAAAAGGGTGTTAGAGTTTCGGCAATAAGGAGTGGATGTTCGGCTAATAGGGAAATAAAGAAAAGGGGAATTAAGGATAGGGATTCGGCAAGGGTCAAAGAAGAAGAGAAGGGTTTTTGGTTTATTTGAGAGAATGAAAGTGGAGAAAAAAATAATAATAGAAGAGAAGGGAGTGAAGAAGAGATTCGGCTACTTGCAAAAATGGCTAAAAGAAAATCAAGATGGTAGATAGGTGCTTATAAAGGAATTCGGCACCCCCTCCCTCTTATGCTTGCCGTCCACTCTTCTCATGAAGAGTTTGAAATTTCGGCAACCTCCTTGAGTTGCTCTTGACCACTTGTTTGATTTAATTCAAAATAACTTGAATTAATCCCATAATAATCTAATTAAAAATCTAATAAAAAGCTAATATTATCCTTTATCTTATTGATTAAAAGAGTTTAAAGAGAGAAAGACTCTCCCTATCTATGCCGTCCACAACAAGGAGCAAAAAGAGGGATTTTTGTGACTCGAACCAAGGCTCTCCCTTATCCCTTGTGGCGTCACATGCAACTCCCAAGTGGCCCTCCTTTTGCCACTTTACCAAGCTAATTTTTATGTCAATAAATCATCTATTTATTCTTGTAACCCCTACTTGCTAGGGCTCCTTACCATTAAAGTTCCCAAATAAAATTTTCTACTATCCCGAGCCAACTCAAGACCCTTAACTAAGCCTTATTACACCACAATCAATAACACAGCAATTCAATTTAAGAAAAATCATTTAATCACAAATAGCCCCAATTTTAGGATGTTACACTCAACTTGTGGTTATCTCATTTCATACATTAACACATACATATCGTGGACTTCTATTCATACCTTTCCAAATTTTGACACATCATAAGTACATTTCAATCATTTCAATATCATTATCAGCATTATCGAAAGATAGCTCTTGGAAGTCATCTCTGTCTTAACAAAACAATTTCGTCGAAGTCGGAAGATATCACACTATCACGAGTAGTAATATGGCATGTATAGCTAGACTCACATACGCTATGTTAGTCTAAAAATCGACTAAACCATAGCTCTGATACCACTAAATGTAACACTCCTTACCCGTATCCTTCGCCGGAATAGGGTACGAGGCATTACTGGACTTAATCACATATAACTGATCATTTCTGAGTCACAAATTTCCATTCAAATTTTAAACTTTTCATTCATAATCATATACGGACCTACGAGACCCAAAACATATATTGGGAGTGGTTCGAGACTAAACCGAGAACTCTGAAATACTTAGAAAATTTTACCACAAAATAGGGCCACACGCCCGTATGGCTTGGGACACACCTGTGTCCTCGACCCGTGTAACTCTCTGTTTATGACGACATCAACCATTTAGGGTCACACAACCAAGTCACATGCCCGTGAGCTAGGCCATGTGGCCATCCGTGTGGATGAAAGTTAGGCTATTTACCAAGCCTTTTTCCATCCAAAAACTCTTGCACCCTTATACCAAGTTTATCAACACACACATGGCATTTTTTAGGCATCCCAATAACCATATCATGGCATTCGTACACCATTTATAAATCACATTCATCATGCACAACCACACACACACTTAACTAATCATAGCATATAACTTACTCAACCATTCACATTTAGTATTTGCCACATATAATTATCACACATTCACTCATCCAACCCAAACAAGCATACAAATCCATGTAATGCTTCATCAAAGACTTATAACATAACAAATATTGGCCGCATCAAATGGCCTTATACAACAATGACTATCAAATGGCATAGGCCAACATTCTAGGCCAACTCATAATAACATATACACACATAATCAAGTCCCTATACATGCCATAGACTTAGAAATACTTGAAGATCGTTGATACAATACCAATCAATAACTTGTTAGTGTGATAGAATCTCCGACGACCACCAACTCAAGCTAGCATCTGTGACACTATAAGAAAAGGGAAGGAAAGGGGGTAAGCGTTATAGCTTAGTAAGTAGGTATGTAAATAATACGTGATTTATTAACAAGCTTTTATAAATCTTCACAATATGTTCTCAAGATAATACAATCATAATTGCACATAGTTCCACTATTTATTCATGTCTATCTCAAGCTGTCTACTCGAGTCATAATCACTAAATTATTTATATCTTGAGATGCATAACTCCAAATTAAGATCTGGTAATTTTCCCTAAAACTAGACTAACATATCTTCTTACCATAAAATTTTCAGAATTTTTGGTTTATCCAATAAGTACAGTTTATTCTTTAAGTTCTCCTCTGTTCTGCTGTCTGACAGTTCCGACCCCACTTCACGAAAAATCAATTATCTCTTCGTACGTAATTTATATGATTTTCTCGTTTGTTTCTATTGAAGTTAGACTCATTAATAAATTTAAAAATATAAATTAGAAATCATAATTATTTTTATACAATTTTTAGTGATTTTGAAAAAGTCGGAATAGAGGATTCCGAAATCATTCTGACTCTATCTCACAAAAATTCAAATATCTCAGAATGTGAAAGTCTTTCGCTTACACCGTTTTACTTATGCGAAAATAGACTCAATAAGATTTAATTTCATATCTTATTCAATTTTTAATTCAATTTCCACCATTTTTTGTGATTTTTCAAAGACACATAACTGCTACTGTCCCACAACTGTTTTATTACAAATTTTGCTCTTTCATAATTTCTTTGTATTAACTTTCATAGTAACACTTACCCCTTATCAAACTTACCAATGCTCGATCACCTATCGAGCACATTGCTCATAAATTGACACACACATACCTGCACTTATTCATCACTTAGTCATATTCGTTATACTTAATCATTTCCCGTTGAACGCATCAGAATAATAACGGATACATAAAAATTTGCACTAAGTGCCACACTTATAGCTAAAGATACTTCATATCACACTTTTCGCATAGGCTCGCTTTCGAGCTAATCACATTCACAGGTCTGCTCACACAAGCTGCCGGTCATACGTAACTACTCAGTGCTGCTGACACAAGCTGTTAGCTATCCGCAACATATGTCGGATTACCTAGCCATTGGTAGAACTTATAAAACCAGCATCCGTTTCACATAGTCACAATCTGGGTCTGCTTACACAAGCTGCCACTCATGACGAAACTACACGGTGCTTTGCTTACACAAGCTGTCGAGTATCCATGACACGTGCCAGATAACTCAGCCACCGGTAGAGCGTACGGATCAGCACTCGGATCACTTATTTCACTTAGATTCCACATAGGTTTCTAGTGAACATGCCACTAGTATACATTTTTATTCTTAAGGTTCAACCATGAAATTTTTCACTTGTCAATATTTTTTCAATTACATCAAATATTCAACTACAATTCATACCATTTATCAAAATATGAAAACGTAAGTAAAAACGATGCATTATTTACATACAAACTTACCTCGGTAGCACAATCGGTGAAAATGACTTATTCGTGACACTCTTTGTTTTTCCCCCATTCTAAGTCCGAATCTCGTCTTCCTTGATCTATAACAACACATTTAATTTATTTATTCATCCTGCTACTCAAATTATCATAAATTCACATTTTGGCAAAATTTACATTTTTGCTCCTAAACTTTGTCATATTTACACTTTTGCCCCTAGGTTCGTAAAATGATTTTTATTCAATTTCCTTGTATTTTCAGCCTAGTTGAACCATTTTCATAACTACAACAGCCCACAATTTCCATTAATTCACACTTTTATGACAAATTTCATAACTTTTACAAATTAGTCCTTTTAGGCATTTTTACTGAAAATCACTTAGTAAAAGTCGTTTCTCTAACCATAAACATGCATTCTCTACCATTAAACAGAAAAATACACACATATTCATCATGGGTCAAAACCCTAGACTTTAACCATATCTAAAATTAGTGGTAGAAATAGATAGATCTTGTTACGAGGATTTCAAAAACGTAAAAATCATTAAACATAGGGCAAGAACGGGCTTACAATTGAGCTTGGAAGCTTGAAAAACCCTAGCCATGGTTTCCCCTTGTGAAATTCGGCCATGGGGTTAAAGATGGACAAAATTTGGCTTTTAATTTTGTTTTTAGTTCATTTTAATTACTAAATGACCAAAATGCCCTTACCTTAAAAATATTCTATTTCACCTATTTCATGTCCATTTTTGACCAACAAATTAACCAATGGTCTAATTACCATTTAAGGATATCCAATTTAAAATTTCATAGCAATTTGACATCTCTAGTTCTAGAATTCAAGTTTTCCACTTTTTACAATTTAGTCCTTTTTACTAAATTTAGTGCCCAAACGTCGAAATTTTCGAACGAAATTTTCACAAAATCGTTCTGTCAAAGTGTAGACCATAAAAATATAATAAAAATAAATTTTCTTACATCTGATTTGTGGTCTCGAAACCCATGTTCCGATTAGGCCCAAAATTGGGCTGTTACATAAGAAGTCACATTAAGCCATAAAAACCTGCTTATAATACATTTTCTCATCCAAGTCCACCCACATGGCATGTTAGAGGATGTTAAAATGAATATCCATGTAACAACCCGATTTAGGGCCTAGTCGGAACAGTGATGCGGGACCACAAATCCGAAGTAGTAATATGAGATATTAAGGTTTTTGAGATGGTTGCATGATATTATGAAAGTTTCATGGAGAAATTTTATGAAAATTTCTAGTAAAAGGTCCATTAGGACTAAATTGCAAAAGTTGCAAAATATGAGTTTCTAGAAGCTTTTTGTATTAAATAGCTTTAGAATATTAATTAGAAGTCCTTAAATAGCAATTTTCCCAAATTATAATTTTTGGACAAAAATGGACATGAGTTAGTAAATGGGGAATTTTTAAAGAGAATGGCATTTTGGTCATTTATCAATTCAATGATTAAAAAGGGAAAAAGATGATAAAAATTCTTATTCATCTTCTTCCTTGTGCCGAAAATTGGAGAGACTCCATAGCTAGGGTTCTTCAATTTTTCAAGCTTGCTAGTAAGTTCATTTTAGCTCCGTTTTTAATATTCTTCGTATTTTTGGAATCCTTGTATTATGAATTAGCTATTTTTAGCTATAAGATTAGCTAAGATTCATGTTCATAAATCTACCCATGTATGAGATGCTTGTAAAATGATATTTTATGGAAGATTATGAGAGTTTGATGTTAGATAAACATCTTTTTCTAAGTGAATTTCATGAAAAATGCTAGTAAGGACTAGTTTGTTAATATTATTAAATTTGTCATACATGGTAGAAATAGTGAGAATTTGTTATTGCTATAGTTGATATAATGAATTAGCTAATCATGAAGTTTAAGAAAGTTGTATGAAAATTATTTTTCGAGCCTAGGGGCAAAAGTGTAAATATGAGAAAGTTTAGGGGTAAAATAGTAATTTTGCCAAAGTATGAGTTAAGAGTCAATTTAGTCAATGTGAGTATTAAATGATCTAAATTATTATCATAGATTAAGAAAAATGAAGCTCAGATCGAAACCGAGGCAAGAACAAAGTCGAGGACTAAATTGCATATCTACATACATTTTGTATATCGAGGTAAGTTTGTATGATTTCCAAGCTTCATGAATATTTTCATTGAATTGCTTGTTATGTTGTTAAATATACATTACTTTTATGAGAATGTTTAATGGTATGCTACACAAAGAAATTAATGAGATTAAGCATGAGAAAGTCCCAATTGAAGTTGAATTACTTAGGATACTCGATCTACCACATGAAATAAGGAAGTCCGTATAAGACCAAGCCAAGGCATGGCATCGGCAATCAAGCAAAGTTATCATGTAAGTCCAAGACAAGTCTTGGCATCGAAGAGTTATTATGAGATGAAGACCCATGTAAGCCCAAGCCAAGGCATGGCATTGGTGAGTCTCCAAGTAAAGATGTCATGTAAGTCCAAGACAAGTCTTGGCATTGAAAAGCTATAATGAGATAGAGATCCCATGTAAGTCCAAGCCAAGGCATGGCATTGGTGAGTAACAAGAAAGATTTCATGTAAGTCCAAGCCAAGGCTCGGCATTGACCAGTTCATGAGTAAAGATACCAAATAAGACCATGTCAAGACATGGCGATGGTAAGTTCCCAAGGGAATACACAAGGAAGACTTTGATAAGTCCATGTCAAGACATGGCATCAATACCAAGATGAGAGATCCCATGTAAGACCCTATCGAGGATATGGCTTGGGCATCGAGTTATATGTGGGATGAGATTCAGTATCCTCGATTATTCATAGAAATTCATCGGGCAAATGAGTAAAGCTTAAATGAGATAGCAAGAAAATTAAGTAAGCAAAGCTATTATCAAGTTGAAAATGAGTATTATTCATGTTATGAATGATGAATTAGAGATTATGATTATTATAGTAAAGTATGCTGATCTATGTGATCAAGTGATACAGGTATCTTGTCTACCTCACGAGCATGAGACTAGTAAGCGTCAGGAGATATGTAAGAATCAGTAAGAGTAAGTAAGCTTAAATAGTTGAAATTATGATGCCATTGTTTATGCCAATGGGTTTTTGTTAAACAAACATATTGCTATGTGCATTATATGCAAACTTACTAAGCTAGATGCTTACTTCTTTTATCCTTTCTTTCCATGTAGTTCCACCAAGCTAATCTCGTGGTTCATCGTTATCGGAGCTCGAAGCACACTATCAATCGCTATTTTGGTATAGCCAAGTTGTTTTTATTAAGCATGGCATGTATAGGAAACACTTCATTTTGCGTATATGTTTGAAGAAGAACTAAAGTATATGCTTTTGTATATGGCTAAGTGATAGGCCAAGATGGGCTAAGTATGTATGTCTATTGATATCAATGAAGCATATAGTATTGCTCATGAAAGATGTAGTAATCTGAGTTGTTGAATTGAAAATGAGATTGATCTTAATTTCAGGGTGGCAATTGGCTTGGTAAATAGCCTTTAAGTGCCCACACGGATAGACACATGGGTGTGTGTCTAGGCCGTGTGTCCCCTGCACCTTAGTACCTTAAGTCAGAATAGACTATGGGTTAATCCCACGGCCGTTTGTTTAGGCCGTGTGTGACACACGACCAGAACATGGGCGTGTGCCCCTGGCCATGTGAATATAGTCGTGTCGACCACGGTTGGAAGACACGGGCGTGTCAAGGCCGTGTGAATATAGTCAGTGTCGACCACGGTTGGAAGACATGGGTGTGTCTAAGAGGTACACGGGCTTGTCCCAGGCCACATGGGCGTGTGACCCCTGCTTTAAAGAAAAGTTTTCGATTATGTTCTGAAAGTTTTTAGATACGTGTTTAAGGCATTGTAGGTCCATGAAATGTATGATTAGACTAAGAAAGAGAAGTTTTTAATTCGGAACAAAATTTTACAGCCCGTAAGTGCATGTTTAAGAAAGTTCAAGCATAGTGATGTCTCATATTCGGTCTCAGCCTTGGACTCGGATATGGGGTGTTACAATCCATCTTTAAGAGGAATAAATAACTTGCATGCAGATACAAGTCAAAATCCAAGTATAACTCCTTGAAGGATACTAACCACATCTAAATACAATTCACAATCTAACACATTATTATGACTACATTTATGGATTGGCAGATACTATCCGCATCTAAGTACAATTTGCAAATAAGTATAGTTCACTATTGGATATTGTTACATCCAAGTACAATTTAGTGTAGTATTCTTACAGACATTTATACATGTTTCCTTGTGCTAGCTTCGGATCCTTTCAATGCTTTGAAAAGCTAATATTCCATTTCCACAATATTGCTACGTAGAGCCAGTGTTCCATCCGAACCTCCGCAAATCCTCCTTCTTAATTTAAACACATATGTGTTTCCCCGCAAGGCCAAGGTCTTTTGCCAATCTTGGTTTACATTCACATGCCCTATTGGAGGAAAAATGTATAACATATCATATTCTCCATTTACTTCTCCATCACAACAACACTTCAACAAACCTCCATTACCCACTTTACCACCTTTCCAGATACTGAACTTGTGCACCAAGGAAGAAGTATCCATTTCAATTAATTATGCAGATTTATTGAAGTTTCGTATTTTCAGTTTGTTATCACAAGAATACACATGCAAATTCTAAAGATATAACTAACCTTACCTAAAAATATAGCATTAACTTTAAGCTAGTTTGTTATTTATCAAAAAAAAAGTGAAAGAAACTCGCCAGAAATTTCTAGGAAAGTTTTATCTACTTAACGAGTTCTTTCCCCTTCTTACTGGGGCCTTCTATCACCTCTTTAGCTAAATGCAATAAAACATCTCAATTAAATACAAAAACAACTGAGACTATTACGAAAAATTAATAATCAACAACAGACAACAATTAATTACAAGAAAGTTTCTTTCTTTCGAAAACTTCTAGTAAAAACTTATATATATACAATTTCAACTACTCTTTTATTTCCTAATATTTGAACTAGAGGAGGACTCAAAAAATTACCAGCACTTGACTCGAAAGGTAGTTTCTAAATACGATAAAATCGCAAGTTCTTCCTTTAAAGAAAGAAGAACACTTGTAATTTTCATCATAGATAACAAAGAAAAACTCAATTAGGAATATTAAAGTCTTTTCTCCTTTATACCTCTATTTTTAATATAAGCTCAACTCTTCCCACTCTAAGCAGAATTCCTAATTAAATTTCATGCACATGTGATTCCACTAATTAAGCACAACCATCGAGACTCTCTAGGTGTCATGCATAGTGACATGTTCTTTTCCTAAGGTTTGACACGTAACTAGTATCTGGCCCACTTACCACAGGATAATAATCAAACAATTAATTTCACAACAATTGAACCCGTCATTGGCGTGTTTGTGAATGGAAGAGCTCACCAAAATGCAAGAGTTCACAAAATGGAAGAGCACAACAAAATAGTTTTCTAGAGGATGGACATTTAATTTCAAAATTTTCTGCGAACACCTGACGGCTTCCGAACGTACTAATGTCCAGAGTGTGAATACTACTACAAAATATATGGAATTTGAGGTGGTGTTTGCATGTATATAGGTCAGGTTGTAATATACATTTTTTACAACAAAACACTTCGTAAGTATTCCATGGATCGTACCCAAGGGAGGCTAGTAGTAAATTAATTCTAACTTAAACACCAATAAATTCCACTCAAGCGACGAGTCAGTAAGGAGTACTTATCTTCTAACCTCATAGCCCAGACTGGCTTCGGGTGAAGGTGTTTACGATTAGACCACACCAATTTTGGGTTAATTCCCACCTTGATGACTTTTTTTTGCTTCATTTGAACCGATCTGTTGTAAATACAACAAGAACAATATTCAAAAGTCCAAGTTTACAGCGTCCAATAATGTAACATTTTCTACAATTGAAAATCGACGTTTGACATCAAACCTAATGCTCACCACCAAGCTTTAAACCTGTCTCCATGATTTATACATATTATTGCCAAGGTTGAGGCCATTTCATTTCCTTTCTTTTCTGTCGTAAAAAATACAACACAACCTACCTTGATGACTTCCTAGGGTTGTTAGGCCTAGGGTTTAGGTTCTTCCTTTCCCAAACAGTTGATTCGTTGAGTAACCTTACAAAACAGTTAACGGATCATACCTACACTTACTAATCCCCCATAAGAGGATTAATTCATCATGGAATCAATAAACATCATAAACTTGGTATTGAATATATGCATAAAGAATAAAATAAGAGTAGAGTTTAGAGAATCATGTTTGTGATTGATATATGAAGTGCTAAAATCCTAAAATGTTTGATTTCATCTACAAATCAAGTTAATAAACAAAATTAAGTTAGGTCATATTAAATTGAAAATATGAAGATGAGATGCAATCTTGTCTCCGGACATAGAAAAAAATAATTTAATAGTAAAGAGAAGGGTAGGAAAGCGTAGTCGAAGGCAGCTATCCACATCCATTTCACAATGTGAAAAGTACACAACTAAATGCAAAAGGCTATTTGCGGTTACTCCTTGCGGCTTCCCATGGTGGCTTTCCTCCTCATCTTTAAGTTAAAATCACCTAAACATCTTCAACTCAGATTTGCATAAAATTCTCGAACCAACTCAGGACTCGAGATCAGTCTTTTATCATAAAACACTTTCGAATTTAATGCTTTAGCAGTTTTCTGAACATTTTCCATGAAGTCAGTGTGACTTCTCCTAAATTAAATCCTTTTTCCAGAAGCATTTGTTGTTTCTTGAAAATAGATTCATATCTCACCTTATCTTCTGCGAAATGGAACTTGTTTTGTGGTTCTTCAAGTCGAATAGTATATTATGTTCTTTTCTGAGAAGTGTTGACAACTTGAGACTTGACATAAGATGACAACAAGTAATAATTTCCCAAAATCTAGTCAGTAATGATTCGAAATTAACAATTAATGTATAAACAAGATAAGCAAACTAAATCTAGTTAAAATTTTTAGGTGTCTGCAAACCGGGGACTACCACTGGAGCGTTTGCGAACTTTAGGTGGCAAGGAATTTAGTGGTTGATAAGCTATAAAAGTAACATATTTTAATCCCATTCTTAATGTATTTTTTGATGATTACTTATGCAAATTAGTGAATTTGATGCTCATAATCCTTTAAATTCATGTTTCTATACTTAGGAGAGCATTTAGGAGTAGAAGGAGCAAAAAAGAGCCAAAATTGGACAAATAGAGCTATTTTAGGAGCCACACAGCCTGAGCATTTCCACACGGGTTGGGCACACGCCCGTGTGAGCCACATGGGCTGGACACAAGCCTATGTGCCAGCCTGTGTTGATTTCACATCCTACTTCCTAAATAAGCAAAAAAACCCAATTTTTAGGCTTTTTGAATATTCTAAAGTCTATAAATACCAATTAGAAGAAGATATAATGGGGAAATAAGAGAAGATCGAAGAAAACACTCGAAGAACACCATCAAGATCGAAGATCTCTTTTTAATTTCTTTCGAAGTTTTATTGAGTTTCTTTATGTCTTGTGGTTAGTCTGACTTTGAGATGTTTCTATTTAGGATTATGAACTAATTCGATAGATACTTAGGGAGGATGAAACCTATGATGAATCCTTTTATTTAATTTCTATTTTTACGTGATAAATACTTGATTCTTGCCCTCAATTATGTATGCTTATTTCTTATTTTAATATTTCCAAGATATTAATTCATGTTTAATATGTATGCTTATTTCTTGTTTTAACATTTCCAGGATATTAATTCATATTTAATGTGCTTAATTCAGTGGGGTAAAAATCCCTGTTTAAGAGTAGGTCTTGCATAATTGAGTGGAGTTGCATGCAATCCTAGAAATAGAACGACATAAATCTACCGGATTAGAGTCAAATCTAATAGGGGAATCCATAGATCGAGTTAATGCGATGATAGGGGTTTTGATTAGAAAGAGATTTCAACAAATCAACTTAGAGTCAGTTTTTTTTTACTCTCGAAAGGGATATTAACATAATTTAGGGGTTTCTATAGATCAAGACACAAGTGAATAAATCGTTTAATTCAATTCATAATAAAAGGTGAAGCCTAGGTGGATTCTTTCTTAGGTATTGTCTATCTCTTTGGTTAATATTCGATTATTTCTTTAATTCTTTCTCTGTTATGTTGTTAGTTAAATTAGTTTAGTAAATTTAAATTAAAACACATCACTCCAAATTGTCAGCTAGATAATAGATAAACGATAATTTCTAATACTTTTAGTCCTTGTGGATACGAAATTCTCTACTCGCCATAGCTATACTATTTTCGATAGGTGCGCTTGCATTTGTCGTATTTATTGTTAGTTTAGTGACCATCAAGTTTTTGGCATCGTTGCGGGGACTAAAATATTAGGAACAATTTATTTTTATTAATTTAGCCATTTTTATTTTTATTATAATTTTTGTTTATTGTTTAAGTTTTACTTACTAATTTTTCTTCTATTTGCTTCTGGTAGGTTCCTTTAGTTTATGACTAGAAGAAACCTGTCAGGACCATTACTGTTTGATAGTGAAATTCAAAGTACAGCTCGTAAAAACCGTAGAGAAGCAAGGCAGAGTTGAGAAAATTTAGTGGACGAACAAGAGGACATTATTATTACTGAGGAGATGGGTGATAACCAGAAGAATCAGCTACCTCCTGCAGTTGTTGCAGAACCAGATCCTGTTCCTCGTACTATGTACGATTATGCCAAGCCCACTCTAACTGGGGTTTGTCGAGTATTGTGAGACTCACCATTGCTGCAAATAATTTTGAACTGAAGTCAAACACTATTCAGATGATACAATAGTTTTTTCAGTTCGATGGTTTGCAAGACGAAGATCCAAATACATATTTAGCCAATTTTCTAGAAATCTGCTACACTTTCAAGATTAATGGCGTCATTAATGACACCATTCACTTACGGTTATTTCCTTTCTCGTTGAGGAACAAAGCTAAATAGTGGTTGAACTCTTTACCACGAGGTTCCATCACTACATGGGCTCAAATGACCGAAAAGTTCCTTCTGAATTACTTCCCACTGGCTAATAAAGCCAAGTTGAGGAATGATATCTCTTCATTCGTCCAGATTGATTTAGAGACTCTATATGATGCATGGGAGAGGTACAAGGATTTATTGACAATGTGCCCTTACCATGGGTTACCCTTATGGTTACAGGTTCAAACCTTTTACAATGGTTTGAATCCCTCAACAAGGCAGTTAATTGTTGCAGCAGCCGGTGGTACACTGAACAATAAAACACCCGAAGTAGCTAATGAATTTATTAAGGAGATGTCACTGAATAATTATCAGTGGCAAGTCATGAGGATGAAGCTGATGAAAGCAACCAGTGTTTTCAACTTAGATGCAGTCTCCATGTTATCAAACCATGTAGAACTTTTAAATAAAAAAAATTGATGGTTTATATGTTTCTACGTAGGTATATCCGGTGATGTAATGTGATACAAATGGAGGAAGAATGAATAATCCAGAATGTTACCCTTCGCTCCTAGCACAGAGAGCAAACAAATCAATTATATGGGTAACAATTCTAAGCCTCAAAATAACCCTTATAGTAATTACTATAATGCAGGTTGGAGAACCATTCCAATTTCTCTTGAGGTGGTCAAGGAAATCAAAGAGCACAACCCCCTCTGGGTTTCCAACAACAACCTTACCAGTAAGAGAATAAGCCAAATCTTGAGGAGATGTTGACAATGTTTATCTTGGTGTCAGAAACCAGCTTTCAAAACACTGAAGCAGCACTTAAAAAATCAACAAGCATCAATTCAAGGGCTCGAGAACCAAATAAGTCAGCTTGCTAAGTTAATTTCAGAAAGACCATAAGGTAGTTTGTCTAGCAACACCAGAACTAACCCAAGTGAGTAGCTTCATGCAATTAGTATGCGAGATGAAGAAGGGTTAGTTGAATCTAAATCAGAACCAAGGTAAGAAATTGTGGTAAATAATGATAAGGTTGAGGTAAGCCAGAAAGAGCAAAAGCTGGTTGCCAAAGAATATAAACCTCGAGTGCCATATCCTAATGCGATGAAGAGAGACCACATGAATGAACAATTTGGTAAAATTTTCAAACTCTTAAAAAAATTACATATTAACTTACCATTTGTTAAAACTCTTTCTCAGATGCCCAATTATGTCAAATTTTTAAAGGAGCTTTTGGCAAACAAAAGGAAGTTAGATGATTCATTGACTGTGGAGCTGAATGCAGTTTGCTTGGCCATATTGCAAAATAAACTATCCAACAAACTGAAAGATCTAGGGAGTTTTACTATTCCTTATTTAATTGGTAGTTTGAATATTAATAATGCTTTGGCTGATTTAGGGGCTAGTACTAATGTCATGACCTATAAAATGTTTAAGCAATTAGGTCTTGGGAAACCCAAACAAACTAGGATGAGTATTCAATTAGCGGATAGAACCATTATATATCCTAGGGGTGTTATTGAGGATGTGTGTAACATCCTTAAATCGGGATCTCTGTATTTTTGTGTGATTGCATGTGATAATATGCCTGCTGTGCTAGTTTAGGGTGTTTTGGGGTCCAGGCATGACCTCAGGTTAGGCCTGAGTCATAGCTAAAATTTTTATTTTAAGTACTTGGAAGGGGGAGGTGAGGTAGTTAGGGGTTAAAAAGAATTGTTGGAGAGTCTTGACACATATAACCTAGTAGTAAAGTGGCAAGGGAGGCGCCACTCAGGTACAAGGAAGGTGACGCCACATGCAGGGAAGGAGAGCCTAGGTTCAAGCAGCAGAATCCCCCTTTCTGCTTATTATTTTTGACGCCAGGAACAAGGAGGTGGTGTGCTCAGGATGGACTCTCTTGGATAAGTGTTGAAGGAGTCAACAAATGGTGTGGTTGAGAGAAATTTGAGAAGTTTGATGAATTCAAACTCATTTGAATTGGTGGTCAAGAGAATTTCAAGGAGAAAACAAAGGGGTGGAGAAGAAGAGTGTTTAGCCGAAATTGGGAAGGTGTTTTGGGCAAGTGAGCAATCGATTTTGGGTTCTTTTGGTGGTGGCCGAATGTGCTTTGGGAAGTAGCTAAAGTCGGTTAGCTAGAGAAATGTTTTGGAAGTCTCCCTTTGGATTCTTTTTATTCCTTGTGCAAGTCCTAGCTGACCCTTCTCTCATATTTTGTGCCCAACCGAAATCTCTCATATTTGGTCGAGAAGGCTAAAGTTGCTAAGGAAGTGAAACAGTCTGTAAGATGGAACCAGATTAAGGGTTGGAATAAGAGGAATTCTGGGTCATCTAGGTGTGCCGGGAATCAGCAGAAAAGGGTTAGATATGGTGGGCAAATCAAGCTGCGAGGCCTGCTGCTGCTAATACTCAATAGCCGCCACGGTGTGCTCGGTGTGGGAAGTCTCACACGGGTGAATGTTGGACTGGAAATAGAGGGTGCTTCGAATGTGGATCGATGGGGCACCGAGTGAGGGATTGTCCACAGAGATCAGCTAGGCTTCAGTCTGGGGATCAGAATTGTACACAGTTCAGGAGGGATGGTCAGCAATCACAAAGGGGCCGGGGTTCGACCAGGGCAGGTAATGGTTCTGGTAGAGGCTGCGGAGCACCGGGCAGAGGTACAGGTAGTACAGAGGCGAGACAGCTTGGGTTGGTCTACGCAGTGAGGCGCCGAGAGGAGGGCGACGCACCGGACGTCATAATCGGTACATTCTTAATCTTTGGACTACCTTATACTATTTAATAGATGTTGGTTCGACGCACTCGTATGTTGCCAGTAGCATAGTGGAAACCATGAACTTAGACTTTGAGATTACTTCTAGGGAGATGACAGTGATAAGCCCTCTAGGTCACTCTGTAGAAGTAAATAAACTGTATAGGGATGTACCCCTAGAACTTCAAGGGGTCGTGTTTTTGGCTGACTTGATGGAACTGCCGTTTGGGGAGTTCGATCTGATTCTTGGGATGGATTGGCTAGTGAAGTACCAGGCCAGTTTGGATTGCACGGCTAAACGCATGATGTTAAGGACAGTTGAAGGTGAAGAGGTGGTGATGATAGGTAATAGGAGAGATTACCTATCCAATGTTGTATCTGCATTAAAGGCTGAGAAAATGGTGAGGAAAGGTTGTGAGGCATTTGTGGTGCATGTCTGTGCTTTGGAAGCCAAGGATTCAGCTGTGGAGAATGTTCGAACCGTGAGGGAATTTACTGATGTATTCCCAGAGGAACTTCTGGGTCTATCTTCGGACCGTGAAGTTGAGTTCGGTATAGATTTGCTACCAGGAACCGTGCCATTGTCTATTGCCCCTTATAGGATGGCGTCGAAGGAATTGGTGGAGTTAAAGGCGCAGATTCAGGAATTGTTGGAGAGGGGTTTCATCCGGGCGAGTGTGTCTCCTTGGGGAGTGCCTGTGCTCTTTGTTAAGAAGAAAGACGGTACAATGCGGATGTGTATAGACTACAGCTAGCTGAATAAGTTGACGATCAAGAACAAGTATCCATTGCCCAGGATAGACGACTTGTTTGATTAGCTTAAGGGTGCAACAGTTTTCTCTAAGATAGATCTTAGGTCAGGGTATCATCAACTCAAGGTGAAGGAGGCTGATATTCATAAGACAGCGTTTCGCACTCGTTATGGGCACTACGAGTTTTTGGTAATGCCGTTCGGGTTGACCAATACGCCGGCAGCATTCATGGACATGATGAATCGGGTGTTTCAGCCGTACTTGGATCGATTTGTCGTAGTGTTTATAGACGACATTTTGGTGTACTCGAGATCTGAGGAGGAACATGACTCGCATCTTCGGGTGGTTTTACAGGTTTTGAGGGAGAAGCAGTTATTCGCCAAGTTTAGTAAGTGCGAGTTCTGGCTTAAGGAGGTAACTTTCTTGGGTCATGTAGTATCAGTTGAGGGGATTAGGGTGGATCCTCAAAAGTTGGAAACCGCCTAAGTCAGTAGCAGAGATTCAGAGTTTTCTAGGTTTGGCAGGATATTACAGAAGGTTCGTAGAAGGCTTCTCTTTGATTGTAGCGCCATTGACCAAATTGTTGAGAAAAGGGGTTCCGTTTGTGTGATCTGAAAAACAGCAAGAAAGTTTCGACAAGTTAAAGAAGATTCTGACGGAAGCACCAGATTCAACCGGAAGCAGGGAAGGAATTCACGGTCTATTATGATGCATCACATACTGGCTTAGGGTGTGTGTTGATGGAAGAGGGGAAAGTAGTGGCATATGCGTCTCGACAGTTGAGACCTCATGAAGGTAACTACCCGACACATGATTTGGAGTTGGCTGCAGTGGTTTTCGCCTTGAAGATTTGGAGGCATTACTTATATGGGGAGAAGTCGGTAGTCTACACGGAGCACAAGAGTTTGAAGTACCTCTTGACTCAAAAGGATTTGAATTTGAGGCAGCGGAGGTGGATTGAGTTGTTAAAGGACTACGACTACTCGATTGAATACCATCCGGGTAAGGCTAACGTAGTGGCTGACGCGTTGAGCCGCAAGGTGGTAGCAGACCTGAGAGCGATGTTTGCTCACCTTAGTCTATATGATGACGGGAGTCTATTGGTAGAATTGCAAGGAAAGCCGTCTTGGATTGATCAGGTTAAGGAGAGGCAGTTGGTGGATGAGGTTTTGAGTGCTTGGAGGTTGCAAGTGCAAGATGGTGAATCAGAAGGTTACAGATTGGGCAGTGATGGAGTACTGTGTTTTCAAGGGAAAGTATGTATGCTGAAGGACGTTGAGTTGAGACAGAGGATTCTTCAGGAAGCTCATAGCAGCCCATACGCTATGCATCCTGGAGGTAGCAAGATGTATCGAGATTTGAGGGAACAGTTCTAGTGGCCAGGTCTTAAACGGGAAGTAACTGAGTTTGTGGGCAAGTGTCTGACATGCCAGCAAGTCAAAGCTGAGCATCGATTCTGTCGAGTTTGTTGCGGTAGTAAAGATTCCACAGTGGAAGTGGGAAAGGATTACGATGGATTTCGTCAGTGGGCTACCCCTTACGTCTAGCAAGAAGGATTCAGGCTGGGTGATTGTGGATCGTCTGACTAAATCGGCTCATTTCATACCAGTTTGGGTTGAGTACTCGCTCCAAAAGTTAGCCATGTGGCAGAGATAGTAAGGTTGCATGGAGTGCCAGTATCAATTATCTCAGATAGGGATCCCAGGGTCACGTCAAGGTTCTGGAAAGCTTTGCATCAGGTATTCGTTACGAGGTTGGATTTCGGCACGGCTTTTCATCCGCAGTCTGATGGACAGTCAGAAAGGGTAATCCAGATTCTAGAGGATATGTTAAGGGGTTGTGTTCTGGATTTCAGCGGCCGTTGGGAAGAGTATCTTCCATTGGTAGAATTTGCGTATAACAACAATTATCAAGCGAGTATTCAGATGGCACCATATGAGGCATTATATGGACAAAAATGTCGTACTCCGACGTGTTAGATAGAACTGTGTGAACGGCAGATGTTGGGTCCAAAATTGGTGGCAGAAATAGAGGATAAGGTTAAGGTGATTCGGGCTCGTCTGAAGGAAGCATCCGACAGGCAGAAGTCTTACGCTGATCTCAAGCGTAGGGATATAGAGTACGCAGTGGGTGACAAGGTCTTTCTAAAGGTATCGCCGTGGAAGAAAGTGTTGAGATTTGGTCGGAAGGGCAAGCTAAGACCTAGGTTTATTGGGCTGTATACGGTGTTGAAGCGAGTGGGACCAATAGCCTATCAGCTTGAGTTACCAGCTGAATTAAATCAGATTCACGACGTGTTTCATGTTTCAATGCTTAGGCGCTTTCGATCAGATCCGTCACATATTGTGCCAGTTGA
Organism: Gossypium bickii; assembly: GCA_025503065.1. Classification (NCBI taxonomy): domain Eukaryota; kingdom Viridiplantae; phylum Streptophyta; class Magnoliopsida; order Malvales; family Malvaceae; genus Gossypium; species Gossypium bickii. Next base: position 46,745,804 of record CP106712.1, read on the forward strand.
AGAGATATAGGTGAGCTCAGACTTGTCTTTCGAGGAGGAACCAGTGCGAATTTTGGATCGGGATGTCAAAGTTCTACGTAAGAAGTCGGTACCTTTGGTGAAAGTATTATGGTGGAACCATGGTACGGAAGAGGCCACGTGGGAACCAGAGGATGTGATGCGGCAGCAATACCCTCAACTCTTCTGACCAGGTAATTTCGAGGCCAAAATTATTTTTAAGGGGGGTAGAACTGTAACATCCTTAAATTGGGGTCTCTGCATTTTTGTGTGATTGCATGTGATAATATGCCTGCTATGCTAGTTTAGGGTGTTTTGGGGTCCAGGCATGACCTCGGGTTAGGCCTGAGTCATAGCTAAAATTTTTATTTTAAGTACTTGGAAGGGGGAGGTAAGGTAGTTAGGGGTTAAAAAGAACTGTTGGAGAGTCTTGACATAGATAACATAGTGGTAAAGTGGCAAGGGAGGCACCACTCAGGTACAAGGAAGGTGACGCCACATGCAGGGAAGGAGAGCCTAGGTTCGAGCAGTAGAATCCCCCTTTCTACTTATTGTTTTTGACACCAGGAACAAAGAGGTGATGTGCTCAGGATGGACTCTCTTGGATAAATGTTGAAGGAGTCAACACATTTGAACGGTGTGGTTGAGAGAAATTTGAGGAGTTTGATGAATGCAAACTCATTTGAATTGGTGGTCAAGAGAATTTCAAGGAGAAAACAAAGGGATGGAGAAGGGGAGTGTTTAGCCGAAATTGGGAAGGTGTTTTGGGCAAGTGAGCAATCGGTTTTGGGTTCTTTTGGTGGTGGCCGAATGTGCTTTGGGAAGTAGCTAAAGTCGGCTAGCTAGGGGAATGTTTTGGAACTCTCCCTTTCGATTCTTTTTCTTCCTTGTGCAAGTCCTAGCCGACCCTTCTCTCATATTTTGTGCCAAACCAAAATCTCTTCTAGGTAACATCTCTTATTCGGCTCTTTTGCTACTTGTTGGCCGAACCCACTTGATCACGATTTGCCATTTTCATTCCATCTTCTTGTTATTCCCTTAGGAAGCCGAAATCTTTTCTCTCTTTTCTGAATCCATCAATTCTTGTTTCATTCCTCTTTTTCATCTTCTCTATTCTTGAAAAGCCGAAACCAACATCCTCTACCCCATTCGACTTCTTCTTTCAATCTTCTTGTGTTGAAATACCCAACCAATATTCTCTTCTTCCATTCGACATCATCATTCTTCTTCTCTTGCGATTTCTTCTTCTTTTCTTCTCTTTTGGATTCATAGCTGAACCTTCTTGGTAAGTATAGCTTCTTCTCCTTTTCTCAACTGGTTCAGGTAGGCCGAAATATCACTTGTCATGTTCTCTCTTGTTTCTCCGATCTTTGTAGCCTGAGATCTCTTATCTTGGTGAAGTAGTAGAAACCCCTAAACATCTTTAGGGCGTGCCGAACCTTAGTGGTAGGTGGCCGAATCTGTCAGTAGGAAAGGAGGGTAGCCGTATTCAGTGGATCTTCGGGATTTGGTTGTCTATCTAGGTAAGAGTTCTATTGCTTCAGATATTCTCCTTTTTCTTTCAAAAGCCGAAGGCTACTTGTTTTTGATGTTTGGTGCTTAGCCGATTGTAGGGGGAGGTTTCCATTGCGTTGCTTCGGGATTTACTTAAGATCGAAAGGTGTTAAAGTAAGGGTGCTACCTCTGTGCGTTATATCCTTCCGGATTTCTGGTTGAGCTGAATGGGTTCTTGTTTGTTAATAAGGTGTTGGCCGAATACAGGAAGGAAGGAGGCAAACATTTGGGATCTTCGGGTTCTATCGCTTTATGGGTAGATCGTAGTTTCGGGATCTCGCTAGATTTGCAATTAGGCAGGTGTGTAACGCTTACACACTTCATTGGTAATATGTGTTAATTATGTTTACTGTTAAAAGTCGAAATAGCTATTGAAACCAGTGTTATGCCTTGTGGGCATGAGCGTGGACTCCGGGTAAGTCCCTTTCGATTGATTATCGAGATGTGCTGTTATTCCATTGGACTATGCTATGCTATGTGGTATTTGCATTATAAGCATGATATTTATGCCATGAAAAACCTGTTCACTGATGTGGGTATGATGAGAGGAGGGGGAAGGATGATTCTAGACTGTCACCAGTGGTTCTGACCACATGGCGGGTTGGCCCCACTTTTGATACTGTATTTGTGACTAAGTCTCAATGGTTTTGACCACCAGTGGTTTTGACCACACATACGATATTTGTGACTACGGTCACTAGTGGTTTTGACCACACATGATTTATGTGACTCGTCCCAGTGGTTTGGTACCACAGTGGGTTGGCCCACATGTTGATTATGGGATTGTCATCAGTAGTTTTGACCACACGGTGGGTTGGCCCCACCATATGATTTGTGGCTACGGTCACCAGTGGTTTTGACCACACTATATGATTTGTGACTACGGTCACCAGTGGTTTTGACCACCAGTGGTTTTGACCACACGGGGTAGACACAGGAGTTCGGATGGTTAGGTTGGGTTTGCATGATTTGCATAATTACTTATGACTTGTGTAAGTGCTTGTTATTCTTGGGATGGGGATTTGTGCATTGAGTCTCGGTGACTTACCCCTTCCCTTATATTTTGCAGATGAGGCATAGATCGCGGATATGGAGCCGGGGAGGACTCGAGGTGGCCATGCACTTTACTTTCGGGTTTCATTTTAAACTTTAAATTTGGTTTTGGATTGTAATAAGGCCGTTAAGTTATTATTTTGGGTTTTTATTTATCTGCTTTTGCGTTATCATATTATGCTTAAGTTAAATAACCTTGCATGTTGAAATAACCGGTAAAAATCAATGTTTTCAAAATTTTACTTCTTATCGAGATTTTCAAACCTTACCATCGGGTAATAATCTATACAAGATGATAACAAGATAACTTAAATGTTTTTCCAATCTATGTTTTCTCTAAGATCAAAAGCGAACAAGTTTTAATCTAATTATGTTCAACTCACTCGGGTTTTAATCGAATCGCATGATTTTCCAAAATTTGAAATGGCAAGCGGGTTTTCCAAAGATGAGTTTTCCGGGTTTCAAAGCAACAAACATTTTCAACCACACTTTAAACTGGTTTCTACTAAACTCAAAACATCAAAGGTTTTTTTGGATAAAGGTAAATTGGCAGACTTGTTTTATTCAAAATATTTTCACTCTGTAATATGCCGGATTAGGTCTGGTGTGTTGACCGGGTTTGGGGTGTTACAATGTGCTTGTTAAAATCGATAAATTCACATTCTCCGTTGAATTTGTTGTGTTAGACATGGATGAGGGTAGTGAGGTATCATTAATCTTAGGTCGCCCCCTTTTAGCAACTGTAGAACTATAATTGATGTTGGTATGGGTGAGTTAGTACTTCGTGTAGGTGATGAGTCAATTACTCTTCAAGCTTGTGATTCTGTTAGAACATTTAATGATCAAGATGATTTTAAATCTTCTGTTAATGTTAGTGACCATGTGGTTCAACCTTCTTTGCAGAAACCCTTTCAAAAAATGTAATGGAGCCATGTTCTAGTCAATACGACAGAAATAAAATGATTCACGATGAACGAATGTTACAAATCGATAAACTAGATGAATGACAGACACATGTGAATAAATAACCGAAAAAGGACGATGAACAACTAGAGCGACGCCATGATGAGCATATGAGCGTGATGGACCAATTTAAGGTTGGGGATCAGGTACTGTAACACCCCTAACTCGTACCGTTACCAAAACAGGGTTTCAAAGCATTACTAGAACATTCAGAACATTTTTCTATTAAACTACATAAATTTACTATTCATTTACCAAGATCATCCATAACGTCCCTTGATCGGGCCCTCGAGGCCCAATACGAGCATTGGAATCGAATCGAAACTTAATTGGAACCTCCAAGAATTTTTCACAAAATTACAAATTTTTCTAAGGTACAGGACTCACACACCCGTGCCCGTGTGATCCTGCGATACGCCCGTGTTACAGGCCGTGTTCGATTTAGGGTGCTCTCTGACTTGCACCACACGACCATGCCACATGCCCGTGTGCTAAGCCGCATGGTTAATTAATTTAATTCAAATTAGGTGTAGGTTTCACACGACCAAGACACACGCCCGTGTTCTAGGCTGTGTGGCACACACAACTGAGACACACGCCCGTGTCTCTGCCCGTGTGCCCAATTCTGAGCATTCTGTTTCTCAAAATTAAGGTGCAGGGGACACACGGCCTAACTATATGCCCGTGTTACAAGGTCATGTGTCACACACGGTCTAGACATACGCCCGTGTGTCTGCTTGTGTGCACTTGAAACACACATCCAACACCAACCAATTCAAGCATTCAAATTGGGCAATTTCTATGATTCACAAGGCATATCACTAAAAGTATACATGATCACAACCTTCCGCTAGTTTAACTTAGGCATTCCCAACATTGATCACATATTTTTAACACATCACATGTGTGTATATGTATATCATAAAAATCTACTTAGTCATACCAAAATGAACCAATACTAGCCATTCCAATGTCTAGGTTACAAAATAACATTTTAAGCCACTATTGGCCAAGTTGTCCTGTACATGCCATTATACACAAAATGATTTCACAAAATATACCCAAAATTCTAGTTGATAGTGTGACGATGCTCCAATGATCTTCCAACTTTCATGAGCTTTCGAGCACTATAAAACAAGGGAAAAATAAAGGGAGTAAGCATTACATGCTTAGTAAGTTCGTAAAATGGAAACTAAACTTACCAATCCTGTTATTAAATTTAAGCACACAACATCATGTTTTCCATCCATTAACAAAATTTCCTAAACACATGCCTTCAATCAAACATGTTAGTGACAGAATTTACAAACATGTCAAGTAAAAATAGATGAGCTCATCATGCAATGTTCCTTCAAGTCATTATCATTATATTTCAAGATTTTTATGCCAAGTCGAGAGATTCATGCCCATTGAATCATTGAATTTCGATGGATGCTCAAGTAGTACACTCGAAGTGTACGGTTCCATAATCTGTCAATTTCTTATTCAAAAGTACCCCTTAGGGCACTTGACCAAGGAATACACTCTCGAGCCACATATCGTACAACATGATTACCAGTCCAGACTAAATCCTTTATATAACGTAAGCTTGGAAGAGCTCGATTAAGATTACCAGTCCAGGATAAACCCTAAATTTAATGCATACTCAAGAGATATTATATTTGGATTACTCGTCTGGGCTGAATCCTTTATATAACAAGGTCAATGGGATTACTCGTCCGAGCTAAATCCCGTTTTCAAAAAATGCAGGACTTTTTTAGTTTTGGGAAAGCACATATAATCATCGGAATTGAACATTCAATCGGGACCACCCCTTTATCACCATTTCAAGCATGTAGCAAATTTTCCATCATAGCATACAAGTAAAGCACATTAACATAAATCAAATTACATACAAACACAACATTTGATTAACATAATTACATGTCCGATTAAGTTACACAAACTTACCTCGACACTTATTCACGTAAATATCTACTAATCCAAAATCTTTTCTTTTCCTCGATCTAGCCTCGAGTTTGTGTTTTTCTGATCTATATAAATGAATTTAACTATCAATTTCATACATTTCATATTTAAATTGACTCGATTTACGTCCTAGGAAAAATTACCATTTTGCCTCTAACTTTTCCATAAATTCTGATTTTGTCCCTAGGCCTGGAAAATAAAACTTGTGCAAATTACTCCCTATTCCAAGCCTAACCAAAGCCCCATTACAAAATTTACATGTGTATACATTAAATTTTAAAAAATTTCTTTCAATTTCACAATTTTACACTTACCCCCCAAAAAAAAAACCTACCCACTGGAGCAGATAAACATTGCACGCATACAGTTTCTATACCCAAAATATCGAATCCACCTAAAACATACACGACTTAATGGTGATTGAACAATCCCGAGCCTAGTGCTCCCCAGACCCGTATCTAAAACACACTTCTGACTTCCTCCAGCATTCATCCGGATGACGCCTTCTGCAATATTCGCAAGCTAAAAAGTTTGGACGTACCTTAACATGCTTCACAGAACGAGACTGCAGCCATAGAGAACTGCGATCTCTTTTTTTCTTACAGTCCACGCACCTAACCCAAAGTGTTTTACCAATTTCTTTAACTTCTTCCAATACCTTCCTTACTAGTTGCGTCAACACATCAGTAAATTTCGGGTTACCGCTACTCAAGGTTGGTGGCCTCACTCTGACCTCTATCCCCTAGACCATCTCATGCTCTGGTGAAGCTGGTGCCTCCCTAGCAGATATGTGGCCCAATGCTGATGATCCAGCCTAAATACTTCCATGGCCTCTTCCACGACCCCTTGCACCTCTTCTAGCATTCATCATTGATTATCGTATTATCAGCATTAGGAATTTTATGAAATTAGTTCATAGTTCCACTGTTTAAAGCACGTCTTATACAAGTAACAATTTAAAAGTTGTTTCGCAGTCGTAAATCCACTACAGGCTAAAGTTTCTTACGGGCTTTAGTCTTTAAGAACCTATTATTTAAAGTAGCCCAATATCTCAATACAGTTCAGTAATTTAAACAAGTGTAATAACAGAAAAACTTACTTGGTTCGACGTCGAGGGCTCGGTGAACCACACTTCAAGAATCCTGCAAAAACTTTTTAATCTACTTGTTTTAAAAACCTAAAATCTAAGGCCATTTCACAGCCGAGCTTTGCAACTGGGCTTTCATACCACTAAATGTAACACCCCCATACCTATCCCAGATGTTATGGCATAATCCGGTGATGTCACATCAAAGGGATATTTCCAAAACGACTTTGTTTAGTTAAACTTATGTTCGGTAGGAAATTTGCATAGATAAAAACTTAACTTTAAGATTTAGAAACCCAAAATCCTTGCAACTTGTTAAGTTATGATGAAAGCCCATATTTTAAGAAAACGTCCATATGTTATAGTTATTTTGAAAACCATGTTAAACTTTAAAAATTTATTTAAGGTTAATAATTAAGCAGTTGAAACAATAATAAAACCCAAATGTAAAGTCAAATTGGAGATACAAGGCTTTATTACATCCCAATGAAAACAAAGTAATTAAAATAAAGTCATTCGAAACTAATTAAAAACTTCTAAGTAGCTTGCAGTGCGGCCACCTCCGAGTCCTCTTCCACGTCGAGGCGTCTACTGAGAGTGGCTTGAAACATTAAAAAAGGGTGTGAGTTTCAAAACTCAGTGTGTACAACCTCTGGTAATCCAACCAACATGCGATTATCACACTGGGCCTAAGCCCTATCAAAATCGGTGATCTTGGGCCTTAGCCCACAATGACCTCATATCACCTCAGTATCACATGAATGCAATGCTCCCATCCCAAATCCAACCCTGCACTCCATTTCCTTTCCAACCCTACACTCCTGTGGGGATATAAATATCAACCCACCCATCCCTACAGTCCAAAGGTAGCACCAACAGCGGCACTACTCAAACGTTGCAGCAAGACTGCTGAGCATATAATAGGCTTAAAGCCACCTGTGGATCCACGGTTGTCAAGCGACTGTGCGATCCTTACATATCTTCCTCAGTATTATGAACCCCACCTAAGTGCAACATATATCTCGTGAATGTAACATACACATTTTCACACATTAAGCACCTAAGGGTATTTTAGTCATTTCACTACCTAGGGGTATTTTTGTAAATCTACCCTACAGGGGTATTTTGTAATTCTACCCTACAGGGGTATCTTCGTAATTCTACCTTACAGGGGTATTTTCATAATTTCTTTCATCTCGAGTTTTAGTTATAAACTTTGGCCCATCAACAAGTCCTTGTGGCTAAAGTGAATAGACACTATGCACCAGGTAGGATCCTAGAGAAAAGGAGGTGGGTTACTAGGACCGCTTAAGTACCAAGCTCTCCCTAGATCCAATCCTAGACATGCATATGTCCATTGCCACACTCTAACCTGGCGACTTTTCCACAGACATGTTTGATTATTAAATTAAGTTTTATGCTAATTAAGAATTTATCAGAACTAGGCCTAGAGTCCATTAAAACCCTAGCATGCATTTCTAAAATCCCATAAGGCCCACTAAGCCCAATCATGTACATATAGCCCATTAAACCCAATCATGTTTATGTAACCCAGTAGGCTCGATCATAATCAATTCATACAACCATCCATATCAATCCATCATTCAATTTCATATATCAACTCTTGCCGATTTGGGCCCACGAGCTCGGCAGCCCCATTTAGCCCTGTCTAGCCCAGTCGGCCAAATAGTGGCCCGAGACTCTGAGATCGCTCTCTTGGCCTAGATAATCGTATTGGTGTTCCCACAAGAATTTTTGCACGCTCGTGTGGTTGCCGGCGGCAACCTTTCGGCTTTTTGACTTTTCGACATTCCAATTGTTTTTGAGAATTCTGCTTTTGCCAATTTGTCGTGTGTGAAGTGTATGTACACACTTGGTTAATGCGACATACTACACTATCCCCAACCTTGAACCTACAACCAATACCAATCTCCAATCAATTACACACTTAACCAGAATATTTACCCAAAAAAACTGAAGCCGTACCATAACCTTACCGTGTGCCACCAGTTCTAGTAGCCCTTCCTTAGCTACTATTCACGAATATCTCCTAGATCTGCACCCACACATATACTATCAATAATCAAGTGACTCATATTCCACACAAGTCACCTCTATAAGCCACACTTACATTCGACCACTTACTAATCCACAATCGAGATGAGTACACTTACCACTTGCTAGCGATCCTTACCACACTTGTGATTTTTGAACCCTACCCTTGTTAATACAAGGTTAATGACAAGAAAGAGTTAGATAACCCTTCGGCTTTTACCAAAACACACTAAAGGAGGTTGCCTAAGTACTTACCAAATCCAACCTTTGATCCTGCGGCTTAGATAGCTACTGAACGAGATTTGGCTTTCAGAGAAAGACGAAGAACGCAACACCAATAGGGATTTCGGCAAAAAGGAATGATGGTTTTTCAGCAATGGAAGAATTCGGCAATGAAAGAAACAGAATGAGTGGGAGAAAAGAAAAGTAATGGAAACCCCAAGGAACCTCTCAAAGGAATTCGGCACCCCCTTTTATAGCCAAAAGCTGAAACTACCTTCCCCCAAAGTCCAATTCGGCACCAACTCTTCACATTCTCAGCTCCTAACTTTTCTCCCTGATAACTCCTCAATCGCATCCTAAATTTCCTCCACAACCATCTCACAAGACCAATTCAAACTCTCCAATGCAAGAGTTCAATTCCAACACAAGCTCTGGCCGTCCATTCTGCAAAATAAACAGTCCAATAAAATACCATGCCACTACACGAACCTTGGACTCCCTTACCTGCTAATGAAGCCACCTCCCTGCTCCCTAAGTGGCGCCACTTTGCCACTACACCGCAAGCTCTTTTGGGCCTAAGCCCTATCAAAATCGGTGATCTTGGGCCTTAGCCCACAATCACCTCATATCACATCAGTATCACATGAATGCAATGCTCCCATCCCAAATCCAAACATGCACTCTGTTTCCCTTCCAACCCTACACTCCTGTAGGGATATAAATATCAACCCACCCATCCCTACACTCCAAACGTAGCACCAACAGCGACACTACTCAAACGTTGCAACAAGGCTGCTAAGCATATAATAGGCTTAAAGCCACCGGTGGATCCACAGTCATCAAGCGACTATGCGATCCTCACATATCTTCCTCCGTATCATCAAACCCACCCAAGTGCAACATATATCTCATAAATGGAACATACACATTTTCACACATTAAGTACCTAAGGGTATTTTAGTAATTTCACTACCCAAGGGTATTTTTGTAAATCTACCCTACAGTGGTATCTTTGTAATTCTACCCTACAGGAATATTTTCGTAATTTCTTTCATCTCAGGTTTTAGTTATGAACTTTTGCCCGTCAACAAGTCCTTGTGGCTACAGTAATTAGACACTATGCACCAGGTAGGATCCCAGAGAAGAGGAGGTGGGTCACTAGGACCGCTTAAGTACCAAGCTCTCCCTAGATCCAATCATAGACATATATATGTCCATTGCTACACTCTAACCTAGCGACTTGTCCATAGACATCTTTGATTATCAAAGTAAGTTTTATGCTATTTAAGAATTTATCAAAACTAGGCCTAGAGTCCATTAAAACCCTAGCATGCATTTCTAAAATCCCATAAGGCCCACTAAGCCCAATCATGTCCATATAGCCTATTAAGCCCAATCATGTTTAAGTAGCCCATTAGGCCCGATCATAATCAATTCATACAACCATCCATATCAATCCATCATTCAATTTCACATATTAACTCTTGACGATTTGGGTCCACGAGCTCGGCAGGACCATTTAGCCCCGTCTGGCCCGGTCGGCCAAATAGTGGCCCGAGACCATGAGATTGCTCTCTTGGCCCATATAATCATATCGGTGTTCCTACATGAATGTTCACACGCTAATGTGGTTGCCGGCGCCAACCTTTCAATTTTTCGACTTTTTGACATTCTGATTTTGTTCAGAATTTTGGCTTTTGCCGATTTGTCGGGTGTGAAGTGTATGTACACCTGGTTAATGTGACATACTACGCTATCCCCAGCCTTGAACCTACAACCAATACCAATTTCCAATCAATCACACACTTAACCAGAATATTTACCCAAAAAACTGAAGCCTTACAATAACCTTACCGTGTGCCACCAGTTCTAGTAGCCCTTCCTTAGCTACTATTCATGAGTAGCCCCTAGATCTGCACCCACACATATACTATCAATAATCATGTGACTCATATTCCACACAAAAGCACCTCTATAAGCCACACTTACATTCGACCACTAATCCACAATCGAGACGAGTACGCTTACCACTTGCTAGCGATCCTTACCACGCTTGCAATCTTTGAGCCCTACCCTTGTTAATACAAGGTTAACGATAATAAAGAGTTAGATAGCCTCCAGCTTTTACCAAAACACACTAAAGGAGGTTGACTAAGTACTTATCGAATCCAACCTTTGATCCTACGGCCTAGATAGCTACTAAACGAGATCCGGCTTTTAAAACTTGATTAAGAGTAGATAACAGCAACCGATTTGTAATGGAGGAAAAACAACAAGGAACCGACAAAAAGATAGGGCTATTCGATTATAAGGGAATATTCAGCTTTTAGATAAAGAAGAAGAATGCAACACCAATAGGGATTTCGGTAAAAAGGAATGATGGTTTTTCGGCAATGGAAGAATTCAACAGCAGAAGAAACAGAATGAGGGGGGAAAAAAAGTAATGGCAAACCGAAGAAACCTCTCAAAGGAATTTAACACCCTCTTTTATAGCCAAAAGCTGAAATTACCTTCCTCCAAAGACCCATTCAGCACCAACTCTTCAAACTTCTCAGCTCTTAACTTTTCTCCCTGATAACTCCTCAATCTCATCCTTAATTTCCTCCACAACCATATCATAAGACCAATTCAAACTCTCCAGTGCAAGAGTTTAAATCCAACAAAAACTCTGGCTGTCCAATTTGCAAAATAAACACTCCAATAAAATACCATGCCACTACTCGAACCTTGGACTGCCTTGCCTTCTAATGACGCCATCTCCCTGCTCCCTAAGTGGTGCCACTTTGCCACTACACCACATGCTCTTTTGTGTCATTTTTTTCTTCATTTATTTAAAAGGCCTACTAGCTGAAGTTACAGTTCCCTTGGGGCTTAAACAAAAATTTTTCCTATAACCTTACTTGATCCCAGGACATCTCCAACACCCTAGACACTCCAAATTCATTAACCCTCAAAGCCCACATGCCAATTGTCATTTTCTCATTCACTTAAAACTTTTTTGAGACCCAAAGCCCAAAGCCCAAAGCCCAATAGGCCCAATTCTACTAGGCCCAAATTTGGGGCGTTACAATTTGTCCACACGGGTAGATACACAGGCGTGTGTCTAGGTCGTGTGTGACACACGGTCTGTCCCACGGGCATGTGGTTTTTCTGTGTGTCCTCCTGCATTCTAAGTTGGTGAAACAGAATTCCCAGTAGTAACCACACGGGCTAAGACACGATCGTGTGTCTCATCCGTGTGGGTGACACGGCCCTAAGATATGGGCATGTGCTCAGGCCGTGTGAAGTCTACACCTGAAATTAGGAATTTAATTCCCCACACGGTCTAAGGACACGAGCGTGTTCCTTGGCCGTGTGACTTTTTGAAGATGATGACATTAGAAACAGAATGTCAAGGTTTTCACACACGGGCATGTCATGGCCTTGTGAAGGACACGTGCTGTAGACACAGGCGTGTGTCAGGCCGTGTGAAAACCTCTACAGATTCAAATTGAGAAATATATCTTCACAGACAAGGGACATGGGCGTGTGTGATGACACAGCCTGCCCACACGGGCATGTTCTCTTTTATACGAGCGTGTGGCCCTATTTTAATAACATTTTTATAAGATTTTCCAAGGGACTTGAATTGATCTCAAAACTTTCCTAAGTTGTGTTTTTGGCCTTGTAGGCCTATATATAGGATGTTAAGAGGAAGTTTGAAAAGTTTTAGATTTGAATAGATTTTTGTGATTTGGAATTATGTGTATGCATGTGTTTATGTTAGGTAATGCCTTGTACCCTGTCCCTGCATCGGATATGGGTAAGGGGTGTTACATGAACTTACTAAGCTTTATAGCTTACTTTGTTTAATTTATTCTATGTTTTATAGTTAATCAAAGATAGCTCAGAACCGAGGATCATCAGGAACTTCATCGCACCATCGGATATCTATTTGGTACTTTGAGTTATGTAAATATGGTATATGGCATGTATAGGCTTGAGTCATTTTGATATGCTTGATGAATATGTATTTTGGGCCTTTTAATTGACTTGTGATGATGATTTGGTTAATGTATAAAGATGTGTGAATGATTATGTTTTGAATTAGGTACATTAACCTATAATGAATGAAGAAGGTTGAATTGATAATGCATATTTGGAATGGTTTTATTGAATGAATCATATATGTGAATTATGGTAAATGAATCATATTGTTGATGTTCTTTTGGGTTATATTTGAGTAAGTGAAATGGTTGTAATTGTATAGCATAAAATTTGCATGTATTGGGATTGATTTGGTTGTATAATTATGTCTTGAAATGGTACCATTTGTAGTTACATAGGTATGTGCAAAATGGGGTGGCAAATTGGCCTTGCGAATGGCTATTTTTATCCACAAGGGCAAAAACACGAGCGTGTATCTCAACCGTGTGTGACACACGGTTATGTTAAACGGCCGTGTGTCCCCTGGTGTTAAAATTGAATTGAAGTCTGTATGTTCCACACAGCCTCACACGAGCATGTGACTGGTCGTGTGGTGCAAGTCAGTATACCCCCTAAATGGCACATGGCTTAGCACACGGGCGTGTGACTTGGCCGTGTTGCATAAGTCAATATACCTTACAGGTTTGATACGGCCTAGCACACGGTTGTGTGTGGTCACTTCGAAGGGTACACGGGCTAGACACATGAATGTGTGGTCAGCCGTGTGACCCAAGTCAGTATGTATGCCCTATTTTCACACGGCCTGAGACACTGGCGTGTGACCCTTGTTCACATGAAAAATTCCTAAGTATCCAGAATTTTCATATGATATCGGTTTACTCCCAAACCACTTCTAAAGCATGATTAAGGCGTCATAGGCTCTTATAAGGGATAATGTGATTGTATAGAATGATTTATGAGAATTAATACTTATTATTGTATAAATGTATGCTATATGTGTTGTGAATGGATCGCTAATACCTCGTAACCCTATTCTGGTGTTGAATACCCGTATCCATCATCAAAACAGGGTTATAGAGCATTATCAAAGTTTATAGAAGAATTACAGGTAATTCAAGACATTTACTATTCATATTATTCCTTAGATGGACCCTCGAGACCCAATTTAAGCGTTAGAAACAAGTCGAGACTAAATCGGGAACTTAAAAAATTTTTCACGAAATTGTAAAATTTTTCTTATGCACGGGGGTCACACGCCCGTGTGAGTAGGTCGTGTGAGCCACATGGCCAAGTGACATGCCCATGCCTTAGGCCGTGTGGGCATTCAATGTAAAGCACACAGCCGTGTCCTTACCCGTGCCCCTACCTGTGTAACTCTTTGACTTGTTCCACAAGGCCTGCCACAAGCCCTTGTGCTAGGCCGTGTGGTTAATTTCATTTTCACAATTTAGATGCAGGTTTCACATAGCCAAGACACACGCTTGTGTTCTAGGCCATGTGTCACACACATCTATGACACACGCCTGTGTCTCTACCCGTGTACCTAATTCTGAGCATTCTGTTTCTAAGTTTTAAGATGTAGGGGACAGACGGCCAAACCACATGCCCATGTGCCATGCCGTGTGTCACACATGATCAAGACACATGCCCGTGTGTCTACCTGTGTGGAAAAAATAAAGCCATTTCATACCTTTATTTCTCACCCAAATTTGCCAACAACCTACATCAATACTTGCAAACATATACCAACCAATTCAAGCAATATAACCAAGCCAACTCTAACATCTAACTTGATATATCATTACATGTATTCATGTTTATAATCTTACCTTTTATAACATTCATGTTTAGCATAACTAACTCAAACCATACTAAACACATATGTAATTACCATGATATAACTTATAAATATACCAATTCAAATTATCACTAGCCATTCCAATGGCTAGATTTCAAGCTATCATTTACAAACCAACAATTGACCAAGTTAACCTATACATGCCATTATACCAAAATAAGTTTACTGTTTATACCAAAATGAGCTAGTAGATAGTGTGATGATGCTCTGACCGATCTCTAACCTTTGTGAGCTTTCGAGCACTATAAAACAGAGAAAAGAAAACCTAGTAAGCATTTAATGCTTAGTAAGTTCGTATAACAGGAATTAAACTTACCAATAACAGTCATTAAAATAAGCATTTAATAAAATGCTTTCCAAATAATTTGGCAATTTGCCTAATCACATACACTCAATTAAGCAAGTTAGTAACATAATTCACATGTACGTCAAATAAACATAGATAAGCTCATCATGTTTCACACTTTCAAGACAGTTCTTTTAATCTTATAATTCCTCATATCAGGAATTTTATTCGTTGAATTATTGAAATAACGATGGATACTCATGTAGTACACACAGGGTGTACAAAAATATAAACTGCCAATTCATAATCAGGGGTACCCATTAGGGCACATAATCAGGGAGTACACTCCCGAGCCATATATCAGAATACTTAGATGAGCCATGTAACAAGACACTTATCCGGGCTAAACAGGAAACTAATAAGAGTTTTAATCAGAGAGCTCATAGAGCTTTACAGGTAACTCCGAAGAGTTATTATCAAGGAGCACCGGATAAGGTAATAGAGAGTTCAGAAGAGCCATGTCAGGAAGCTCATAAGAGCTTATATCAGGATGCTCACATAGAGCTGTGTTTGTGTCCGCATTATATGCTGGATCACAACCGATCAAATCATGTAATAGGACGCTCACAAAGAGCTGTGGTAATGTGAAACACATGCAAAATCTGTAACAGTCCAGTTTATACCCTAGTCGGAACAGTGGTTTCGGGACCACGGATCCAAGTCTAAATAATATTTTAATATTATTTTCTATGCCGTTGATATGTGACTAAGCATGTGGTAAATTTTCGTAAGTTAATTTGTCAGTCTGTGTGTTTAATTTGACAAAAGGATGAAATTGCATGAATGTGAAAGTTGCTTGCTATTTGTTAAAGTATCAATGTGTTGTGGCTTTGTTAAGGTGGAGGCCTTATGTTGTTATTATACCATATTATAGATAGTGGATGGATTAAAGTCTTAAATGCCCATATTGTATAATTTGTTTTAATTATATGAATTAAGGCTATTTTGGTAATTGAATTATTAACATTATATTAGTAAAATAGTATGAAAATGGACATTATTTCATGCCTTCATCCACTGAAATCAAAAGAAAAGAAAGGTTTAAAATCTTTCAAATTTTCGGCACATACAAGCTTGAATTCAAGGTTAGTTTTTGATCCGTTTTTGATAATTTCTAAGTTTTTATAATCGCTGCTTTGAAAGCTACAAAACCCATGTCTCAATTTAATGAATTGATGTTTTTTATGAGAAATTCCATTGATGTTATGTTGAGCTTTGTGATGATTTTGGTGTTAAATGAAAGATATGAACTAGATGAACATAGATATGAACTAGATGAACATACTTTGTTCTAGAGTTTTTGATGAATTTAGCTAATTAGGGCTAAATTGAGAAAATAGTAAATTGAGGGACTAATTTGTGAGTTTGATGAAAAATGTGGGTTTATATGTGATGTATATGCATTCGGCTAAGTATGTGTATGTGCGGATTTTGTGAATTTGATGTTTTGAGAAAAATGGACTAAATTGATAAAGTGTGCAAATATGAGGGTTAAATTGCAAATAGCCCTAAATATGTGTCCATGGATTGAATTGTATGAATTAGTGAATAAAAGGGTTAATCCTGAATATGTTTAGATCAAGAACAGTGAAAAATAGACTTAGATCGCGGGAAAGCGAAAGTAATCGAGTAGCCGTTTTCATTCCGATATATCGAATCTGAGGTAAGTCACTATGCAAATAAACGTACTTGTATGAATTTGTAAACGTTCATATGACTAATATTGATAGTGAATGTTTATGAGATGTTGAGCATATGAACTTTAAGATAAGGTCAATATAGCGACAATATCCAAGAAGTCCCGTTCGAACCTAGGAATAGATAGGATTAACTTTGTCATGACATAAGTATCTGTTCTTTTTTATCATGTAAGACCACGTCTGGGACGTTAGCGTTGATTTGAGATTTCGTGTAAGACCATGTCTGGGACGTTGGCATCGATTTTATCTTTATGTATAAGACCTCGTCTAGGACGTAGGCATCGATATAAGCTTTACGTGTAAGACCATGTCTGGGACATCACATCATATTGATTCGTGTAAGACCCTGTCTGGGACAGTGGCATCGATATTTGAGTGCATGTAAGACCTCGTCTGGGACGTTGGCATTGTACAACTATTCTGAGCTTTCTGAGTATCCTCCTAGATTCCTATTGCTTCAACGGGCAAGTCTGTGTTACGAATTACAAATCTAAGCTATGAACAAGTATGTGATTGTGAATTCATTTTAGGTACGCTAATTATACACTAATTGTGTATACAAGGTAAGCATCTATGTATTCTTACTATGATGTTATGTATATGGAATTGATGATATGATATGTAAAGTTTGACTTGATGAACTATGTGCATATATGCTAAGTGAATTGGAATATGGTAAGTGATGGTTAAGCAAACAAGCTTGAGAAAGAATGAGAGGATTTATATCATGAGAACCAACTTGGTCATTTTACTGATTTGGTTATGTGCAATTCATGGTAGGTTTGTTTGTATATTGACATACTAAGCTTTTGGAAAGCTTACTCTGTGTGTTTTCTCTGTTTTATAGGTCGTCAAAGCTACTGAAGGCTCGGGACCATCAAGGATCGTCATTACACTACTAAAATCATTTTGGTACACTTTGGAAATGTATAAAGATATGGCATGTATAGGCTAGTATTTTGGTATAAGTTGTTATGTGAACTTAGCCATGTGATTTGACAATTTATGAGTTGAGACTTTGCTTAAATGAATGTGACATATGATGTAGATCTTAGTATGGTTGAAGCATTTGAAATGGCCAAGTTTTGAGTAAGCAAATGAATGAATTATGCTTGTGATGATATGAGTTTGAGTCTTGTATTTTTGCATGGTTGGAATTGGTTTTGAATGCATGGTTTGAATGCATGGTTTGAATAATTATTTTGGTATGTTTTTGATGGTCATATGTGTATGAGATGGGATAGTAAATGTGGCTTCTAGGTATGACACAAATGGATGTTATTTTGACCTTGAAAATAGCCTATAATGTCACACGGTCGTGGCACACGGGCGTGCCTAGTGACTGTGAGAACCAAGTCAGTATAGTACACGGCCTTGGCACACGGACGTGCCTACTGCCTCGTAACCGTATGAAATTTGGCATATTCGACCATGGTCTGAGCACACGGGCGTGCTTAGTGGCCAGGGCAATTAAGTCAGTTTCGACCACAGAGAGGACACACGGGGGTCTGTACCAGCTGTGGAAGGCACACGGTTTTCTCCCACGGGCGTGTATACCCTGTATTTTTGAAAAGTTTTAAAATTTTCCATGAAATTTTGTATATGTTTCGCTTTAGTCCCGACCGAATTTATAAGCATGCTTATGGTCTCAAAGACTCATTTAAGAGACATTATGCTTGAGAATGATGAATGAATGTATGAATTTCTGTAAATGCCCTCCGATCTGTTAGGTAACGCTCCTAGCCCTAATCTGGCGATGGACTCGGGATAAGGGTGTTACATTTGGTTGGTATTAGAGCTACGGTTTAGCCGATTCTCGGACTAACGTAGCGTCTCAGAGTCTAGCTATACATGCCATATGTCTGAATTGTGATAGTGTGATGAATCCTGACGTATAAAATGTGATTTTCGTATAGTAATGGATCCCGAAAGAGCCGTAGCTGACGATGTAGAAAGTAATATGCTTGCTCCAGTGCAAGGGACAGCGCCTTCTGATTCGAGACCGGCTACGAGCGGTCAAGAGGGAGAAGCTAAACAAGCTTTCTTCTAGATGATGAGTGAGTGGTTCACTCAATTCATAAGAAATAACCCGACTGTTTTGCAACCCCCGCCCCCGATTAATCCCTCTCAGACTACAGTTGTGCCACTAGTTATGCATCCGAATCTATTGAATAAGCCTCCTATTGACAAGATCCGTAAGTATGGGGCTGAAGAATTTCGGGCTATTAAAGATGATGATGCTAAAAAGGCCGAGTTCTAGTTAGAGAATACCATCCGGGTATTCGATGAAATGTCTTTGACTCCGGAAGAATGCATAAAGTGTGTTGTATCATTACTCTGAGATGTAGCTTATGAATGGTGGAAAACTCTGATTTCTGTTGTTCCGAGAGAGCGAGTTACATGGGACTTCTTTCAGATTGAGTTTCAGAAG
Organism: Gossypium bickii; assembly: GCA_025503065.1. NCBI lineage: Eukaryota > Viridiplantae > Streptophyta > Magnoliopsida > Malvales > Malvaceae > Gossypium > Gossypium bickii. The sequence continues at coordinate 46,764,965 of CP106712.1, forward strand.
AAATATATCAGTGAGAGATTCGTTGATCAAAAATGGAAGGAATTTTTGGAACTTAAATAGGGCTGAATGACTATTTCTGAGTATGAACGAGAATTCGTGAGATTAAGTCAGTATGCCCAGGAATGTGTATCTTCTGAAGCTATAATGTACAAAGATTCGAAGATGGCCTTAATGAAGACATTCATTTGTTAGTCGATATTTTAGATATAAAAGAGTTCGTTGTACTCATTGATCGAGCATGCAAAGCTGAGGCACTCGGGAAAGATAAAAGAAAAGCTGAGTGTGAAACTCAAGATATGAGAAGGAGATTTCAGAGTAAATCATTTCAGTCTGCTCCAAAAAGATTCAGAGATGATCAAAGTCATTCCAGAGATAATGTGGGACATTCGAACAGAAATCGATCTAGACTGTAACTGAGTTCCAAGACTCCAGCAACTTCAGTGGCTAGCGTTGGAAATGTTCGGTCTGAGAGACCTGAATGTAAACATTGCAGAAAAAGGCATTCGGGAAGTTGTAGATTAAATGACAGAGCTTGCTTCAGATGTGGATCGCTTGATCATTTTATCCGTGATTGCCTGAGTCTGTCGAGCCAGAGACTGTTCAGAATTTGAGATCTGATAATGCACCTGTAAGTGGTAGACCATCAAAGAATGTAAGGAATGTCAGTGGTAGTTAGAGAACTATGAGAGACACTGTTGCCAAGTCTGAAGCTAGAGCACCCGCCAGAGCGTATGCTATCCTATCTCCAGAGGAAGCTTCATCACCTGATGTTATAACTGGTACTTTTAATCTTTATGACACTTCTGTGATTGCATTGATAGACCCTGATTCTACACATTCGTATATATGTATGAATTTATTATTCAATAAGACTTTTCCTGTAGAGTCTACTGAGTTTACTATAAAAGTATCGAACCCCTTAGGTAAAAGTGTCATGGTTGACAAAGTATGCAAGAACTGTCTGTTAATGTTTCGAGATATCTGTTTCCTTGCTGATCTGATGGTTTTGCAATTTGATGAATTTGATATTATTCTGGGTATGGATTGGTTGTTTATGCATGATACTGTTTTGAACTGTAAAAGAAAAACTATCGGCTTAAGATGTCCGAATAATGAAATTGAAAGGGTTGAGTCGGATGATTTAAATGGATTGCTTGCTGTGATATCTGTTTTGAAAGCTCAGAGTTATAGAAAAAGGGATCATTAATACCCCGTACCAGAGACCGATGCTAGGACTGGATACGAGACATTACCATACTCGAACTCACTTAAGCATACAATTACGGGTAGTAAAATTTTGTTCCGGCTTAACAACTTCTCTTTTTAGTCAAATTGTACATTTCATGGGCCTACGAGGCCTTAAGAAATATCTGATAACTTTCAAAACTTGATCAAAAACCTTTTTAGAAACAGGGGTCACACTGTAACACCCCTAACCCGTGTCCGTCGCCGAATTATGGTTATGAGGCATTATCGAACTAAACTCAATTTCGAATAGACATTCAATTGAATTCAAGCACAAGCAATGCGATCATTACTGTATTATATAACATTACAACCTATTAAATTAAATAATGTACGAGTTTTATTACCAGTACTTAATACATACAAAATGTCCGAATCACATAACTTAAGCATTCATGACATATATATACATTCAAACCATATCTCAACTTATGTCATTTTATAACATATATCGGATATCAATCAAAACTCATATAACATAATCTGATTTTCATTCATATTACTATAATACATATGCATATTAAACCAACCGAACCTGTAACATCCTAGATTAGGGGTTATGCGTTCGTGCCTAATTCATCAGTTAGTAGGTTTTGGCAGTGTTGGAAGTGTATTAAGGGTTTTTAGAATTTTAGGATGGAAGAAGAAAGCTTTGGAAAATTATTGGTTTTTAAGTAAAAAGGGGAGCTAGGTAAATGAGGCTTTAAAAGAAACTCCGTGTGAAGCATGACACAAGGAACCATGTGGTAAAATGGCATGTTTTATGAATTATGTATGAATGTGTTATGTGAATTCTAGAAATAAGGAAATGTATGGAAATGTAAGGCAATGTAGGGAAATGTAAGAAAATGTAAGGAAATGTAAGGAAATGTATGGAAATGTATGGAAATGTAAGGAGATGTAAGGAAATGTGAGGAAATGTATGGAAATGTAAGGAAATGCAAGGAAATGTAAGGAAATGTCTTGTCTTGGAAATGTAGGGAAATGTCCTGAAAATGTAAAGGAATAAAGAGGAAAGTGAACATTTATGGAAACTAGGAAATGTAAGGAAATGATTCAAAAATGGAAAGTGAACATTTCTGGAAACTTGGAAATGTAAGAAAATGGCAAGTAAACAGAGCCGATCTAAAATTTTAGGAAACTTAGAAATGATGCAGAAATGTCAAATTTTAAGGTTCAAAATAGGAAATAAAGGCAAGAGGGCCTTAAAAGAAAAAGTTGGAGAAATTTGGCACACAAACAGGCTTGGAAATGTGGCTGAAGATGCCACTTTGGACCTATGGAAATGGCACCATGTGTAGGAGGCATGGGCACTGGTTCGAGTCACAAGGGAAGCAAATAAATGAAGTTTTAATTTTGCTCCCAGTGCTATGAGGTAGAGACGGTACATGAGTTGGAAAAAGGGGTGTTTTAATTCCATAAATACATGATTAAAAAGAGATAAATAAGGGATTTTTAATTTGGATTATTTGGAAGAGATAATAAGGATTTTCTCTAGTTTATTTTAAATAAAATAGATGATGAAAGAGGAGTGGTGGCCAAGTAAGGGACTCTCCTAGGCTGATATTTTCGGCTATAAAAGGAGGACAGGAGGGCTACTCATCAATTTTTGCTTCCTCCTCATCTCTCAGAAATTTTTAGGGCTCTTTTCTCTTTTCTTTTGTCTAGCCGAATTCTCTAGCCTCATCTTTCTTTTCTTTTCTTCTTCTTCTTCTTTTTCAAAACCAAATCCAACCTAGTGAAAAATTTCTAAAAGCCAATCTCTCGAAGTGGTGTCGGGATAGATCTGTCGAATTCAACACTTAAGGTAAGGATTTTGTGGTTATTGATTTATTCTCTTCTTTAAGCCGAAAAATAGGGATTAATGTTATTATTATTGTGGCCGAAACTATAAGGAGTATTTCGGGATTTCTAGTGCTATCGACTACAAGGGAGAGATCATCCGGGATTCAAGAATCTAAGGTAAGATATACACATATTTGGTCAAAAATTATGGAATATATGTGAGATTAAAATTAACATATAATTATAGGGAATTCGACAGACATACAAGGCAAGGAATCCTTTTCAGATTTGGAAATTTTAAGGTAAGTAATACAAATCCTAGTTGTATTTGGAAAAGTGGCCGAATGGTCTTTTAAAGTGATTAACTTATGTAGGATTTGAGATCTAAATCGGTAGATCGTTCTTCGGGATTTCAAGGAACCTATTAAGCAAATCAGGTGTGTACTCACGCTAACTTTCAATATACTTTCAATATATATTATGGCAATAATTGTTTTAATATATGAATGTGTATAAGAATGATAATGTGGCTAAGTACCACAAATGTGGCAAAAAGGTACCTAGGTACGTATTCCTACTTTTGATAGGATTATGAATGTGTTATATTCTGAAAAGTGACATGAATGTGAATTTAAGTATGATATGAATGATATGCAATAATCGGGGCATTTGGGATATATGTGAAGGGAGAAAGTGAAGGTGATGACTATGGTCTCAGCAACGAAGGTGCTGACTTCGGTCTCACCAACGAAATATGGTGGCTACGGTCCCATTAATTGAATATGGTAACTTCGGTTACATTATCTGAATATAGTGTCTAAAGACACAACGTAAGTGGGCGATGAGCACGTCGACTGCAGCGACTGCCTTCGATGGTGTGTAGCGGATGGAGGGTCAACTTAGTAGTCCCCACAGTGTACAGGTTGGTACGGGTGGTGTGTAGCGAATGGACAAATAGGCTTGGGTTTGGGTTGCATCATCCTTAAATTTGTATGAACATGAAATTGATATGACTTGTATGCCTGATTTGTTGAAAATTAGTATCAGTACACATTGAGTCAATGGACTCACCCGTTGGGGAATTATTTTTCGTGTGATGAGCGATAATGGACCTGGTCGGCAGGAGCTAAAGGTGGCCATGCAACACTTGAAGAATTTATTAGAATTTGGACTCTATTTAAATTTAGTAATTTAAATTTTATTTTTGGGTTTGAATGATGTAATAAGGCCATAAGGCCCAGTTGGATTTTCTTTACTTCTGCTTATTTTCATTTGATTATGATACAACTTATTTTTTATTAAAGTTAAGTAAATTTATTTCTTTTAAAATAATAAACCCTAAAATTATTTTGTCACCTTATTTAAGTTGGATTTTCAAAATTTATTAAATGGGTTCCAAATTAAGCCCAACCCAAAACAATGTTTTTTAAAATTTACAATTTTTCTCTAAGTAACCAAGAATTTGAAAACCGGTTTACTTAAGGAACATACCAGATCCGGTTCAGGCTCGTGGGCCGGGTGTGGGGTGTTTCAGAACCATTATACTATTTAATAATCAATTGCATAAACAAACATAGTGACATTACATCATAACCGCACATACTATTTCACTTTCCATTTAGATTAGTACCTAAGAAATCATAAAACATATTCATTTCTTACCAATAGCAACCGAACCTATATAGCTAACCATCATATACATACTTCATTATAAAAATGTAAATATCACATAGCCAAACTCACTTAAACATAACATTATTTATTCTTACTAAATACTTCCCTCATATGTCATTTACCTTATTGCCGAAACACATGACTTAACTCAACTACCATTCGTAAAGCATATTAAACGAGTAATACATAAATTCACCTTAGTCAAGATCATACACACAACATAAGCGCAGCAACCATGTTTCGCATATATAAGCCAAGGCCAAGTTTCCTAAACCAAGCACATAACAAATATGCCATACGATCACCTACATATATGATTTAAACCATGACTAAATTTACACATCCACTAGCATTTTAATCAAGCCATTATATCAAAACATAGAAGTGAAACTTAAACAAAAGAAATAGCCATTTTTGCAAGGCCATATTTATATACAAGACCAAATATCATAGGTTCCAAAACTTAGTCTAATCTATACATGCCTTTGATTCAAAAACTAAACTTATAAGTGCCAAAGAAGATGATAGTGTGGTTGACTTCTCTGACGATCCTCTGAGCCCGTAGCTTGACCAAAATCTATAAAACAAAATATTGAACACACACAGAGTAAGCTTACTAGCTTAGTAAGTCTTAAGCAATTTTGATATAACATTCAAACATTAAGCATTTTAAACATTAGGTTTATGGCATTGAATATAAATATTTCAACTTGAAATTTCATCATGGCCGAATGCTATCAATCCAATTAACCCAAGTATCATTACTTTATTACTATAAGCATGTAACTAATTGAATCACATAAATATAATATGTATTCGCATATTCCAAATCGAATGAATACAACTTACATAACCATCACATATCATTTGTACACATAAACAAACACATTAAACCATTTTCACCTTTAACACATTCATCTAGAGTCGATTCTCCAAAATAACCTATTTAAGCTCGAATTCTATTATATATAGTTCATACTCATCAATGGTAAGCTCAATAGCACATATAAAATTTTCACCAAATCATTAACTATATTACATCATATTCAATTTGAATGGTAATAGATCAACTTACCTTATCCCTTACAAATATAAAAGGGCTTATACTTACCTAGGCTTTTAGCTCATTATATTAAATATGTTCCACCGTGTAATGATACATGAATTTTTCTATTTATTACATATCATCGGCATTAAGCCTACTAGGCATCAAAGCCTGAAATACTCATCGGCATTAAGCCTGCTAGACCAAAGGTCTGAAATTTGATCACCGGTATTTAGCCTGCTAGGCAATAAGCCCGATATAATTCACCGGCACAAGGCCTGCTTGCTAGGTATTAAGCCCGATATAGATCTCCGGCACAAGGCCTGCTAGGCTTGAAGCCCGAGTATCAATATAATGAAACCATTTCATACACCTTTCTTCATACTAAAATCAAATATATCACATATATTTTATAGTATTATCACATATCAATTTCGAATAAACTTAATCACATTACCTTATTAAAACTCAATTCACATATATTACTAACCAATATTCAGCATTTTCATGTATTTTCCCATAAATTTTTAAATTTCAACATTTATTAGATTACGTAAATAATTTCCAACATATATTTGCTTAAAAACTTACCTCGATTATCGACGGACAACGAAGACCAGCTATTCGATAACTTTTGCCTTCCCCTGATCCAAGTCCATTTTTCTTTGTTCTTGATCTAAACATTTTAAAAATAAGCTCATTCAAGCACATTTCAATTCAATTTAGTCCCAAAACACATAAATGGCAAATTACCATTTTACCCCTAATGTTTCACATTTTTACAATTTAGTCCAATTTGCACAAAACACAAAATACACAAAATTTCATTACACAACCTAAGGGCCGAATATTCATAGGCATTATACAAGTCCATTTATTTCATTTATTTTACATTTTAACCCTCAAAAATTTATTTTTGCAATTTAGCCCAAAATACTTAAATTCACCATCATTTCCAATTCAAAACTTGTTAATTTCTAACGTACTTTTAATATTTTTCCATCAAACATCATAAGGCACAAACATCTAACCATGGCCGAATATCAAACATGCTCAAATTCAAAAATTCTAACATGGGTCAACTAATATTAAAAGCAACGATCTCAAAAACGTAAAAATTATCAAGAACCGAAATCAAACTAACGTTGAATTTGAGACTATAGTTGCCGAAAATCAAATGGAACCAAACCCTTGTTCTTTCCTCCACATTCGGCCAAGAAATAAAAGATGAAATGGCCTTTATTTTTGTTTTATTTTATCATATTATGATAATTTAATCACTTTACCAAAATACCCTTTGTTACTAAATATTATTAACTTAAAAAATAAGGACAAAGATGACTTTAGTCGCCCACTAACCTTAATAATGGGCTATTTGTCCTTTTAATACCTCATATCTAAAAGCCACTATCACTTAAACACTTTTCACTATAGTTTGCAACTTTTACACTTTACATGATTAAGTCCTTTTGTCAAATTAAACACACAAACAATCTAATTTTTATATGAAACTTTCACACATATTAATTCACATATAATAAACACCAAAAATAATATCTAAAAAATTTTCGGACTCGGATTCGTGGTCCCGAAACCACCGTTCTGATTAGGGTCAAATTCAGGCTGTTACAACTCTCCCCCCTTTAAAGATTTTCGTTCCCAAAAATCTTACCATTAAACAAAGCTGGATATTGTTGCCTCATTGAATCCTCAGGTTCCCATGTATCCTCTTCTACTCCATGTGGATTTCATAGTACTTTTACTAACGGAATTTTCTTGTTTCTAAGTTCTTTCATTTCACGAACTAAAATACAGATTGGTTCCTCCTCGTATGTCATATCGAATCGGATTTCAATCTCAGATGGAGCAATCACATGTGACTGATCTGAATGATATCTATGAAGCGTCGAAACATGAAATATGTTGTGTATCTTTTCTAATTCAGAGGGCAACTTCAATTTATAAGCAACAGGCCCAATACATTCGATGATCTCATACGGTCTGATGAATCTCGGACTTAGTTTGCCTTTCCGACCAAATCGAAGTACTTTCTTCCACAGAGAAACTTTCGAAAATACCCGGTCTCCGACCTGAAACTCAATGTCTTTACGTTTCAAATCAGCGTAGGACTTTTGGCAATCCGATGCAGCTTTCAAACTTTCTCTGATTATAGCCACTTTCTGTTCAGTCTCTTTAATCAAATCAACCCCATGTATCTTGTTTTCACTGAGCTCGATCCAATACAACGGTGTACGACACTTGCGGCCATATAGAGCTTCGTAAGGTGCCATTTTGATACTAGATTGGAAACTGTTATTATAACCAAATTGAATCAAATGTAAGTATCGTTCCCACGTACCATCAAACTCGAGGACGCAACATCTCAACATATCCTCAAGTATCTGAATTGTTCGTTCAGACTGACCATCTATCTATCGATGAAAAGCTGTGCTAAAGTGTAGTTTGGTACCTAAAGCATCTTGCAATTTCTTCCAAAATCGCGACATGAATCTCGAGTCTCTATCCGAGACATTGGAAATCGGCACACCATGTAATCTTACAATTTGAGACACATACAACTCAGCAAGTTTATCGAGCGAAAAATCCATACGAACTGGAATAGAATGAGCTGATTTGGTTAGCCTATCCACTATAACCCAAATTGCATCTTTCTTACTCGGTGTCATAGGCAAACCGGATACAAAATCCATAGCAATTCTATCCCATTTCCATTCAGGTATCATGATCGGCTGAAGTAACCCAGAAGGCACCTGATGTTCGGCTTTTACTTGCTGACAAATTAAGCACTAGGATACAAATTCAGATATGTCCCGCTTCATACCAGGCCGCCAATAGAACTGTTTCAAATCATTATACATTTTCGTGCTACCCGGATGTACCGAAAATCGACTATTATGAGCCTCATACAATATCTTCTGAATCAAATCCATATTCTCGGAATACATATTCGGCCTTTGAAGTTCAAACAATCATTTTCATCGATTCGAAACTCTGACTTTGCATCATTTTCACACTGAACTCATCTTACCATCGTATCTTTGTCAACTTTCTGAGCATCACAAATTTGTTGAATAAACAACGATCTTGCTTTCAATTCGGTTAATATCGAACCATCACCAGACATAACCATAGGTGCGTTCAACGCATGAAGAGCAAATAATGTTTTTCGACTTAGGGCATCTGCAACAACATTGGCTATCCCTGGATGGTAGTCAATCACTAATTCGTAATCTTTCAATAGCTCTAACCATCTGCGTTGTCTCAAGTTCAAATCTTTCTGAGTCATCAAATACTTTAAACTTTTGTGATCTGAATAAACATGACACTTCTCACCGAATAGGTAATGACGCCAAATCTTTATCGTGAATACAATAGCTGCTAACTCCAGATCATGAGTCAGATAATTGTTTTCATGAGCCTTCAACTGTCTCGAAGCATAGGCTACTACTTTGCCTTCTTGCATTAAAACGCAACCCAAACCATTCAAAGAAGCATCACTATACACAACAAATTCTTTACCTGATTCAGGCTGAATTAACACTAGAGCCTCGGTCAAAAGAGCTTTCCACTGATCAAAACTTTGTTGACATTTTTTTGTCCATTCGAACTTGACATCTTTCTGTAATAGCTTTGTCAATGGGGTAGCTATCATAGAAAAACCTTTCACGAATCGTCTGTAATATCCAGCAAGTCCCAGGAAGCTTCAAATTTCAGAGACATTCTTAGGTGGTTTCCAATCAAGTATAGCCGATATTTTATTCGAATCAACCTGAATACCTGACGCTGAAACAACGTGACCCAGAAAACTGACCTCTTTCATCTAGAACTCACATTTACTAAACTTTGCATACAACTGTTGATCTCGCAAAGTTTGTAGCACCAATCTCAAATGCTCGGCATGTTCGGTTTCATCTCTGGAGTAGATCAGAATATCATCTATAAACACTACCACAAATCGATCTAAATACTGTCTGAAAATCCGATTCATCAAATCCATAAAAATAGCAGGTGCATTAGTAAGTCCAAAAGGCATAACCAGGAACTCAAAATGTCCGTACCTCGTTCGAAATGTAGTCTTTGGCACATCAGAATCTCTGACTCGTAACTGATAATAACCCGATCTCAAATCTATGTTCAAAAACACTGAAGCCCCTTTGAACTGATCAAACAAATCATCAATCCGAGGCAACGGGTATTTATTCTTTATAGTCACCTTATTCAGCTGCCGATAATCAATACACATTCGCATAGTCCCATGTTTCTTTTTCACAAATAGAACTGGTGCACCCCAAGGAGAGAAACTCAGTCGTGCAAAGCCCCTATCTGTCAACTCTTCAAACTTGCTTTCAACTCTTTCAATTCAGTAGTTCCATTCGATATGGAGCTATTGAAATCGGAGTCGTCCCTGGTACTAAGTCAATACCAAACTCTATCTCTCGAACTAGTGGTAAACCCGATAATTCTTCAGGACACATCTGGGTATTCACACACAACTGGTACGGATTCAATCTGCTTTTCAGTCACTTTACTACCCAACACATAAGCCATGTAAGCTTCACATCATTTTCTCACATACTTACGAGCTAACATCGAGGATATTACTGTCGGTAACCCATTCAGATCATTAGATTCCATCCGGCTCAAATCAATGGTTTTTCTTTTGCAATTAACCACAATATCGTGCAAAGTTAACCAGTCCATTCCCAAAATTATATCGAACTCGTCGAAAGGCAACAACATTAAATCAGCTGGAAAGCATGAATTCCACATCATCAGTGGGCAACTTTTACACACTTTATCAGCTAGAACACATCGACCCAAGGGGTTGGATACACGAGTCACAAACTCAGTAGACTCAACAGGTAGAGTCTTACTGGATACTAAAGTTTCACACACGTATGAATGATTCGAACCAGGATCAATCAATGCAATCACAGTAGTATCATAAAGAGTGAAAGTACCAGTGATAACATCTAGGAAGAAACATCCTCTCTGGCACGTATAGCATATGCTCTAGCTGGTGCACGAGCCTCTGATCTAACTGCAATGTCTTTGGTTCCTTTCTGGCTGCCACTTACATTTCCCGGATGCCTAGGTGGTCTGCCTCGCACTACCACATTGCTCGGTCTGATATTCTAAGCCGTATTTTGCTCGGCTAGCATCGGACACTCTCTGATAAAATGATCTGACGATCCACATTTAAAGCAGGATCGATCACAAAATCTACAACTCCCAGAATGCCATTTACCAAAATGATTGCATTCAACCCGATTCTGCTGAACATTACCAACACTGGCCATCGAAGTAACTCGGGAACCCGCAGGAGGTCGATTTCGTCTAGACATGTCTGAAGTAGCTTTATGTCGACCGGAGTCATCTTTGAACTTCTTAGACACATATTGGAAAGTCTAATTCAATGATCTTTTAAGGATGTCTCTAGCTTCCATTTCAGCCTTTCTTTTCTCTTTCCCAAGCTCTTCAGTTTTGCAAGCTCGTTGGACAAGTACCATGAGCTCTTTGATCTCGAGTATTCCAACTAGCAACTTAATATCTTCATTCAGACCATCTTCGAACCTTTTGCACATAACGGCTTCAGTTGACACACACTCTTGGGCATATCGGCTCAATCTGATGAACTTTCGCTCATACTCAGTCACGGTCATTCGACCCTATTTCAATTCTAGAAATTCTTTTCGTTTCTGATCGATGAATATCTGGCTGATATATTTCTTACGAAACTCAATCTGGAAGAAATCCCAAGTCACTTTTTCTTTCAGAACCACCGATACTAGTGTATTCTACTAGTGATATGCAGTGTCCCGTAGTAAAGATATAGCACACTTCAAGCATTAGTCTGGAGTACATGACAGCTCATCGAGCACCCGGATAGTGTTATAAAGCCACATCTCAGCTCGTTCCGCACCGTCGTCATCATTAGCTTTAAATTTCTCAGCCCCATATTTCCTGATTTTATCAAAGGGAGGCCTACTAGATCTCATCGGATCTATCATCACAGGTGCTGAAGGTATCAGAGTTGGATTATTCGAGGGTGGAGGTTGTTGTACACCTGGATTAGTCTAAATAAATTGGGTAAACCATTTATTCATCATCTGGCAGAAGGCTTGCTTAGCCTCCCCCTCATGGCTACCCGAGATAGGTCGAGAGTCTACCAGCGCTGACCCACGTGCGAGATCAGGCACTACACACTCTACATCATACGCTAAGGCTCTGTCAGGATCCATTTACTGTATAAAACACAATTTGAAATGTCAGAAGTCACCACACTATCGTATATTTAATAAAGGCATGTATAGCTAGACTCTCACGCGCTACGGTAGTCTTAGAATCGACTAAATCGTAAGCTTTGATACCAATCAAATGTAACACCCCTAACCCGTGTCCGTCACCGGATTAGGGTTATGAGGCATTACCGAACTAAACTCAATTCCGAATAGACATTTAATTGAATTCAAGCACAAGCAATGCGATCATTACTATATTATATAACATTACAACCTATTAAATTAAATAATGTACAACGAGTTTTATTACCAGCACTTAATACATACAAATAATTGAATCACATAACTTAAGCATTCATGACATATATATACATCCAAACCATATCTCAACTTATGTCATTTTATAACATATGTCGGATATCAATCAAAACTAATATAACATAAGCTGATTTTCATTCATATTACTATAATACATATGCATATTAAACCAACTGAACCATTATACCATTTAATAATCAATTGCCTATACAAACATAGTGACATTACATCATAACCGCACATACTATTTCACTTTCCATTTAGATTAGTACCTAAGCAATCATAAAACATATTCATTTCTTACCAATAGCAACCGTACCTATATAGCTAACCATCATATACATACTTCATTATAAAAATGTAAATATCACATAGCCAAACTCACTTAAACATAACATTATTTATTCTTACTAAATACCTCTCTCATATGTCATTTACCTTATTGCCGAAACACATGACTTAACTCAACTATCATTCGTAAAGCATATTAAATGAGTAATACATAAATTCACCTTAGTCAAGATCATACACACAACATAAGCGTAGTAACCATGTTTCACATATATAAGCCAAGGCCAAGTTTGCTAAACCAAGCACATAACAAATATGCCATACGATAACCTACACATATGATTTAAACCATGACCAAATTTACACATCCACTAGCATTTTAATCAAGCCATTATATCAAAACATAGAAATGAAACTTAACCAAAAGAAATAGCCATTTTTGCAAGGCCATGTTTATATACAAGACCAAGTATCATAGGTTCCAAAACTTTTTCTAATCTATTCATGCCTTTGATTCAAAAACTAAACTTATAAGTACCAAAGAAGATGTTAGTGTGGTTGACTTCTCTGACGATCCTCTGAGCCCGTAGCTTGACCAAAATCTATAAAACAGAACATTGAACACACACAGAGTAAGCTTACTAGCTTAGTAAGTCTTAAGCACTTTTGATATAACATTCAAACATTTAAGCATTTTAAACATTAGGTTTATGGCATTGAATATAAACATTTCAACTTGAAATTTCATCATGGCCGAATGCTATCAATCCAATTAACCCAAGCATCATTACTTTATTACTATAAGCATGTAACTCATCGAATCACATAAATATAATATGTATTCGCATATTCCAAATCGAATGAATACAACATACATATCCATCACATATCATTTGTACACATATACAAACACATTCAACCATTTTGACCTTTAACACATTCATCTACAACTGATTCCCCAAAATAACCTATTTAAGCTAGAATTCTATTATAATAGTTCATACTCATCAATGGTAAGCTCAATAGCACATATAAAATTTTCACCAAATCATCAACTATATTACATCATATTCAATTTGAATGGTAATAGATCAACTTACCTTATCCCTTACAAATATAAATGGGCTTATACTTACCTAAGCTTTTAACTCATTATATTAAATATGTTCCACTGTGTAATGATACATGAATTTTTCTATTTATCACATGTCACCGGCATTAAGCCTGCTAGGCATCAAAGCCTGAAATACTCACCGGCATTAAGCCTGCTAGACCAAAGATCTGAAATACTCACTAGCACAGGGCCTGCTAGGCATTAAGCCCGATATAGATCACCGGCACAAGGCCTGCTAGGCTTGAAGCCTGAGTATCAATATAATGTAACCATTTCATACACCTTTCTTAATCCTAAAATCAAATATATCACATATATTTTATAGTATTATCACATCCAATTTCGAATAAACTTAACCACATTACCTTATTAAAACTCAATTCACATATACTACTAACCAATATTTGGCATTTTCATGTATTTTCCCATAACTTTTTAAACTTCAACATTTATTAGATTACGTAAATAATTTCCAACATATATTTGCTTAAAAACTTACCTCGATTATCGAAGGACAACGAAGACCGGCTATTCGATAACTTTTGCCCTCCCCCGATCCAAGTCCATTTTTTTTTGTTCTTGATCTAAACATTTTAAAATAAGCTCATTCAAGCGCATTTCAATTCAATTTAGTCCCAAAACACATAATGGGCAAATTACCATTTTACCCCTAATGTTTCACATTTTTATAATTTAGTCCTATTTGCACAAAACACAAAATACACAAAATTTTATTACACAACCTAAGGGCTGAAGATTCATAGGGATTATACAAATCCATTTTTTTCATTTATTTTACATTTTAACCCTCAAAAATTTATTTTTGCAATTTAGCCCAAAATACTTAAATTCACCATCATTTCCAATTCAAAACTTGTTAATTTCTAACGTACTTTTACTATTTTTCCATCAAACATCATAAAGCACAAACATCTAACCATGCTCAAATTCAAAAATTCTAACATGGGTCAACTAATATTCGAAGTAACGATCTCAAAAATGTAAAGTTATCAAGAACCAAAATCAAACTAACCTTGAATTTGAGACTATAGTTGCCGAAAATCAAATGGAACAAAGCCCTTGTTCTTTCCTCCACATTCGGCCAAGAAATAAAAGATGAAATGGCCTTTATTTTTGTTTTATTTTATCATATTATGATAATTTAATCACTTTACCAAAATACCCTTTGTTACTAAATATTATTAACTTAAAAAATAAGGACAAAGATGACTTTAGCCGCCCACTAAGCTTAATAATGGGCTATTTTCCCTTTTAATACCTCATATTTAAAAGCCACTATCACTTAAACACTTGTCACTATAGTTTGCAACTTTTACACTTTACGCGATTAAGTCCTTTTGTCAAATTAAACACATAAACAATCTAATTTTTATACAAAACTTTCACACATATTAATTCACATATAATAAACACCAAAAATAATATCTAAAAATTTTTTGGACTCGGATTCGTGGTCCCAAAACCACCATTCTGATTAGGGTCAAATTCGTACTATTACACACACGCCCATGTGACTTGGGACACGCCCGTGTACCCCTTGACACGCCCATGTCTTCCAACCGTGGGGAGTTATTGACTATATTCACATGGCCTTGACGCACCCGTGTCTTCCTACTGTGGGGAGCTATTGACTTGATCCACACGGCCTGGGCACATGCCCATGCCCAAACCGTCTGTCTTACACGGCTCATGCACACGGCCGTGGGATTTACCCGTGGCCTATTCTGACTAATAATAAAAAGGTGCAAGGTACGCACGGCCTAGACACACGCCCGTGTGTCTAACCTTGTGGGCACTTAGAGGTTATTTACCAAGCCATTTGCCACCCTGAAATCAAGATCAACACAATACATTTCATGAACTATTCAACATGCTTCATTGAATTTAACAACATACATATAGTAAATTTTGGCCAACCACTTAGCCATATACAAAAGAATAATGGTTTGATAGCCTATACAATGGCCCTTCTTAAAACATGTTCTCAAAATGAATGCTTCCTATACATGCCATACTTAGTAAAATAACTTGGCTATACCAAAATAGAGATTGATAGTGTGCAACAAGCTCTGACTCCAACGATCCACAAGTCAGCTTGGCGAGACTACATAGAAAGAAAGAATTAAAGACGTAAGCATTTAGCTTAGTAAGTTTGTATGTAAAGCGCATATCAACATACTTGTGTAATAAAAACCACTTGACATAACAATGGTATCATAATTTCAACTATAGAGCTTACTTACTCATAATAATTCTTACATGTCTCATGATACTTAATATTCTCATACTTGTAAGGTAAACAAGGTACCTATATCACTTGATCACATTGATCAGCATACTTTGATATAATAATCATGATTCTCTATTTCATCATTCATAACATAAGCAATACTTAATACAACTTGATGATAGCTTTGCTTTCTTAGCCTCTTGCCATTTCGTTTTTAACCTTACTCATTTGCCTGATGAATTTCTGCGAATAACCGAGGATACTAAATATCGACCCACAGAACTTGATGCCAAAGCCATATCCTAGATATGATCTTACATGGAATATCTCATCTTGGTTTCAAGGCCATGTCTTGACATGGACTTATATAAAGTCTTTCTCTTGATAGCTTTTCAATGCCAAGCTTGCCTTGGACTTACATGATAACTTGTTCAATGCCAAGCTTGCCTTGGACTTACATGATAACTTGTTCAATGCCACGCTTGCCTTGGACTTACATGATAACTTGTTCAATGCCAAGCTTGCCTTGGACTTACATGATAACTTGTTTGATTGCCAATGCCATGTCCCAAACATGGTCTTACACTAGCTCTCATATTGTGTTAGATCGAGTATCCTCGGAAATTCATCTTCAATCGGGACTTGCTTATACTTAATCTCATTGATTTCTTGGTTGAACATAACATTAAACAATTCATGAAAATAGTGTACTTTATATTAAGCAATTCAATGATATAAATCATAAAGCTTAGAAATCATACAAACTTACCTCAAAATACAAAATGTATGTAGATATGCAATTTAGTCCTCGACTTTGTTCTTGCCTCGGTATTGATTCGGGCTTCGTTTTTCTTGATCTATAATCATAAATAGATCATTTAATACTCACATGGACTAAATTGACTCATTACTCATATTTTGGAAAAATTACTATTTTGCCCCTATACTTTCTCATATTTGCACTATTGCCCCTAGGCTCGTAAAATGATTTTCATTCAACTTTCTTAAACTTCATGCTTAGCTGACTCATTTTGTATACTATAACAATCATCAATTCTCACTATTTCTAGTGTGTATGACCAATTTCATAACTTTTACAAATTGATCCATACTATCATTTTTCATGAAATTCATTAAGGAAAAGATGTTTATCTAACATCAAACTCTTACAAACTTCCATAAAACATTATTTAACATGTATATCATTCATGGGTAGATTTTTGATCATGCACCTTAGCTCATTTTATAGCTAAAAATAGCTAATTCATAATACGGGAACTTCAAAAATACGAAGAATATTAAAAACGAAACTTAAATGAACTTACTAGCAAGCTTGAAAGATGAACAAACCCTAGCTATGGGGTTCTTCAAAATTTCGGCACCAAGGAAGAAGATGAGAATGATTTTTGTCATCTTTTTCCTTTATTAATCATTTAATTGATAAATGACCAAAATGCCCTTCTCTTCAAAAATTTCTATTTTACTAACTCATGTCCAATTTTGTCCAAAAATTATAATTTGGAAAAATTGCAAGTTAAGGACTTCTAATTGATACTCTAAAGCTATTTCATACAAAAAGCTTCTAGAAACTCTTATTTTGCAACTTTTGCAATTTAGTCCATTTTGGACCAATCAACTTCAATTTAATAAAATTGTTTCATGAAACTTTTACCCTAGCATGCAAACATAACATAAACTTTAAAACTCATAAATTCACCTCGGATTCATGGCCTCGCACCACTATTCTGACTAGTACCTAAATTGAGCTATTACAATTCTCCCCCCTTAGGGATTTTTGTCCTCGAAAATCTTACCAGCAAAAAGGTTTGAATACTGGTTTCTCATATTCTCTTCTGTTTCCCATGTAGCTTCTTCTATCCTATGTCTTTTCCACAATACTTTCACTAAGGAAATACTTTTATTTCTCAGTTGCTTAACTTCCTGAACCAAAATCTTGACTGGTTCTTCACCATAAGTCATGTTGGGATGAATCTCTATCTCTGTCGGGGTAATTACATGTGATGGATCTGATCGGCAGTGTCTCAACATTGACACGTGAAACACATTATGCATCTTCTGTAATTCTGATGGTAAGGCCAAACGGTAAGCTACCGGCCCAACTCTCTCAGTAATCTCGTAAGGCCCGATGAATGTGGACTTAATTTGCCTTTTCGGCCAAATCTGAGAGCTTTTCTCCATGGTGACACTTTCAAGAAAATTTTATCCTGGACTTGGTACTCTATCTCTTTTCTCTTTAAATCCGAATAGGATTTCTGTTTGTCTGATGCAGCTTTTAAGCATTCCCGTATCACTTTTACTTTCTCTTCAGCTTCTTTAACCAAATCAACCCTGTGAATTTGGTTTTCCTTGAGTTCAGTCCAAAACAAAGGTGTTCTGCACTTACGCCCATATGGACCCTCATAAGGCGCCACCTTTAAACTCGATTGAAAACTATTATTATAGGCAAATTCTATCAATGGGAGAAACTTTTCCCAACTGCCTTGAAATTATAAAATACAACATTTGAGCATATCTTCGAGTACTTGAATTAACCACTCTGACTGACCGTCAGTTTGAGGATGAAAAGCTGTGCTAAAACTCAATCTTGTACCCAAGGCTTCTTGCAACTTCTTCCAAAATCTGGATGTGAATCTCGGGTCTCTATCCGATATAATCAATAAAGGAACTCTGTGAAGCCTTACAATTTCTGAAACATACAAGTTTGCCAACTTGTCGAGGGAGTAATCTACTCGTACTGGTATGAAATGGGCTGACTTCGTAAGTCTATCAACTACAACCCATATAGCATCCTTCTTACTTGGTGACAACGGTAGACCCGTTACAAAATACATGGTGATACGGTCCCTTTTCCACTCAGGAACCAAAATGGGCTGAAGTAAACCCGAAGGTACTTGGTGTTCAGCCTTTACTTGCTGACAAATCAGGCACTTGGAAACAAACTCTGAAATATCTTTCTTAATTTTTGGCCACCAATACTATTGCTTTAAATCATTATACATCTTTGTACTTCTTGGATGTACCGACAAACATCCGTTATGTGCTTCGTGTAAAATTCTCTGAATAAGATCCTTTTTTCTCTATCTCTAAACATCAAGTACCCATCAGAATTAATCTGAAAGTCGGATTCAACATTGGACTCGCACTGAGCTCTCTTAACTTGCAATTCATTATCTTCTTTCTGAGCTTCCAAGATCTCGTGAAGAAACATTGGTCTAGCTCTCAACTCAGCTAAAATAGAACCATCATCGGATAAAGATATCCTTGAATTCAATGCTCTTAAGGCAAATAGGGACTTTCTGCTTAAAGCATCGGCGACCACATTCGGCTTTCCTGGATGGTAGTCAATGACCAATTCATAGTCTTTTATCAACTCTAACCATCTTTGTTGTCTTAATTTCAACTATTTCTGCGTCATCAAGTACTTCATACTTTTGTGATCAGTAAAAATTCGACATCTTTCACCTTATAAATGGTGTCTCCAAATTTTCAAAGTGAAGACTATAGCAGCCAATTCTAGGTCATGTGTCGGATAATTCTTCTCATGAGGCTTCAATTGTCTTGAGGCATAAGTAATCACCTTGCCTTCTTGTATGAGTACACAGCCCAATCCAATTAAGGATGCATCGCTGTAAATCACAAATTCTTTTCCTGTCTCAGGTTGTACTAAAACTGGAGCTTCTATCAACATTGCTTTCAACTTCTCGAAACTTTGCTGACATCGTTCTGTCCACTCAAACTTCACATTTTTCTGTAACAATTTAGTCATTAGGGTTGCAATCATGGAAAACCCCTTGACGTCTGTAATAGCCAGCTAAGCCTATAAAACTTCTAATCTCAGAAATGTTCTTAGGTGGCTTCCAGTCCATTATGGCCGAAATCTTACTTGGATCTACTCGGACTCTATCTCTTGAGACAACATGTCCAAGAAATCCTACTTCCTTGAGCCAAAATTCGCTTTTACTGAATTTGGCATACAACTGATTTTCTTGAAGAGTCTATAAAACTGCTCGTAGGTGCTCAACATGCTCATTCTCATCTCGAGAATAAATTAGTATGTCATCAGTAAAACGACTACAAACTTGTCAAGGTATGGTCTAAAGATGCGGTTCATTAAATACATAAATATCGTGGGAGCATTGGTTAACCCAAAGGGCATGACTAAAAATTCATAATGTCCATACCTTGTTCGAAAAGCAGTCTTGGATACATCTGAATCTTTCACTCTCAGCTGGTAGTACCCTGATCCCAAGTCTATTTTGGAGAACACAGTGGCTCCTTTCAATTGATCGAACAAATCATCAATTCTAGGCAATGGGTACTTGTTTTTTACTGTCACTTTATTGAGCTGATGGTAATCTATGCACAATCTCATGGTGCCATCTTTCTTTTTCACAAATAAAACTGGAGCACCCCATGGTGAACAACTTGATCTTGCAAAGCCTTTTTATGTCAACTCTTACAACTGTGACTTTAGCTCTTTCAACTCTGTTGGAGCCATTCTGTATAGAGTAATGGATATTGGTACAGTACCAGGAGCTAGCTCAATACTGAATTCAACCTCTCTAACTGGAGGTAATCGTGGCAATTCCTCAAGAAAAAACATCTAGTTACTCACATACTATCGGCACTGACTCAATTTTTAACCCGGTTTCTTCGTCATTCATCACAAAGGCCAAAAAAGCCTCATACCCCATTCTTAAATATCTCTACGCTATCATCTGAGAAATCATTACCAGCAATCCACCTTGTTCATCTGATGATACATGAAAAATATGCCCATTCTCACATCTCATCTCAATGTACTTCTTCTTTCCACAATTAATAAATACATCATAGGCAGTCAACCAGTCCATTCTAAGAATGAGGTCAAACTCATCGAATGGTAACAACATAAGATTTTCTTTTAAGTAATGACCTCTAATCATTAATGCGCAATCCTTACAAATTTTATCAACTAACACACTTTTGCCTAAAGGATTAGACACTTTAATCATAAATTCTGTAGAATCTATAGGCATATTCAAATCGGATACTAATTTCATGAAAATGTAAGAGTGTGTGAATCCGGGATCTATTAAAGCAATAACTTTGGTATCAAAAAGAGAAAAGGTACCCGTAATAACATCATGAGAAGAAGCATCTTCACGAGCGCGAATGGCATAAGTCCTTGCAAGCGTTCTACCCTTGGGTCTCGCGGCCTGCTCTCGAGGGTTACCCCTTCCACTGGTCCCACTTCCCAGGTTTCTCTGCTGTCTTCCTTGGACCATACTCCCGGATCTCGTGTTCTGAGCTCTCTCTTCTTTCATCATCTCTAGACAATCTTTTATATAGTGGTCTTGGGAACCACATCTAAAACATGCATTTTCATGTGCTCGAAATTCTCTAAGATGTTGTTTGCCACACTATGGGCATTCGGGTCTGTCGGATCTAATATTCCCAACGCTTGCAACTGAAGTAGTCTGTGCTTTACTCTCTGAATATTGCTTACTCTTGTCCTTCCTTGAAAACCCAGTGGAAGTAGCCGATCGGGTAGGGAAATCTCTTAACTTTTTAGATGAAGATTGGAATGACTTATTCCATTGTCTCTTTCTAGAGCCACGAGAATCCATTGCAGATTTCTTCTTCTCTTTTACTAGTTCTTCAGCTTTACAAGCCCTTTCCACTAGTACAACAAATTCCTTCAGTTCTAGGACAACAACAAATAGTTTGATGCCCTCATTCAACCCGTCTTCAAATCTTTTACTCATGATGGCCTCAATGGACACACATTCGCGAGCGTACTTACTGAGTCACACAAACTCACGCTCATAGTCAGTTACAGACATCTTACCTTACTTTAACTCTAAAAATTCTTTTCTTTTCTGATCCACAAATCTTTGACTGATGTACTTTTTCTTGAACTCTTCTTGGAAAAATTCCCATGTGATCTTTTCCCTCGGTACTACTGACACAAGGGTTTTCCACCATTGGTAAGCAGAGTCTCTTAAAAGAGAGACTACACATTTCATGCATTCTTCAGACGTGCACGATAATTCATTAAATACCCGTATGGTATTTTTTAACCAGAATTCAGCTCTTTCTAGATCATCATCTTTTCTGGCCCGGAATTCTTCTGTCCCATGTTTCCTGATCCTATCAATTGGAGGTTTTTCTGCTCTTACCACCTCTATTACTTGAGGGGCTGCAGGGATAGGTTGTGGAACAGGCGGGGGTGGAGGGGGTTGTGCATTCGGGTTCGTACGAACAAACTCCGTATACGATGTATTCATCATGTGGAAGAAGGCTTCTCTAGCCTCTTCTCCTCCTCCTTGACTCACTGTAGTGGGTCTATTCTCATTCTCGTTCGGCATCGTCCCTTCTGCGGAAGCCAGCGCATTACTTTCTACATCATCCGCCACAACTCCTTCAGGATCCATTTACTATATGTATAAACATAATTTAAGTAGTCAGGAGTCGTCACACTATCATTATAAAAACATTCTTACATATGGCATGTATAGCTAGACTCATGCTCGTGTTACACTAGTCCTAGAATCAACTAAACCGTAGCTCTGATACCATTAAATGTAACACCCCGTACCCGAGATCAATGCTAGGACTGGATACGAGACATTACCATACTTGAACTCACTTAAGCATACAATTACGGGCAGTAAAATTTTGTTCCGACTTAACAACTTCTCTTTTTTAGTCAAATTGTACATTTCATGGGCCTACGAGGCCTTAAGCACATATCTGATAACTTTCAGAACTTGATCGAAAACCTTTCTTAGAAACAAGGGGCACACGCCCATATGACTTGGGACACGCCCGTGTACCCCTTGACACGCCCATGTCTTCCAACCGTGGGGAGTTATTGACTATATTCACACAGCCTTGACGCACCCATGTCTTCCAACCGTGGGGAGCTACTGACTTGATCCACACGGCCTGGGCACACGCCCATGCCCAAACCGTGTGTCTTACACGGCTCATGCACACGGCCGTGGGATTTACCCGTGGCCTATTCTGACTAATAATAATAAGGTGCAGGGTACGCACGGCCTAGACACACACCCGTGTGTCTAACCGTGTGGGCACTTAGAGGCTATTTACCAAGCCATTTGCCACCCTAAAATCAAGATCAACACAATACATTTCATGAACTATTCAACATGCTTCATTGAATTTAACAACATACATATAGTAAATTTTGGCCAACCACTTAGCCATATACAAAAGAATAATGGTTTGATAGCCTATACAATGGCCCTTCTTAAAACATGTTCTCAAAATGAATGCTTCCTATACATGCCATACTTAGTAAAATAATTTGGCTATACCAAAATAGAGATTGATAGTTTGCAACAAGCTCCGACTCCAACGATCCACAAGTCAGCTTGGCGGGACTACATAGAAAGAAAGAATTAAAGATGTAAGCATTTAGCTTAGTAAGTTTGCATGTAAAGTGCATATCAATATACTTGTTTAATAAAAACCACTAGACATAACAATGGTATCATAATTTCAGCTATAGAGCTTACTTACTCATAATAATTCTTACACGTCTCATGATACTTAATATTCTTATACTTGTAAGGTAAACACGGTACCTGTATCACTTGATCACATTGATAAGCATACTTTGATATAATAATCATGATTTTCTATTTCATCATTCATAACATAAGTAATACTTAATATCAACTTGATGATAGCTTTGCTTCCTTAGCCTCTTGCCATTTCATTTTTAACCTTACTCATTTGCCTGATGAATTTCTACGAATAACTGAGGATACTAAATCTCGACCCACATAACTTGATGCCAAAGCCATATCCTAGATATGGTCTTACATGGAATATCTCATCTTGGTTTCAAGGCCATATCTTGACATGGACTTATATGAAGTCTTTCTCTTGATAGCTTTTCAATGCCAAGCTTGCCATGGACTTACATGATAACTTGTTCAATGCAAAGCTTGCCTTGGACTTACATGATAACTTGTTCGATTGCCGATGCTATGTCCTAAATATGGTCTTACACTGGCTCTCATATTGTGGTAGATCGAGTATCTTGGGAAATTCATCTTCAATCGCGACTTGCTTATACTTAATCTCATTGATTTCTTGGTTGAACATGACATTAAACAATTCATGAAAATAGTGTACATTATATTAAGTAATTCAATGATATAAATCATAAAGCTTAGAAATCATACAAACTTACCTCAAAATACAAAATGTATGTAGATATGCAATTTAGTCCTCGACTTTGTTCTTGCCTCGGTTTTGATCCGAGCTTCGTTTTTCTTTATCTATAATCATAAATAGATCATTTAATACTCACATTGACTAAATTGACTCATTACTCATATTTTGGCAAAATTACTATTTTGCCCCTATACTTTCTCATATTTGCACTATTGCCCCTAGGCTCGTAAAATGATTTTCATTCAAATTTCTTAAACTTTATGCATAGCTGATTCATTTTCTCTACTTTAATAATCATTAATTCTCACTATTTCTAGTATGTATGACCAATTTCATAACTTTTACAAATTGATCCATACTATCATTTTTCATGAAATTCATCAAGGAAAACATGTTTATCTAACATCAAACTCTTTTAAACTTCCATAAAACATCATTTCACATGCATATCATTCATGGTTAGATTTTTGATCATGCACCTTAGCTCATTTTATAGCTAAAAATAGCTAATTCATTATACGAGAACTTCAAAAAATACGAAGAATATTAAAAACGAGACTCAAATGAACTTACTAGCAAGCTTGAAAGATGAACAAATCCTATCAATGGGGTTCTTCAAAATTTTGGCACCAAGGAAGAAGATGAATGATTTTTGTCATCTTTTTCCTTTATTAATCATTTAATTGATAAATGACCAAAATGCCCTTCTCTTTAAAAATTTCTATTTTTCTAACTCATGTCCAATTTTGTCCAAAAATTATAATTTGGGAAAATTACTAGTTAAGGACTTCTAATTGATACTCTAAAGCTATTTCATACAAAAAGCTTCTAGAAACTCTTATTTTGTAACTTTTGCAATTTAGTCCATTTTGGACCAATCAACCTCAATTTAATAAAATTATTTCATGAAACTTTTACCCTAGCATGCAAACATAACATAAGCTTTAAAACTCATAAATTCACCTCGGATTCATGGCCTCGCACCACTATTCTGACTAGACCCTAAATCGGGCTGTTACATATGAGGCATATTTTGCTTATGTGATTGATTCAAAAGCATTTGAAAAGAAAGTTGAATTACTGCCTATTGTCTGTGAGTTTTCTGATGTATTCCCTAAAGAACTACTGGGTTTGCCTCCGATACGAGAAATAGAATTTGGTATTGATTTGTTGCCTGGTACTACACCTATTTCGATATCTCCGTATAGAATGGCACCAACAGAGTTGAAAGAGTTAAAGACACAGTTGCAAGAATTGACTGATGGAGGATTCGCTAGACCGAGTTTCTCACCTTGGGGTGTTCCTGTTTTGTTTGTGAAAAAGAAAGATGGCACGATGAGAATGTGCATTGATTATGTCAGTTGAATAAAGTGACAATAAAGAATAAATATTCGTTGCCCCGAATAGATGATTTATTTGATCAGTTAAAAGGAGCTATTGTAATTTCTAAGAATGGTCTGAGATTGGGATACTACCAGTTGAGAGTTAAAGATTTAGACATTCCAAAAACTGCTTTCAGAACGAGGTACGGGCATTATGAGTTTCTAGTTATGCCACTTGGACTAACCAATGCTCCAGCTATTTTTATGGATTTGATGAACAGAATTTTTAGACTGTACCTAGATCGATTTGTTGTGGTGTTCATAGATGACATCCTGATTTATTCACGTAATGAAAATGAGCATGCTGAACATTTGAGAATTGTTTTGCAAATTTTGAGAGAAAAGCAATTGTACGTGAAATTCAGCAAATGTGAATTTTGGCTACACGAGGTTAGTTTTTTGGGGCATATTGTGTTAGCTTCTGGAATCCGAGTAGATCCAAGCAAGATTTCTGCTATTTTGAATTGGAAACCTCCGAAGAACGTATCTGAAGTCCGTAGTTTTCTGGGTTTGGCTGGTTATTACCATCGATTTGTAAAAGGATTTTCAGCGATAGCTACTCTGTTGACTAGATTACTTCAGAAAGATGTTAGATTTGAAGGGTCTGATAAATGTCAGCAAAGTTTTGATCAGTTGAAAACTCTATTAACAGAAACTCCAGTGTTAGTACAACCAGAATCGGGTAAAGAATTTGTTGTATATAGTGATGCTTCGTTAAATGGTCTGGGATATGTTTTGATGCAGGAAGGCAAAGTTGTAGCTTATGCTTCGAGACAATTGAAGCCTCACGAAAAGAATTATCCAACGCACGACCTTGAGTTAGCTGCGACTGTGTTTGCACTTAAGATTTGGCGCCATTATCTGTACGGTGAGAAATGTCACGTGTTTTCAGATTATAAAAGTTTAAAATATCTGATGACTTAGAAAGATTTGAATTTGCATATAATAATAGTTTTCAGACAAGCATTAAAATGGCACCATATGAAGCTTTGTACGGACGTAAATGTCGTACACCTTTGTATTGGACCGAGCTTAGTGAAAATAAGCTACATGGGGTTGATTTGATAAAAGACTCAGAACAGAAAGTGAAACTGATCCGAGATTGTTTAAAAATAGCATCTGATCGTCAGAAGTCTTATGTAGGCTTGAAACAAAAGATATAGAATTTGAGATCGGCGACAAAGTATTTCTGAAAGTGTCTCCGTGGTAGAAAGTGCTTTGATTTGGAAGTAAAGGCAAATTGAGTCTGAGATTCATTGGACCGTATGAGATCATTGAATGTGTCGGGCCTGTTGCATATAGATTAAAGTTGCCATCTGAGCTAGAAAACATTCACAATGTATTTCATGTTTCAATGCTTCGTAGATATCGATCTGATCCGTCACATGTGATTTCCCCATCTGAAATTGAAATCTGATCAGATATGACATACGAAGAGGAACTGATCCGTATCTTAGCTCATGAAGTGAAAGAGTTAAGAAACAAGAAAATTTCGTTAGTGAAAGTATTATGGAATCGACACAGAATAGAAGAGGCTACATGGGAACCTGAGGACTTAATGAGACAACAATATCCGATTCTGTTTAACGGTAAGATTTTCGGGGACAAAAATCCCTAAGGGGGAGAATTGTAACAATTCAATTTATACCCTAGTCGGAACAGTGGTTTCGGGACCACGAATCCTAGTCTGAATAATATTTTAATATTATTTTATGTGCCGTTGATATGTGACTAAGCATGTGGTAAAATTTCGTAAGTTAATTTGTCCGTCTGTGTGTTTCATTTGACAAAAGGATGAAATTGCATGAATGTGAAAGTTGCTTGCTAGTTGTTAAAGTATCAATGTGTTGTGGCTTTGTTAAGGTGGAGGCCTTATGTTGTTATTATACCAAACTATAGATAGTGGATGGATTAATGTCTTAAATGCCCATATTGTATAATTTGTTTTAGTTATATGAATGAAGGATATTTTGGTAATTGAGTTATTAACATTATATTAGTTAAATAGTATGAAAATGGACGTTATTTCATGCCTTCATCCACCGAAAATCAAAAGAAAAGAAAGGTTTAAAAGCTTTCAAATTTAGGGCTAAATTGAGACAATAGTAAATTGAGGGACTAATTTGTGAATTTGATGAAAAATGTGGGTTTATATGTGATGTACATGCATTCAGCTAAGTATGTGTATGTGTGGATTTTGTGAATTTGATGTTTTGAGAAAAATGGACTAAATTGATATAGTGTGCAAATATGAGGGTTAAATTGCAAATAGCCCTAAATGTGTGTCAATGGATTGAATTGTATGAATTAGTGAATAAAAGGGTTAATTCTGAATATGTTTAGATTATGAACCGCAGAAAACAGACTTAGATCGCGGGAAAGCAAAAGTAATCGAGTAGCCATTTTCATTCTGATATATCGAATCCGAGGTAAGTCACTATGCAAATAAACCTACTTGTATGAATTTGTAAATGTTCATATGACTAATATTGATAGTGAATGTTTATGAGATGTTGAGCATATAAACTTTGAGATAAGGTCAATATAGCGACAATAACCGAGAAGTCCCGTTCGAACCTAAGAATAGATAAGATTAACTTTATCATGACATAAATATCTATTCTATTTTATCATGTAAGACCATGTCTGGGACGTTGGCGTTGATTTGAGATTTCGTGTAAGACCACGTCTATGACGTTGGCATCAATTTGATCTTTACGTAGAAGACCTCGTCTGGGACATAGGCATCGATATAAGCTTTACGTGTAAGACCATGTGTGGGACATCGGCATCGTATTGATTCGTGTAAGACCCTATCAGGGGCAGTGGCATCGATATTTGAGTGCATGTAAGACCTCGTCTGGGACGGTGGCATTGTATGACTATTCCAAACTTTCTGAATATCTTACTAGATTCCTATTGGTTCAACGAGCAAGTTTGTGTTACGAATTGCAAATCCGAGCTATGAACAAGTATGTGATTGTGAATTCATTTTAGGTACGCTGATTATACACTAATTGTGTTTACAAGGTAAGCATCAATGTGTTCTTACTATGATGTTATGTATATGGAATTGATGATATGATATGTAAAGTTTGACTAGATGAACTTTGTGCATATATGGTAAGTGAATTGGAATATGGTAAGTGATGGTTAAGCAAACAAGCTTGAGAAAGAATGAGAGGATTTATATCATGAGAACCAACTTGGTCATTTTAATGATTTGGTTATGTGCAATTCATGCTAAGTTTGTTTGTATATTGACTTACTAAGCTTTTGGAAAGCTTACTCTGTGTGTGTTTTCTCTATTTTATAGGTCGTCAAAGCTACTGAAGGCTCGGGATCGTCAAGGATCGTCATCACACTACTAAAATCATTTTGGTACACTTTGGAAATGTATAAAGCTAGATATGGCATGTATAGGCTAGTATTTTGGCATAAGTTGTTATGTGAACTTAGCCATGTGATTTGGCTATTTATGAGTTGAGACTTTGCTTAAATGAATGTGATATATGATGCATATCTTGGTATGGTTGAAGCATTTGAAATGGCCAAGTTTTGAGTAAGCAAATGAATGAATTATGCTTGTGATGATATGAGTTTGAGTCTTGTATTTTGGCATGGTTGGAATTGGTTTTGAATGCATGGTTTGAATGATTATTTTGGTATGTTCTTTATGGTCATATGTGTATGAGATGGGATAATAAATGTGGCTTGTAGGTATGACACAAATGGATGGCATTTTGGCCTTGAAAATGGCCTATAATGTCACACGGTCGTGGCACACGGGCGTGGCTAGTGACCGCAGGAACCAAGTCAGTATAGTACACGGCCTTAGCACACAGACGTGCCTACTGCCTTGTAAACGTGTGAAATTTGGCAAATTCAACCACGGTCTGAGCACACCGGCATGCTTAGTGGCCGTGGCAATTATGTCAGTTTCGACCACAGGGAGGACACACTGGGGTGTCTACCAGCCGTGGAGGGCATGGTTTTCTCCCATGGGCGTGTATGCCCTGTATTTTAGAAAAGATTTTAAATTTTCCATGAAATTTTGTATATGTTTTGATTTAGTCCCAACCCGATTTATAAGCATGCTTATGGTCTCGAAGACTCATTTAAAGGACATTATGCTTGAGAATGACGAATGAATGTATGAATTTCTGTAAATGCCTCCGGTCTGTTAGGTAACGCTCCTAACCCTAATCCAGCGATAGACTCGGGATAGGGGTGTTATAAAATCACTATCGATCAGGATTCTTGCAGGAACTACATAAAAGGATGCTCGAGAGGGCTTTTAATAGGATTGCTCGTCCGAGCTATATTCTGTCCGCAACATATGCAGGACCACATTCAATATGGGAAATCATATCCTTCGAAATTCATTATTCAACAGAACTTATCATTTATCAAGTAGTATCAGGCATATGATTAATTTCATACATTAAACATTTATATAATTCATCTAAAAACATCATTCAATTTCAAACATATTAATATGCATAATTAAGTTACACGAACTTAACTTGACACTTGTTCATATTCAAAAGTCTACTAATCCGACACCTTTTCTTTTCCTTGATCTAACTTTAAATTACAGTTATTCGAATTTATATAAATGAATTTAATCATCAATTTAATATAATTCATATTCGATGGATTCAATTTACACCCTAGGAAAAATTTACCATTTTGCCCCTATACTTTCCATAAATTCCAATTTCGTCCCTCAGCTCGGAAAATGAAATTCATGCAATTTAATCCTTATTCCAACCCTAATCAAAATTTTCATATAACATTTACAGCACATGTATTTCAAAAAATTTAGAATTTTTCCATGACTTTTACATCTTTTCAATTTAGTCCCTAAATCACAATTTCATGAAAATTCACTTTATAAAAGTTGTTTACCTATCAACAACCTTTCATTTTCTACCATAAATTTCAAATTTTCAGCATATTCATCCATGGTAAAATTTCTATATTTTGATAACTTTTCAAATTAATCCCCAAAATAGATAGATTAAGCAATCTCTATCTCAAAAATATAAAAATTACTAAAAACGGGATAAGAAAACATACCTAATTAAGCTTGATTAGTTTCCTTGCTCCCTCCTAGGGTTTCCATAAAATTTTGGGGATGAAGATGACAATAATAAGATGATATTTCTTTTTAATTATTTATCATCCTTTAATTTTTCTCATTTCCAATTTCATCCTCTTTTTTTTCTAATTTTCCATTAATGAATCGCCAAAAATATATACTAGCTTTTCTTTAATGGTCTAATTACCACATGGGGACCTCAAGTTTTAAATTCCATAGCTATTTGGTACTTATAGCTACTAAAACTCAACTTTTACATTTTATGCAGTTTGGTCCTTTCCCTAATTTAACGCATAATCGATAAAATTTTCTTATCAGAATTTTTCATATAACATCCATATTGTAATGCAGACCATGCTATAATATTAAAATAAATTTTCTTTCTGGCTCGGATTTGTGGTCCCGAAACCACTATTTCGATTTCACTGAAAATGGACTGTTACAAAGAGAACAAAGACCTTACATACCCTCCGGGCTTTATCCTAGGGCACATCCAAGCTCAACAAGAGATGTAGCCATGAAGAGTACCTATCACTATAAGACCGCAGTAGTACCAAGCTGGCACCTCATGACCTTACCCAATCGCTTCAGGTTACAACCTCGGAGATAATCAAACAAACCCCATTGTTCCAAATTTAGACGATATGACAGAAATGGGGAAGAGTAAAATAGAACTTCCAAGATAGTTGGAGGATCATTGCAAATGGCTAGAAGAAAAGTTTAGAGCTATGGAGAGTGTTAATTTCATTTGTGGAGTCGACACCAAGGAATTAAGTTTAGTCTCGGATCTGATACTCCCACCAAAATTTAAAACCTCAGAGTTTGAAAAGTACAATGGGAGTAGTTTCCCTGAGGCTCATATCACAATATTTTTTCAAAGAATGACAGGATACGTCAACAATGACCAATTGCTAATCCATTGTTTCCAAGATAATTGAGTCAGCTACGAAATCGTACAATCAGTTGAGCCGTGCTAGGATCAATTCATGGAAAGATTTAACGCAGGCCTTCATGAAGCAATACAACGATGTGACTGATATGATGCCTGATAGAATCACGCTACAAAATACGGAGACAAAGCCAAATGAGAGTTTTAGGTAATATGCCCAAAGGTGGAGGGATGTGGCAACACAAGTTCAACCACCTCTATTGGAAAAGGAAATGACAATGCTTATTGTCAAAACCTTGAAGGCCCCGTTCATCAATCATATGCTAGGTAGTGTTACCAAGAGCTTTTTGGATATAGTTATGTCTGGGGGGATGACCGAGAACGCGATAAGAAGTGGGAAGATAGATGCAGGGGAAAGTACTAAAAGGTCAGCCCCGAGAAAAAAGAAGAACGAGGTAAATAGTACAAGTGTATACAATACAAAATATTTGAAGCCAGTCATAGTAGCACAGCCTAGAACCATGATGGGCCAACCAATAAAGCCCTCTGAGATAGGAATCTATTTTAATGCAAAATACAAAAGAACTCTAATTCACGCCTATCCAAACGGCGTATGGAGAATTATACCAGAATTTGTTCAATGCTTACGTAGTATCACCATTTTACCTAAAGCACATGCAATCACAATTCCCAAAGTCGTATGATGCGAATGCTCAATGCGAATATCACGCAAGGATAATGGAACACTCAATTAAGAATTGCACTGCCTTCAAAAAGTTGATCGAAAGATTTATCAAGATGGGAATTGTAAGGTTTGATGATCCCTCAAGATTTAATGTAGCTGGAAATCCCCTACCTAGCCATTCTGACCAAGGGGTAAATACGATAATCGAGAATAGAAGTAAGAGGATCAAAATAATATTGTGGATGTGAAGTCCCTTCTAAAGTGGGTTTGGTAGAAAATGGTGTACGTGGGCTTGATTGTTCGAGATTCAGAGGCAGTACAAACAAGAGTAAAGAACTATTGTGAGTATCACGCTACGGAAGGTCATGATATCCAACAGTGCACCAAATTCAGAACTCTAGTTCAGGGTTTGATGGAAAACAAATAATTTGAATTATTAGAGGATATTAAGCATCCGGGAGGGGAAGATGTTTGTGCTTTCGAAGGGGGAGCATTAGAGAAAACTTACAAGGTCAACCACTTGGTGGTGATTATTTCCCGCCCAAGAGGCAACGAAGTAAGGGGACAAATTGTACCAAGAATCATAATCCAAAACCCCGTGGCCTTCCCTTATAAGGATTGCAAGAGGGTCCCGTGGAGTTATGATTGTAATGTAACAACCCGATTTTTGTTCTAGTTAGAACAGTGGTTTCGGGACCACAAATATGATAAAGAAAAAATTCATTTTTATTATATTTTTATGGTCTACAATTTTATGGGATGATTTTGTGAAAATTTCGTACGAAAATTTTGACGTTTGGGCACTCAATTTAGTCAAAATGACTAAATTGCTAAAAGTGCAAAACTTGAATTCTATATGTTAGAGGTGTCCAATTGCTATGAGATTTTAAATTAGAGGTCCTTAAATGGTAATTAGACCATTGGTTAAGTTGGTGGACAAAAATGGACATGGTTTGGCATGTTTCTAAAGTTTTTCATTAAGGGTATTTTGGTAATTTGGTTACTAAAAGAATTAAAAATCCAAAATAAAGCCAAATTTGTCCATATTCTTCCTCCTTGGCTGAATTTTACATGGAGAAGACATGGCTAGATTTTTCAAGCTTACAAGCTCGATTGTAAGTCTGTTCTAGCCCCGTTTTTAATGCTCTTTACATTTTTGAAGTCGTTGTAACTCGATCTTTCTATTTCTACCATCAATTTGAACAGATGTAAAGGTCTCAAAATTTTACCTGTGATGGATGTTTGTGTATTTTGATGCCTAATGGTAGAAAATGCATGTTTGGTGTATGATAAACGACTTTTGCTAAGTGATTTCCGGTGAAAATGCCTAAAAGTTATAAAATATGGTGTAAACGTGTGAATAAATGAAAATTGTGGGTTTTTATAAGTATAAAATTGGTTCGGATAGGCTTGGGTTTTGAAGAAATTGAATGAAAATCATTTTACGAGCCTA
Source organism: Gossypium bickii (assembly GCA_025503065.1). Lineage (NCBI taxonomy): Eukaryota > Viridiplantae > Streptophyta > Magnoliopsida > Malvales > Malvaceae > Gossypium > Gossypium bickii. The sequence goes on from CP106712.1 coordinate 46,798,675, forward strand.
GGGACTAAATTGTAAAATGTCAAAACTTTAGGGGCAAAAATGTAATTTTTTCCATAATGCGATTTTGGTATAATTTGAATAGTATAACGATTGAATAAGTTAAATGTGATATTATAGATCAAGAAAAACGAGGTTCGGACCTAGAACGGGGGAAAAATAAGTATTTGACGATTTAGTCCTTTTCGCCATTTTATGTCTAGGTAAGTTCATATGTAAATAATGCATTGTTTTATTTATGTTTTAAATGCTTTAAAGTTATATGAATTGTGATTGACTCTATGGAAGTATTCGTCAAAGTTTCGATAAGCGAGAAATCCTGGTTGAACCTTAGGAATAGATAGGATACAAATGTCATGACATTAGAGTTATGTGATTACGTGTAAGACCATATCTGGGATATGGCATTGATACGAGACTTCGTGTAAAACCATAGCTGGCCTATTGGCATCGATAAGAGATCCCATGTAAGACCACATTTGGGATATGGCATTGGTATGGTATTGTGTGTGCGAGATTCCCAAGTATCCTTTAGTATTCCAAGTAGTTCAACGGGAAATTCAACTGGTATGTCAAAGATGAGAAAGTATGTGAATATGTTATGTGATGGTACAGATATGTACATAAAACTCCAGGAAAATGAGCTCAGTATATGATGAACAAGTTGTAAGATTGTGATTGAGTATGTTGTGCTTATGAAGTTTAAATGACATTTATGTTGAAATGTGTTATGTAATTCATATGATGGGCTATTAGTATATGACAATTATGTTGATATGTGTTATGTTGATCTTAAATGACATTTATGTTCATATGACATTTATGAAGTTTTAATGACATTCATGTTAATATATGTTATATTATTCATATGATGAGCTATAGGCAAGAATGTGATTGAGTAAATTATACTCATGAAATTTAATGACAATCATGTTAAAGTATGTTATGTTATTTATATGATGAGTTGTTGGTAAGATTGGGATTGAGTAAGTTGTGTTAATGAATTTTTAATGAAAATTATGTTAATATTTGTTAAGTTATTTGTATGTCAAGTGTATGAATAATGTTTTGTATTATTTGCATATGAACTTACTAAGCTATATAGCTTACCCCCTTCCTTTCCCATGTCTTTTAGGGTTATTAAGCTAGCTCGGATTGGAGTTCGCTGGAGATCCTATCACACTATCAAGCTATCACTTTGGGTATTGATGAATTCAAGTATTTTGAGTTTATGGCATGTATAGGTACTTAGTCATGTGTTAAATGTGTCATTGTGATTGTAGCCAATGTGTTAGCTTGTGATTGTCAAGTGATTGTTTCGATAATTGGCCATGTAGATTGGTTTATTTGGGCTTCCATGATTGTAAGTCAAAGTATAGACATATATGTGCTAATGTCTTTGGTGATTTGAATATGGTATACTTGGTAAAGGATAGAAATATGATTTATGACAAAAATGTCAATTGCTTGTATATGTGGAATCTTGCATGATTTAGTGTTGAGAGAGTTTGATGTTCTAAGCATGACTAATAATGGCATGAGGATGACATGTGATTGTCTTGGTTGTGGTTGTTTGGTTGCTCTTATATGCTTGAATTTGTGCCATGTGATGTTGTGTTGATGTGTGCAAGTAAGGGTGGCAAAATGGCTTGGTAAATAGCCTTATTTTTGTCTACACGGGTAGACACACGGGCGTGTGTCTAGGCCGTGTGTCCCCTGCACCTTAATTGTTGCAAAATAGAGTGTCCAGAATTGAGCATAGGGCAGAGACACGGGCACATGTCTCAGCCGTGTGTGCTACACGGCCTAGCACACGGGCGTGTGGCACAAGTCAAAGAGCACCCTATTTTGAACACGATCTATAGCACAGGAGTGTCCCTAGGACCACACGGGCGTGTGAGCCCTGTAACATGAAAATTTTTCTAAGTCTTGTAAAAATTTCTAAAGTTCTTAGTTTAGTCCCTAACCACCTCCAAATCATGTTTTGGGCCTCGTAGGTTCTTTTTAGGGACGATATGGATATGTATGAAATGTTTTAATTTGGATGCAAAATTTATGACTCGAAAATGTATGTGTGCTTGTGTTTGTCCGGTAATACCTCGTACCCTATTCCAGTATTGAATAAGGGTAAGGGGTGTTACATGTAACGTGATGATTCCTGGAAAGGAGAACTTAAAAATCACTTTGGAAGGGGTTCAAGATGTTGGTTTCTTCACATGCAGTGGGAAACACTATGACCCTACAAATGCATGAACCGAATCCCTCAAGGAAAAGACCCTGGTAGGTGAGCCAAAGAAAGGAAAAGTTGCTAGACCTGGGCCGCCAATCAATGAGCCAGTGGCAGAGAACGAAGTTAAGGAGTTCCTAAAATTTTTGAAGCACACCGAGTATAGTGTAGTAGAACAACTGCACAACAGTCGGCTCGTATATCATTCTTAGCCCTGCTTTTAAGCTTAGAGACACATTGCAACGCATTAATGAATGTGTTAAACGAGACTTACGTCGCTGATAACATCTCTGTGAATAAGCTAGATCGCTTGGTCAACAACTTGAGTACCGATAATTTCATTTTCTTTAACGATGATGAAATACCTCCACGGGGTATGGGATCAACAAAAGCTCTGCACATCACTACTCGTTGTAAGGAATATACATTGCTTGGAGTGTTAATTGGCAATGGACCTGCCCTAAATGTTCTACCTCTATCCACACTGAATAGGTTGCCAGTCGATAACTCTCACGTGAAGGCATACCACAACATAGGAAGGGCATTTGTTGGCACAGAAACGAAAGTGACGGGGAAGAAAAAAATACAACTCTTAATCGGTCCGAACATATATGAGGCTTGTAACATCCCAAAAATGGGGTTATTTGAAATTTAGTTATTTTTCCTGTAAGAACTATTGTGGTATTATTTATGGAATAATGGAGCTTAATTTAAGGCTTTGAGTTGGCTCGATTTAATGGAAAAATTCAGTTTTTAACTTAAAAAATAGGGAGCCTTAACAGAAGGGTGTTAAAAGAATAAATGGGGATAATTTGACACTAAAAAGCCCTTGGAAAAGTGGCAAAAAGAAGCCCACTTAAGAGCCAGCATGTGACGCCACATCAAGGGGAAGGGGAGCCTTGGTTCGAGTCGCGGATTTTCCTCTTTTTGCCCATTAATGGGACGGCACAAGGGGGGGAGTTTTTCCTCAAATTAAACTCTTTTATTAGTATTATTTTAAGATAATATGAGCTTTTGAATTGGATTTTTTTTATTATTTGGATAATCAAGGAGATTATTTGATTAACAGGATTATTTGAGATTATTTTGAGATTATTATTCAAATTATTTGAATAACTTTAAACAAGTGGCAAGGAGAAAAAGTTGGTGGTTGCCGAAATTTAAACTCCTTTAGATGGAGTGGACGGCAAGCAAAGGGAACCTAGGTGCCGAATCCCTTTATAAGCACCTATCCATCACTTTGTTTCCTTTTTCCTCACTTTCACTAGTTGCCGAAACCCCTAACCTCTCAATTGTTCTTCTTTTCATTTTTTTCTCTCTCCTAAAGACCTTTAGCCAGAAATTCTTATCATCTTTTCCTCTCCATTATTTCTTTTCTCACTTATAATAGCCGAATACCCTCCTCTCTTCGTTGTCGCAACTCTAAACACCTTCTTTCCCTCATTATTCTTCCTCTAGCCAACCTCGTTTCTCTACTCCTAGGCCGAATTCTTTCTCCTTTTTAAACCCTTTAACCGAATATTGAGGTAGTATAACTCTCTACGGAATCTTTTTTGCAATCGGTTGGTGAAGGTGAGGAATGGCGGATCTTTCTCTTCCATATTTTCCTATTCTGTCGACTTATAGGAGGGTAAGAAGTTAATTTCGGCATTTGATGGCAAGAGTATTAATACTCTTTTAAAATCGATATGTTGTAGGGACTCCGGGATATTTGGAAACAAAGATCTAGGCTCTATTTTCTGTCAACCGAAATTGGTAAGTAAGGCCTATGTTATATTTAAAAGCCGAAAGTTTTGATTATGAGTATTACTACTAACCAATGGTAGTTGACATAGCAGAATCGGGAATCGAGTGCCGTAGTTAGTAGCAAAAGCAAAGGTGAGATTTCGGGATTCTAAGGAACCCATTCTAATATTTTGGTTTGACCGATTAGGCCATAGTGCTAATTCTAAGGTTGGCCGAATATAGGTACAGAGAGATCTAGGGAGGCCGACTCCTCTTTCGGGACTTAGATTATCCGTGGGTGACAGGTGTGTACATACACACCTTGTAACTTATTAAATTATGTTAAGTAATGTGATTGCTAACGTGATGTATGTAGCAATGGTTTGAATACCATAACGGTATACGGGGTAACCAGGTAAGTACCTGTTCATATGATTTGCTATTTGATGCTTTTGGGAAGCTTGTTGTGATAATACATTTGATAAATCTGTATGATTATTGCCGATGTGGGTTGATTGAGTGGAGGGGCGGTGTATTCGTCTTGACGGGCACCGTTGTTTTGGTAACACACCGTGACTACGGTCACCGAGGTTTGGTACCTCCGCAGGTTTGGCACCTCGATGGCGACTTATCCACGTGGTTAATACCACCGTGGGTTGGCCCCACTTGAGATATGGGATCGCCTCGCGGTGATTTGGTATCACACGATAGGTTGGCCCCATCACCCGATTTGTGTCTACGGACACCGGCTTGCTTTGGTAGCACATTGTGACTATATGTCACTAGTGGTTTGGCACCACCAAAGTGGTTTGGTACCACAACGGGGTAGACAAAGGGCGTATGGTTGGCTAGGATGGGTACTTGATATTATGCATATTTATTTGTTACATGTTGTGTATGAAATTACTTAAATCGGGGGAAGGGTTACATACTGAGTCTTGGTGACTCACCTTCTCCTTTACATTTTTCAGGTAACGAGTAGATCGCGGATGTGGAGCCGGGCTGACTCGAGTGGCCATGCCGTTGGAGTTAAATTTTAACAGCACCTTGAATTTCAATTTATTTACCATGGGATTGTGGATTTAAATTTTATTTTCGCTTTATGTAATAAGGCCTCCTAGTATTTTTAATTATTTTTATTTTACGCTCGAATATTTGTTTTAATTATCTCTTTATGAAATGAGTTAAAAGGGTTTTCTAAGCTAATTCGTAAATATTTTTTTAGCCATCGGCACACTTATAATTTTATATTAGCTCAACTTAACTTAAATTGTAAATCAAAAATAAAGTTTTTGGCAAGCCCACTAAAATGGAAAAGTTTTAAAATTTAAGTTGGTTTCAAAAGGAATTTGAAAAATGTTTTCACTGTAACAGACCAGATTCGGCCATAGCGTTTGGGCCGGGTTCGGGTTGTTACAAAATTGGTATCAGAGCCCAGTTCAAAGCTCGACTGTGGGGCCCAAGGCCCAAAAAATGTTTTAGAAGGCCTTATAAAATGATTTTTGGATTTTGGACAACATGGCCCGAGTCTCCCAACACCGATCCGCTGTGTAAGTACTTCAAACCTCTTGGTGAATTATATTCTGTAGAAGGGTAGGAAGTATGGAACGTAGATAGACTTATAGGACTTGAACCCTAGGATTAGACTACTCAAACACACAAACAGAACATAAGACTTAAGGAACTAAACCAACCTATGACTTAGTCAGTGAGCTAGGGTGTGGTAACCCCTGTACGCATGTCGAGGATTGGATCCTAAGAAGAGCACGGTATTTAAGCGATCAGTGTGACTCACCTCCTCTTCGCAGTATCCTGCAGTGCGTAGCCTCTGCTCACCCCGACTCGCAGGGCTCGGTGGTGTGGCAACCTCACGTGCGCATGTCTAGAAAGGTTCGGTGAGAGCTTGGTATTTAAGCGGTCCGCGTGACCCACCTCCTCTTCACTCGAATCCTGCCTGGTGCGTAGCTTTGGTTCACCCTGACCAAGAGACCGAGGGCTCGGTCATAGGCTAAACCTAATGACTAAAACCCGAAAAGGGAATTAGCCATGTTTTCGAAACAGAACGAAACAACAACAACTCAAATGTTTTCAAAACTCTTGCAACAACTCTTTCAAATCGAAAAACCTCATATTTACAACGTTTTCCTAGAAAAACTCAAATTTTTGGAAAATTACAAAAATGCCCTGTGGGTAAAATTACTAAAACGCCCCTGACTCATAAAATATCCGTTCAATGGTTTTGCTCAAAATTTCAACTACTTTACAAGTATCCAACAACTTAGTTTTGAAAATCAACACCTTTGAAATATTTTGGTTTTAGAAAATTACAAAAACGCCTCAATTTGTGAAAATTACATAAATGACCTCGATCTTTGGAAAACTTTACCAACATCACTATTTGGAAGGGAAACTTTCAGAAAGGACCTCAAAGTTTTACAACCATCGAAAATATCCCTGATTTATCAAAATGACAAAATTGCCCCTGATTGACAAAATTACCAAAATACCCCTGGTTTCAAAACGATTACGATTTTACAAATTTTTATAAATATCCTCCAGTTTTGGGAATTTCAAAATGACCTACTTTACTAAAGTTTTAAAATTTCTTTATTTACGAAAATACCCCTGTAGGGAAAATGACGAAAATACCCCTGGGTTAGAAATGGGCAGAAATGTCCGAAGAGTGAATAGGTATGGAAAGTATTAAGGAATGGATGCATGAACTCTTTGTGTGAACTAGGATAGAAGACTGAAACCTTGTTTGCTCGAAGGAACCCCTAATTAAATTCTGTTCATAAAATTTCTTCGTGAATAAGAAAGTGAAACAAATGCTAACACATAAAATTCTCTTAATCAGATTAAAGCGCAGTAGATAGAATGAGTTCTAGAGGGCGTGGACGTCGTGGGCCGCGGTAGGGGTAGGATGACGGTGTCCGAACCCGTCAGTCAGTCAAGGTTCGAAAACGAGGTACCACCGACACCACCACCTCCTACTTTCGTGGTGAGGAGCGTGACCGCACGGTGAGGCCGTGGTCGCAAAGTCGCTTTTTTCTGCGAGTGTTGGAGATGGTGGCCGGGGCTGTGGGAATTTGGGAGCTCGGAAGTCCGCTCCCGAGCGGATTCGGTCTAACGGGCCGAGGTGTTCCGTGGTGTCTCGAGTGGCACCCAAAGGCGCGCAGAATATTGGCCGGAATCTACGGAAAGGGTCATGGATGATCTCGACCGACCGACGAGGAGAAGTCGAAAGGGGCGGTGTCGCTTCTAAAGGATGAAGCGTACCAGTGGTGGCTGACCGTCCGGGATGGAGCCGCGGCTGATGATCTCACGTGGGACTACTTTAAAACGGCCTTTCAGAAGAAGTATGTGGGCACTAGTTACACTGATGCTCAAAGGAAAGCCTTCCTAGGTCTAGTGCAAGGGACTAAGTCGGTGGCCGAGTATGAGGCGGAGTTTTTAAGGCTAAGTAGGTATGCCAGAGGAATCGTAGCCACCGAACATGAGCGCTGTGTCCGCTTTGAGGACGGGCTCAGAGATGATCTGAGATTGCTAATTGCCCATGCAGCAGGTTCGTGAGTTCTCGCCCCCTAGTGGAGAAGGCCAAGGTGGCCGGAAGGGATTAAGGAGACCGTGAGACAAAACTATAGTCGGAATAATCGTAAGAGAGGATTTGGGTCACCGGATCGGGTAACACTAATGCTCGAGGCGGGCTAGCAGCGAGTGGGCCGAATCGGGAGAGAAAGCCCACGGCTACTAATCAAAGGCCGACTCGATGCAACCGCTGTGGAAAAACCCATTGGGAGGTTGTTGGTCCCAGAACAAAGGTTGTTTTGAGTGTGGGTCTTTGGAGCATCGGGTAAGGGATCGCCCTCAAAAGGCGCCTAAGGATCACCGAAAGGTCGAATCACGCTCGTAGCGAACGTTGGACCACCACAGAGGGGTCGGGGTAATGGCAGAGGAAACAATGGTTTCAACCGAGGTCGTGGAACTCAGGGCAGAGGTTCGGGTAACACCGAGGCTAGGCAGCCTGGCTTAGTCTATGCAGCGAGGCGTCGCGAGGAGGGAGACGCACCGGACGTCATAACCGGTACGTTTCTAATATTTGGTTTACCCTATGTTGCATTAATTGATGTGGGTTCGACGCACTCGTACATTGCTAGTAGTGTGGTAGGAACTATGGACCTAGACTCTGAGACTACTCTTAGGAAGATGACTGTGCTAAGCCCCCTAGGACACTCTGTAGTAGTAGACAAACTTTATAGAGATGTACCCTAGAACTCCAAGGGGGTCGATTTTGTAGCCGATCTGATGGAACTACCTTTCGGAGAGTTTGATTTGATCCTTGGAATGGATTGGCTAGTTAAGTATCAGGCGAATTTGGATTGCGCGGCTAAGCGCATGGTGCTTAAGACGGCTGAGGGTGATGAAGTGGTTATGATAGGTGATAGAAGGAATTACCTATCCAATGTGGTGTCGGCCTTGAAGGCCGAAAGGATGGTTAAGAAAGGTTGTGAGGCATATTTGGTTCGGATCTGTGCTTTGGAAGCTAAGGAGTCAGTAGTTGAGGTTCGAACGGTTGGGGAATTTGCTGACGTATTCCCGGAAGAACTTCCAGGTCTGCCTCCAGATCGGGAAGTTGAATTCGGTATTGACTTGCTACCCGGAACGGCACCAGTGTCTATAGCACCATACCGAATGGCACCAAAGGAATTGGTGGAGCTGAAGGCCCAAATTCAGGAGCTCTTGGATAGAGGGTTTATTCGACCAAGCATATCCCCGTGGGGAGCACCTGTGCTATTTGTCAAGAAGAAGGACGGGTCCATGCGAATGTGCATCGACTACTGTCAGTTAAACAAGTTAACGATCAAAAACAAGTATCCGTTGCCTCGGATCGATGACTTATTTGACCAATTGAAGGGTGCCGCGGTGTTTTCAAAGATAGACCTTAGGTCGGGCTACCATCAACTAAAGGTGAAGGAAGTTGATGTCCACAAGACGGCATTCAGAACTCGGTATGGACATTACGAGTTTCTGGTAATGCCATTCGGGTTGACCAACGCGCCGGCGGCATTTATGGACTTGATGAACAGAGTATTTCAGCAGTACCTAGACCAGTTCGTCGTAGTATTCATTGACGACATCTTGGTGTACTCTAAGACGGAGGAGGAGCATGACGAGCATTTGCGAATAGTGTTGCAAGTACTAAGGGAGAAGCAATTATATGCCAAATTCAGTAAGTGCGAATTTTGGCTAAGGGAAGTAGCTTTCTTAGGTCACGTAGTGTCGGCGGAAGGGATTAGGGTGGACCCTCGCAAGATTGAAGCGGTATTGGATTGGAAACCGCCTAGGTCAGTGGCGGAAATCCGAAGTTTTCTGGGGCTAGCGGGGTATTATCGGAGATTTGTAGAAGGATTTTCTCTGATCGCAGCACCGTTGACGAAGCTACTAAGAAAAGGAGTCCCGTTTGTATGGTCGGAGAAGCAGCAAGAAAGCTTCGATAGACTAAGGAAAATTTTGACTAAGCTCGATTTTGGTGCAGCCAGAGGCAGGAAAATTGTTCACCGTTTATTGTGATGCGTCCCATACTGGTTTGGGATGTGTGCTGATGCAGGAGGGGAAGGTAGTAGCCTATGCATCACGTCAGTTAAGACCTCATGAATTGAACTATCCGACGCACGACTTGGAGTTAGCAGCAGTCGTTTTGCTCTAAAGATATGGCGGCATTATCTTTATGGGGAGAAATCGATAGTTTACACAGACCATAAGAGTCTGAGGTATCTCTTGACCCAGAAGGATCTTAACTTGAGACAGCGTCGGTGGATCGAACTTTTGAAGGATTACGATTGTTCAATCGAGTATCATCCAGGCAAGGCCAACGTGGTAGCCGACGCGCGCGTTGCCTAAGGTCGGTGATGATTTGACTTAAGAGCAATGTTTGCTCGGTTGAGTTTATATGAAGATGGAAGCCTCTTGCGTAAACTTCAAGTTAAGCCGGCGCGTGGATAAAGGAAATTAAGGAAAAACAATTAGTGGATGAAGGGTTGAATGCTAAGAGAGCACAAGTTCGGGATGGTGGTTTGGAAGGATATAACCCGTCTAGTGATGGAGTGTTATGCTTTCAAGGGCGAGGGCGCGTGTATGCCAAAGGATATGGAGTTGAGGCAAAAGATTCTCCGGATGCACATAGCAGCCCTACGCTATGCATCCGGGAGGAAGCAAGATGTATAGAGATCTTAGAGAGCAGTTTTGGTGGCCCAAGCTAAAACGTGAAGTAACAGAGTTTGTGGGTAAGTGTCTAACTTGTCAACAAGTTAAGGCTGAACATCGATTCACGTCGGGTTGCTTCACCAAAGAAGATTCCCAATGGAAGTGGGAACGGATCACTATGGATTTTGTTAGTGGGCTACCCCTTACGCCCGAAAGAAAAAGACGCGGTTTGGGTAATAGTAGACCGGTTAACTAAGTCGGCTCACTTCATACCGGTGAGGATGGATTTCTCTCTTCAGAAGCTAGCTAAGCTGTACGTCTCGGAGATAGTAAGATTGCATGGGGTTCCAACATCAATCATCTCGGATAGGGATCCCAGGTTCACGTCAAGGTTTTGGAAAGCCTTGCATCAAGCTATGGGCACACGGTTGGATTTTAGTACCGCTTTCCATCCACAGTCTGATGGACAATCGGAAAGAGTGATACAGATTTTGGAGGATATGTTAAGAGGTTGTGTCTTGGATTTCCGTGGTAGTTGGGAGGAATTTCTACCGTTAGCGGGTTCGCCTATAACAACAACTACCAGGCAAGTATCCAGATGGCTCCGTATGAGGCAATTGGATGGAAGGAAGTGTCGTACTCCGACATGTTGGACGGAACTAGGTGAACGACAGATTTTGGGTCCAGAGTTGGTGACAGAGACGGAGGATAAAGTCAAAATAATTCGGTCTCGTCTTAAGGAAGCATCGGATAGGCAAAAATCCTATGCGGATTTAAAACGCAAGGAGATGGAGTATGCTGTGGGAGACAAGGTTTTTCTGAAAGTGTCGCCTTGGAAAAAGGTGTTAAGATTTGGACGGAAAGGGAAGTAAGCCCAAGGTTTATCGGGCCATATACGGTGATTAAGCGAGTAGGACCGGTAGCCTACCAGCTTGAGTTACCGGCCGAACTGAACCAGATCCATGATGTCTTTCACGTATCAATGCTGAGACGGTATCGGTCAGACCCATCGCACGTAGTGCCAGTGGCAGAAATCGAGGTGAATTCGTGATTTATCTTTTGAAGAGGAACCGATTCGGATCTTGGACCGAGATGTGAAGGTTCTACGTAGGAAAGTCGATGCCCTTGGTGAAAGTACTATGGCGGAACCATGGTACAGAGGAAGCTACGTGGGAACCCGAGGATGTAATGAGGCAGCAATACCCCCACCTTTTCTAGTTAAGTAATTTCGGGGACGAAATTTATTTTAAGGGGGGTAGAATTGTAACATCCCAAAAATGGGGTTATTTGAAATTTAGTTATTTTTCCTGTAAGAACTATTGTGGTATTATTTATGGAATAATGGAGCTTAATTTAAGGCTTTGAGTTGGCTCGATTTAATGGAAAAATTCAGTTTTTAACTTAAAAAATAGGGAGCCTTAACAGAAGGGTGTTAAAAGAATAAATGGGGATAATTTGACACTAAAAAGCCCTTGGAAAAGTGGCAAAAAGAAGCCCACTTAAGAGCCAGCATGTGACGCCACATCAAGGGGAAGGGGAGCCTTGGTTCGAGTCGCGGATTTTCCTCTTTTTGCCCATTAATGGGACGGCACAAGGGGGGAGTTTTTCCTCAAATTAAACTCTTTTATTAGTATTATTTTAAGATAATATGAGCTTTTGAATTGGATTTTTTTTATTATTTGGATAATCAAGGAGATTATTTGATTAACAGGATTATTTGAGATTATTTTGAGATTATTATTCAAATTATTTGAATAACTTTAAACAAGTGGCAAGGAGAAAAAGTTGGTGGTTGCCGAAATTTAAACTCCTTTAGATGGAGTGGACGGCAAGCAAAGGGAACCTAGGTGCCGAATCCCTTTATAAGCACCTATCCATCACTTTGTTTCCTTTTTCCTCACTTTTACTAGTTGCCGAAACCCCTAACCTCTCAATTGTTCTTCTTTTCATTTTTTTTCTCTCTTCCTAAAGACCTTTAGCCGAAATTCTTATCATCTTTTCCTCTCCATTATTTCTTTTCTCACTTATAATAGCCGAATACCCTCCTCTACTGTTGTCGCAACTCTAAACACCTTCTTTCCCTCATTATTCTTCCTCTAGCCGAACCTGTTCTCTACTCCTAGGCCGAATTCTTTCTCCTTTTTAAACCCTTTAACCGAATATTGAGGTAGTATAACTCTCTACGGAATCTTTTCTGCAATCGGTTGGTGAAGGTGAGGAATGGCCGATCTTTCTCTTCCATATTTTCCTATTCTCATGGACTTTATAGGAGGGTAAGAAGTTAATTTCGGCATTTGATGGCAAGAGTATTAATACTCTTTTAAAATCGATATGTTGTAGGGACTCCGGGATATTTGGAAACAGGCGATCTAGGCTCTATTTTCTGTCAACCGAAATTGGTAAGTAAGGCCTATGTTATATTTAAAAGCCGAAAGTTTTGATTATGAGTATTACTACTAACCAATGGTAGTTGACACAGCAGAATCGGGAATCGAGTGCCGTAGTTAGTAGCAAAAGCAAAGGTGAGATTTCGAGATTCTAAGGAACCCATTCTAATATTTTGGTTTGACCGATTAGGCCATAGTGCTAATTCTAAGGTTGGCCGAATATAGGTACAGAGAGATCTAGGGAGGCCGACTCCTCTTTCGGGACTTAGATTATCCGTGGGTGACAGGTGTGTACATACACACCTTGTAACTTATTAAATTATGTTAAGTAATGTGATTGCTAACGTGATGTATGTAGCAATGGTTTGAATACCATAACGGTATACGGGGGTAACCGTGTAAGTACTGCTCATATGATTTGCTATTTGATGCTTTTGGGAAGCATGTTGTGATAATACATTTGATAAATCTGTATGATTATTGCCGATGTGGGTTGATTGAGTGGAGGGGGTAGTGTATTCGTGCCGACGGGCACCAAAGTGTTTTGGTAACACACCGTGACTACGGTCACCGAGAGGTTTGGTACCTCCGCAGGTTTGGCACCTCGATGGCGACTTATCCCCGTGGTTAATACCACCGTGGGTTGGCCCCACTTGAGATATGGGATCGTCGCGGTGATTTGGTATCACACGATGGGTTGGCCCCATCACCCGATTTGTGTCTCACGGACACCGTGCTTTGGTAGCACATTGTGACTATATGTCACGGTGGTTTAGCACCACCAAAGGTTTGGTACCACAACGGGGTAGCAGATGGCGTATGGTTGGCTAGGATGGGTACTTGATATTATGCATATTTATTTGTTACATGTTGTGTATGAAATTACTTAAATCGGGGAAGGGTTACATCATCGAGTCTTGGTGACTCACCTTCTCCTTTACATTTTTCAGGTAACGAGTAGATCGCGGATGTGGAGCCGGGCTGACTCGAGGTGGCCATGCCGTTGGAGTTAAATTTTAACAGACCTTGAATTTCAATTTATTTACCATGGGATTGTGGATTTAAATTTTATTTTCGTTTATGTAATAAGGCCTCCTAGTATTTTTAATTATTTTTATTTTACGCTCGAATATTTGTTTTAATTATCTCTTTATGAAATGAGTTAAAAGGGTTTTCTAAGCTAATTCGTAAATATTTTTTTTTAGCCATCGGCACACTTATAATTTTATATTAGCTCAACTTAACTTAAATTGTAAATCAAAAATAAAGTTTTTGGCAAGCCCACTAAAATGGAAAAGTTTTAAAATTTAAGTTGGTTTCAAAAAGGAATTTGAAAAATGTTTTCACTGTAACAGACCAGATTCGGCCATAGCGTTTGGGCCGGGTTCGGGTTGTTGCAAGGCTGATTTTCTGGTGATGGACATCAAGCCTACCTATAACTCTTTGTTGGGAAGGCCGTGGATTCATTTAGCAGGGGCAGTGCCATCGTCGCTATATTAATAGTTGAAGTTGGTGACAAAAGGTCTATTAGTCATAATAAACGCCGATGAGGATATCATTGCATCCATGACTAGCAACACGTCGTACATAGGAGCAGACAAAGATGCAATAGAATGTTCCTTTCTATCATTGGAATTTGTCAATGCAACTTTCATTGCTAAAGAAAGCAAGATCCCAGTGCCAAAAATATCCAAAACCACAAGGATAGGACTACAATTGATGGTTGGGAAAGGAGGCTTGCCTAGAAGAGGAATCAAGACATATCTCCAAGGAAGGGTTAATGCACCAATGGTGATGGACAAAAAAGTTTGTCATGGCTTAGGTACAAACCAGATGCAAGACAAAAGAGGAAGAAACTAGAAATGAAGTAAGACAGAAGGAAATCACGACTAAGTGGGGAAGAGATCAAGTGGGAACCAATGATCTTTCTCCATATATCTGAAACATTCGTGTTCGGAGAAATCATCTACCCTGAACAAAAAATGATGGAGAAAGAGAACCTGTTAAACAAGACTGCAGGAGGAATGTTGGGAATCTTAAACATCAAAGCCATATCCAAATAGGGAATTGAAGAAGAGAACCTATCAAGAATTTTTCCCTACACCTCTAAAAGTATTCTGAACAACTGGACTGTGGAGGAGATCCTTATAGCATTTAGGACTATTTCAAAGTAATGTTCATAACATACCTATTACTCTAAGCCTCGGAGAAATAAGGATCCTTTTGTGAAAAGGCGCATGCCACTATTTTTTACTTTAATGAAAACAATGCATCTTCGTGTCCCACTTGGAAAATATTCTACTATCTTTTTCATTCATACTCATACCACACAGTTAATTATTCTTAAATTAATTTATTCTTTGGGCCTTGTTTTATTCCTATAACTGGTCTCTGGATATCAATGATACGAGTGATGCTGCTGTTGACTCAAAGTCTCCTTCTGAATAGGATATGTGTCTAGAGGAACCTTAAGACTTTGCAAATGATCGAGATTGTAACTTATCTCCTGATATATTACAGATGGTAAAGCAAGGTGAGAAACAGACCCTACCTCACAAAAAGTCAGTGGAAATTGTGAGTTTAGGGATGAACAAGAAAAAAAAGAGGTGAAAATTGAAACTTGCATCACAGCGGAAACAAGGTAAGATCTTGTTAAGTTACTCCGAGAAGTCCAAGATGACTTCGCATGGTCTTATCAGGACATGCCTGGTTTGAGTACCAATATCGTGGTACATAAGCTTTCCATAAAGGAAAAATGCAAGCTGTTTAAGTAGAAACTTCGAAGGATGATGCCTAACGTACTGTTGAAAATAAAAGAAGAGGTCAAGAAACAGTTTGACGTTGATTTCTTCCAAGTGATCAAATATTCAAAATGGGTAGTCAATATAGTCTCTGTCCCTAATAAAGATGGGAAAGTACGAATGTGTTTAGACTATAGGGATTTAAACAAGGCTAGCCCAAAGGACAATTTTCTGTTACCCACATCGATACTTTAATGGACAACACAACAAGTCATTCACTATTTTCCTTTATGAATGGTTTCTCCAGATATAACCAAATAAAAATGCACCAAGAAGATAAGGAAAAGACCACATTCATAACAACGTGGGGAATATTTTGTTATAAAGTGATGCCGTTTCGACTGAAAAATGCAAGAGCAACATATCAAAGAGCCATGGTGACTTTGTTTCATGATATGATCGTAAAATCCCGAATAGAGAAAGAGCAGGTGAAAGTATTAAAGAAACTATTCTTGAGGTTGACGAAATTCCAATTAAAGCTGAATCAAACAAAATGCACTTTCGGCGCCACGCGGAGAAAACTGTTGGGATTTGTAGTCAACGAGAAAGGAATTGAGATTGATCTAGATAAATTCAAGGCCATACAAGAGTTACCACTGCCGCGTACCAAAAAGGAAGTTTGGATTTTCTTAGGGAGGTTAAATTTGATTGCCAAGTTCATTTCACAACTAACCAAGAAATGTGACCCCATATTTTGTCTCCTTAAGAAACATAATCCGGGTGTATAGAATGATAAATGCCAAGGTCTCTTCGACAAGGTCAAACATTATTTGTCCAATGCACCAGTGCTGATGCCACCTAACCCAGATAAACCACTAATACTATACTTGATAGTATTTGGAAATTTTATGGGATGCGTACTAGGCCAACATGATGAGTCGGGAAGGAAAGAAAGAGTAATCTATTATCTCAACAAGAAATTTACTGAATGCGAGACAAGATATTCACCAATTGAGAAGCTGTGTTGTGCCTTGGTCTGGACCACTCGAAGGCTAAGACAATACATGTTGTACCATACGACTTGGCTTATCTCGAAAATGGATCCTCTAAAATACATGATGGAGTCGACCACATTAAATGGAAGAATGGCTTGATGGCAAATCTTCTCCCTAAATTTGATATAATTTACGTAAACCAGAAGGCAGTAAAAAGGAGTGCAATAGCAGATTTCCTTGTTAGCAGAGCTCTAGATGTTTACGAGCCTTTAAATTTTGATTTCTTGAATGAAGATCTGATGTATGTTGCAACTAGTGAAGAAGGTGTTTAAAGAAAACATCCTTGGAAACTGAATTTTGATGGTACTTCAAACGCCACTAGTAACGGAATTGGGACAGTCCTGGTATCTCCAAACGGAGATCATTATCCTTTCACTAGTTTGATTTCGACTATAACATGGTAGAATACGAAGCATGTATCATGGGTATCTGTGTGACTATAGAATGCAATATCAAAGTGCTAGAAGTTTATGAGAATTCTGCACTAGTAATTTATCAACTTAGAGGCGAATGAGAGACAAGAGCTTCCAAGTTGATTGATTATCAAAAGCTTATTCTCGAGGTAATTAAGGAGTTTAATGACATTAGATTCTACTACCTTCTACGAGATGAAAATTAGATGGTCGATGCCTTAGCTACCTTAGCCTTCATTATCAAAGTGAACAAACAAAAGGACTTAAAATGCATCAGATGAGCATCTATGAGGCTCTAGCCCACTGTTTCAATATCAATGAGGAAGAAAGGGATGATCACTCTTGGTACCATGACATATTGCAATATGTAAAAAACTGTAAGTACTATGAGCAAGCAATTGAGAATGATAAAAGGATACTAAGAAAGCTGGAAAAGGAGCATGTCCTCAATAAAGAGATCCTATACAAAAGAAGGAAGGATTAGGTGTTACTAAGATGTGTGGACGCTGTTGAGGCTAAGAAAGTACTAGAAAGAGTCCATGAGGGTGTTTGCGAAACACATGCTAATGGTTTCACAATAGCCAGGAAAATTATGAGATTCATATATTATTGGTTCACAATGGAAGGGGATTGTATCAATTATGCCAAGAGGTGTCATAAATAAATGCCAAATTTATGGAGACAAAATCCATGTGCCTCTTTCACCTCTTCACGTTATGACTTCCCCATGGCCTTTCTCAATGTGGGGCATAGATGTCACTGGGCCAATCTTGCAAAAGACTTCCAATGGGCATCGATTCATCTTCGTGGTCATTGATTACTTCATCAAGTGGGTAGAAGTCGCTTATTATGCCAATGTCACGAAATTGGCAGTTAGCAAATTCTTGAAGAAAGAGATTATATGTAGGTATGGAATGCTAGAAAGGATCATATCTGACAATGCATTAAATTTGAAAAACAACATGATAGCAGAAGTCTATAATAAATTCATGATCAAACATCACAATTCGGCACCATATTGCCCAAAAATGAATGGTGTGATGGAGGCAGCCAATAAGAATATTAAGAAGATTGTAGGGGAAAATGAAAGAGACTAATAAAAATTGGCATGATAAATTACCATTTGCCCTCTATGCTTATCGAACTTCTGTTAGAACCTCCACTAGGGCAACACTTTTTTCATTGGTTTACGAAATAGAGAAAGTTTTACCCATTAAAGTCGAGATTCCTTCTCTCCAAATTTTGTTAGAATTGAAGTTAGACGAAGCAGGATGGATCCAATCCAGATATGATCAATTATGATCGAAGAAAAGAGGATGAGAGCTATCCATCATGGTTAGATGCACCAAAAACGAATGATGTAAGCTTATGACAAAAAGGTTCGCCCTAGAGAATTTTGTGGGGGGACCTGGTGCTAAAAAAGATCCTTCTTATAGAAAAGGACTTTAGAGGAAAATGGATGACGAATTGGAAAGGACCTTATGTGGTGAAGAAAACTTTTTCTGGAGAAGACCTGATTCTAACCGAGATGAATGGTAAAGATCTGCCCAAATATGTGAATTCAAATTCAGTCAAGAAGTACTTCACCTAAAAAAAAAAGAGAAAAAGAAAAAGGGAGAGGTCGAGATGAAAATCCACAAAGGACATCTTAAAACCTAAGGAGTTTTCAGTTGAAAATCTAAAAAGGGTGGCTCAAATTTGGATCAAAGAATGGGCATATAATAGTCGTTTCCTATCCAATGTGATAAGGAGGAGGAACTTCACATCTTGGGGCATCGACAAAGTACTCTAGATCTCCTAAACACATATCAAGCTCATAATGATCCTCAACAAGTTTGTTCAGAGAATCTCATACTATAATATTTGGGACACCTAATTTCATTTTTATTCACTTTGTCTTATGGCAATGTTTTCCATTTATTTTAACCTTTTCATTAAAAGTGCCCTCAATAAATTTCAGTCTTATGCATGTCGCGACCTTGTTCAAACATTTTTTTGCATTGGAATAATGATTAATGGACTAACACTATTATAAAGTATAAAAGGATTTTTGCATACCACTCTAAAAATTTTCTAAATAGTATAAGAACCTGAAACAGGACCACTAGATGGAAATAACCTAATTTGAAAGTTGGAAAGATCTTAAAACGAGTAGATCAGATTGTGATTATCTCTTTAGGTTTCTGTCAAAGATACCAAACTTGAATAAAAGGCATGGTAACACATCAGTGATAGAACTTGGATGAACCACAACCAATATAGACCTAAACGTCAGAAGAAAACCATTTAAAAAAAAAAAAACATGCTGCATTCATCATTCATATGCATTTAGTGAGGAGCATTTGATTCATTCCAATCATAACATCTTGGATTGGTTTTTCACTCCTACTTGGATCGGTTCCCGGTGGTCTTCATAGACGATATATTGGTGTATTC
Organism: Gossypium bickii; assembly: GCA_025503065.1. Lineage (NCBI taxonomy): Eukaryota > Viridiplantae > Streptophyta > Magnoliopsida > Malvales > Malvaceae > Gossypium > Gossypium bickii. The sequence goes on from CP106712.1 coordinate 46,817,860, forward strand.
TCGATATGAGGATGAGCACGATAAGCACTTGAGAGTAGTTCTGCATGTTTTGCAGGAGAAGCAGTTGTATGCGAAGTTGAGTAAATGTGAGTTTTGGCTTTGTGATGAGGTTTTTTTGGGTCATGTCATTTCAGCTGAAGGTATTCGGGTTGATCCGAAGAAGGTTGAGGCGATTTTGTATTGGAAGCCGCCGAGGTTTGTTTTTGAGGTCAAGAGTTTTTTGGGGTTAACTGGTTATTACTGTTGCTTTGCGAGGGGCTTTTAAGCATTGCTACTCCTTTGATGAAGTTGCTACAGAAGAGCACTGCCTTTGTGTGGAATGGTTAGAGGCAGAAGTACTTTGAGAAGCTGGAGTCAGTTTTAATCGAAGCACCTGTGTTGACACAGCCGGAATCCGGTAAGGAGTATGTCATCTATAGTGATGCTTCTGATACTGGTCTAGGTTGTGTGCTGATGCAGAAGGGTTGGTAGTTGCTTATGCGTCGAGGCAGTTGAGGCCGCATGAGTATAACTATTTGACTCATGATTTGGAGTTGGTTGACATAGCCTTCACGCTCAAGATATGGCGTCACTATCTGTACGGTGAGAGGTGTGTGATTTACACCGATCATAAAAGTCTTGAGTATCTCCTAACCCAGAAGGAGTTGAACTTGGGATAGAGACACTGGATCGAGTTGCTAAAAGATTATTATTGTGTGATCGAATACCATCCGGGTAAAGCAAATGTAGTTGCAGATGCTCTGAGTTGCAAGTCTTTGGTAACACCCCTAACCCATCTCCGTCACCGAATTATGGTTACGGAGTATTACTAAACAACCAAAAACATTATATCATTAACTTTTTTATAATCATATCGTAAACCATTCAATCACATGCATATTGTCCCAAAATCAAGCCCTCAAGGCCCTAAAAATAGCTTAGAAACAATTCGGGACTAATTTGAATCAATTTAGAAAAAATTGGGAAAAGTAGCAAAATTTGAAAATAGGGGACACACGGCCGTGTGCCTCACACAGCTGAGAGACATGCCCGTGTCTCAGGCCATGTAACTTTCGAACTAGGGACACATGACCGTGTAACTCACTAACTTGCATACAAAAGACCATTAGGTGACACACGACCTGTAACAACCCAATTTAGGGGCTAGTCAGAATAGTGGTTTTAAGACCACTAATCCGAGGTTGGAGAAAATTATTTTTATGTTATTTTATAAGTTATAGCATGATTATATAGGTGCATGAAAATTTTGGTGCTTTAATTTTAGCGATTTCATGCTTAATTGCGAAAAAGGACTAAATCGCATAAAGTGCGAAAGTTCTATTTTACAAGCTAAAGGTGTCTAACAGCCATAAGATATTAATTGGAGGCCCTTAAAGTGCAATTAGACCTTTAGATATAGGGTGGCTGGCCATAGGGGACAAACAATGTCAAAATTGGTCAAAGTTGTTGGAATTAGGTGAACTGAATTGATGTTTTATAATAAAATAAAAAAAGAAAAGATATCATCTTTTCTCTCCATCTTCTCCACCAAAAAATACAAGCAAAATAGGGGTTTGAGAGCTCAAAATTTTCAGAAACTTCTCACCTTTGAAAGTAAGTGCTTTAATGGCCATTCTTTGATAATTTTTGTACTTTTGGAACCACTAAAGCTTAAGCTAGCTAAAGAGGGGACTATTTTGCAAAATGGTTGAAAGTTTAGAGTTTTTCCATGTGAGCATTTATGTTGTTTGCTGCATTTTTATGGAAGAAAATGAGTCTTAGTTGTTCAATACACAACTTTTTACCATGAAAACACCTAAGAAGACCTCTTTGTAAAGGTTGTGAAATAGGTGTTAAATGTGTGAAATAATGAGTATTAAGAGTTTCTATAAGAGAAATAAATGTTCACCTAGGCTCGTTAAAGGAAGAAATTTGATTAGAATTGGTTTACGAGCTTAGGGGTAAAATAGTCATTTTGTGAAAGTTTAAGGTCAAAATGGTAATTTTGCCAAAGTATGATTTTTGAAATGCATTGATTAATGTGCTAATTAGATGAGCTAATTTGCTATTATAGATCAAGAATAACGAGGAATTAACCTTGACCGAGGAAAAGGCAAAGTATCGGATTAGATCAGCAAATTAGCCTATTTTGAAATTGAGGTAAGTTTGTGTGCAATAAATTCAACATCATGTTATTATGTTTCTAAATGTTTGATATTAGAGATATTGTATAATATTTCTATGAATTTGAGTAATGATGTTGAATGAGAAAATGATGAGAATTGTGATGTGGAAGTCTCGGTTGGACTTTAATAAATGAGAGAATAATATCATCAAGACTTGAGAAAGGTAAGGTCCTGTATAAGACCATGTCTGGCACATGGCCTCAGCACCGAATTGAGATCCCATATAAGACCATATCTAGGATATGACATTAGCATCGAATATGAGAACCGTATATGACCATATCTAAGATATGGCATTGACAATCGATATGAGATTCCGTATAAGATCATATTTGGGATATGGCATCGGCATCGAATATGAGAATCGTATAATACAATATCTGAGGTATGGCATCGACAGTCGATATGATATCCCGTATAAGACCATATCTGGGACGTGGCATCAGCATCTAGAGGTGAACCCATGTAAGACCATATCTGGGATTTGGCATTTGCGTCGTATTTATGTGAATGACGATGATTATATATCTTCGAGTATCCCCGAGTAATTCAATGGGTAAATAGCTAAGTTTATAATAGAGATGAGACTAGCACTAAATGTAACAGACCAATTTTGACCCAAATCGAAACGGTGGTTTCGGGACCACGAATTCGAGCCTGAGAAATACTTTAATATTATATTTCGTGTTTATTATATGTGATTTAGTGAGTGTGAAAGTTTCGTAGAAAAATTTAGTCGTTTAAGTGCTCAATTTGATAAAAAGGATTAAATCGCGAAAAACGTAAAAGTTGCATACTAAAGTGAAATGTACTAATTTGCTTGTGGCTTTTTAAGTGGGTGTCCTAAAAGGACAATTAGCCCATAAACCATGGTGATGGACGGGCAATGGGCCAAGCTAGCCTAATATATATGTTAGTTTAATTTTATTTATAAGGTTATGTTAGTTTATTAATAATAATAAAAAAATAATGTTAGTGTATATATTAAACAAAACATAAAACAAAGCCATTATCATCTACATTCTCTCATGGCCGAATGTGAGAAAAGAAAACCCCATTTTGGAGCTTGAAATTTCTACAATTGGGAGCTTAATTTGGGGTATGTATTTTGTTTAGTTTTTTGATAATTTTTACGTTTTGAGATCGTTGCTTCAGTATATTACCCGACCCATGTCTAAATTTTTGAAAATACCATGTATATAAGATTCGGCCATTAACATGTTTAGATAGTTTTGATGTTTAATGGTTTTAGATTAAAGGTATGTTAAGGATTTACAAGTTTTGTATTGGAGTTTTGATGATTTTGAGTATATAGGGCTAAATTGAAAAGAATAAAATTGTGAAGGATTAAAATGTCAAATAGATGAAATGCATGGACACCCATGGCTAAGGGAAGATTCGCCTCTAGCCATAGTGTTAGGAAATTTTGCATATTTTGAGTTTTGTGTAAATTGGACCAATTTGTAAAATGGAAAACATTAGGGGCAAAATGGTAAATTGCCCATTTGTGTGTTTTGGAACTAATTTGAGATGAAATGAGATTAAATGAGCTAAATTCTAATGTGTTTTAGATCAAGAGCAAAGAAAAACGGAATTAGACCGGGGAAAGACGAAGGTTCTCGAATAGCCGATTCGTACGGACTATCGACAACCGAGGTAAGTCCTTTAGCTAAAATATGTCAATAAATTAATTATGAACTTAGTGAATGATGAATTGTGGAAATTTAGAGTATAAATTCATGATATAGCCGAATGTGAATGTATTGAAGTGAATTTATTTTGGCTAATGCAAGGTGAATAAGTAAGTTCTTGAGCTACCTTATGTTTAAAGGTTATTTACAAATCTAATGAATGATAAAATTTGTATAAGTTTGGTGTAAAACCATGAGTTGGCGAATGTGATGATGATGGATTGGATTGATTTCAAATATTTTTAATGCAATGTGAATAAATGCATATGGTTCGATATGTGATAGTGAAATGTGAAAAGCATGTAAAACTATTCTAACATTCGGGCTTCGAGCCTAGCAGGCCTCGTGCCGGTGACATTATCGGGCTTTATGCCTAGCGTGCCTTGTGCTGGCGTTATTTATCGGGCTTTACGCCTGCGCGTCTTGTGCTTGGTGTTACTTTTCGAGCTTTTATGCCTAGCGGGCCTTGTGCCTGTTTCTTATCGGGCTTTTATGCCTAGCGTGCCTTGTGCCTGATTCTTATCGAGCTTTTACGCCTAGCGAGGCTTAATGCTGGTGACATAGTTTACAAAAGAGAATCGAATATTCTTCAAGGTAAACCTTAATTATGGTATTTAGTTAACAGCTCGGTAAGTATGTAAGGTATGTTATGCGTAATATTAATTGAGTCAAGTTAATACTATGAGAACTATGTTATGTATATTTGAGTTTATGATGGATATGAATGCTCTAATTACATGATTTGGAGTACGTGATTCTTGGAATATATTTAATTGTGATTTCAAGTAATACTGAGTTTATGAAATGAAGTGCAATTATTTGGGTTGATGAACTAATAGTAATCGGCCTTGTGAAAATTTACATATTTTTTTTAATGTATATGTGCAATGTCATAAGTTGAATATTTTAAATGTTATATTATCATGAACTTAGGACTTACTAAGCTAGTAAGCTTAATTGCGTAAAATTTTTCCCCTGTTTTATAGATTGAGTACAAGCTACAAGCTCGTCGGGATCGTTCGGAAAGTCGCCCACACTATCAATCTATATTTTGGTACTCTTTCATTTTGGTTTTAGAATGAAGGCATGTATAGGAAAGACTTTGTCTTTGTTTTGAGAAAAACATAAGGTTCATGTATATAACAACCATGCGAATATGGCTAAATTTTTAGTTATCTATGCTTTTGTGTTTTTGATACGAATGTCGGGTTATGTTGGCGATGTTTATGCATTTTTAATCGAAGTTCAATCGTTTTTGATAAGGAAATGTATGTATATGAAATGAATCCTTGAATTAGGGATGTGGGTATGTTCGGTTAGAAGCTAGTTTTTCCATAAATTGCAGCGAAACAGCATGTAGTAGCAGCAGTGATGTGATTTTGAAAAATCACCAAAAATAGGGTATATTGAATTAGAAAGTGAATTAGACATGAAATTAAACCTTATTGTGTCTATTTTTACATGAAAGAAACAGAGTAGGAAAAGGATTTTTCTATTATGAGATATTTAAGTTTTAGTGAGACTTGCTCTAAATGAATTCGTGAGTCGCTGTTCTGTTTTGGAAAAATTGTTATAAATTGTACAAAAATAATTATGAATCATGGTCTATATGTTTAGAATCCTTAATGAGTCTATTTTTGATTGGTATAAACAAGAACATTATTGAAAATTTTTACAATGAGATAACTTTATTTTTGTAATGATAGGTCAGAATTGTCGAGCAGTGAAATAGGGGTAACTTTGATGAATAAACTGTACTAATTGGCCACATGAAAAATTCTTGAAAAATTATGTTAAATTCTTATATGAGTCTAGTTTCTAGGAAAATTTAAGGATCTGAATTTCAAGTTTTGTAACTCAAGTTATGGTCAATTTAGTCAGCATGGCGCAGTTTGACAGCTTTAAATTTTTATGTCCTGAACTTCTAGTCAAGTCTAGTAATGCCACATACTCGATTCCGGCGAAGGTCTCGGGTAAGGGGTGTTACATTTTATTGGTATCAGAGCTTACGGTTTAGTCGATTCTAGGACTACCGTAGCGTGTGTGAGTCTAGCTATACATGCCTTTATCATATATTGATAGCGTGGTGACTTCTGACCGCCTGAACTTTGTTTTATATAGTAAATGGACACAGATCCTGAAAGAGCCGTAGCTGATGATGTAGAGAGTGTAGCGCCTGACCGTGCACACAGATCAGCGCCAGAGACTCTCGACTGTTTTTTGGGTAGCCACGAAGGAGAGACTAAACAAGCCTTTTATCAGATGATGAATGAGTGGTTTGCCCAATTTATTCGAACTAACCCAGCTGTACACCAACCTCCACCCCCAAATAATCCAACTCCGATTCCTTCAGCAACCCCGATGATAGATCCGGTGAGATCTAGTAGGCCCCCAGTTGATAAAATCCGAAAATTTGGGGCTGAAGAATTTAAAGCCAATGATGACGATGATGCGAGCGGCCAAAAATGTGGCTTGATAATACTATACTGGTACTTGATGAGCTATCTTGTACTCCTGGATAAATGCCCAAGTGTGCTATATCTTTATTGAGGACACTTGCATATCACCGTGGAACACACTAGTATCAGTGGTTCCGAAAGAAAAAGTGACATGGGATTTCTTCCAAAATGAATTTCGTAAGAAGTACATCAGCCAAAGATTTATTGATCAAAAACGAAAGGAATTCCTTGAGCTGAAACAAGGACGAATGACCGTGACGGAATATGAACGGAAATTTGTCAGACTCAGCAGATATGCTAGAGAGTGTGTTTCTACTGAAGCTATTATGTGTAAAAGATTTGAAGATGGCCTGAATGAGGATATAAAGATGTTTGTTGGCATTCTTGAAATTCAAGAGTTTGTGACTTTAGTTGAAAGAGCTTGCAAAGCTGAAGAGCTCGGGAAAGAGAAAAGAAAGGCTGAGACTGAAGCTAGAGACATTCGTAAAAGATCTTCGGGTAAGGTCTTTCATTCCACAACCAAGAAGTCCAGAGATGACTACAACCAATATAAAACTACTATAGATCCACCTAGACGGGATCGACCCCCTATGAGCTCTCGAGCTACTTCGATAGCCAGTGTTGGTAACGTCCCTTAGAATATAGTTGAATGCGAGCACTGTGGGAAATGGCACTCAGAGAGATGTAGATTTCATGATCGGTCTTGCTATAAATGTGGATCGTCAGATCATTTTATTAGAGAATGTCTGAGGTTAACTGAGCAGAATACAGTTCAGAACACTAAGCCGAGCAACATATCAATGCGAGGGAGACCACCCAGACATTCCGGCAATGTAGGTGGTAGTCAGAAAGGAACGAAGAACACTATAGTTCGATCTGAGGCTAGAGCTCCAGCAAGAGCTTATACTGCACGAGCCAGAGAGGATGCTTCCTCCCCCGATGTCATTACCGGTACTTTCACCCTTTATGACACTACTGTAATTGCATTAATTGATCCTGGTTCGACTCACTCATATGTGTGTGAAACTTTAGAATTCGGAAAGACTCTGCTAGTTGAGTCTACCGAGTTTGTGATACGTGTGTCCAACCCATTGGGTAGATGTGTGCTTGTAAATAAAATGTGTAGGGGTTGCCCGTTGATGATTCGGGATTATTGCTTCCCAGCTGATTTAATGTTGTTGTCCTTTGATGAATTTGATATAATCTTGGGTATGGACTGGTTAACTTCACATGAGGCAGTAGTGGATTGTAAAAGAAAGCTTATCGATTTGAAAAGTCGAAATGGCGAGACCATCAGAATTAAATCCTGTGACGTAAATGGGTTGCCTACAGTAATATCTTCAATGTTAGCTCGAAAGTATGTGAGAAAAGGGTGTGAAGCTTATTTATGTACTGGATAATAAAATGTCCGAGAAACAAATTGAATCAGATCGCAGTGTGCGAATACCCGATGTGTTTCTGAAGAACTACCGGTTTACCCCTCGTAACGAGAGATTGAGTTCGGTATTGAATTAGTGCTGGAGTGCGACTCCAATTTCGATAGCTCCGCATCAATGGCACCTACCGAATTAAAAGAATTGAAAGAGCGATTGCAAGAGTTGATGAGATAGGGGCTTCACAAGCGACCGAGTTTTTTTTCTCCGTAGGGTGCACCGGTTTTATTTGTGAAAAAGAAAGATGGGACTATGCGAATGTGTATCGACTACCGGAAACTAAATAAGGTAACTATAAAGAATAAGTACCCGTTACCTCGGATTGATGATTTATTTGATCAGTTGAAAGGGGCTTCATGTTTTGAAAATAGATTTGAGATCGGGCTATTATCGATTATGCAGTCGAGATTCGGATGTGCCAAAGAAAGCATTCCGAACGCAGGTACGGACATTATGAGTTTTTGGTTATGCCTTTTGGACTCACTAATGCACTCTTTGTTTTTATAGACCTAATGAACCGAGTCTTCCGGCGCTTTTGGATCGGTTTGTGGTAGTGTTTATTGATGATATCTTGATCTACTCCAAAAATGAAACGGAACATGCTTGAACATTTGAGGCTAGTACTACAAACTCGAGAGATCAACGATTGTATGCAAAGTTCGATAAGTGTGAATTCTGGATGAATGAAGTCGACTTCTTGGGTCATGTTGTTTCGGATGTCGTATTCGGGTGGATCCAAACAAAATAGCAAATATACTCGATTGGAAACCACCAAATAATGTTTCGAGATCCGGTTTCCTAGGCCTTGCGAGGATATTACAGAAAGATTTGTAAAAGGTTTTTCTCATTATAGCTACACCTTTGACGGGGACTACTACGAAAGATGTCAAATTTGAGTGGTCGAAAAGGTATCGTAAAAGTTTGAACAATGGAAAGCCCTTTTGACCAAGCCCCGCTTAACTCAAATTGAATCGGGTAAAGAATTTATTATTTTTAGCGATGCTTCCTTGAATGGGTTGGGTTGCATTTTAATGCAAGAAGGCAAGGTGATAGCCTATGCTTCGAGACAATTAAAGCCGCATGAGAAAAATTATCCAACTCACGATTTGGAGTTAGCAGCCATTGTGTTCGCTTTAAAAATTTGGCGTCACTATTTATTCGGCGAAAAGTGTCATATTTATTCAGATCATAAAAGTCTAAAGTATTTAATGACTCAGAAAGATCTAAATTTGAGACAACGCAGATGGTTAAATTGCTGGAAGACTATGACTTAGTAATTGACTACCATCCGGGAAAAGCTAATGTTGTTGCGGATGCGTTAAGTCGAAAATCATTATTTGCTCTTCGTGCATTGAATGCACAAATGGCTATGTCTGATGATGGTTCGATCGTAGCCGAGTTACAAGCAAGGCCGATGTTTATTCAACAAATTTGTGATGCACAGAAAGTTGATGAAAATTTGGTTGCTATTCGATTCGATGTGAAAATGCTACGTAATCGATTTTCAGATTGATGCAAATGATGGTTTGAATTATAAAAGTCGATTGTGTGTTCCTAAGAACTCGATTTGATACCAGATGATTCTGGAGTGAGGCCCATAATGGTCGAATGTCGATACACCCGGTAGCACGAAAATGTATAACGATTTGAAACAGTTCTATTGATGGCCTGGCATGAAACGAGATATATCTGAATTCGTTTCCAAGTGCTTAATCAGTCAACAAGTGAAAGTCGAGCATCGGTACCATCCGGATTACTTCAGCCAATCATGATACCCGAATGGAAATGGGATAGAATTACAATGGATTTTGTATCCGGTCTTCCTATGACACCTAGTAAGAAAGATGCCGTATGGGTTATCGTTGATAGACTGACTAAATCACTCATTTTGAGCCTGGTACATACCGACTATTCACTTGATAAGCTTGCCGAATTGTATCATCACAGATTGTAAGGTTGCACGGTGTACCGAGTTCCATTGTTTCGATAGGGACCCAAGATTCACATCGCGGTTCTCGGAAGAAATTGCAAGATGCTTTAGGTACTAAACTTCATTTTAGTACTGACCTTTCATCCGCAAAACAGACACCACCGAGCGAACTATTTTGATACTTGAGGACATGTTGAGGTGTTGCGTTCTCGAGTTTGAAGGTGCGTGGGAACGATACCTACCTTTGGTTGAATTTGCTTACAATAACGCTTCCAATCTAGCATAAAAATGGTGCCTTATGAAGCCTTATATGGACGAAAATGTCGCACACCATTGTATTGGGTGAGAGCTCGGTGAGAATAAGATACACGGGGTTGATTGGATTAAAGAAACAGAATGTAAGGTGGTTGTTATTAGGAGTAATTTGAAAGTCGCTTGGATCGTCAAAAGTCCTATGCCGATTTGAAACGTAAGGACATTGAATTTCAGTGCCGGAGATCGGGTGTTCTTAAAAGTTTCTCCGTGGAAGAAAATACTCCGATTTGGTCAGAAAGGCAAGTTGAGTCCGAGATTTATCGGACCGTATGAAATCATAGAGCGTATAGGGCCTGTTGCTTTATAGATTGAAATTGCCCCTTGACTTAGAAAAGATACACAATGTATTTCATGTTTCGATGCTTCGTAAATATAGATCATATCCGTCCCATGTGATTGCACCGTCAGAGATTGAAATTAGATCTAATTTGACATATGATGAGGAACCGATCCGTATCTTAGCTCTCTGGAAATAAAAGAGTTGAGAAACAAAAGGATTCCATTAGTAAAGGTTTTATGGAATCGTCACGGAGTTGAAGAGGCTACGTGGGAGCTTCGAGGAGTCAATGAGGCAACAATATCCGAACTTATTTAACGGCAAGATTTTCGGGGACGAAAATCCTTAAGGGGGGAGAGTTGTAACAGACCAATTTTGACCCAAATCGAAACGGTGGTTTCAGGACCACGAATTCGAGCCTGAGAAATACTTTAATATTATATTTCGTGTTTATTATATGTGATTTAGTGAGTGTGAAAGTTTCGTAGAAAAATTTAGTCGTTTAAGTGCTCAATTTGATAAAAAGGATTAAATCGCGAAAACGTAAAAAGTTGCATACTAAAGTGAAATGTACTAATTTGCTTGTGGCTTTTAAGTGGGTGTCCTAAAAGGACAATTAGCCCATAAACCATGGTGATGGACGGCAATGGGCCAAGCTAGCCTAATATATATGTTAGTTTAATTTTATTTATAAGGTTATGTTAGTTTATTAATAATAATAAAAAAATAATGTTAGTGTATATATTAAACAAAACATAAAACAAAGCCATTATCATCTACATTCTCTCATGGCCGAATGTGAGAAAAAAAACCCCATTTTTGAAGCTTGAAATTTCGGCAATTGGGAGCTTAATTTGGGGTATGTATTTTGTTTAGTTTTTGATAATTTTTACGTTTTTGAGATCGTTGCCAGTATATTACCCGACCCATGTCTAAATTTTTGAAAATACCATGTATATAAGATTCGACCATTAACATGTTTAGATAGTTTTGATGTTTAATGGTTTTAGATTAAAGGTATGTTAAGGATTTACAAGTTTTGTATTGGAGTTTTTGATGATTTTGAGTATATAGGGCTAAATTGAAAAGAATAAAATTGTGAAGGATTAAAATGTCAAATAGATGAAATGCATGGACACCCATGGCTAAGGGAAGATTCGCCTCAGCCATAGTGTTAGGAAATTTTGCATATTTTGAGTTTTGTGTAAATTGGACCAATTTGTAAAAATGGAAAACATTAGGGGCAAAATGGTAAATTGCCCATTTGTGTGTTTTGGAACTAATTTGAGATGAAATGAGATTAAATGAGCTAAATTCTAATGTGTTTTAGATCAAGAGCAAAGAAAAACGGAATTAGACCTGGGGAAAGACGAAGGTTCTCGAATAGCCGATTCAATGCGGACTATCGACAACCGAGGTAAGTCCTTTAGCTAAAATATGTCAATAAATTAATTATGAACTTAGTGAATGATGAATTGTGGAAATTTAGAGTATAAATTCATGATATAGCCGAATGTGAATGTATTGAAGTGAATTTATTTTGGCTAATGCAAGGTGAATAAGTAAGTTCTTGAGCTACCTTATGTTTAAAGGTTATTTACAAATCTAATGAATGATAAAATTTGTATAAGTTTGGTGTAAAACCATGAGTTGGCCGAATGTGATGATGATGGATTGGATTGATTTCAAATATTTTTAATGCAATGTGAATAAATGCATATGGTTCGATATGTGATAGTGAAATGTGAAAAGCATGTAAAACTATTCTAACATTCGGGCTTGAGCCTAGCAGCCTCGTGTCAGAGTGACATTATCGGGCTTTATGCCCAGCGTGCCTTGTGCCGGTGTTATTTATCGGGCTTTACGCCTAGCGTGCCTTGTGCCGGTGTTACTTTTCGTGCTTTTATGCCTAGCGTGCCTTGTGCCTGGTGTTTCTTATCGGGCTTTTATGCCTAGCGTGCCTTGTGCCTGATTCTTATCGAGCTTTTACGCCTAGCGTGCTTAATGCCTGGTGACATAGTTTACAAAAGAGAATCGAATATTCTTCAAGGTAAACCTTAATTATGGTATTTAGTTAACAGCTCGTAAGTATGTAAGGGTATGTTATGCGTAATATTAATTGAGTCAAGTTAATACTATGAGAACTATGTTATGTATATTTGAGTTTATGATGGATATGAATGCTCTAATTACATGATTTGGAGTACGTGATTCTTGGAATATATTTAATTGTGATTTCGAAGTAATAAAGGTTTATGAAATGAAGTGCAATTATTTGGGTTGATGAACTAATAGTAATCGGCCTTGTGAAAATTTACATATTTTTTTTAATGTATATGTGCAATGTCATAAGTTGAATATTTTAAATGTTATATTATCATGAACTTAGGACTTACTAAGCTAGTAAGCTTAATTGCGTAAAATTTTTCCCCTGTTTTATAGATTGAGTACAAGCTACAAGCTCGTCGGGATCGATCGGAAAGTCGCCCACACTATCAATCTATATTTTGGTACTCTTTCATTTTGGTTTTAGAATGAAGGCATGTATAGGAAAGACTTTGTCTTTGTTTTGAGAAAAACTTAAGGTTCATGTATATAACAGCCATGCGAATATGGCTAAATTTTTAGTTATGTATGCTTTTGTGTTTTTGATACGAATGTCGGGTTATGTTGGCGATGTTTATGCATTTTTAATCGAAGTTCAATCGTTTTTGATAAGGAAATGTATGTCTATGAAATGAATCCTTGAATTAGGGATGTGGGTATGTTCGGTTAGAAGCTAGTTTTTCCATAAATTGCAGCGAAACAGCATGTAGTAGCAGCAGTGATGTGATTTTGAAAAATCACCAAAAATAGGGTATATTCAATTAGAAAGTGAATTAGACATGAAATTAAACCTTATTGTGTCTATTTTTACATGAAAGAAACAGAGTAGGAAAAGGATTTTTCTATTATGAGATATTTAAGTTTTAGTGAGACTTGCTCTAAATGAATTCGTGAGTCGCTGTTCTGTTTTGGAAAAATTGTTATAAATTGTACAAAAATAATTATGAATCATGGTCTATATGTTTAGAATCCTTAATGAGTCTATTTTTGATTGGTATAAACAAGAACATTATTGAAAAGTTTTACAATGAGATAACTGTATTTTTGTAATGATAGGTCAGAATTGTCGAGCAGTGAAATAGGGGTAAATTTGATGAATAAACTGTACTAATTGGCCATATGAAAAATTCTGGAAAAATTATGTTAAATTCTTATATGAGTCTAGGTTCTAGGAAAATTTACGGATCTGAATTTCGAGTTTTGTAACTCAAGTTATGGTCAATTTAGTCAGCATGGCGCAGTTTGACAGCTTTAACTTTTTATGTCCTGAACTTCTAGTCAAGTCTAGCAATGCCACATACTCGATTCCGGCGAAGGTCTCGGGTAAGGGGTGTTACACTAAAACTATGTGATGAAGTGATACAGGTACATGTGAGTAATTCACGAGAAATGTTTACGATATGAGACATGATATGAAATTGGTCAGAGTAAGCATGAGTAAGTTATGACAATGTGTTTAAGACTTTGTGTTTTATTCAATGCAATGGATGGATGCCATTATGAGCCTTTATGTTGTTATTTATTTCATGCAAACTTACTAAGCTTTATGCTTACCCCTCTCATTTCCCTTTTCCTTGTAACATTGCCAAGCTAGCTCAGGAATTCATATGACGTCGGAGCACAGAATCACACTATCAACTTCTCTTTGGTATAGCAAAGATAGATTTATTTTGAGTATGGCATGTATAGGACTTGGTCATTTTGTTATGTCATATTTGTTAGCCAAGGTGTTGGCTATTAATGTTGTTCAATTCATTTTGTAAATGGTCATTAAAATTGACTAATACTTGACAAGTTCATATTTATAAATGATGATGAAATTCATGAGTGCATGTTTCTGTGGATATCTTGATTTTGAGTTCTTGGAAGTGCCTTATAGCCATGACGTAGGTTGAATTGATTTGGTATAAGTGTGGTTGCTTTGTAAGATGGCAAAGGCTTGGTAGATAGCCTTACAAATGTCCACACGGTTAGACACACAGGCGTGGGTCTAGGCCGTGTGTGACACACGGTCAGCCCTATGGGCGTGTTGATAAGTCGTGTGTCCCCATGCATGCTAGGTTGACAAGTCAAAATACCCAGTAAAAAACACACGGGCTAAGACACGGCCATGTGTCTCAACCGTGTGGGAGACACGACCTAAGACACGGGCATGTGCCCAGGCCATTTGAAGTCTGCACCTAAAATTAGGAATTTAATTCGACACACGGTTTAAGGACACGGGGGTGTGCCCTGGCCTCCTTATTGGGATGATGACGTTATAAACAGAATGTCAAGGTTTTCACACACGGGCGAAGACACGGGCGTATCATGGCCGTGTGAGGGACACAGGCTATGGACATAGGCGTGTGTCAGGCCGTGTGAAAACCCCTGTAGGTTCAAATTAGAAAATAAATCCACACGGGTGTGGAACACGGGCATGTGATATGCCACACAGGCATTTCACACGGACGTGTCACCCCGTTTTGTGTCAAATTTGTCTAAGTGTTCAAAAGTTTCCGGTTTAGTCCCGAATCATTCCGGGTACAAGTTTAGGGTCTCGTAGACCTATAATAAGGACATTAAGGTCTTGAATGAAAAGTTTTAATTTGAAGTGAAATTTTATGAATCAACTTCTCTGAACTTGAGCAAGTTAACTACGGTAATGCCTCGTTCTTGGTTCAAGTGTCGAATACGGGTAATAGGTGTTACATTTAGTGGCATCAAAGCTACGGTTTAGTCGATACTTGGACTAACGTAGCGTAAGTATGAGTCTAGCTATGCATGTCATACGTTTGAGTATTTACGTACTGATAGTGTGACGACTCCAGACGATTTGAATTGCGTTTTTATATAGTAAATGGACCCCGATCAAAATGCAGCCTGTAATGGCCCGAATTTTCAGTGGTGTTGGAACGGTGATTCGAGGTCACTAAATCCGACAAGTGAGTAGAAAATATTATTAATTTAGTGAGTATAAGTTAAATGTGAAGTTAGGAAAATCTTTGAAATAGCGAATAGTGTGCTAGAAATAAATATTAAAATAATTAGAATCGAAAATGAGGTATCGAGACCTCAGAGATTTTTAATTGAGCCATAAATATTTTTATAAATATTTATGGAGTGTTAATAAGTTAGTACTAAAGTTTCCTCAAGAAAATTTAATGGTCCGATTGTTAATTGAACAAAAAGAACTAAATTGTAACAAATGCAAAATTATGGGAAATGATTAAATAGCTTAAATGATAAAATAAAGAGGGCTTAAAAGGAAAATAGACCCAAGGTCTATTTGGGCTGGATGGCAAGGGCATGAAATCAACAAGAAAATAAGGAGAATTAATGGCAAAATTGGAATATTTCAAAATTTACTTAATAAAGCTAGGATTAAAGTGGAACTATCTAGATTTCTCTTTATTTTTCTGCATCCTCATCAGCAAAAACACTATAAAAGGTTTCCTTAAGCTGGTTTTTCATATTTTTACTGCAAGTAAGTTCAATTCTTGATTATTTCTTAAAAATTTTGTGTTTTTGTGACTTTTACAACTAGGTCCACTTGTTGAATTCATTAGTTTTAGATTTTATGAATGAAATTGAAAGTTTCTATGAATATGTGCTGGAAGTATATGATGATTTAGCGTGGAATTAGAGCTTTAAATTGTTTATATGCCGATTTTATTGAAAGAATTGAATAGAAAGTGAATGTTTGAGACCTAATTGTAAAAGAGTTTGAAATTAGGGTTTTATGTGGAAATTTTGAACTTCAATAGTTGTGAAATAACTTATAATGTCTTGTAAAGTATTAATTGAGAAAAATTAGCTTAATTGAGGGGTTAATTTAGCAATGACTGAATTGTATGAACTGTGAAATTTGGGGCAAAATGGAAATCAACATTTTGCATTAAACATTTTTGGACAGCAGCAGTAGTCTAATTTTGAAAAATCACCAAAAATTATGGAAATCGAATTAGAGAATTAATAAAATATGAAATTAAATATTATTTAGTCTAGTTTCTCGTAGAAGAAATGGTGTAAGCAGTGAAATTTCAAACCATTACATATAATAAATTTTGTGAGACAAGGTCAGAATGATTTCCGGTTCCCTTATTCTAAATTTAGAAAATCATAAAAAATTGGAGAAAAATAATTATGGGCTTAAATTTATATTTTTAAAATCATTAATGAGTCTATTTTCAAGAGAAACAAACAGAAACATCATCCGAATCATGTACGAGGAGATAATTAATTTTTAGTGAAGAAGTGTTGGAACTGCCAAACAGCAAAACAGGGGTGACTTTAAAGAATTAACTATACTTATTGGCTAAACAAAAAATTCTGAAAATTTATGGTAAGAATATATACAAGTCTAGTTTCAGGGAAAATTAACGGATCTTAATTTGGAATTCTGTGGGTCAAGATACAAATAATTTAGCGACTGTGACACGGATGGACAGTTTGAATATCCATATAGGTAAATGGTGAAATTATAGATAATGTTAGTTATAAGCGGGTTATAAACATTAAGGATGTGAAATAGAGTGAAGGTGAAGTTAATACTGATAAGTGAATGATTTTACAATGATATATCGAGAACCCGAAGCAAGTCGAGGAAATAAAAAAGTTCGGGATTAGTAGATTTTTGTGTATGAACAAGTATCGAGGTAAGTTCGTGTAACTTGAAATATATTCTTAAATGCTAGAAATATATTTTTATTGATGTGAATATGATTTGGATGTTTATTGTATGATAATTGATGAAGTATTGATATTCTTGATGAAAAGGGAAAATAAAGCCCTGTTGAATGAAAGGAAAATTCGATAGATCTCTGAAAAGGAATTGACGGTAAAAAGGATCTAGCCAGGACAGGTGATCCTATCCCGATATAGCCCTCCCGAAGAATATGTCGAAAATGGATTTAGCCCGGACGAGTTGTAACATCCCGAAATTGGGCCTAGGAGAATTGGGCCTTTTGGGCCCCGAGCGTAGGATCTTTTTAATTTTTTGGAGAACAAGAGATCGACTTAAATGCAAGTTGGACCTATTAGGTAAGTGATTTTGGAAGGTTAGAGGGTTTCTATGAAGTCCCGGGATCAAACTTGGGCTTAGGAAAAATTTTGGTTTTAGGTGAATAAAACCCTAGGAGTTCGTAGGTAGGCTCTAAGAATAAAATGTGGAGAAAAATGACACAAGTGGAGTGTGTGGTGTAGTGGCAAAGTAATGCCACATAAGAGACAAGGGGGTGATGCTACAAGGAAGGAAGGAGGTCCAGGGTTCAGGTCTTGGCACTTGCATTTCTTTTTGTTTTATTTTTTTTTCAGTTAATTTAGACTTTGGCCATAGTGTTATATTTAGTTGCGCATGATTTTAGTCACAAGAGGAGCTTGTGGCTTAGTGGAAAGTGGCGTGAATTGGCTGATGGGAGAGCTTGGGTTCGAATCTCATGACAAGCAAAGGAGTATTTATTTTACGGACTAGAAGGCAAGAGTTTGAGTTGGATTTTAAACTCTGCTAACGGAGAGATCCCACATCAAAAAGATACAAAGAAGGAAGGTGAGAAGCTAGCTATATATAGAGCATTCTATGAGGAGAGTTAAGATACCGTGGTGGGCGTTTGGGCATAGGAGTGGTCGGAGCACGGATTAGCACCAGATTCCTATCAGGTGTGTATTCTCTCTACTCTAGCTGTAGAGTGAAAAATGCCGAATTACCGATCACGCGGCGATGGCAGCCACACGAGCGTGTGAGTACACGTGTGGGAGCTTCGACGCGATAGTTGTGGCCATCAGTAGTATTCTTGATGGTTGGATTAGGCTGTTGGGCTGAACGGGGCCAAGACGCCACAAGGAAGGAAGGAGGTCCGAGGTTCAGTCTTGGCACTTGCATTTTTTTTTGTTTTATTTTTTTCAGTGAATTTAGACTTTGGCCATAGGGTTATATTTAGTTGCGCATGGTTTTAGTCACAAAAGGAGCTTGTGGCCTAGTGGCAAGTGGCGTGGATTGGCTGATGGGAGAGCTTGGGTTCGAATCTCATGACAAGCAAAGGAGTATTTATTTTGTGGACTGGACGGCAAGAGTTTGAGTTGGATTTAAACTCTGCTAATGGAGGGATCCCACATCGGAAAGATATAAAAAAGGAAGGTGAGAAGCTAGCTATATATAGAGCATTCTATGAGGAGATTTAAGAACCTTGGTGGGCGTTTAAGCATAGGAGTGGTCGAAGCACGGATTAGCACCAGATTCCTATTAGGTGTATATTCTCTCTACTTTAGCTGTAGAGCGGCAAATGCCGAATTGCCGGTCACACGATGATAGTAGCCACACAAGCGTGTGAGCGCACGTGTGGGAGCTTCGACGCAATAATTGAGGCCATCAGGTTTATTCTTGATGGTTGGATTAGGCTGTTGGGCCGAACGGGGCCAAGGGGGCCCAATGGGCTCGTGGGCCCATATGAATAAATTGTATGTTTGTGTAGTAGATGTTGGATTAGACTATGTGAATCTTATAGATGTGGTTTGTAGGGGTGACTTATGTACAATATGGTTCACTTGGTTGGGTGCAGATCTAGAAGATAATCGCCAATAGTAGCAAAGGAAGGGCTACTAGAACGTGAGGTACACGGTAAGGGTATGGTGGGGTTTCGATTTTTGATAAGTATGCGTTAAATCTTGGTTAATCGCTAGTAATGTCGATTGTAGGGTCGTGACTAAGGGATTTGCAGCGCGCGTGGTTACCAGGTGTGTGCAAACACTACACACACAATATCGGCAATGCCGAAAGTCAAAAAGCTGAAAGTGGCTAAATAGGCCCGGTGGGCCTTGAGGCTAAGTTTGATGAAATGGTTTGGTTTGTTAAACATATTGAGTTAGTCACGCATGATACACGATTTGGATTTGTTTTGGGCCTAATGGGCCGTAAGGTTGTCATTTGGGTTTGATGGGCTTTATGGGGACGTGGACAAATATGCTAGGGTTTTTGGACTTAGGCCTAGTTGAACAACTCTTCAATTTCATAAGACTTAATCTAATTAAACATGTCTGTCAACAAGTCACTGGGTTAGGGTGTGGCAAGGGGTATACGCATGTCTAGGATTGGATCTAGGGAGAGCTTGGTACTTAAGCGGTCCTAGTGGCCGACCTCCTCTTCTCTGGAATCCTACCTGGTACGTAATGTCTGTTCACTTTAGCCGTGAGGACTTGTTGATGGGCCAAAGTTCATAACTAAAACTCGAGAGGGACCAATTACCCTTATATTTGTAAATTTACTAAAATACCTTTATATTTGTAAATTTACTAAAATCCCTTGATTTGCAAAATTACCGAAATACCCCTAGTTTGTGAAATTACCGAAATACCCCCAGTTTGTAAAATTACTGAAATACTCCCGATTAGCGAAATTACTAAAATACCCCTAATTTGTGAAATTACCGAAATACCCCCGATTTACGAAAGTACCAAAATACCCCTATTTTGCAAAATTATCAAGATACCCCTATTTTGCCAAATTACCAAAATACCCCTGTAGGGCAAAATTACGAAAATATCCCTGGGTAGTGAAATGACGAAAATACCCCTATGTGACGAATATGAGTTTGTGGATGTTACTTTTGTGTTTGATGCATTCATATGATATTTTGCTTAGGATGCATATGGGTGGGAATTATGGTACGGAGAAAGATTTGAGGATCGCATGGCCGTATGGTATGGATCCACCGGAGGCTTTAAGCACAATATATGATTAGCAGCTTTGCTGCAACGTTCGGTAGTACCGCAACCGGGCTACCCTTGGTGTGTAGCGAAGGGGTGGGTCAAGCTAGAATTCCCCACAGGAGTAATAAGGTTGGAAGGGAAATGGTGTGTGTAGCGGATGGATTTTTGGGGTGGGTTTTGCATTATTTGTTTATAAATGATTCGATATGATATGATATGAGGTCATTGTGGGCTAAAACCCAAGACCACCGATTTTGATAGGGCTTAGGCCCAATGTGAATATTTGTAAGTGATTTGATTGCCAAGGGTTGTGCACACTGAGTTTCGAAACTCACACCCCTTTAATTTAATGTTTCAAGTAATCCCGAATAGATGACTCGACGTGGGAGAGGACTCAGAGATGGCCACACTACAAGAGGCTTGAATTTTCATTTATTTGTTTCGAAATACATTTTATATTTACTTAATTTTTGGTGAATGTAATAAGGCCTAAGTAAGCTCTTATGTTCAAACTTGGCTTCTGAAAAACTTAAAATAATAAAATGGGTCTTAATCTTTAATTAATAAGACTAAAAGATTTTGGGTTTTTGGGCCTTAAATTTTTAATTAGCAAAACCGTTTTGAATTGTGCCTTTAATGTGACATTCTAGATTCGAGCCTAACTTTTAGGCCGGGTTTGGGGCATTACACAGGTAATCCTATTTATGGTCTAAATTTAGCCTGGACTAGTAATTCAAATCCAAGTTCATTAGTGTAATTGTCGTTCCACGATTTAGCTCGACCGTAATCCCATTGTATGGATAAGGTTCATGGAGTGTGCTCTCTGAAATGGAAATGTGCGCACATGAATGTGAATTGACGGACCCGGATTGTACACTAAAGTGTACCCCTAAAAATCCATCGAAATTTTGAGCGGGATAAATATGGAAAAATAACAAGGGAATGGAAATCATGGTATTGATGAGCTCATCAATCATGGTACATATTATTGATACATGGAAATTATTGGACTAACTTGAATGTTGGGTTTGTGTATGTTAGGGTAATAATGCATTGAATGGATGTATGAATGTTTATTGCATTGTATTAAAAATATTAGGTAAGTATAATTCTTGTTACATGAGCTTACTAAGCAGAAAGTGCTTACTTTGTTTCTTTTTCCCCTGTTTTGTAGTGTTAAGAGCTCGGTGGTCGGATTCGGTCGGAGACACATCACACTATCAACCTCAAGATTTCGGTATATAAAGAAACTTTATTTTGGGAATCAATGGCATGTATAAGCTAACAAAGTAAATGTTAAGGTGAAATGAATGTAAGGTTAGCCATTGGAATGGCTAATAAATCTTGGTTTTGGTATGTGATAAGGTTATCTTATGGATATGCTTGAATGTTTTTTAAAAATATGTCGAAATGAATTGGTTGGTTTGGTTTAGTCTCGATGTATGATTTGGGCTTCTGAGACCCATCTAAGGGACGTCATGACATGTTTCGGTAAATGAATAGTATTTAACTCGTAATAACAAAAAATTTATTTGGTAAACTCCGGTAATGCCTCGTACCCTATTCCGGCAACGAACATGGGCAGGGGTATTACATTTGTTGGTATCAGAGATACGATTTAGTCGGTTCTCAGACCGACATATCAAATACGGGATTAGCAATACATGCCATTTAAATTATTATTGATAGTGTGATATCTCCTTACCATTTGGAATGTGGTTTTCTTATAGTAAATGCCTGCAACCAAGCTCAACTCGAGGAAGCCGAGAGTCATGCTTCGACTCCAGAACAAAGAGAAGTTGAAGCTACAAGTAGTAAAAGGTCCGACACAGGGGACCAAATTGAAGAGGCTAAAATGGCCTTTTATCAAATGATGAATGAATGGTTTACTCAGTATGTAAGAACTAACCTATTAGTGCAGCAAACTCAAGCTCCCCCTCCTCCTCCTCCTCCTCCACCAGTTCCTGAGATTCCACAGGGTACAGGTACCGAATCTATCAAAAAAGGTAAATCTCTGGTTGATAAAATTAGAAACTATGGGCAGGAGAATTCAAAGCTGCAGTGGATGATGATCCCGAACGGGTTGAGTTTTGGTTAGAAAATACTACTTGGGTTTTGGAGGAATTATCATGCACACCAGAAGGATGTCTGAAATGTGCCGTCTCACTACTAAAATACACAGCTTATCATTGGTGGAACATTAAAGCTTCAGTGGTTACGAAAGAAGAGATTGCTTGGGAGTTCTTTCAGAATGAATTTAAAAAGAAATATATCAGCCAGAGGTTCCTTGATCAGAAAAGAAAAGAATTTCTTGAGCTAAAATAGGGAAACAGATCGGTATCTGAGTATGAAAGAGAGTTTGTTCGGTTGAGTAAATATGCTCGGGAATGGGTACAATCAGAAGCCAAAATGTGTAAACGATTTGAAGAAGGGTTGAATGAAGATATCAAGCTATTGATAGGAATTCTTGAAATCTGAGAGTTTGCTACCCTTGGAAAGCGAGCTTATAAAGCAGAGGAACTGAGCAAAGAAAAGAAACAAGCTGAAAGAGAAGCTCGGGTTTTCAGTAAAAGATCGATGGGGAAATCTCAATCATCTTTAGTTTCAAAGAAATTAAAGAGGTATTATGATCGTCCTACTTCAGTAACAGGATATTCTAGAAAGGAACGGGGCTTCCAATGTACTAACTCGAGATCTGTTACTCCACCTGTGACTAGTATGGGTAGTGTCGGTAGTCCTAAGCCTTAACACCCCCAAACCCGGCCCACAAGTCCTGACCGGATCTGGTTATGTCACTGCGAAAACCGTTTGAAAAATCTTTGACTTTAGAATAAAACTTGAAAATTTTATTAAACTTGGAAACCATGTCTTTTCTTTTAAAATTATAAATAAAGCTTTGTTATTAAAAATAATCCATATTAAAACTTTAGTATAAAAATATATAAATACTTTGATTAAATAGGTTGCTAAAATTAAAATCATCTTCACATAATAATTTCTTTTAAGTAAACCATAATATCAAGTAATATCAAAAATAGTGATAACAAAAATAATAATAATAAGGCCCTTATTACAAAAATAATTAATCCAAGTACTCGATAATAAAATGCATAAAGAAAAGATTAAAAACGTCCCCTGTATCCACTCCAACCCGGTCCGATCAACAAGTCACCTGCGATGTTGGATAAATAATTGGGTGAGTCATACAGACTCAGTGTGTAATTTAACCATTGATATCCACCCACATATTAGCCACAATCAACCCAATTATCATATGCAACATGTAATCATAATCATTTAGATATTACCACAATCCGGGCTTGGCCCATAATCAATTCACATCCAAGTACTGGGCTAGGCCCTTTTTCTCAATAAACCACATATCAACTGGGCTTGGCCCATTTCCACGTATGTTCCCAAAACATACCTATCCACATGTTATATTGGGCTTGGCCCATTTCCATATCATTTTATAAAGGAACAATGCAACATGATACCCAACCCAAACCTAGGGTCCATCCGCTACACACCCCCTTATCCAGCCTACCACACACCAGGGGACTATCGAGTCACCCTCTCCTTTTCCCTCCAAAAAGGCAACCAATGCCATCCACGATGGGGCACATAGCAACCCATCAAGCCATGATATGGCATAAAGCCAATATCAATCAAGGTAACCACGCGAACTAAATCGCAAAGATCCACAACGCGACCTCAGTCAGTGCTAATCCACGATGTAGCACAAAGCTGACATCAACCACGTACTCGAAGTACACCCGTACCTTCTTTTCATAACCCACCCATGCACATGCCACATAAAACATAATCATGATACTGCATGCACATGCTTATTAATATCCATAAACATACTCATATACAAGCAAGTAATCATATTGCAACAGGTTCGATACTAACCTAATCATCACTATACCCTTTAGGGGTATATATGGCACACTTATTACTGCACTTGTTAGTAAACATATAACACATAAAAACGAGTTTAACTCACTTACTAATATCCTTACCGAAATAATCTGAGATCCCAAAGGCTTCCCTTTGCTCTTGTCGATACGCCCCTAAAAAGACCATAGTCAACCTTCGGTCAACACATAACCACATATATTGGCCTAAGGCCGAAAATCAAACCACTTACCGAATCTGACTACCAACGATTAAGGAGAAGAATCCGAAGAGATCCACACCACACCAATATTCGGCCAAAGTAAAAGAGAAGATTTGGCTTGCCAAAGGATGAAAGTAAACAAAAGAATTGAGAGGGAGAAGGTTGGTATTCGGTCAACAATGGAGAACAAAATGAATAGGGAATGTTTAGGAGAGCTAAGAACAAAAGAAATCGAAGTAGACAGAATGAGGTTTAGGGGGTTCAAGTGAATATTCGGCTACTCGCAAAATTTAGGAGACATAATTTACAACTTTTTTTTTTGCAAGAGTCTAAAAGAATAATTCGGCATTCTCCCCCTCCTATTTATAGCATTCGGTCACTACTCCCACGTGAAGAAGCCAACATGCGGCCACCACCTATGGCCACTAATTCAATTTAATTTGAATTAGTCCACCTCCCTATATTAATCCTTCAAATAGTTGAATTATCCTCACTTAATCCAATAAATAATAATCTTATACTTACAATAACTAAATAGATAAATAAATAAACTACTAATAAAACTATATCCAATATCACCACTTTAATCAAAGCAAAAGACCACCCCTTGGTCGGCCACCAATTCTTTTTAATTCCAATCCAAATTCCCTTCCTATTTTAAACTCATATTTTATCTCCTACTCCTATTAAAAAAACAATCCACTAGTAGCCATTATCCCTTATTTCCAATTTAAAACCAACTAAAATAATTCTATATTTATCTAAAATAATAAAATAACAAACCCTTATCACTCCTTCCAGCCGACCATTTAAAACCAATTCAACTTAAACTAAAATTAAACCCACCTTTATCCTATATCATCTCTTCAATTTAAAATAAAATAAAATATAAAAATAATAATAAACCATTATCCCACCGAATTTAAAAGCAAAAAAAATAACTCAATCCTTATCCCCAATTAAAGGTTCCATGTGCAGTCCACCGCTTACCAAGTTGCTGCAAAAATAATAGTAAAATAAAAATAAAACTCCAATTGCACAGTCGTGGGTTCGAACCTAGCACCAACCCCCTCTTCCACGCCCCAGGCCATTCGGCCAACTTGACTTTCATGTCAAATAGCCCCAACAATTATTTTTAAATCCTTCCTACTCCAGCCCATCACCAAATAACAAAAATAAAACGCCAAAATGCCGCTGCCCCCACTCGAACCAGCGCTCTCTCTTCTCTCCAGTGCCTAAGTGCCGCATGAGTGCCACTTTGCCAACTGGACTTTCATGTCCATCAACCTAGCCATTTAATTTTAAGGCATACTTGGCCCAGTCCCTTAATTAGCGCAAAATAAAAACAAAAGTGCTGCCTTTACAGCTCGACCCCTTGACCCCTTGGGCGTCCCCTTCCAAGGCTCCAAGCCGCTCCTCCATGCCATTTTGCCAATTCCCTTCTTGTGTCCTAAACTCCACCAATTTATTTTAAGGCCTTCCTGCCCTAGTCCCCTTTTTACACCAAAAATCCAAAATTTTCACAAAGCCTTCCCCTTTCATCCAAGCATTCTTAAACCTTTAAAACACATCCAAAAACACCCCAAAACCTTCCAACACATGAATTCTACCCAAGTTGCCTAGCCCTTAAACCAGGGTGTTACAATTCTACCCTCCTTAAAATAATTTCGTCCTCGAAATTACTTATTACCGAACACTCATAACTCGCTATTCTACGCCTCTGCTGCGCACTCTGATCTTAATCTATCATACTTCCCGAGTCAGTCCCTAAGTTCTCACTCAAGATCCAAATCACACAAGAAAGAGCTAACTTACAAACAAGGAAAACAATTAAAGGATATTCCAAAACAAAGGAGCTTACCCGATATCACATCCTTGGTTGACTTTGACTAGAACCACGACCCCTCGTTGCTCGAGGACAATTCCTAACCAGATGTGCCTTAGATTCGCACCGAAAGCATTCTTTATTATTCCCCCAACACTCTCCTGTGTGAGGTCTTCCACATCGAACACAAGAATGATTCCGATCCACTGGTACAAGTGCACGCACAGGATTCTCGATCCTTGGTCTTTTCTGAACATTACCAAACGATGCTGACGGTCCAACCCTTTTCTTATTCCCGTTCCTACTCTTTTCTCGGTTTTCCCTTACAGCCCTCTTAACTTCTTCAGCTATCCGAGCTTTCTCCACTAGCACCGCGAAGTCTCTCTCTCTCTGCAGAGCAATCAACACTCGAAGTTCATCTCGCAACCCGTCTTCAAACCGGACACACCTCTCATAGTCGGTGGCCACAATTCCTTTAGCATACTGGCTTAATCGCACAAATTCCGCTTCATACTCTGCTATCGACTTATTCCCTTGTACCAGATTTAGGAACGCCTTCCTTTGCGCATCTATGTAGCTTGCTCCCACGTACTTTCCTTCAAACTTTTCCTTAAAGTAATCCCAATCCATTCGTTCTGTCGGAGCACCTTGCCTGACAGTGAGCCACCATCGATAAGCCTCGTCCCGAAGCAGCGAAACAGCACCTTTCAACTTCTCCTTTGGGGCACAGTCCAAATCGTCCATAATTCTCTCGACTCCTTCTAGCCAATATTCTGCCACGTTCGGAGCCACCCCAAACACTCCCCTAAAAACTTCAGCCCCGTTCGATCTGAGTCTCTTGGACACTGACTTCCGAGCTCCGTTTCCCATACTAGCTCTTGCCACTTGCTGGAGCACGCGTAACATAGCTTGTGACACTGCGTCGTCCCCTTCTGCCTGATCTTGATCTTCCGCGCCTACGATCAAGGCGGCACACTTTATTTCCCCGACCCATGGTCGAGACCCTACGAGTTCAGAAAAGCGCGCCATCCTACCTCTACCGCGTCCCCTAGAACTCATCTCTATCGTCGCGATTTAATCTGATTTAAGAAATTTTATGCATTAGAAATTTTGTTCCACTATTTAATCGCGAGCAAATTTTTATGAAAGAAGGGTATTTTAAAGTAGTTCTTTCGATCACACAAAGTCTCAGTTCAAGTTTGCTACCCTAATTCAAAGAATCACATTTACACACACATTCATTCATCCACAAGAACACATTTCTCCCTCAGTAGAGGCACATTCAGTGGTATCCACCACACACATCCACTATTCGGACCTTTCTGCCCGTTTCTACCCCAGGGGTATTTCCGTCATTTTCCTACCGGGTATTTTCGTGAATAATCAGAAAAATTTTGAAAGCCTTAATAAATCAGGATATTTGGATATTCCAAACCTTTAAGGGTATTTTCGAAAATTCTTCAATTTGAAAGTACGGTAGAAGTTTGGAAACTAGGGGTATTTTGGTAATTTTGTCAATCAGGGTAATTTTGTAAATTCCCAAAGTCGAGGTATTATTTTGAAATACGAAAGATTGGATACTTTTGCAAAGTAAGAAAATTTTATTAAACTTGGGGTTAAACCGGAAATTTTAAAAGTCAGGGGCATTTTAGTAATTTTTAACATAGGGGTATTTTCGTAAATTCCGCAAATCGGAGTATCTCGATATTTTGAAAACTAAAATTTTGGTATCTTACAAAGTAAAAATTATTTTAACAAAAGTTGAGGGTAGTGCGGTAATTTTACAACACAGGGGTATTTTTGTAATTTTGCTGCTAGGGGCATTTCGATAATTTTGGTAAATTGAGAAAACGTTTTCCAAAATCAGATTTAGGGTTTACATATCAAAGAGTAAGTTTCAAAAATTTTAAAAATTAAGGGGTTTTAAAACAGTAAGGCTAATCCCATTCGGGTTTTAATAGTTGGTTTAGCCTATGACTGAGTCCTCTTGGTTAGGGCGAACCGAAGCTACGCACCAGGTAGGAATCCCGCGAAGAGGAGGTGAGTCACGAGGACTGCTTAAGTACCAAGCTCTTCCGGATCCAATCCTTGACATGCGCACAGGGGTTACCACACCCTAACTCGGCGACTTAGTCGTAGGTTTGTTTAGTAGCTTTAAGTTTTATGCATGTGTTTGAGTAGACTAGTCCTAGGGTTCAACAGATCCTAGTTCACTAATCTACGAGCCCAACTAAGCCCATATCAGTTTATATAACAAATTACTTCACAAGTCTGAAGTACTTACCTGGTGGACTCGGGCCGGAGGTACAGGTGCCATGCCAGAATACCTGAAAATTTTCTTAAAAGCCCATGATTTGAAAAGCCCATTTTGAAAATGTTTTTGGGCCCAAAACCCACAAAGCCGAGTTTTGAACCGGGCTCTGATACCAAACTGTAACACTCCCAAACCCGGCCCACAAGTCCTGACCGGATCTGGTTATGTCACTGCGGAAACCGTTTGAAAAATCTTTGACTTTAGAATAAAACTTGAAAATTTTATTAAACTTGGAAACCATGTCTTTTCTTTTAAAATTATAAATAAAGCTTTGTTATTAAAAATAATCCATATTAAAACTTTAGTATAAAAATATATAAATACTTTGATTAAATAGGTTGCTAAAATTAAAATCATCTTCACATAATAATTTCTTTTAAGTAAACCATAATATCAAGTAATATCAAAAATAGTGATAACAAAAATAATAATAATAAGGCCCTTATTACAAAAATAATTAATCCAAGTACTCGATAATAAAATGCATAAAGAAAAGATTAAAAACGTCCTCTGCATGGGCCACCTTGTATCCACTCCAACCCGGTCCGATCAACAAGTCACCTGCGATGTTGGATAAATAATTGGGTGAGTCATACAGACTCAGTGTGTAATTTAACCACTGATATCCACCCACATATTAGCCACAATCAACCCAATTATCATATGCAACATGTAATCATAATCATTTAGATATTACCACAATCTGGGCTTGGCCCATAATCAATTCACATCCAAGTACTGGGCTAGGCCCTTTTTCTCAATAAACCACATATCAACTGGGCTTGGCCCATTTCCACGTATGTTCCCAAAACATACCTATCCACATGTCATATTGGGCTTGGCCCATTTCCATATCATTTTATAAAGGAACAATGCAACATGATACCCAACCCAAACCTAGGGTCCATCCGCTACACACCCCCTTATCCAGCCTACCACACACCAGGGGACTATCGAGTCACCCTCTCCTTTTCCCTCCAACAAGGCAACCAATGCCATCCACGATGGGGCACATAGCAACCCATCAAGCCATGATATGGCATAAAGCCGATATCAATCAAGGTAACCACGCGAACTAAATCGCAAAGATCCACAACGCAACCTCAGTCAGTGCCAATCCACGATGTAGCACAAAGTTGACATCAACCACGTACTCGAAGTACACCCGTACCTTCTTTTCATAACCCACCCATGCACATGCCACATAAAACATAATCATGATACTGCATGCACATGCTTATTAATATCCATAAACATACTCATATACAAGCAAGTAATCATATTGCAACAGGTTCGATACTAACCTGATCATCGCTATACCCTTTAGGGGTATATATGGTACACTTATTACTGCACTTGTTAGTAAACATATAACACATAAAAACCCGGAAACAGTAGGTTAGTTACACACCTTATAACCTGAAGTTCTAAACCCTCGATTTCGACGCTATCGCTTAGCGAGACTACAGCTATCTGCCTATCGTTTTCTGCTGCACGACCACACCCCGGTGGCCAATCTCGAACTGCCGAGACGGCTCTTTTCTTAAACTTTGGGACAGGGACCTTCCCTTTCCCCTCTTGACTGGCACTTGCATCCATCGACACTTAATCAGAATCACACCTTTAATCAACAAGTCATAATCTACTTATTAACGAGTTTAAGTCACTTACTAATATCCTTACCGAAATAATCTGAGATCCCGAAGGCTTCCCTTTGCTCTTGTCGATATGCCCCTAAAAAGACCATAGTCAACCTTCGGTCAACACATAACCACATATATTGGCCTAAGGCCGAAAATCAAACCACTTACCGAATCTGACTACCAACGATTGAGGAGAAGAATCCGAAGAGATCCACACCACACCAATATTCGGCCAAAGTAAAAGAGAAGATTTGGCTTGCCAAAGGATGTAAGTAAACAAAAGAATTGAGAGGGAGAAGGTTGGTATTTGGTCAACAATGGAGAACAAAATGAATAGGGAATGTTTAGGAGAGCTAAGAACAAAAGAAATCGAAGTAGACAGAATGAGGTTTAGGGGGTTCAAGTGAATATTCGGCTACTCGTAAAATTTAGGAGACACAATTTACAACTTTTTTTTTTTTGCAAGAGTCTAAAAGAATAATTCGGCATTCTCCCCCACCTATTTATAGCATTCGGTCACTACTCCCACGTGAAGAAGCCAACATGCGGCCACCACCTATGGCCACTAATTCAATTTAATTTGAATTAGTCCACCTCCCTATATTAATCCTTCAAATAGTTGAATTATCCTCACTTAATCCAATAAATAATAATAATCTTATACTTACAATAACTAAGTAGATAAATAAATAAACTACTAATAAAACTATATCCAATATCACCACTTTAATCGAAGCAAAAGACCACCCCTTGGCCGGCCACCAATTCTTTTTAATTCCAATCCAAATTCCCTTCCTATTTTAAACTCATATTTTATCTCCTACTCATATTAAAAAAACAATCCACTAGCAGCCATTATCCCTTATTTCCAATTTAAAACCAACTAAAATAATTCTATATTTATCTAAAATAATAAAATAACAAACCCTTATCACTCCTTCCAAAGACCATTTAAAACCAATTCAACTTAAACTAAAATTAAACCCACCTTTATCCTATATCACCTCTTCAATTTAAAATAAAATAAAATATAAAAATAATAATAAACCATTATCCCACCGAATTTAAAAGCAAAAAAAATAACTCAATCCTTATCCCCAATTAAAGGTTCCATGTGCCGTCCACCGTTTACCAAGCTGCTGCAAAAATAATAGTAAAATAAAAATAAAACTCCAATTGCATGACACCTTGGGTTCGAACCTAGCACCAACCCCTCTTCCACGCCTCAGCCATTCGGCCAACTTGACTTTCATGTCAAATCGCCCCAACAATTATTTTTAAATCCTTCCTACTCCAAATTTCATCACCAAATAACAAAAATAAAACGCCAAAATGCCGCTGCCCCACTCGAACCAGCGCTCTCTTCCCTCCAAAGGCCTAAGTGCGCATGAGTGCCACTTTGCCAACCGGACTTTCATGTCCATCAACCTAGCCATTTAATTTTAAGGCATACCGCCCATCCCTTAATTAGCGCAAAAAAAAAAAACAAAAGTGCTGCCTTTACTGCTCGACCCTTGACCCCTTGGGCGTCCCTTCCAAGGCTCCAAGCCGCTCCTCCATGCCACTTTACCAATTCCCTTCTTGTGTCCTAAACTCCACCAATTTATTTTAAGGCCTTCCTGCCCTATTCCCCTTTTTACACCAAAAATCCAAAATTTTCCAAAGCCTTCCCCTTTCATCCAAGCATTCTTAAACCTTTAAAACACATCCAAAAACACCCCAAAACCTTCCAACACATGAATTCTACCCAAATTGCCTAGCCCCTAAACCAGGGTGTTACATAAGCCGAGATGCCAGTATTGTAATAAAACCCATTTTGGTGAATGTCGATTAAAGAGTAGGGCTTGTTACCGATGTGGTTCTTTCAACCATTTCCTTAAAGGGGTGGAGAAGAAGTTGAATAGATATCAAAGCTGAGTAATCTAGTTTCAAGGGGCAGACTACCTCGACCATTCGGTAATATCAGTGGTAGCCGATGAGCTACGAAAGATACTGTAGGCAGGTCTGAAGTACGAACACCTGCTAGGACATATGCCATTCATGCCAGAGAAGATGCCTCAACACCCGATGTTATTACTGGTACATTTTCTTTACTTGATACTGATATTACTGTATTGATTGATTCTAGTTCTACACATTCATTTATATGTGTTAAACTTGCATTTGTTAAAAATTATCTGTTAAACCTACTTTATTTATGGTTAAAGTCTCGAACCCCCTAGGCCCAGTCTGTGTTAATGGATAAAATTTGTAAAAATTGTCCACTGATGGTAAGAGGTTATTATTTCTCGGCTGACTTGGTGTTACTTCCTTTTGATAAGTTTGATGTGATATTAAGTATGGATTGGCTAACTTAGCATGATGCAGTAGTAAATTGTAGACAAAAATATATTTTGTTAAAATGTCAGAATGGTGAGTTGCTCCAAGTTAAATCTGATCAGACAGAGGGATTATCTGATTTGATTTCAGTTATTACTGCTTAAAGGTATGTCAAAAAGGGGTATGATGCTTTTCTTGCTTATGTATTACACACCAATGTATCTGAGTCGAAGATTCAGGCAGTGCCAATGGTATGTGAATTTTCTAATGTGTTTCCAGAGGAGTTACCAGGGTTTCCACAAAAAAGAGAAGTAGAATTCTCTATAGATTTGGTTCCAGGAACTACTACAATTTTTACAGCTCTGTACCGGATGGCTCCTGTTGAATTAAAGGAGTTAAAGACACAGTTATAGGAACTTGTTGATAGGGGTTTCGTTCGTCTGAGTTATTCACCTTGGGGTGCTCTGGTTCTATTTGTGAAAAAGAAAGATGGGTCTTTGAGATTGTGTATCGACTATCGACAGCTCAACAAGGTAACTATAAAGAATAAGTACCCTTTGCCCCGGATTGATGATTTACTTGATCAATTGAAAGGTGTCACAGTATTTTCAAAGATTGATCTCCGATTGGGTTACTACCAACTACGGGTAAAAGAGTCAGATGTGCCAAAGACAGCTTTCAGAACCAGGTATGGGCATTATGAGTTTCTGGTTATGCCATTTGGGCTGCCTAATGCACCTATAGTATTTATGGACCTAATGAACCTGATATTCAGAATGTATTTAGATAGGTTTGTAGTAGTTTTCATTGATGATATTTTAGTCTATTCTCGAGATGAAAATGAACGTGTAGAACATTGAGAATAGTGTTGTAATTTCTGCGTGAAAAGAAACTTTATGCTAAATTCAGTAAATATGAATTTTGGCTCTGAGAAGTGGGTTTCCTTGGACATATTGTATCTGCCGAAGGCATCAGGGTAGACCCGAATAAAATTTTAGCTATTATTAATTGGAGTTCACCGAAGAATATATTTGAAGTTAGAAGTTTCATGGGTTTAACTGGTTATTATCAGAGATTTGTACAGGGGTTCTCTATGATAGCTTCTCCGATGACCCATTTATTGCAGAAAGATGTTAAATTCAAGTGGACTGATGAATGCCAGCAGAGTTTCGAATGATTGAAAGAATTGTTGACGAAAGCACCTGTGTTGGTACAGCCTGAACCGGGTAAAGGCTTTATTATTTATAGTGATACATCATTAAATGGTTTAGGCTGTGTCTTGATGCAAGAAGGTAAAGTAATATCCTATGCTTCAAGACAACTTAAGCAACATGAAAGATATTACCTGGTACATGATCTCGAATTAGCTGCTATTGTATTTGCATTGAAGATATGGTGACATTACTTGTATGGTGAGAAATGTCATGTTTATACTGATCATAAAAGCCTAAAATATTTGATGACACAGAAAGATTTGAATTTGAGACAGCACAGGTGGCTTGAACTGATAAAGGACTATGATTTGGTTATTGATTACCATCCCGGTAAGGCTAATGTTGTAGCTAATGCTTTGAACCAGAAATCTCTATTTGCTTTACGAGCTATGAATACTCTGTTTTCACTGACTGATGATGGTTCAATCATAGCTGAATTGAGAGCTAAACTGACATTTCTACAGCAAATATGTGAAGCTCAGAAGAACGATGAGAAGTTATAGGTTAAACGGGCACAGTGTGAGTCAAGTATTGATTTAGAGTTTCAGATTGGTTCTGATGGTTGTTTATTATTCAGAGGCAGAGTTTGTGTACCAAAAGACACAGAGCTCATACAGAAGATTCTACATGAGGCTCACATAGGTACTATGTCTGTACATCCGGGGAGTAATAAAATGTATAATGATCTGAAAAAGATGTACTGGTGGCCGAGTATGAAACGTGATATCTCTGAGTTTGTATCAAAGTGTTTGGTATGTCAGCAGGTTAAAGCTGAACATCAGGTACCTTTGGGGTTACTTCAGCCAATCACTATACCGGAATGGAAACGGAAAAGAATCACTATGGATTTTTTATCTGGGTTACTATTATTTTCGAAGAAGAAAGATCCCATTTGGGTGATTGTTGACCGATTGACAAAGTCAACGCATTTTATTCTGGTACGTATGAATTATTCTTTAGATAAACTGGCTGAATTGTACATACCTGAGATTGTCAGGCTACATGGAGTGCCTGTTTCAATTATATCAGATAAAGATCCCAGACTTACGTCTCGTTTCTGGGACAAATTGCAAGAAGCCTAGGGTTCTCAGTTGTATTTCAGCACTGCATTTCATCGTCAAACAGATGGCCAATCTGAGCGTGTTATTCAGGTATTGGAAGATATGCTCTGATCTTGTATACTAGAGTTTGAAGGTAATTGGGAGAGGTATCTACTTTTGATTGAATTTGCTTACAATAGCAGTTATGAGTCTAGTATTAAAATGGCTCCGGATGAAGCTTTGTATGGTAGAAAATGTAGAACACCGTTATATTGGACAGAGCTTAGTTAAAAGAATATACATGGGGTTGATTTGATCTGGGAAACAGAAGAAAAAGTAAAGGTGATTCGGGATAATCTAAAAGCAGCTTTCGATCGTCAGAAGCCATATGCAGATCTTAAATGAAATGAGATTGAATTTCAAGTGGGTGATAAGGCATTTCTAAAAGTGTCTCCTTGGAAGAAATTTCTCCGATTCGGTTGAAAGGGTAAATTGAGTCCAAGATTTATCGGGCCACATGAAATCGTAGAAAGAATTGGATTGATCGCTTATCGATTGGCTTTACCACCGGAACTCAATAGAATTCATAATGTTTTTCATGTGTCTATGCTACGAAGGTATCGATCAGATCCTTCACATGTTATTTCTCCGACAAAAGTGGAGATTCAGTCGGATATGACTTACAGTGAAGAACTGGTCAAGATATTGGCATGGGAAACAAAGAAGCTGGGAAATAAAAAGATAAATTTGGTGAAAGTATTATGGAATAAGCATGGGATTGAAGAAGCAACATCGAAACCGGAGGAAGCAATGAGGAAACAATACCCGAACCTCTTTACTGGTAAGATTTTTGAGGAGGAAAATCCTTAAGGGGGGAGAGTTGTAATGGCCTGAATTTTCAGTGGTGTCGGAACAATGATTCGAGGTCACTAAATCCGACAAGTGAATAGAAATTATTATTAATTTAGTGAGTATAAGTTAAACTGAAGTTAGGAAAATTTTGAAATAGTGAATAGTGTACTAGAAATAAATATTAAAATAATTAAAATAAAAAACGAGGTATCAAGACCTCAGAGATTTTTAATTGAGCCAAAAATATTTTTATAAATATTTATGGAGTGTTAATGAGTTAGTATTAAAGTTTCGTCAAGAAATTTTAAAGTTCCGATTGTTAGTTGAACAAAAAGGACTAAATTGTAAGAAATACAAAATTATGGGAAATGATTAAATAGCTTAAATGATAAAAGGAAGAGGGATTAAAAGGAAAATAGACCCAAGGTCTATTTGGGCTGGACGGAAAGGACATGAAATCAGCAAGAAAACAAGGAGAATTAAGGGCAAAATTGGAATATTTCAAAATTTACTTAATAAAGCTAGGAATAAAGTGGAATTATCTAGATTTCTCTTTATTTTTCTGCATTCTCATCAGCAAAAGCACCATAGAAGGTTTTCTTAAGCTGGTTTTTCATATTTTTTTTGCAAGTAAGTTCAATTCTTGATTATTTCTTGAATTTTTTGTGTTTTTGTGACTTTTACAACTAGGTCCACTTCTTGAATTCATTAGTTTTAGATTTTATGAATGTAATTGAAAGTTGTTATGAATATGTGTTCAAAGTATATGATAAATTAGCATGAAATTAGAGCTTTAAATTGTTTATATGCCAATTTTATTGAAAGAATTGAATAGAAAGGGAATGTTTGAGACCTAATTGTAAAAGAGTTTAAAGTTAGGGTTTTATGTGTAAAGTGGAATTATCTAGATTTCTCTTTATTTTTTTGCTATCTTATCAGCAAAAACACCATAGAAGGTTTTCTTAAGCTGGTTTTTCATATTTTTACTGCAAGTAAGTTCAATTCTTGATTATTTCTTGAAATTTTTGTGTTTTTGTGACTTTTACAACTAGGTCCACTTGTTGAATTCATTAGTTTTAGATTTTATGAATGAAATTGAAAGTTGTTATGAATATGTGCTGGAAGTATATGATAAATTAGCATGAAATTAGAGCTTTAAATTGTTTATGTGCCAATTTTATTGAAAGAATTGAATAGAAAGTGAATGTTTGAGACCTAATTGTAAAAGAGTTTGAAGTTAGAGTTTATGTGGAAATTCTGAACTTCAATAATTGTGAAATAACTTATAATGTCTATGCGAAGTATTAATTGAGAAAAAAATAGCTTAATTGAGGGGTTAATTGAGCAAGGATTGAATTGTATGAACTGTGAAATTTGGGGCAAAATGGAAATTAACATTTTGCACTAAAATAGTTTTGGACAGCAGCAGTAGTCTAACTTTGAAAAATCACCAAAAAATGTGGGAATCGAATTAGAGAATGAATAAAAAACGAAATTAAATCTTATTGAGTCTAGTGTCTCGTAAAAAAAACTGTGTAAGCAATAAAATTTTAAATCATGAGATATAATAAATTTTGTGAGACAAGGTCAGAATAATTTCAGGTTCCCCTGTTCTAAATTTGGAAAATCATAAAATATTGGAAAAAATAATTAGGGGTTTAAATTTATATTTTTAAAATCTTGAATGAGTCTATTTTCAATAGAAATAAACAGAAACATCATTCCAATCCCATACGAGGAGAAAATTAATTTTTAGTGTAGAAGGGTCAGAACTGTAAGATAGCAGAATAAGAGTGACTTTAAAGAATTAACTGTACATATTGGCTAAACCAAAAATTATGAAAGTTTTATGGTAAGAATATATATAAGTCTAGTTTCAGAGAAAATTAACGGATCTTAATTTGGAGATTTTTGGGTCAAGATAAAAATAATTTAGCGACTGTGAGACGGATGGACAGCTTGAATATCAATATAAGTAAATGGTGAAATTATAGATAATGTTACTTATAAGCGGGTT
Organism: Gossypium bickii; assembly: GCA_025503065.1. NCBI lineage: Eukaryota > Viridiplantae > Streptophyta > Magnoliopsida > Malvales > Malvaceae > Gossypium > Gossypium bickii. Next base: position 46,855,266 of record CP106712.1, read on the forward strand.
ATAAACATTAAGGATGTAAAATAGAGTGAAGGTGAAGTCAATACTGATAATTGAATTATTTTACAATGATAGATTGAGAACCTGAAACAAGTCCAAGAAAAGAAAAAGTTTAGGATTAGTAGATTTTTGTGTACGAACAAGTATCGAGGTAAGTTTGTGTAACTTGAATTATATTCTTAAATGCTTGAAATATATTTTTATTGATGTGAATATGATTTGGATGTTTATTGTATGATAATTGTTGAAGTATTTATATTTTTGATGAAAAGGGAAAATAAATCCCGGTTGAATGAAAGGAAAATTTGATGGATCTCTGAAAAGGAATTGACGGTAAAAAGAATCTAGCCCAGACGGGTGATCCTATCCGATATAGCCCTCCCGAAGAATATGTGGAAAATTGATTTAGCCCGGACGGAAAATTCGATTTAGGGTCTAAATTTAGCCTGGACTGGTAATTCAGATCCAAGCTCATTAGAGTAATTGTCGTTGCAGGGGATTTAGCCTGGACTGGGAACCTCGACAATACTTTACGAGTTTATATTACAGGGGATTTAGCCTGGACTGGTAATCTCGCTGTAAGGATGAGGTTCGGGGGAGTGTGCTCTCTGGAATGGAAATGTGCGCACATGAATATGAATTGACGGACCCGGATTGTACACTAATGTGTACCCCTGAAAATCCATTGGAATTTTGAGAAATTCAACGGGATAAATATGGAAAAATAATAAGGGAATGGAAATCATGGTATTGATGAGCTCATCAATCATGGTACATATTATTGATACATGGAAATTATTGGACTAACTTGAATGTTGGGTTTGTGTATGTTAGGGTAATAATGCATTGAATGGATGTATGAATGTTTATTGCATTGTATTAAAAATATTAGGTAAGTATAATTCTTGTTACATGAGCTTACTAAGCAGAAAGTGCTTACTTTGTTTCTTTTTCCCCTGTTTTGTAGTGTTAAGAGCTCGATGGTCGGATTCGGTCGGAGACACATCACACTATCAACCTCAAGATTTGGGTATATAAAGAAACTTTATTTTGGGAATCAATGGCATGTATAAGATAACAAGGTAAATGTTAAGGTGAAATGAATATAAGGTTAGCCATTGGTATGGCTAACAAATCTTGGTTTTGGTATGTGATAAGGTTATTTTATGGATATGCTTGAATCTATTTTGAAAATATGTTGAAATGGATTGGTTGGTTTGGTTTAGTCTCAATGTACGATTTGGGCTTCGGAGACCTATCTAAGGGACGTCATGACATGTTTTGGTAAATGAATAGTATTTAACTCGTAATAACGAAAATTTTATTTGGTAAACTCCGTTAATGCCTTGTACCTTATTCCAGCGACGAATACGGGTAAGGGTATTACACAGCCGATGATGCTGCAAGTAATGCGCCGGCTCCGGCGTAAAAGACCGCGCCAGTAGAAAGTAGACCCGAGACTTTGGGTTAGGGAGAAGAGGCTCGAGAAGCCTTTCTCCTTATGATGAGCAACTGGTACACTGAATATATACGAGCAAATCCTAATGCTCAACCGCCTCTACCTCTACATATTCCTCAGCCCACTCCTGTAGCTCCCCAAGTGGTAGAGGTAGTAAGAAGAGAAAGGCCTCCAGTCGATAAGATCTAGAAACAAAGAGCTGAGGAATTTCGGGCTAGTAAAGACGATGATCTGGAGAGGGCAGAGTTCTGGCTTGAGAATACCATCAGAGTATTCGACGAGATGCCATGCACGCCTGAAGAGAACAAGAAGTGTGTGGTATCTCTGTTGAGAGATTCAGCCTATCAATGGTGGAACACCCGTGTATCGGTGGTACCAATGGAGAGAGTAAATTGGGAATTCTTCCCAGAGGAGTTCTAGAAGAAGTAGATTAGTCAAATGTTCATTGACCAGAAAGAAAGGAGTTCTTGGAGCTAAAGCAAGGTCGAATGTCGGTGACTGAATACGAACGTGAGTTTGTAAGGCTTAGTAAATATGCCCGAGAGTGTGTGTCCACCGAGGCTATTATGTGTAAAAGGTTTGAGAATGGGCTAAATGAGAATGTCCGTTTGTTCGTGGGTGTCCTAGAACTAAAAGAAATTGTGGTGCTGGTAGATAGAGCCTGTAAAGCCGAGGAACTGGTCAATGAGAAAAGGAAGGCTGAAATTGAGTCTCGCAATTCGAAGAAGAGACAATTAGGCAAGTCATTCCAATCCACATCTAAGAAATCAAGACATTTCGCTACTCGATTAGCCACCTCAGCTGGATTTTCGAGTAAAAGTAAGGGTAGACAACACTCGGGGTCTAAAGCTCAGACCACTTCGGTTGCTAGTGTTGGCAATGCTCGATCGAGTATACTGGAATACCCGTAGTGTGGCAGACGTCATCCCGGTGAGTGTCGAGCAAACGAGAAAGCTTGTTTCAAGTGTGGATCTCTAGACCATTTTATTAGAGATTGCCCCAAGGTGGGTGAGAAAAAAAAAACCTCAGAGTGCAAGACCTAAAAGTACTGCTAGAGGAAGGCTGCAGAGAAACCCTTGGTAATGAAATAGGTAGCAAGAATACACCTAGAGAGCAGATTGTAAGACTTGAGGGTAGAGCACCGGTGACAACATATGCCATTTATGCTCGCGAAGAGGCGTCCTCCCCTGACGTGATCACAAGTACATTTTCTCTCTATGATACTCATGTTATAGCTTTAATTGATCCGGGATCTACCCACTCGTATATTTGCAAGAAATTAGTCTCTAGCGTGAACATGCCTGTAAAGTCTACTGAATTTGTGATAAGAGTGTCAAATCCCTTAGGAAAATGTGTATTGGTCGATAGAGTATGCAAAGGTTGCCCTTTGATGATTAGGTGTCATTATTTTCTGGCTAATATCATGTTATTGCCATTTGATGAATTCGATGTCATCCTTGGGATGGATTGGTTAACTGCTCATGATGTGATAGTGAATTGTGAAAGGAAGTTTATTGAGTTGAAATGTGAAAGTGGGGATCTCATTCGTGTTGAATCAGATGAGCAAGACAGATTGCCAGTAGTGATATCATCCTTGTTGACTCAGAAATATCTAAGAAAGGGGTATGAAGCTTACCTTGCCTTTATAATGAATGCTAGAGAGACTGAGTTAAGAATTGAATCAGTGTCCATAGTATGTGAGTATCCAGATGTTTTCCCAAAAGAATTGCAGGACTACCTCTGGTTAGAGAGATTGAATTTGGGATTTAGTTAGCTCTTGGTACTGCCCGCATTTCTATTGCTCCATACCGAATGGCTCCAACAGAGCTAAAAGAACTAAAGGCACAGTTACAAGAGTTAACGGATAAAAGCTTCGCAAGACCGAGTTATTCTCCATGGGGTGCTCCCGTATTATTTGTGAAGAAGAAAGATGGTTCCATGAGGTTATGTATAGATTATCGCCAGCTTAATAAGGTAATTGTGAAGAACAAGTACCCGTTTCCAAGAATCGATGATTTGTTTGATCAATTGAAGGGAGCCACGTTGTTTTCCAAGATAGACTTGAGGTCTGGATATTATCAGTTGAGAGTCAAGGACTCGGATGTGCCGAAAACTGCATTTTGGACAAGGTACGGCCACTATCAATTTTTGCTCATGCCTTTCGGTTTAACCAATGCCCCTATAGTTTTCATGGATTTGATGAATCCTATATTTCGGCCATATTTGGATAAATTTGTGGTAGTCTTTATCGATGATATATTGATCTACTCTTGGGATAAAAACGAGCATGCTAAGCATTTGATAATGATTTTGCAAATTTTGAGAGATAAATAATTATATGCCAAGTTTAGTAAAAGTGAATTTTGGCTTAAGGAAGTTGGATTTTTGGGACACATTGTCTCGAGAGATGGAATTAGAGTCGACTTGAGTAAGATCTCAGCAATTGCGGATTGGAAGCTACCAAGGAATGTAACGGAGGTTAGGAGTTTTCTAGGCCTAGCTGGCTACTATAGACATTTTTTCAAGGGATTTTCCATGACAGCCACTCCGATGACGAGGCTATTGCAAAAAGATGTGAAGTTCGAGTGGACAGAAAAGTGCCAACAGTGTTTTGAAAGATTGAAGGCATTATTGATCGAGGCTCCAATTCTAGTACAACCCGAACCAGGAAAAGAATTCATAGTTTACAGCGATGCATCCTTGAATGGATTGGGTCGTGTACTCATGCAAGAGGGTAAGGTGATAGCCTATGCCTCTTGACAATTAAAGCCGCACGAGAAGAATTACCCGACCCACAATTTAGAGTTAGCCGTAATTGTATTTGCACTAAAGATTTAGAGACACCATCTGTATGGTGAGAAATGTCTGGTGTTCACTGATCATAAGAGCCTAAAGTACTTGATGACTCAAAAGGAGTTGAATCTAAGGCAGAGAAGATGGTTAGAGCTAATAAAGGATTATGAGCTAGTGATTGATTACCATCCGGGAAAGGCAAACGTGGTCGCCGATGCCTTAAGAAGGAAATCCATGTTTGCACTGAGAGCGATGAATACACGGATAGCTTTGTTAGATGGTGGTCCTATTCTAGCCGAGTTGAGGACTAGACCATTGTTTCTCCAAGAAATTTGTGAAGCTCAGAAAAGCGACAATGATTTGCAAGCTAAAAGAGTTCAATGTGAATCAAATGTTGAGTTGGACTTTCAGATAAGTCCTGATGGATGTTTGATGTTCCGAGATAAGGTCTGTGTACTCAGAAATGATGAACTTATCCTGAAGATTCTATGCAAAGCACATAGTGGATGTTTGTCTGTACATCTAGGTAGCACGAAGATGTATAATGTCTTGAAGAAATGGTATTGGTGGCTGAGTATGAAGAAAGACATTTCTGAGGTTGTATCGAAATGCTTGATTTGTCAGCAAGTGAAGGCTGAACACCAAGTACCTTCAGGTTTACTTCAGCATATTATGGTTCCCGAGTCGAAATGGGACCGTATTACTATAGACTTCATGACGGGTTTGTCGTTGTCACCAAAAAGGAAAGATGCTGTATGGGTCGTGGTCAATAGACTTACGAAGTCAGCCCATTTCATACCAGTATGGGTTGATTATTTGCTTGACAAGTTAGCATATTTGTATGTGTCAGAAGTAGTAAGACTCACAGAGTACCATTATCGATTATTTCAGATAGAGATCTGAGATGTACGTCACAGTTTTGGAAAAAGTTGCAAGAGGCCTTAGGCACAAAATTGAGCTTTAGTATAGCTTTCCATTCATAAACCGATAGGCAGTCAGAAAACGTAATCTAGATTCTTAAAGACAGGCTTAGATGTTATGCTTTGGAATTCCAAGGTAATTGGGAGAAATACTTACCGTTGGTGGAATTCACCTACAATAACAGCTTTCAGTAGAGTTTGAAGATGGTGCCTTATGAGGCATTGTATGGGCGTAAGTGTCGGACGCCCTTTTATTAGATCGAACTCAGAGAGAGTCAGATTCACGGGGTCGATTTGGTTAGAGAAATTGAAGAGAAAGTAAAGGTGATAAGCGATTGTTTAAAAGCTACCTCAGATAGACAAAAATCCTACGTGGACTTGAAACGAAAAGGGATAGAGTTTCAAGTCTGTAATAGAGTGTTTTTGAAAGTATCACCATGGAAGAAAGTCCTTAGATTTGTCCGGAAAGGAAAATTGAGTCCGCGCTTTATCAGACCATTCAAGATTACCGAGAGGATAGGGCCAGTAACTTATCATTTGGCTTTGGCACCTGAGTTGGAAAAGATTCATGATGTCTTCCATTTGTCTATGTTATGTCGATACCGTTCAGACCCTTCGCATGTGATTGTACCATCAGAGGTAGAAATTTGACCAGACATGACTTATGGCGAAAAGCCGGTTAAGATTTTGGCACGAGAAGTCAAACAGTTGAGAAACAAAAGTATATCTCTTGTGAAAGTACTATGGAAAAGGCACGGGTAGAAAAGCCTACATGGGAGCCCGAAGAGACTATGAGAAACCAATACCCCAACCTTTTCACCGGTAAGATTTTCGGGGATGAAAATCCTTAAGGGGAAGAATTGTAACAGCCCAATTTAAGGGCTAGTCGGAACAGTGGTTTCAGAACCACTAATCCGAAGTCGGAGAAAATTATTTTTATGTTATTTTATAAGTTATAGCATGATTATATAGGTGCATGAAAATTTTGGTGCTTTAATTTTAGCGATTTCATGCTTCATTACGAAAAAGGACTAAATCGCATAAATTATGAGAGTTCTATTTTACAATCTAAAGGTGTTTAAAAGCCATAGGATATTAATTGGAGGCCCTTAAAGTGCAATTAGACCCTTAGATATAGGGTGGCCGGCCATAGGGGACAAACAATGTCAAAATTGGTCAAAATTGTTGGAATTATGTGGACTAGATTGATGTTTTATAATAAAATAAAGAAAGAAAAGATATCATCTTTTCTCTCCATCCTCTCCACTAAAAAATGCAATCAAAATAGGGGTTTCAGAAAATTTCATTAACTTCTCACCTTTGAAAGTAAGTGCTTTAATGGCCATTCTTTGATCATTTTTGTACGTTTGAAACCTCTAAAGCTCAAGCTAGCTAAAGAGAAGATTATTTTGCAAAATGGTTGTAAGTTTAGATTTTTTCCATGTGAGCATTTATGTTGTTTGCTGAAGAAAATGAGTCATAGTTGTTCAATACACAACTTTTGTGAAAGGCGTTACCATGAAAACACTTAAGAGGACCTCTTTGCAAAAGTTATGAAATAGGTGTTAAATGTGTGAAATAATGAGTGTTGAGAGTTGCTATAAGAGAAATAAATGTTCACCTATGCTCGTTAAATGAAGAAATTTGATTAGAATTGGTTTACGAGCTTAGGGATAAAATAGTCATTTTGTGAAAAGTCTAAGGGAAAAATGGTAATTTTGCCAAAGTATGATTTTTGAAATGCATTGATTAATGTGATAATTAAATGAGCTAATTTTCTATTATAGATCAAGAAGAATGAGGAATTAACCTTGACCGAGGAAAAGGCAAGGTATCGGATTATATCGGCAGATTGGCCTATTTTGAAATCGAGGTAAGTTTGTGTGCAATAAATTCAACATCATGTTATTAGGTTTCTAAATGTTTGATATTAGAGATATTGTATAATATTTCTATGAATTTGAGTAATGATGTTAAATGAGAAAATGATGAGAATTGTGATGTGGAAGTCCCAGTTGGACTTTAATAAATGAGAGAATAATATCATCAAGACTTGAGAAGGGTAAGGTCCCGTATAAGACCATGTCTGGGACATGGCCTCAGCACCGAATTGAGATCCCGTATAAGACCATATCAAGGATATGACATCGGCATCAAATAGGAGAATCGGATAAGACCATATCTGGGATATGGCATCGACAATCGATATAGATCCCGTATAAGACCATATCTGGGATATGGCATCGGCATTGAATATGAGAATTGTATAAGACCATACGGAATATGGCATCGACAATCGATATGAGATCCCGTATAAGATCATATCTGGGATGTGGCATAGGCATCTAGAGGTAAACCCATGTAAGACCATATCTAGTGTAACACCCCTAACCCGTACCCATCGCCGGATTTGGGTTATGAGGCATTACCAAACCCAATTCAGATCATCATAGTCATTTATCGAAATTCTTACTTCTATCAAACCAAAAGAAATTAAATTCATGCTTGTACATTTCAAACCATTGAATCATCAATATATATATCATTCAAATATTTAATACATGTTCAAGCATTTACCATTCACCTTATAAAAAAAAATGATTTGCCTATTAAGACATACAAATCCATAGAACTCTGTTGTGTATCCGTTCACATATATGACATTAATTCACTATAGTATAACCGAACATGTTCATGATACTAATGCAATATGCGCATATTTCTCAAAGACAAGGCCATAATCAATCATGATTAACAAATTTACATAACCATATTATTGACAACATTTAGGAATAAGCCGAATCACAAATTATGCACACCAGGCAGGTTTAAGAAATTTCCCACAATATGTTCGATATGACCACATCTATGTAACACATAAGTAGACATCTCCCTATAACCCCATGCCATTTGAATAATTTCTTTATTGATGACTACTAAGCCACATCCTCGCTAAAGATTCTTTGATATAAAGATCATTACAAAACATATAAAAATTATATGCTTAATAACTAACCTAAAATGCCAAAGTAAAACAAATCCAATACCATATATTCGATTGTCTATACAACTCTTTCCATGATCAACCCAGATATTTATAAAGTTTTCCTCTCTCTCAGAACCGAATCATATGATCATAAAACATGCATCAAAACCACATAAATAGTGTCAATGCATCTATTTCATTAGTCGAATATCAGCTTAACATTTCATAACTTGTGCACATATATAAATTACACCTAAATAGGCATTTTTCATATAATTCTATTCAACTGAAATAATATCTATTTTCACATTCATTTAACCAAAGCCACGAAAACTAATTATGGACACAAAAATCATTATTAACCTAGCAAACACATGGGCTATATATCTAGCCGAATACATAAGTATAACCAGACCATTGACCACATATTCGAACCTTAAATTAAGACTCCAACGATCAACCTAAATATAATACATAAACATTTCTAATGTCATCACCGAACCATAACTAAACATCTCAACATATATGTCATGATGTGTATATATATATATACTTCCAATCTAAGCTTATAACATGACTAAAACACATAGCAATTAACAATTGAGCAGGTCATTACATCAAAACACACAAGTAAAGCTTAGCCCAAAAGAAATAGCCATTTTCACAAGGTTATACTTGAATACAAGATTTAATACCATTGGTTTATAACTTAGCCTAGCTTATACATGCCTTTCGAATCAAAAACTAAGTTTATTAGTACCAAAAGAGTCGATAGTGTGGTTGATTCCTCTGACGATCCTCAGAACCCGTAGCTGACACAAAATCTAAAAAAAAACAAAACAATGTAAACACACAAAGTAAGCGCACAGGCTTAGTAAGTCTCAAGCAAATACAATTTAATGCTCGAACATTTAACCTTTAATCAACAATTCATGGACATGAATATAAACATTAAAATTAATTTATGACATGGCCGAATACCATCAATAACCTTAGCTTGAGGATTTATATTTGTCTTCCATGAACATATACATCATTAATTTACCTTGTTATCATAAGTGTTCCTATACTCCAAATCGAATAAACATATCATACATATTAATCACATTTTCTTCTTTTGTGCACATTTGCAACCACATTCAACTTCATTTATCCATTAGAAATTCCACATATAACTGATTCATCAAAGAAATTATAGGTATGAGATTCATACAAAACACATTCGATGTTATACTTATTTAATCCATTCCTTACTAATATAATAGGATATTACTTACCTGAACTATTCGCACAGTACATCAAATACTTCTTACCTTGTTGGATTCATGACTTCTCGATTTATCACATATCGCCGGCATTTAGCCTGCTAGGCATATAAGCCCGAATTTATACACCAACATTAAGCCTGCTAGAACGATAAGCCCGAAATATACACCGGCATTGAGCCTGCTAGGCGATAAACCCGAAATATATACCATCATTGAGCCTGCTAGGCGATAAGCCCGAAATATACATAATAACCATTTCATATGCACTTGTTATTTCCAAAAGCACATATAATACAAGTATTTCATAATTCAAATATCCAACTTAAGTAACCTAATCACATTACATCAATTGAATTCAATCTAATATTGCACCATTCACATTCGGCAATATCATAAATATATTCTCAAAATTTCAAAATTTCATTAGTTATTATGCTTCGTAACAAATTTTCAATACACAATTGCTTAAAGACTTACTTCGACTATCAACGGACAGCATAGACCGGCTACTCGATAACTTTCGCCTTTCCCTGATCCAAATCCGTTTTTCTTTGTTCTTGATCTAAACACATTAAAATTTAACTCATTCAAGTACATTTCATCACAATTTAGTCCCAACACACATAAACGGGCAAATTACCATTTTGCCCCTATTATTTCACATTTTTACAATTTAGTCCTATTTACACAAAACACAAAATACACAAAATTTCACTAAACTACACAAAGGCCGAATGTTCATAAGGACCTCACTAATCTATTTATTTCATTCATTTTGCATTTTGGTCCCCTCACAAATTTATTTTTGCAATTTAGCCCAAAACACTCGAATTCACCAAAATTTCCAATTCAAAATTTGTTAATCCTTAACATATCTTTAATAAAAATTCATAAAACATCAAAAACCACATGAACATAACAATGGATGAACATCAAGCATGCTCAAATTCAAAAATTCTAACATGGGTCAACTAATATTCGAAGCAACGATATCAAAAACGTAAAAATTATCGAGAATCAAAATCAAACTAACCTTGAATCTGTGATTATAGATGCCGAAATTAAAGTGAAACCAAACCCCTTTTCTTTTCTTAACATTCGGCCAAGCAAGATAGAATATGATAATGGCCTTTTTTTATGTTTTATTTAACATATAATATGACATTTAATCATTTACTATTATAACCTTATTATATAAAATTATACAATATAAAACTTAAGGTTAATCATGTCATATATCACCCACTAACTTAAAAATGGGTTATTTACGCATTTAATACCTCATATTAAGAAGCCATCCTCATTCTAGCACTTTACACTATAGCATGCAACTTTTACACTTTACGCAGTTTAGTCCTTTTTGTTAAATTGAACACACAAACGGTTAAATTTTTCTACGAAACTTTCACACACATTAAAGCACATATAATAAGCATAGAATATATCATTTAAGCATATTTTAGACTCGAATTCGTGGTCCCGAAACCACCGTTCCGATTAGGGTCAAATTCGGACTGTTACAACTCTCCCCCCTTAGGGATTTTCGTCCCCGAAAATCTTACCGTTAAACAATGTCGGATATTGTTGCCTCATTGAATCCTCAGGCTCCCACGTAGCCTCTTCAATTCCGTGCCTATTCCACAGTACTTTCACTAATGGAATTCTCTTGTTTCTCAACTCTTTCATTTCCCGAGCTAAAATACAGATTAGTTCTTCCTCATACATCATATCGAATCGGATTTCAATCTCAGACGGAGCGATCACATGTGACGGATCTGATCTATATTTACGAAGCATCAAAACGTGAAATACGTTGTCTATCTTTTCTAATTCAGAGGGCAACTTCAAACTATAAGCAATAGAACCAATACGTTCAATGATTTGTACAGTCTGATAAACCTCGGGCTTAGTTTGCCTTTCCGACCAAATCGGAGTACTTTCTTTCACGGGAAAACTTTCAAGAATACCCGATCTCTGACTTGAAACTCTATATCTTTGCGCTTCGAATCAACATAGGACTTTTGACAATCTGAGGTAGCTTTCTAACTATCTCTGATTATAGTCACTTTCTGTTCCGCCTCTTTAATCAAATCAACCCCGTGTATCTTATTTTCACTAAGTTCGGTCCAGTACAACGGTGTACGACACTTGCGGCCATATAGAGCTTCATATGGTGCCATTTTGATACTAGATTAAAAACTGTTATTATAAGCAAATTCAATTAAAGATAAGTATCTTTCCTACGTACCTTCAAACTTAAGAACGCAACATCTCAACATGTCCTCAATTATCTGAATGGTTCGTTTAGACTGACCGTCTGACTGCGGATGAAAGGCTGTACTAAAGTGGAGTTTAGTACCTAAAGCATCTTACAACTTCTTCCAAAACCGCGAAGTGAATCTCGGGTCTCTGTTTGAAACAATGTAACTTGGCACACCATGCAATCTCACAATTTGAGATACATACAACTCAGCAAGTTTATCAACCGAATAGTCTGTACGAACCGGCACAAAATGAGCTGATTTGGTCAATCGATCCACTATAACCCAGACTGCATCTTTCTTGCTCGATGTCGTAGGCAAACCGGATAAAAATCCATAGTGATTCTATCCCATTTCCATTCAGGTATCATGATCGGCTGAAGTAACTCGGAAGGCACTTGATGCTCGGCTTTTACTTGCTGACAAATTAGGCACTTTGAAACAAAATCAGATATATCCTGTTTCATGCCAGGCCACCAGTAGAACTATTTCACATCATTATACATTTTCGTGCTTCCTGCATGTACCGATAGTCGACTATTATGAGCCTCGTTTAAAATCATCTAAATCAAATCTACATTCCTCGGAATACATATTCGGCCTTTGAAGATTAAACAATCATTTTCATCAATTCGAAACTCTGACTCTGCACCATTTTCACACTGACCTCGTCTAGCAATTGTCTCTTTGTCAATTTTCTGTGCATCACAAATTTACTGAATAAACAACGGTGTTGCCTTCAACTCGGCTATGATCGAACCATCACTAGACATAACCATATGTGCGTTCAACGCGTGAAGAGCAAATAGTGATTTTTAACTTAAGGCATCCGCAACAACATTGCTTTCCCCAGATGGTAATCAATCACTAATTCATAGTCTTTCAATAGTTCTAACCATCTGGGTTGTCTCAAGTTCAAGCCTTTCTGAGTCATTAAGTACTTCAGGATTTTTTGATCTGAATAAACATGACATTTTTCGCCGAACAAGTAATGATGCCATATTTTCAAAGCGAAAACAATGGCTGCTAGTTCCAAATCATGAGTCGGATAATTTCTTTCGTGAGGCTTCAATTGTCTCGATGCGTAGGCTATGACTTTACCTTCCTGCATCAAAATGCAACCCAGCCCATTCAAAGAAGCATCACTGAAAACAATAAACTCTTTACCTGATTCAGGCTGAACTAACACTAGAGCTTCGATTAAAAGGGCTTTCAACTGATCAAAACTTTTTTGACACTTTTCCAACCATTCGAACTTGACGTCTTTCTGTAATAGCTTTGTCAAAGGTGTAGCTATCATGAAAAACCTTTGACGAATCGTCTGTAGTATCCCGCAAGTCCCAGAAAGCTTCGAATTTTAGAAACATTCTTTGGTGGCTTCCAATCAAGTATAGCCGATATTTTGTTTGGATCAACCCGAATACCTAACGCTGAAACAACATGACCTAGGAAGCTGACTTCATTCATCCAGAACTCACACTTACTAAACTTTGCATACAACTGTCGATCTCGCAAAGTTTGTAGCACTAATTTCAAATGCTCGGCATGCTCGGTTTCATCTTTGGAGTAGATCAATATATCATCAATAAACACTACTACAAATCGATCCAAAAACTGTCTGAAAACCCGATTCATCATATCCATAAAAACAACAGGTGCATTAGTAAGTCCAAAAGGCATAACCAGAAACTCAAAATGTCCGTACCTCGTCCGGAATGTAGTCTTTGGCACATCTGTATCTCTGACCCACAACTGATAATAACCCGATCTCAGATCTATCTTTGAGAACACTGAACCCCTTTTAACTGGTCAAACAAGTCATCAATTCGAGGTAACGGGTATTTATTCTTTATTGTCACTTTATTCAGCTACTGATAATCAATACACATTAGCATAGTCCCGTCTTTCTTTTTCACAAACAGAACTGGTGCACCCTAAGGAGAGAAACTCGGTCGTGCAAAGCCCCTATCTGTCAACTCTTGCAACTGTGCTTTCAACTCTTTCAACTCAGTAGGTGCTATCCGATACGGAGCTATCGAAATCAGAGTCGTCCCCGGTACTAATTCAATGCCAAACTCAATCTCTTGTACTGGTGGTAAACCCGGTAATTCTTCAGGAAACACATCTGGGTATTCACACACAATTGGTACAGATTCAATCTATTTTTCAGACACTTTATTATCCAATACATAGGCCAAATAAGCTTCGTATCTTTTTCTTACATACTTTCAGGCTAGCATCGAGGATATTACTGTAGGTAACCCATTTAAATCACTAGATTCAACTCGGATGATCTCACCATTCTGACATCTCAAATCAATAACTTTTATTTTGCAATTCACCACTACATCGTGCAAAGTTAACCAATCCATTCCCAAAATTATATCAAACTCGTCGAAAGGCAACAACATTAAGTTAGTTGGAAAGCAGGAATCCTGAATCATAAATGGACAACCTTTACACACTTTATCAACGAGAACATATCTACCCAAAGGGTTGGACACACAGATCACGAACTCAGTAGACTCAACTGGCAGAGTCTTACTGGATACTAGAGTTTCACACATATGAATGAGTCGAACCAGGATCAATCAATGCAATTACAGTAGTATCATAAAGTGTGAAAGTACCGGTAATGACATCTGAGGAAGAAGCATCCTCTCTGGCTCGTATAGAATAAGCTCTAGCTGGAGCTCTAGCCTCTGATCGAACTGTAGTGTCCTTCGTCCCTCTCTGACTTCCACCTACATTGCCTGAATGTCTAGGTGGTCTGCCCTTGCTGGCGCGCTACTCGGTTTAATGATCTGAGCCGTATTTTGCTCGACTAGCATCGGGCACTCTCGAATGAAATGGTCCAACGATCCACATTTAAAGCAGGACCTATCACAAAATGTACAACTCCCAGAATGCCATTTTCCACAATGTTTGCACTCAACCCGATTCTGCTGAACATTACCAACACTAGCCATCGAAGTGGCTCGGGAACTCACTGGAGGTCGATCTTGTCTAGGCCGGTCTGAAGTAGCTTTATGTCAGTTGCAGTCATCTCTGAACTTCTTAGACACTGAATGGAAAGTCTTACTCGATGATCTTTTACGAGTGTCTCTAGCTTCTATTTCAGCCTTTCTTTTCTCTTTTCTGAGTTCTTCAGCTTTGCAAGCTCGCTCGACTAGTATCACGAACTCTTTGATTTCAAGAATGCTAACAAGTAACTTTATGTCTTCATTCAGACCATCTTCAAATCTTTTGCACATAATGGCTTCAGTTGATATACACTCTCGGGCATAACGGCTCAATCTGACAAACTTTCGCTCATATTCCGTCACAGTCATATGACCCTGTTTTAAGTCCAGCAATTCTTTTCGTTTCCGATCGATGAATCTCTGACTGATATATTTCTTACGAAACTCGGTTTGGAAGAAATCCCAAGTCACTTTTTCTTTCGGAACCACTGATACTAGTGTATTCCACCAGTGATATGCAGTGTCCCAAAGTAGAGATATAGCACACTTTAGGCATTCATCTGGAGTACAGGATAGCTCATCAAGTACCCAAATAGTGTTATCAAGCCACATCTCGGCTCGCTCTGCGTCATCATCATCATTGGCCTTGAAATCTTCAGCCCCATATTTCCTGATTTTATCAACGGGAGGCCTACTAGATCTCATCGGATCTATCATCGGGGGTGCTGAAGGTATCAGAGTTGGATTATTCGAAGGTCGAGGTTGTTGTACAGCCGGGTTATTCTGAACAAACTGGGTAAACCATTCGTTCATCATCTGGTAGAAGGCTTGCTTAGCCTCTCCCTCATGGCTACCCGAAACCGGTCGAGAGTCTACCGGCACTGATCTGCGTGCGCGATCAGGTGTTACACTCTCTACATCATCTGCTATGGCTCTGTCAGGATCGGAATCCATTTACTATATAAAACACAGTTGGAAATGTCAGAAGTCACCACATTATCATATATACAATAAAGTCATGTATAGCTAGACTCTCACGCATTACGGTAGTCCTACAATCGACTAAATCGTAAGCTCTGATACTAATTAAATGTAACACCCTTAACCTGTTCCCGTCATCGGATTTGGGTTACGAGGCATTACCAAACCCAATTTAGATCATCATAGTCATTTATCGCAATTCTTACTTCTATCAAACCAAAAGAAATTAAATTCATGCTTGTACATTTCAAACCATTGAATCATCAATATGTATATATCATTCAAATATTTAATTCATGTTCAAGCATTTACCATTCACCTTATAAAAAAAATGATTTGCCTATTAAGACATACAAATCCATAAAACTCTGTTGTCTATCCGTTCACATATGTGACATTAATTCACTATAGTATAACCGAACATGTTCATGACACTAATGCAATATGCGCATATTTCTCAAAGATAAGGCCATAATCAATCATGATTAACAAATTTACATAACCATATTATTGACAACATTTAGGAATAAGCCGAATCACAAATTATGCACACCAGGCAGGTTTAAGAAATTTCCCACAATATGTTCGATATGACAATATCTATGTAACACATAAGTAGATATCTCCCTATAACCCTATGCCATTTGAATAGTTTCTGTATTGATGACTATTAAGCCACATCCTCGCTAAAGATTCTTTGATATAAAGATCATTACAAAACATATATAACTAACCTAAAATGCCAAAGTAAAACAAATCCAATACCATATATTCGATTGTCTATACAACTATTTCCATGATCAACCCAAATATTTATAAAGTTTTCCTCTATCACAAAATCGAATCATATGATCATAAAACATGCATCAAAACTCTAATCATCTTTCAAGAACAATGTACATACCTATTAAATATAATATATATATAAATTGTGTCAATGCATCCATTTCATTAGTTGAATATCAGCTTAACAATTCATAACTTGTGCACATATATAAATTACACCTAAATAGGCATTTTCCATATAATTCTATTCAACTGAAATAATACCTATTTTCACATTCATTTAACCAAAGCCATGAAAACTAATTATGGACATAAAAATCATTATTAACCTACCAAATACATGGGCTATATATCTAGTCGAATACATAAGTATAACCAAACCATTGACCACATATCCGAACCTTAAATTAAGACTCCAACGATCAACCTAAATATAATACATAAACATTTACAATGTCATCACTGAACCATAACTAAACATCTCAACATATATGTCATGATGTGTATATATATACTTCCAATCTAAGCTTATAACATGACTAAAACACATAACCATTAACAATTGAGCAAGTCATTACATCAAAACACACAAGTAAAGCTTAGACCAAAAGAAATAGCCATTTTCGCAAGGCTATACTTGAATACAAGATTAAAAACCATTGGTTTATAACTTAGCCTAGCTTATACATGCCTTTCGAATCAAAAACTAAGTTTATTAGTACCAAAAGAGTCGATAGTGTGGTTAATTTCTCTGACGATCCTCAGAACCCGTAGCTGACTCAAAATCTAAAAAAAAAAAAACAATGCAAACACACAAAGTAAGCACACAGGCTTAGTAAGTCTCAAGCAAATACAATTTAATACTCGAACATTTAACCTTTAATCAACAATTCATGGGCATGAATATAAACATTAAAATTAATTTATGACATGGCCGAATACCATCAATAACCTTAGCTTGAGGATTTATATTTGTCTTCCATGAACATATACATCATTAATTTACCTAGTTATCATAAGTGTTCCTATACTCCAAATCGAATAAACATATCATACATATTAATCACATTCTCTTCTTTTGTGCACATTTGGAACCACATTCAACTTCATTTATCCATTAGAAATTCCACATATAACTGATTCATCAAAGAAATTATAGGTATGAGATTCATACAAAACACATTCGATGTTATACTTATTTAATCCATTCCTTACTAATATAATAGGATATTACTTACCTGAACTATTCGCACAGTACATCAAATACTTCTTACCTTGTTGGATTCATGACTTCTCGATTTATCACATATCACCGGCATTTAGCCTGATACGCATATAAGCCCAAATTTATACACCGGCATTAAGCCTACTAGGCGATAAGCCCGAAATATACACCGGCATTGAGCCTGCTAGGCGATAAGCCCGAAATATGAACTGGCATTAAGCCTACTAGGCGATAAGCTCGAAATATACACCGGCATTAAGCCTGCTAGGTGATAAGCCCGAAATATACATAATAACCATTTCATATGCACTTGTTATTTCCAAAAGCACATATAATACAAGTATTTCATAATTCAAATATCCAACTTAAGTAACCTAATCACATTACATCAATTGAATTCAATCTAATATTGCACCATTCACATTCAGCAATATCATAAATATATTCTCAAATTTTCAAAATTTCATTAGTTATTATCCTTCGTAACAAATTTTCAACACGCAATTACTTAAAGACTTACTTCGACTATCGACGGACGTCGTAAACCGGCTACTCGATAACTTTTGCCTTTCCCCAATCCAAATCCGTTTTTCTTAGTTCTTGATCTAAACACATTAAAATTTAACTCATTCAAGTACATTCATCACAATTTAGTCCCAAAACACATAAATGGGCAAATTACTATTTTGCCCCTATTATTTCATATTTTTACAATTTAGTCCTATTTACACAAAACACAAAATACACAAAATTTCACTAAACTACACAAGGGCCGAATGTTCATAGGGACCTCACTAATCTACTTATTTCATTTATTTTGCATTTTGGTCCCCTCAAAAATTCTTTTTTGCAATTTAGCCCAAAACACTCAAATTCACCAAAATTTCCAATTCAAAATTTGTTAATCCTTAACATATCTTTAATAAAAATTCATAAAACATCAAAAGCCACATGAACATAACAATGGCTGAACATCAAGCATGCTCAAATTCAAAAATTCTAACATGGGTGAACTAATATTCGAAGCAACGATCTCAAAAATGTAAAAATTATCGAGAACCAAAATCAAACTAACCTTGAATTTGTGATTATAGATGCCGAAATTCAAGTGAAACCAAACCCATTTTCTTTTTTTAACATTCGGCCAAGCAAGATAAAAGATGATAATGGCCTTTTTTTTATGTTTTATTTAACATATAATATGACATTTAATCATTTACTATTATAACCTTATTATATAAATTTATACAATATTAAACTTTAGGTTAATCATGTCATATATCACCCACTAACTTAAAAATGGGCTATTTTCCCATTTAATACCTCATATTAAAAAGCCATCCTCATTCTAGCACTTTACACTATAGCATGCAACTTTTACACTTTACGCAATTTAGTCCTTTTTATTAAATTGAACACACAAACGGTTAAATTTTTCTACGAAACTTTCACACACATTAAAGCACATATAATAAGCACAGAATATATCATTTAAACATATTTCAGACTCGGATTCGTGGTCCCGAAACCACCGTTCTAATTAGGGTCAAATTCGGACTGTTACATCTAGGATATGGCATTCGCATCGTATTTATGTGAATGAAAATGATTATGTATCTTCGAGTATCCCCAAGTAATTCAATGGGTAAATAGCTAAGTTTATAATAGAGATGAGATTAGCACTAAATCTATGTGATGAAGTGATATAGGTACATGTGAGTAATTTACGAGAAATGTTTACGATATGAGACATGATATGAAATTGGTAAGAGTAAGCATGAGTAAGTTATACCAATGTGTTTAAAACTTTGTGTTTTATTCGATGCAATGGATGGATGCCATTATAAGCCTTTATGTTGTTATTTATTTCATGCAAACTTACTAAGCTTTATGCTTACCCCTCGCATTTCCCTTTTCCTTGTAGCATTTCCAAGCTAGCTCGAGAATTCATACGACGTCGAAGTTCGAAATCACACTATCAACTTCTCTTTGGTATAGCAAAGTTAGATTTATTTTGAGCATGGCATGTATAGGACTTGGTCATTTTGTTATGTCATATTTGTTAGCCAAGGAGTTTGCTATTAATGTTGTTCAATTCATTTTGTAAATGGTCATTGGAAATTGGCCAATACTTGACAAGTTCATATTTATAAATGATGATGAAATTCATGAAATGCATGTTTGTGTGGATGTCTTGATTTTGAGTTCTTGGAAGTGCCTTATGGCCATGATGTAGGTTGAATTGATTTGGTATAAGTTTGGTTGCTTTGTAGGGTGGAAAATGTCTTGGTAGATAGCCTTACAAATGTCCACACGGGTAGACACACGGTTAGCCCCATGGAAGTGTTGATAATCCGTGTGCATGCTAGGTTGATAAGTCAGAATACCCAGTAGAAAACACACAGGCTGAGACACGACCGTGTGTCTCAACCATGTAGGAGACACGACCTAAGACACGGGCATGTGCTCAAACCATGTGAAGTCTGCACCTGAAATTAGAAATTTAATTTGACACACAGTCTAAGGACACGGGCGTGTGCCTTGGCCGTGTGACCTTATTGGGATGATGACGTCATAAACAGAATGTCAAGGTTTTCACATATGGGCGAAGACACGGGTGTGTCATGGCCATGTGATTAGCACAGGTTATGGAAACAAGCGTGTGTCAGGCCGTGTGAAAACCCTTGTAGGTTCGAATTAGAAAATAAATCCACACGGGTGTGGAACACGGGCATGTGATATGCCACACGGGCGTGTCCCACCTTTCACACGGGCGAGTGGCCCTGTTTTGTGTCAAATTTGTCTAAGTGTTCAAAAGTTTCTGGTTTAGTCCCAAATCATTCTGGGTACAAGTTTAGGGTCTCGTAGACCTATAATAAGGACATTAAGGTCTTGAATGAAAAGTTTTAATTTGAAGTGAAATTTTATGAATCAACTTCTCTTTGATTGAGCAAGTTAAGTACGGTAATGCCTCCTACCCGATTTAGGTGTCAAATACGAGTAAGCGGTGTTACACGACCATGTCATAAGGCTGTGTGCCTCACACGTCCGTGTCTCAAGCCGTGTGAGCCCAAATTACCTATTTCTTGCTTAATTTCACACCCTTTAACATAATTACACACTTTCAATTACACATATGGGAAATGCAATTCAACTTCAAACACATTTTAACATAGTTACATATTCACTCTATTTATCAAGCATTTATCAACCTTGACACCTCAATGTATTCCATCACATTTCATTCCCAACTTGTAGCTACAACACATCTAACACTATAAATATACATCCATTTCATTATAAGCTCAAGTTGACTCATAGCAAACCATTCACACTAGGACATTTCAAACACATTTAAGTAATAAGTATGAGTTTACAAGTTTTTCAAACGCATAACATATCACAACTTACTTCTTGAAAGCTAGGCATTTCACAATACGATACATAAGGTCCTAGTACATGCCATATACCAAAACCGAGAAGTTAAGTCTACCAAGGTTCCTGGATAGTGTGATTCCTAGCGTTGACTCGATCTTCTAAGCCTTCAAAATGTGATCTACAAAATGAAAATTTTAAAGGTAAGCTTAAATATAAATTAGTAAGTTCGCTTGTAAGTTCAAAACCTTTTCAATCCAACATAGATTCAATCAACTTAAGCTTAGAGATTTCCTTTATGCGCAGTTCATAACAGTAACCATAACCAATTTAGTAGTTCAGTATACTCAGTGAGCATTGCTCGATTAAACCTTTCGTCAGTATAACATAGTTTCTACTCATTTGAGCTTCACCTAGTATAACGGTAGAATTTGATCGATTTAAGCATTAGTCAGTAAACAGTAAAATTTACTCAGGTAAACTCTATTCAGTATAATAGAATAATTTGCTTGATTAAGCTTCATTCAGTATAACAATAAGATTTGGCTCAGTAGAGTGTACTAGCATATAAAACAACGTTCATTAACAACATATTAGTAAGAACGTAAGCATTTAAGAGTATAATTAAGCATACGAACTTACCAGACTGATTTGCAGAAAATTTCGAAGTACAGGGACTATTTCCTATTTTCCTTTTTCCACGATTATTAACACGTTCTTGATCTAACAATAATCGTTTCATTCTATCAATTCAAATAACAACATAATTTGATCATTTCATGCAACTAAATCCTTTTTGTCAAATTACCTATTTGCCCCTTAATTTTCCATCTTATTCAATTCAGTCATTAAGCCCTAATTACGCAATTTACTCATTTTTTTTCTAAACACCGATGATACTAAAATATTCTATAATTTCATATCAGTCCCTATTTGTAATAATTTCACCTCAAATACAAACAATTGGTCATTTAATTAATTTAGTTCCTAAACATCAAAATCATCAAAAATCACTTTTCAAAATAATCCAATTTATCAACAAAGTTCCATATTTCATCAAAATCTTTAAGAAATAACCTCATTCATCAATGGAAACTTTGTAACATTTAACAATTTCACAAATTGGTCATAGGTTTAGCTAGACCAGACTGATATGAACACAAAAACATAAATTACTAAAAACAAGCATCAACACACTTATCAAATCAAAGCTTAAAAATCAAGGTTCAACCCAAGCTGAACACCACAAACCTGGCCCATATGTTATGGCCGGATCTGACATGTCACATGAGAAAAACATGTTAAGTCATTTTTATTCGTACTAAAACAGGTGTTATTTGTTATAATCAAGAAAGCAAGTTTGATTTGAAATATTTGATAAAGTATTACAAATCTCGAAGGTTGATTAATAAATCGATAATTTGAACTAAAGATCTTATAAACCATGACTTTTGAAAATATTGTTGATAATTTGAGAGAAAATTTCCGAGTTAAAATATTTGTAAAAGTTTGTTATGAAATCCATTTGTTAATTTATCTTGGAAAATCTTTATTTAAGTTTTTAAAAAAAAATTCCCATTTAAAATAATTCAAGCAAAATAAAAGTACGTCAAACATAAAGCAAAAATAAAATACTCTAGAGGCCTTATTACATCATAAAAACCCAAAGTAGTAAAGTGAACGGAAATAGAAAGCTAAAGTTCAAAATAAAACACCATTTCTGAAGTATGGCATCCACCGAGTCATCCATGGCCCAAGTCCACATTACTGAACATGGCATCCACCGAGTCATCCATGGCCCAAGTCCACATTACTGAACATTACCTGCAAGGGTTAAGGAAACGGGGTGAGTTACTAGAACTCAGTGTATAATCCCCTTACCGTTGTCCACTGGGCCTGAATCCATTTAGCATCATCTTGGGCCTAAGCCCATTTACATAACAGAATATATATATGTGCAATGTATGTAACCCAACCTATCCATCCAACACACCCCCGTACCAGCCTATCACACCTGTGGGGATCAAGTCAACTCACCCTACCAATCACACCAAATCGCAGGCAAATTGCCATTTATAATAATTTATTGTGGCCAAGCCACCAATATATATGTAAACATTATAATAAACATTTTATTATGGCAATGCCACTAGGCTACACTTCTCTTCATCATTTTTCCCAACCCATGCAATATATGAAAATGCAGCATACATAATAATATGTTCACATATAAATAGCAACCATTAATCAAGTAATTTATTACAATGACTCGGCCCATTAAGGCATTCTAGCAAATCAGCCTTTTAGGGGCATTTTCGTAATTCGGCCCATAAGGGCATTTTCGTAATTTGGCCCATAAGGGCATTTTCGTAATTTTAACTATTTTAATGCCGATTTTGTCAAATCTTTCAACATAGTATACTTTAAGCAGATTCCTCATTTTATGCCAATTTTACAATTTTTAGACGTATAATAATAACAGTCTACTATTCGACATGTTACCGAATCATAATTCTACGGGATTACGGTAAGTATTAAACCCTCTTGATCATCGACACCTATGACAACATAACAATCGATTAATCTAACGAACGAGATTTTTATTAATCCAAAACTAAACCAAGTGATCTATAATACTTACTCTCAAAATCGTGAACGACCACGATTTGTCGATTCTCACCGGATGATGGTGCACAACCCGGTGGAAAATCTCGAACTGCCGATACTGCCCTTCACTTGAACTTAGGAGTAGGAATCGCAAATCCGTTTCTTTTGTGTTATCCAATTGCTTTCCCTTTCAAATCGGTACTACTAGCCTCCATCGGATAAAATCTTAGTCAAAACGATATTACGATATATATCGATTGTCTAAGGAAAAAGGGTTCGGCTTACCACTATTTCCGTAGAATCAACGAGTGAATAATAACAGGTGATTTAGTCCCTATAACAATCGATTAAACAAATCTATCATTTCATTTTAATGGAATAAACAAATATTGAGAGATATCGAGATGAACTTTAAAGAAATCCTTTACCTTGACAATAGTAGATCCAACTTTCATCGATTGGACTTATGACTAGAATTGAATCATCAATGATGTGGTATTCGGCCACCCACTATAACACTACGAAAAAGTATTGATCACATCATAAGAGTGATGGAGAGAGTGATGTTTCGATAAGAAACAAAGTAGACTAACCGAATAACGATGAACATACATATTCGGCTAGGAAGAAAAAGAAAATGAAATGAAAAGAGGGATATAAGATCACTTACCGATTCGATTAAGAAGAAATTGTCTAACACGAAAGGAAAAGAAATGGTGAAGAAGTAGGGTGGTAATAGGTTCGGCTATGGATAGAATCGAACAAGAAAGTTTGATCACAAGATAATGTTAATTTAAGAAAAGAGAAAAGGTTGATGAAATGATCAAAAGAAAAGAATGGATGGAGGAAGAAGGCCTTGGTAGTTTCGGCTATCAAAAGAAAATGGGCAAGAGTAGGTTGAGGGTTACAGCAAAACAAGGGAGAAAAATGAACAATTTTGGACTAGGAAGTTTCGGCCAAAGTAAGGGGAATGTTTCAGCAAGACAAAGAAAAATGAACAATTTTTGGTCTTGAATGATTCGGCAAGAAAAGAAGAAGGTTTGGAAAAGAAACACAAAGTGTTCAAACAAAAGAAAAATACCTCTCAAGCACCAAAACTAGCAAAATGGCTTGCAAAATTTGGCTCTCCCTTCCCCCTAACAAAACCGTCTATAATTCTTACCAAAAGGATAGATGTTGACCATAAACTTCTTTCCAAAACATCTTCCCTAAAACCGGCTAACATATCCCCCTTCTTGCTCCTTTCTTTTACTCCTTTCCATACACTCCTCCTTACCATATTTCCTTAGCCACCTTTCCATAATTAAAAAGTCCACCTTAACAAAAATACAACCATGGCGAACACTATGGATGGATAGCACAAAAATTAATCAAAATTTTGCACTAGGTGGGATTTGAACCCCACCCCTCAAGCCCATACATGCAACGCCACACCACTCCTCTTCTAGCTTCACTTGTGCTAGCAAAATGCACACTTATTTCCATAAGCCTTGATGCTACTTACCTTTTCTCCTTAAAGTTCTTAGACACAAAAATTTTACTAAGGCCCAACTCAACCCCGAGCCTTCTTAGGACCTTAAAACCTACACAATTAATATTTTAACTAGCCTATCGCAAGATATAATACAACACATAAAATTCTAAATTTTAGGATGTTACACAAGCATTCTTTTCATTTCTTTTCCATGAGGATGATGAGAGAATAGTGAGATTTTTCTTTTAATTTTAGGTTTATATACAATGGCAATTTTGTAATTATTTTCAACTTTCTGAATTAGGCCTTAATAAATCATTATTTAGCCTAATTAAACTACTTAGTAGACATAACCTCATCAATCCCCACTAACTAATTTTCCATGGTTAAATTTCCCTTTTAGCCCCTTTAATTTAACTACTCAACTTTTGTAGTTTTTACAATTCAGTCCTTTTTAATTATTAAGCTATCCAAATAATAAAATTTCTCAACCATATTTAATATGACTCTATAGACCTCATAATATACTAGTTAAATAATATCTATGCAGTATTTCATCAGATTTATGGTCTCAAAACCACTATTTCTAGCACCACTCAAAATCAAGTTGTTACATCTTTCTTCGATTTAAGGGCTATGTTTGCGAGGCTATCTATTTCGGAGGATGGTGGCCTGTTGGCTAAACTTCATGTGAGATCAGTTCTTTTGCAGTAGATTCGTGAGTGTCAGCCTTTTGATAAGAGTTTGGACTGTCGGACCCGTCAGGTTGAGTCGGGAGTTCAAGGAGATTTTGATCTCAACTATGATGATGTTTTGTGTTTTTGATGTCATTTTTTGGTTCTAAAGGACGAGGATCTGAGGCGCTT
This sequence comes from Gossypium bickii, assembly GCA_025503065.1. NCBI lineage: Eukaryota > Viridiplantae > Streptophyta > Magnoliopsida > Malvales > Malvaceae > Gossypium > Gossypium bickii. The sequence goes on from CP106712.1 coordinate 46,881,227, forward strand.
GATTCTTACTGAGGCACATAGTAGTCCTTATGCTATGCATCCTGGTCTGATCAAAATGTATTAGGATGATAAATCGCAATTATTGATCGCTGAACTTAGAGTTCTAAAATTTATTACGAATGTGATCGAACCTGGAAACTAACTCTGACAACGATTAAAGGCAAGTGTACTTATCGAACAGTAGTATAGCTTAGGCAAGACCGGATTATCGAACCCCAAAGGAACCAAAAGTATTAATACTAGCTTTCTTTTTATTATTTAGCCTTAAAAAGAGAGTGAAGTTTGTTTTAACCTAAATTAACAACAACTTGGCTAAGGACACTAAGACAAAAAGAAAGAATTGGGGAATAACTTAAAGAAAAACTTAATTGATCACGATGATACCCTTAGGAAGAATCCACCTAGACTCCACTTGTTATGTAACCTTGAATCATATGATTTATTTACTTAGCTTGATCCGTAGGACTCCCTAACCTATGCTAAATCCTCTCTCGAGGCGAATAACGTCTAACCCTAGGTTAATTAGTGGAACTCTCGTTCTTTTACAATAACCCCCTAGAATAGCAGTAAATCGATCTATGGATTCCCATATTAGGTTTCACCCTAATCCGAAAAAATCTCGTAACCCTATCTCTAGGCGTTCGATCAACTCCGCTTAATTACACTAGATCTACTCTTAACCAGGGTCTATTCCTCCTCTACCTAAGCACATTAGATTTGGATTAAGAATGCATAATTAAGAATAAACTAAGTATTTATCATAAAATTTAGAAATCAAATAACAAGATTCATCTAGGTTTCATCCCCTTCAAGTATCTAAGAGGTTTAGTTCATAACTAAGAAAGAAAACATCTCAAGAGAAAAGATAAAACAAAACATAAGAAATTCCTAAAACTCCCTGAAGGAATCGGAGGAGAATTCCGCCGTCTTGGGTATAAATTCGGCTTGGCTCCTTGGCCTAGCTCGCCTCCTGTTTCAGCTTCTGCCGAACTCTTCTTTCAAGTTGCCCCATTAGGTGTTTATATAGACTTTGTGATGCTTTACTTGGCCCCTAAGTTTCCTAATTTAAGTATAATTCCTACTAGGGTGTTTGAATATGCTTTGGAATGTGTTTCTTTGCCTCCAAGTATCCTTTCCCGAATAAAATTTCTCTTTCCAGCGACATGGACACGGCCATGGCACATGTCCGTGTGAATCGTGGTAAGGTCATGTTTGGACTTTTAATAAGGCACGACCGTGTTTATCGGGGTCCAGGCCATGTTCTAGTAATTTAATAAGGCACGGCCGTGTGGCTTGAAGTCCAGGCCATGTCGATTTCGTGAATTGGCCCATTTGGCCCGTTTTAAGCCCGTTTTACGTTTTTTTCATCTGTGGGTGCTTTTCTGAGTATAAGGCATGAAAAGAAAGGATTAAGAGCACCTTTTTACATAAATCGAGGCTTAAATTATCCAAAATCATGCTAAATATGGGCCTAAAATATGTTACTTTTACGGTTTATCAAATACCCCCACACTTAAGCTTTTGCTTGTCTTCAAGCAAAATTCTCAACTTACAATTAAAACGAACTTTCCATGATTCATAATTCCTATCAACAATGCCTTATCCTAATTCATAGATAATTTATACATGGATAATTCAATTCGAAGAGTCGTGAAGATTCAAACAAGATAAGTCATATTTTTGTAGCACGAAAACATAGGTGTTTTCCTTTATCTAAATAATTACCTTCAATTCAAAACTGACAAGGATTGATATCCTCACAAAAGATTCACTCAAATCACTCAAAAAGTGTTTAAGGGTTAAAATTAAGCACTCATAAGTCGAACCTAAAAAGTTAATCCCATAGGCTTGCCTGAAAATCAAATCTCCACCACTTGTAAATTGAAATGATAATAGATCAAAAGGTCTTTGTTAGGGTTGTAATGGGGCTAAGGTTAAAGGTGTGGATAAAGGCTGAAATTAGAGGGTTAGAATCGAGATTAATATTATAAGTTACCTACCTAAAATTTCTAAGATAATAATTACATTAACTGAAAATAATAATCCTACTAATACGAGCTTTTTCTTTCGATAATTAGACTTTAACTTGCATAAGCTCACTTTTCATAAAACTAATACTGAATATACTTTGAATTGATTTTTTTAGAACAAACTAAGTAAAGACAACTTCAAATAATAATAATTCATAAAACTTAGGTAACTAATCAACTCATATCTCAATTAAAGGTTAGTCAAAAAGAAGGGTGATAACAAATACAAAAGGTTTTGGGTTAAAATTAGTGGGTGAGTCAATGAAAAGGGTTGTTAGGCTCAATGGGGTTTACTAGGGGTTAATTATGAGGGTAGGCTTTTTAGTGGTGTAAGTGGGTTAAAACCTAGGTGCCTTTATCATCTCGGTATATCAAATCATAATTGTGCTCTCAACATGTATAAACGAGGCAAGTTCTAGAATAACAGTTCATAGTTGACACACTCATAATCAATAAAGTAAGCACGAAAAAGAATTATGCTCTATAAGGCTCAAAGTCTCACAAAAATTATGGGTGTTTTTGACATCAACCTTTGTAAATCTCAAACTTCAAGATAACATTCAAATTCAGGTTAACAACCTAAAGTTTTAAATTTTTTTGAAAATCAAACTTATCATGCTTGATTCCCTAGTATTCTTTAAATTTAATCATCAATGCACAATTAACTTATGACTTATTCAAAAACATGTCAATAACAATCACAAATCATTAGAAATTTCATCTTAATTAGTAATATGAGAAAATTACTTTAAAATAAGATTAAATTCAGGGATTTGAGAACAATGCAGAAAGTTAGGTATTTTTACCCCCATGGTTTAAGAATAATGATAAAAGTTAGGCATTTTCTCAGAATAACTATTCACCCCCACACTTAATATGTACATTGCCCTCAATGTACAAAGATAGATAATGGCATTTACGGGATAAATCAAAAGAGAAGGGGAAAGAATTACTCCCTGAGTTTTGGATGTTTTCCCGGAAGAGTGTCTTTGGTGGTGGTGATGGTCGGTCTTGATAATGAACTGCGCTAGATGAAAAAAATTGGGTAGCGCACTTTGAGAAGTAGCTTGAGATTTATTAAGACCTAATTAAAATAAACTAAGTATATAATTAAAAATAAGAAAGATAAAGAAAGAGGAAACAAAAATGTAAACGAAATGAAAATAAAAGATAAATGGACCGAAGAGTTCTTATTGTTGGATGGTTCGCGAGGTGGGTGTGACCTCTAAGGCTGAGGAGGTGCTGGCGGTGGCGGAAGTGGCGTGATTCCCTAGTAGCCTTTCGAACCTGACACTACGAAACTAAACTAAATTAAACATAAAATTATTAAAGAAAGGGGGAATGAAAGGAAAGAGAAATGAAAAATAGAAACTAATTGGTCTCAAAGACCCTTGGCCTATTGTGTGGATGAAGCGGCCGGCATGAACATATGTGTAGGGTCTCCGTTAAGGAGACTATGCTGGGTTGCTTCCATTTCTTCGGCATGGTTCTTGCGTGGCTAAAGAGTCTGGACACTTTTTCTAAGTAAAATAGAGAAATCTATAAAGAGAAAGAGGATGGAGGACGTTAGGGGGTGAAGAAAAAAAGCTATGTGGTTTAAATAGTGGTTGAATTCTGGCACGTCCTCACGGTCGTTTCAATTTACACGGTCGCCTCGCACGCCGTGTGTTGGAGTGTGTTGGTTCCCCATGCCCATGTTTCAGCCCATCATGCCCGTGTTTGTGGAGTCAATATGTTGGCACGGTTGGGATGCACAGGCATGTCTTGCCCGTGCTCGATAAGTCAATAGCTTCACACGGTCGTGGGGCACGGCCGTGTTAATTTTTCGGTGCCCGTAGGGAGGGTGGTTGGATCCGTGATGTTGGAGGGTGGTTGGACTGAATTGCACGGCCTCTGCTCTATCAGTGTGGTAGTTTCGGTGGTCCACACGGCCACGGGCATGACCGTGTATAAGGCCGTGTGGCCTGGAAACTGCACTTCTGGTTAGTTTAAAAAGGAAAATAAAAAGGAAAAATAAAGTAAAATGAAAATAAATGCAAAATAAGTAAGGTTAGTACTCGGGTTGCATCCTGAGAAGCGCTTGTTTATAGTCTTCAGCTAGACTTTCCTTGTGTTTGAAAAATTCAGGGCGGTTTAAAGGTTTGAATATCTTTCCTCATATTTTTTGTTTGATGTTTATTGTGTTGTTCAGGTCGAGTGGCATTTATTTTGAGAGCATCAAAATTGGGATTGCTCACCTCAACTGTCTTGTGTGGAAGAGCGTCGATTACCTTAAAAAGAATTTCTTTGTTTGTGTTAGGGTCCGGAGGAGATAGTCGTAGGTCTAATAATACCTGATCATCATTTTTGGGCTTGCCTATCTCGTAGAGTGGTTTTGGTTCTGTTTCTTGTATCCTTAATTTTTTATTGAAGTGTGTTTTCCACTTGTCTAATTCATCGGGTTGACCCTTTTGTTCCTCAGGATCTATTCCTTTGTTGGCATTGTATTCATGAGTAGGTTCAATTGTGCCTTTTTCTGGTGATTCCTGAAAAGAAGGGTTAATCAAATGGTTAACAATGGATTTTTCTTTCTTTCCTTGGCCATTCGATTTCCTGGATGGGTCAAGAGCTTAAAGAGTAACTGCCTCATTACCTACACAAAGTATGAGTTCTCCTGTGGCAACATCAATTTTAGTCTTGGCAGTTGCTAGAAAAGGTCTTCCTAAAATTAAAGGAACCGAATTGTCCTCCTCCATGTCTAAGACAACAAAGTCTACCAGAAAAACAAATTTATCAATTTTTACGAGAATTCGATAATGCCCGTAGGAACTCTAACAGTTTTATCAGCTAATTGAATACTCATCCTAGTTTGTTTGGGCTTCCCTAGACCTAGTCGTTTAAATAATGTATAAGGCATGACATTTATGCTTGCCCCTAAATCGGCTAACGCATTATTAATAGTTAAACTACCAATTAAACATGGAATTGTAAAACTCCCTTGGTCTTTTAATTTCTGTGGTAGTCTATTTTGTAGAATTGCTGAGCACTTTGCGTTGAGTTCAATGTGTGGCTCTTTGTCTAATTTGCGTTTGTTTGTTAAGAGCTATCTTAAAAATTCCCTCGAGTCTGGCATATGAAAAAGAGTATCAAGAAGAGGTAATTTAATATGTAATTTCTTCAAAAGTTTAAGAAACTTACCGAACTGTTCTTCTGAATCATCTCTTTTTAATGATTCGGGGTAAGGTATGCGAGGTTGGTATTCCTTGATTACCAGTTTTGACTTTTCTTGAGTTACCTCTATTTTACCTTTTTCTTCCTTGGTTTCTTGTTGTGGGATGGGTTCGTCTATCTCTGTATTTTCCTGAGCTGCTATGGTTTGGATTTGCTCCTTTGGATTAATCTCAGTGTTGGTTGGTAGATATCCTTACGGTCGTTCTGACATGAGCTTTGCGAGTCATTCGGCTGCATTAGTAACTTCCTTCACTGATTTAGTGATTTCTCCGATTCGGCTCTCGTTGCTTTCGATTGTTCTTTCAATTTCTTGGATACGTTTTTCTGTGTCTGCCGAAAATTTTGCCAGTATCTCTTCAAGAGTTGGTTTCTTCTCTTATGGATAGGGCTGATTTTGGAAGTTTTGAGGAGGTTGTTGCCTTTGATTACCTTGATTTCCCTGGCCTCTCCATGAAAACTTTGGGTGGTTCCTCCAACCTGGATTGTAAGTATTACTATATGGATTATTATCGGATCTGAAATTGTTACCTATATAGTTCATCTGTTTGCTCTCTATTTCTGGTTGGTAGGGTGGGTACTCAAAATTCGCCACAGTTCCACTTGCATCACACTACATCACTGGATGTACCTGCAAAGAACAAAAACTGTCAAGCTTTTTATTCATTATCTCCATTTGTGTTGATAGCATGGTTACTGTGTCTATGTTGAAGGCTCCTGCTGATTTTGTCCCTTTCGTCCTTGAAGCTTGCCACTGATAATTATTCAGTGACATCTCTTTAATGAACTCGTACGCTGCTTCAGGAGTTTTGTTGTTTAAGGTTCCGCCGGCGGCTGAGTTGATTAGTTGCCTTGTTGAGGGGTTTACACCGTTATAGAATGTTTGGACTTGAAGCCACAAAGGTAAGCCATTGTGTGGACATCTCCTCAAGAGATCCTTGTATCTCTCCCATGCATCGTATAATGTTTCTACATCCATCTGCACAAAAGAAGAGATATCATTCTGTAATTTGGCCGTTTTGGCCAGTGGGAAATATTTCATTAAAAACTTTTCGGTCATTTGATCCCATGTAGTGATCGACCCTCGTTGTAACGAGTTTAAGCACTGTTTGGCTTTATTTCTTAATGAAAAAGGGAACAACTGAAGACGTATGGCATCATCAGAAACACCATTTATTTTGAAGGTATCACAAAACTCTAAGAAATTAGCTATATGAGTGTTTGGATCTTTATCCTGCAAACCATCAAATTGAACAAACTGTTAAATCATTTGTATTGTGTTAGGCTTTAATTCAAAATTATTAGCAGCTATAGTAGGCCTAACAATACTCGATTCTGCTCTTGTTAAATGTGGTTTAGCACAATCAAATATTGTACGTGGAGCGTTGCGTTCCCCCACATCGTGTGGTGGTGGATTAGTCTCGTCCATCCCTTCAGTAGGATTGAATCTGTCTTCTTCCTCTCTTTCTATATAGTTTAGGGCTCGCCTAATTTCTCGGCTATTCGTACGAGCGGTTGCTTCAATATCAATATCATATACTAAAGGTCCTCTCGGTTTCCTTCTAGTCATAAACTAGAGGTACCTGGAAAGAAAAGAAAGAAAGAAAAATTAGCAAAATTAAAAATTAAACTAAAAACAAAATAAATTACTGAAAATAAAAATAAAGGCTAAAGTAATAAAAATAGAGTTTTCTTAATATTCTAGTTCCCCGGCAACGGCGCCAAAAACTTGATCGCTGAAATCAGAGTTTTAAAATTTATAATGAATGTGATCGAACCTGGAAACTAACCCTGACAATGATTAAAGGCAAGTATACCTATGAAACAATAGTATAGCTTAGGCAAGACCGGATTATCGAACCCAAAGGAACCAAAACTATTAATACTAACTTTCTTTTTATTATTTAGCCTTAAAAATAGAGTGAAGTTTGTTTTAATCTAAATTAACGACAACTAGGCTGAGGACACTAAGACAAAAAGAACGAATTGGGGAATAACTTAAAGAAAAACTCAAAGAATTCACCTAGACTTCACTTGTTATCTAAACCTGAATCATATGATTTATTTACTTAGCTTGATCCGTAGGACTCCCTAACCTATGCTAAATCGTCTTTTGAGGTGAATAACGTCTAACCCTAGGTTAATTAGTGGAACTCTCGTTCTCTTATAATAACCCCCTAGAATAGCAGTAAATCAATCTATGGATTCCCATATTAGGTTTCACCCTAATCCGACAAAATCTCGTAACCCTATCTCTTAACCAGGGTCTATTCCTCCTCCACCTAAGCACATCAGATTTGGATTAAGCATGCATAATTAAGAACAAACTAAGTATTTATCATAAAATTCAGAAATCAAATAACAAGATTCATCTAGGTTTCATCCCCTTCAGGTGCCTGAAGGGTTTATTTCATAACTAAGAAATAAAACATCTCAAGAGAAAAGATAAAACAAAACATCAGAAATTCCTAAAACTCCCTGAAGGAATTGAAGGAGAATTCTGCCGTCTTGAGTATAATTTTGGCTTCTTGGGATGGATCAACTGGCTAATCTTCAAGCGATTCCCACAATTCTGACCTTTCCGACTTGGCACCTTGGCATAGCTCGCCTCCTATTTCGGCTTCTGCAGAACTCTCCTTTCAAGTTGCCCCCTTGGGTGTTTATATAGACTTTGTGATGCTTTACTTGGCCCCTAAGTTTCCCAATTTAAGTATAATTCCTACTAGGGTGTTTGAATAGGCTTTAGAATGTGTTTCTTTGCCTCCAAGTATCCTTTCCGGAATCAAATTTCTCTTTCCAGCGACAGGGACACGGCCATGGCACACGCCTGTGAGAATTGTGGCCAGGCAGTGTTTGGACTTTTAATGAGGCACGGCCGTGTTTATCGGGGTCCAAGTCGTCTTCTAGTAATTTAATGAGGCACGACCGTGTGGCTTGAAGTCCAGGCCGTGTCGATTTCATGAATTGGCCCATTTGGCCCGTTTTAGGTCTGTTTTACGTTCTTTTCATCCGTGGGTGCTTTCCTGAGTATAAGACAAGAAAAGAAAGGATTAAGAGCACCTTTTTACATAAATTGAGGCTTAAATTATCCAAAGGCATGCTAAATGTGGGCCTAAAATATGTTACTTTTATGGTTTATCAATTATAACATATTTTAATTCCACATTTAGCTTACTTTTGGATGATTTATCCCTTGATTTATATAAAAAGGTGCTTTTAATCCTTTCTTTTCATATCTTATACCCAGGAAAGCACCCGAGGACAAAAAGAACGAGAAACGAACCCAAAATGGAGTAAATTGGGCCAAGGAAGAAATCGACACGGCCTGGACCAAAGCCCACACGGCCGTGCCTCACTAATCATCTAGAACATGGCTTTCTCCTGATTCACACGGCCGTGTCTCATTAAAGAAATTCGAGCACGGCCTGGCCACGATCCACATATGCGTGTGCCATGGCCGTGTCACTGTCGCTGGAAAGAGCAATTTCACTCGGATTTGGATACTTAGGGAGAAAGAAACGTATTTCAAAAGTCTATATATAACCCCTAAGTACCAGTTGAAAAGGGGCGGTTAGCTAGGCCAAGGAGCCAAGCCGAAAAGGTCAGATTTGTGGGAATCACTCGAAGATAGCCAGTTGATCCATCTCAAGAAGCTGAAATTCTACTCAAGACGGCGGATCTCTCCTTCAATTCCTTCAGGGAGTTTTAGGGATTTCTTATGTTTTTTTTTTTATCTTTTCTCTTGAGATGTTTTCTTATTTTGTTATGAACTAAACCCTTCAGATACCTGTAGGGGATGAAACCTATGATGGATTTTGTTATTATTTTATGAAATTATATGATAAATACTTAGTTTATTCTTAATTATGTGAGCTTAATCCAAATTTGATGTGCTTTGGTTGAGGAGGAATAGACCATGCCTAAGAGTAGATCTAGCATAATTAAGCGGAGTTGATCACACGCCTAGAGATAGGGTGACGAGATTTTGCCGGATTTGGGTGAAACCTAATATGGGAGTCCATAGATCGATTTACTGGTATTCTAGGGTGTTATTATAAGAGAACGAGAGTTCCACTAATTAACCTAGGGTTAGACGTTATTCGCCTCGAGAGAGGGTTTAATATACGTTAGGGAGTCTTACAGATCAAACTAAGTAAATAAATCATATGGTTCAGGGTTTAATAACAAGTCAAGTCTAGGTGGATTCTTCCTGAGGGTATCGTCTTAATCAACTGAGTTTTTCCTAAAGTTATTTCCCAATTCATCCTTTTTTTCTTTGTGTCTTTAGCTTAACAGTTTGTTAAATTTAGATTAAATAACAACTTCATTTATTTTAGGCTAAATAATACAAAGAAAGTTAGTATTAGTACTTTTAGTTCCTTTGGGTTCGATAATCCGGTCTTGCCTAAGCTATACTACTGTTCGATAGGTACACTTGCCATTAATCGTTGTTAGAGTTAGTTTCCAGGTTCGATCATTCTCTTTATAAATTTTAAGACTCTGATTTTAGCATCAAGTTTTTAGCGCCGTTGTCGTGGAACTAAAATATTAAGAAAGTCTATTTTTATTACTTTAGCCATTATTCTTTTTATTTACTTTTATTTTTATTATTAGGTTAAATTTTGATTTTTCTAAATTTTCTTTCTTTCTTTTCCTAGCAGGTACCTCTAGTTTATGACTAGAAGGAACCCGTGAGGACCTTTAGTATATGATAGTGATATTGAAGCAACCGCTCGCAGGAATCACCGAGACATCAAGCGAGCCCTAAACTACACAGAAAGAGAGGAAGAAGGCAGATCCAATCCTACTGAAGGAATGGACGAGAATAATCTACAACCACATGATGTGGGAGAACACAATGCTCCACGTAATATGTTTGATTATGCTAAACCACATTTAACAGGAGTAGAATCGAGTATTGTTAGGCCTGCTATAGCTGCTAACAATTTTGAATTAAAGCCTAACACAATGCAAATGATTCAACAGTTTGTTCAATTTGATGGTTTGCAGGACGAAGACCCAAATATTCATATAGCTAACTTTTTAGAGTTCTATGATACCTTCAAAATAAATGGTGTTTCTGATGATGCCATACGTCTTCGGTTATTTCCCTTTTCATTGAGGAATAAAGCCAAACAGTGGTTAAACTCATTACCGCGAGGGTCAATCACTACATGGGAACAAATGATCGAAATATTTTTATTAAAATATTTCCCACCGGCCAAGACGGCCAAATTACGGAATGATATCTCTTCTTTTGTTCAGATGGATTTAGAAGGTGTCCACACCATGGTTTACCCTTGTGGCTTCAAGTCCAAACTTTCTATAATGGTGTAAACCCCTCAATGAGGCAACTAATCGACTCATAGAACTCTTAAAGCAGCCTACGAGTTTATTGAGGAGATGTCACTGAATAATTATCAGTGGCAAGTTACAAGAACGAAACTGACAAAATCAGCTGGAGCTTTCAACATAGACACAGTAACCATGCTATCAACACAGATGGAGATGATGAATAAAAAGCTTGATAGTTTGTGTTCTTTGTAGGTACATCCAGTAATGCAGTGCGACACAAGTGGAACTGTGGCAAATTCTGAGTACCCACCTTACCAACCAGGAGCAGAGAGCGAACAGATGAACTATATAGGTAATAATTTTAGATCCAATAATAATCTATATAGTAACACTTATAATCCAAGTTGGAGGAACCACCCAAATTTCTCATGGGGAGGTCAAGGAGATCAAGGAAATCAAAGACAACAACCTCTTCAAAACTTCCAAAATCAGCAATATCCGCAAGAAAAGAAGCCAAACCTCGAAGAGATGTTGACAAAATTTATGGCAAACACAAATAACCGTTTCCAAGAAAATGAGAAAATACTTAAAGTTCAACAAGCGTCGGTTGAAAAAGTTACTAAGTCAGTCAGGGAAGTCACTAATGCAGTCGAACAACTTGCAAAGTTAATGTCCGAACAACAGCAAGGACGTCTACCAAGTAACACTGAGATTAACCCAAAGGAGCAAATTCAAGCCATCACAGCTCATGATAGTAAAGTGGTAGACGAACCAAAAAAGGTAGACGAAGGGAAAATAGAGGTAACACATGAGAAGCCAAAACTGATAATCAAAGAATACCAACCTCGTATTCCTTATCCCGAAGCATAAAAAAGAGACGATTCAGAGGAACAGTTCGGTAAGTTTCTCAACTTTCTAAAGAAATTACATATTAACTTACCACTTCTTGAAGCTCTTTTTCAGATGCCAGACTCGAGGAAATTTTTGAGACAGCTCTAGACAAACAAACGCAAATTAGACGAAGAGCACCATGTGGAACTCAACGCAAAGTGCTCAGCAATTCTACAAAATAGACTTACACAGAAATTAAAAGATCCAGGGAGTTTTACAATTCCATGCATAATTGGTAGTTTAACTGTTGATAATGCATTAGCTGATTTAGGGGCAAGCATAAACGTCATGCCTTATACATTGTTTAAATGACTAGGTCTAGGGAAGCCCAAACAAACTAGGATGAGTACTCAATTAGCTGATAAAACTATTAGAATTCCTAGGGGCATTAACGAAGATGTTCTTGTAAAAATCGGTTATTTTTTTCCCAATAGATTTTGTTGTCTTAGACATAGATGAGGACAATTCGACCCCCTTAATTTTAGGAAGGACATTCTTAGCCACTGCCAAGTCTAAAATTGACGTTGATAGTGGTGAACTTGTACTTTGTGTAGGCAAGGAGACAGTCACTCTTCAAGCCCTCGACTCGGCTAGAACATGAAGCAACAAAGGTGAGAGTGTGAATTCTTTCGATAACCATTCAGTTGACCCTTCTTTTCAGGAAGCACCACAAAAGGACATAATTGAACCGGATCCTAAACCCTGTAAAGAAATAACTCATGAGTAACAAAGGAGTCAGATTGATGAACAAGACAAGTGGAAAACACACTTCAAGGAAAAACTAGGGATACACGAAGAAGAATCGGAACCACACGAAGTAAAACCAAAGAAGCCCCCAGAAAAGCTCGTAGGAACATCAAACCACTTCAAAATAGGAGACCAGGTACAGCTAGATAAATCAGATCATCACATCACCACATCAGACCTGAACAAGAATGAAGCAATTCCTCTCAAGGTACAAAATATCTTCCCACGCAGAGCAGTCGAGGTAAGCAATCCAACATTTGACACTTTGAAGGTAAACACTTCTCGACTTAAACTTAATCAAGAAAATAGAACTGTAAGCATGAGGGAAGATATTCAAACCTTTAAACCCCCTTGAAATTTTGAAATATAAGGAAAAGTCTAGCTTAAGACTATAAACAAGCGCTTCTCGAGAGGCAACCCGAGTACTAACCTCATCAACTTTTATGTTTTTCATGTTATTTTTATTTTATTCTTTCTTTTTATCTAACTTTAGAACTAACCAAAAAGTGCAGATTTCCAAGCCACATGGCCTTGCACATGGTTGTGGCCGTGTGGCCACCAGAATCTTGGTACTAACATGGTAGGACGGTACAAGTCAGATTCACCTAATTTCTGAAAATCACGGATCCAACCACTTCAACACGGGCACCGAAAAAGGAGCACACCTGTGCCCCACGATCGTGTAAAGCTACTGACTTACCAAGCACGGGCAGAACATGCCCGTGCTTTTAAACCGTGCCAACATACTGACTTCTCAAACACGGGCGGGGTTGGAGGAAAAATGGGCATGTAGAAACAACACACTCAGGCACACGACCGTACGAGATGGCCGTGTGAATCGACGTGCCCTCGGTCCACGACCGTGGGAAGGCACCAGAACTAAGCCTCTATTTAAACCCCACAGCATTTCCCCTTCTCCCTATATTCTTCCTTCCTTCTTTTTCCTTCAAAATTTCTCTTCTTTACTTAAAAAATGTGTCCAGACTCTTGAGCTATACCAGAACCATGTTGAATAAGAAGAAGCAGCCAAGCATAATCTCCCCGAGGGAGATCCCAATGCATAAGTTCATGCCGACCGCTTCATCCAAACAACAAGCCAAGGGTCTTTGAGACCATATAGTTTTTAGTTTTCTTTTCTCTTTTGCTTCAATTTCCTTCCCTTTGACAACCTTATGCTTACTTTAGTTTAACTTAGTTTAGTTATGTGGTGTCAGGTTCGAAAGGCTGCTAGGGAATCACGCCACTCCCACCACCGCCAACACCTCCCCAGCCTTAGAGGTCACACCCAACTCGTGAACCATCCAACAATAAGGACTCTTCGGTCCATCTATCTTTAATTTTCATTTTGTTTACATTTTTTCTTCCTCTTTCCTTATCTTTCTTATCTTTAATTATATATTTTTAGTTTATTTTAATTAGGTCTTAATAATTCTTGGCTACTCCTCAGTGCACTACCCAATTTCTTCATCTAGCGTAGGTTCGTCATCCAGACCGACCTCCCTATCTTCCTTCACTTCCGACTCAAGGAACCCATCCAAAATTCAGCGAGTGTTCTTTCCCCTTCTCTTTTGATTTATCCCTTAAATGTTATTATCTATCCTTGTACATTGAGGGTAATATACATCTTAAGTATGGGGGGTGAATAGTTATTTTGAGAAAATCCCTAACTTTTTTGCATGATTCTCAATCCCTGAGGATAAAAGTGCCTAACTTTTTTCATTATTCTCAAATCCTAAATTTAATCTTGTTCTTAAGTAACTTTCTCATATTACTAATTAGGATGAAATTTCTGATGATTTATGATTTTTATTGACATGTGTTAGAGTAAGTCATTGATAATTGTGCATTGATGATTCAAATTGAAGAATACTAGAGAATCAAGCATGATAAGTCTATCTTTCAAAAAATTAAAATTTTTAGGTTGTTAACCTGAATTTGAATGTTATCTGGAAGTTCAAAATTTACAAGGTTGATGTCAAAAACACCCATAATTTTTTGTGAGATTTTGAGCCTTATAAGAGCATACATTCTTTTCCATGCTCACTTTTTGATTATGAGTGTATCAACTATGAACTGTTATTCTAGAACTTGCCTTCATTATACATGTCAAGACCACAATGATGATTTGATATACCAAGATGATAAAGGCAATTAGGTCTTAACCCACTTACTTCACTAAAAAGCCTACCTTCACAATTAACCCCTAGTGAATCCCTTTGAGCCTAACAACCCTTTTTATTGACTCACCCACTAATATTAACCCAAAACCCTTTGTATTTGTTACTACCATCCTTCTAATTACCCTTTTTGTCGAGATTTGATTTTGAGCAGTTACCTAACTATGTTCTATATTTCAGTTGTTAAAGTCATTATTAATTACTTAGTTTGTTCTTTAAAAAAAATCAAAGTATATTCAGTATTAGTATTATGAAGAGTGAGCTTATACAGTTAAAGTCAGATTATCAAAAGAGAAAGCTCGTATTATTAATATTGTAAATTTTCAATTGATATAATTATCAGTTTATTTTTTCTAGATAGGTAACTTGTCAATTCAATCTCAATTCTAACCCTCTAATTCAGCCTATATCCATACCTTTAACCCTAGCCCCTTATAACCCTGTTAAAGACCTTTTGATCTGTTTGTCATCTCATTTTACATTGGTGGAGATTTGATTTTCAGGCAAGCCTATAGATTAACTTTTCAGGTTTGACTTATGAGTGATCTTTTAACTTTAAACCTTAAACACTTTTTGAATGATTTGAGTGAATCTTTTGTGAGGATGTCAATCCTTGTCGGTTTTGAATTAAAGGTAATTATTTAGATAAAGGGAAACGCCTATGTTTTCGTGCTACAAATGTATGACTTATCTTGTTTTTAATCTTTAGGACTTTTTGAGTTGAATTATCCACGTATAAATTATCTATGAATTATGATAAGGCATTGTTGATAGGAATTATGAATTATGAAAAGTTCGTTTTAATTGTAAGTTGAGAATTTTGCTTGAGGACAAGCAAAAGCTTAAGTGTGGGGGTATTTGATAAACCATAATTATAACATATTTTAATCCCACATTTAGCTTACTTTTGGATTATTTATCCCTTGATTTATATAAAAAGGTGCTTTTAACCCTTTCTTTTCATGTCTTATACCCAGGAAAGCACCCGAGGACAAAAAGAATGAGAAACGGACCCGATATGGAGTAAATTGGGCCAAGGAAGAAATCGACACGGCCTGGACCAAAGCCCACACGGCCGTGCCTCACTAATCATCTAGAACACGGCCTTCTCCCGATTCATACGGCCGGGTCTCATTAAAGAAATCTGAGCACGGCCTGGCCACGATCCATATGGGCGTGTGCCATGGCCGTGTCCCTGTCGCTAGAAAGAGCAATTTCACTCAGATTTGGATACTTAGGGAGAAAGAAACGTATTTCAAAAGCCTATATATATCCCTAAGTACCAGCTGAAAAGGGGCGGTTAGCTAGGCCAAGGAGCCAAGCCGAAAAGATCAGATTTGTGCGAATCACTCGAAGATAGCCAGTTGATCCATCTCAAGAAGCCGGAATTGTACTCAAGACGGCAGAGCTCTCCTTCAATTCCTTCAGGGAGTTTTAAGGATTTCTTATGTTTTGTTTTATCTTTTCTCTTGAGATGTTTTCTTATTTTGTTATGAACTAAACCCTTCAAATACCTGAAGGGGATGAAACCTATGATGGATTTTGTTATTATTTTCTGAAATTATATGATAAATACTTAGTTTGTTCTTAATTATGTGAGCTTAATCCAAATTTGATGTGCTTAGGTGGAGGAGGAATAGACCTTGCCTAAGAGTAGATCTAGCATAATTAAGTGGAGTTGATCGCATGCCTAGAGATAGGGTGACGAGATTTTTCCGGATTAGGGTGAAACCTAATATGGGAGTCCATATATCGATTTACTGGTATTCTAGGGGGTTATTATAAGAGAATGAGAGTTCCACTAATTAACCTAGGGTTAGATGTTATTCGCCTTGAAAGAGGGTTTAATATACGTTAGGAAGTCTTATGGATCAAACTAAGTAAATAAATCATATGGTTCAGGGTTTAATAACAAGTCAAGTCTAGGTGGATTCTTCCTGAGGATATCGTCTTAATCAATGGATGAAACATTGCACGGAGCCTGGGAAAGATTTAAGGAATTGGTTAAGAAATGTCCTATGCATGGTTTCCAGCACTGGACTTAGATGGAGATGTTTTATAATGGGCTGAATGCACATACAAGGATGGTAGTCAATGCATCTGCCAATGGTACTTTGTTGTTGCCAACAATGATTATCAGTATCCTACCACATGAGTTGGGACTGGAAGGAGAGCTATTGGCACCATTGGGCTTGATGCAATCACTTCATTGATAGCCCAGGTATCTTCTCTAGCTAATATGATCAAGACAATACAGAAGTCAGCTGCGGTCCAGGAGCTAAAATTAGCCGAGTCATCTTGTGTTTATTGTGGTGAAGATCACGTGTTTGATAATTGTCCATCAAAAACCAAAATCTGTTTACTACATGGCTAACTTCAACCGGAATAATAATCCCTATTCCAACACTTATAATCTCTGGTGAAAAAAGAGCCAAAATTTGGTTTGAGTAATCAACGTACTGGGAATTCAAACACTACTTTTAGGCAAAATACTGATAGTGTATTGATTGGTTCTAATCAACCTATATCGCGACAAAATGTCCAACAAGGCCAGGCATCAACTTCATCATCTATTGAATCTATGCTGAAAGAATATATGGCCAAGAATGATGCCATGATTCAGACTCAAGCCACATCTTTATGAGCCTTTGAGAATCAAGTGGGGCAGATAGAAAATTCTTTGAGTTTAAGACCACAAGGAGCTTTGCCAAGTGATATCGAGAATACAAGATCACAAGGGAAAGTGTAGCACTCCTAACCCGTATCTGTCACCGAAACAGGGTTACAGAGAATTACCAAAGTTTACAATTCAAACAGATAGAAATTGCAAACATTTCATAACATAGTAATAAACATATTAAAACCAAGTAAAAACATACTTATTGTCCCTTATACGAGCCATCGAAGCCTTAAATATGCGTTACAAACAAGTCAGGACTAAATCAAAAACTCAAAGAATTTTTCAGATGATAGTGAAAATTTCAACACTGCAAGGGTCACACGGCCAAGAGACACGCCCGTGTCTCAGGCCTTGTGGGCATTTGAAGTAGGAGCACTTGGTCGTGTTTCAACTCGTGTCCATGCCCATGTAACTCACTGACTTGGGTCACACGGCCAAGTCACGCGCTCGTGTGCCAGGCCACGTACCTTTCGAAGTAACCCCACACGCTCGTGTGCTAGGCTGTGTAGTAGCCTGACTTGCAACCCTTTTAAAGCTACAGAAGACACAAAGCCGTGTGTCACACAAGGCTGAGACACACCCCGTGTCTCTGCCCGTGTGGACGAAAATAGACCATTTTACAAGACATTTTTCTCACCCATTTTGGCATGTACCTACAACCACAAATGCACATATACACTAGCCATAATAAGGCACTAAAACCATGCATATTCTAGCCTTATATAAATGGTATGATCACATACAACCAATATGCCCTTAGGCACCTCAAATAACAATAAATAAACATGTATAACTATGTAGTCATTTTGGCCAATTAATCAACTAACTTATAGGCATGTTTGCCTTAATACATAACATGGAACTTACTTGCCAAAGTGTACTTGTGACACCCCTAACCCATATCCGTCGCTGGATTAGGGTTAAAGGCGTTATCAAAAAAATTAGAAACTTTTACAGACATTTCATACAACCATTCATCAATCACAATCAAAGTGTCCCTTATATAGGTCATCGAGACCTTAATCATGCTTTAGAGTAGGGCCGGGACTAACCCGAACACATACAAAAATTCTCAGAAATTTAAAAAATTTTCAAAATTATCAAGGACACACGCCTATGTAACCAGGCCGTGTGCCTCCCACGGCTACTAGACACACCCACGTGTCCTGGCCGTGCCAAATCAGAGCATGTATACTGACTTATCCACACGGTCACCAGACACGCCTGTGTGCTATGACCGTGTACTCTTAAGCTAAATATTGCCTTATTCTCACGGCTACTAGGCACGTCCGTGTGCCACGGCCACGCACACTTGGGCTGACTACTGACTTATACCCACGGCTAGTTGACACGCCCGTGTCACGGTCATAGTTCAGATATATGGCATGTATAGCTAGACTCTAACACGCTATGTTAGTCAGAGAATCGGCTAAACCGTAGCGCTGATACCAACCAAATGTAACACCCTATCCTGTGTCCGTCGTCGGATTAGGGTTAAGAATGTTACGTAACAGATCAAAAACTAAATCAGACATTTCATCAAGTATCTCATCAATTACCATTATAGTGTCCCTTCGATAGGTCCTCGAGACCTAAAGCATGCTCAGAACTGGGGTCGGGACAAAACCGGAACACATACAAAAATTCTCATAAATTTAAGACTTTTCTAAGTTTCAGGGCTTACACGCCCGTGTGGGTAGACCGTGTGCCTCCCACGGCTGCTAGACACACCCGTGTGTCCTCCCCATGGTCGAAACTAACTTTACTTCCACGGCCACTAAGCACACCCGTGTACTCTGGCCGTGGTCAATCCTGTCAAAAATCACACGGCTACTAGGCACGTCCGTGTGACAAGGCCGTGTACTCTTATGCTAGCTACTGACTTAGCCCTACGGTCACTAGGCATGCCCGTGTACCACAACCATGTGGCAAAATAGGCTATTTGCAAGGCCAAAATGCCACCCACATGGGTCTTACCTACAAGAAAAATCATTAAGACATCTCATGCCTATTTGGCAACTAAGAACATACCGAAATAACCATCCAAATTACAAGACTAAAACTCATCTCATCACAAGCATAATTCATTCATTTGCTTAATCAAAACTTGACCATTACATGTATCAACTAGCCATGCCAAAAATATACTTCACATATCACATTCATACAAGCAAATTCTCAACTCATAACTAGCCAAATCTCATGGCTAAGTTCAATATAACAAACTTATATCAAATACTGGCCTATACATGCCATATCTAGCTATATACATTTCCAAAATGAGTTTAGTAGTGTGATGACAATCCTTGACGGTTCCAAGCCTTTAGTAGCTTTGACGACCTATAAAACAGAGAAAACACACACACAGAGTAAGCTTTCCAAAAGCTTAGTAAGTCATAATACAAAGAAACTTAGCGTGGAAGGCATATATGCACATAGGTACATTGGCACATCTTAATTACTTAGCAAAATATCACATATATGCTTTGGTCCATGTACTTGGCCATATTTTCCAGATTCATGAATTCAAAAGTCTTATATATACATAGCTCTTTCATGCTTACTTTCACATATCATATCATTATCCCAATATACATAATCATAATAGTAAGATCACATAGGTACTTACCTTAAATACACACTTAGTGTATAAATCAACGTACCTGAAACGGATTCATTATTTACATAGCCATTCATTCACAGACTTGCCCGTTGAACTGTAAGGAATCTAGTAGGATACTTAGAAAGCTCGGACTAGTCGTAGAATGCCAACGTCCCAGACGAGGTCTTATATGCACTCAGATATTGATGCCACTATCCCAGACACGGTCTTACACGAATCAATACGATGCCGATGTCCCAGACATGGTCTTACACGTAAAGATAATATCGATGCTAATGTCCCAGACGTGGCCTTACACGAAATCTCAAATCAATGCCAACGTCCCAGACGAGGTCTTACATGATAAAATAGAACAGATACCTATGTCATGACATAGCTAATCCTATCTATTCCTAGGTTCGTACGGGACTTCTCAGACATTGTCACTAAGTAATCCTTATCTCAGAATTCATGAACAGGTCATATCATAAGTATTCATCGATAAAAATAGTCATAAGAACATACATAATTCCATACGAATATGTTTATTTGCATAATAACTTACCTCGAGTTCGGTTTAACAGAAACGAAAACAACTACTCGGTTACTTTCGCTTTCCCGCTATCTAAGTCCATTTTCCTCGATTCTTGATCTATACATATTCAGAATTAACTCTTTTATTCACTAACTTATTCAATTCAATCCAAGGACACACATTTAGGGCTATTTGCAAATTAACCCTCATATTTGCACAATTTATCAATTTAGTCCATTTTTCTCAAAACATCAAATTCACAACATCATTACATACTCATGCTTAGCCGAATGTTCATACATCACATACAAGCCCATTTTTCCATCAAATTTGCAATTTAGTCCCTCAAATTGCTATTTTCTCAATTTAGCCCTAATTAGCTAAATTCATCAAAAATTCAAGAACAAAGTATGTTCATCTAGCTCAAAACTTTCATTTAACAACTAAACTCATCACAATGCTCAACATATCATCAATGGCATATCTCACAAACATCATCAATGTACAAAATTGAGACATGGGCTTGATAGTAGACTAAGCAAAAATCTCAAAAACATAAAAGTCATCAAAATCCAATTCAAAATCATACCTTAATTTGAGCTTACAATGGTCGAATAACCTAGCTTCTTTCTCTTTTCTTTTCTTTGAAATTTTCGGCACTCATAAAAGATGATAAGATTCTTCTTTCCATTAGTTATTTTATTACAAACATAATAATATGCATTTTACCAAATTAGCCATTTAATGAACAATTAAAACAATTATACAATATGGGCATTTAATACCTTTATCCATCCACTATCTATAAATTGGCATAATAGCAACATAAGGCCTCCACCTTAATAAGCCATAACACATAGGCATTTTAACAAATATCATGCAACTTTCGCATTTTATGCAATTTAATCATTTTGTCAAATTAAACACACAAAAAGACAAATTGGCAAACGAAACTTTACCACATGCTTAACCACTTATCAAAGACACATAAAATAATATTAAAATATTATACGGACTCAGATTTGTGGTCCCGAAATCACTGTTCCGACTAGGGTATAAACTGAACTATTACAGGCCGTGTAGTAATTGGCTAGACATTGACTTAATCACACAGCTACTAGGCACGCCCGTGTGCCATGGCTGTGTAGGCAAAACAAGCCACTCGTAAGGCCAAAATGCCACCCACACAAGGGTCAATCCATATAAGCAATTTACCAATTCATTTCATGCACATTTGGCAACCAAAAACATATCAAATTAATCATCAAATCTCCACATACAATTACAATACCAATCATGCCAATTTGTACAAGTAAAACACATATGCATTCAAGCATGATTCATCCACATTTACCTTTCATATATCCCCTTCTTTGATCAAACATGCATACTCACATTTCATCCATATACTTACCATTAACTTGACCAGTTCATAGTTACCAAGTCATACCAAATCATACATTATGTTTCATATTTACTCATGCCTATTACCAACACTTATGTAGCCACATCTCATGGCTAATTATACACTTTCCAACCTTAATCCAAAACAACTAGCTTATACATGCCATATTTAGCTATATCACATTTCAAAAGTACCAAAATGAACTTGAGTAGTGTGATGACGATCCAGGATGGTCCCCGAGCCTTCAGTAGCTTTGACGATCTATAAAACAGAGTAAACAGACACACAAAGTAAGCTTTCAAAAGCTTAGTAAGCCTTATACACATAAACTTAACATATAGGCAATCAAAACAAATAATCAATATGAGTTCACTATTAACTCAATTTCATAATCATCATTCTCATTGGCACATTTACTTAGCCATTCATCTTTCAGTCTCGCATATCACCACATACTTTATTAGCTCATAGTTTTTCCATTCATATAACACACTTACATTCTCATATTCAAATACATAATTCAACTAGGCAAGTTTAAGAAAATACTTACCTTCATATACACACAATGTGTACTTATCAAACATACCTGAAATGGATGTTCAATTCACATATTTATTCATTTCTTGGACTTGCCCATTAAACCGTTCAGAATCTAATAGGATACGCAGAGTGCTAAGAATAGTCGTACAATTCCAACATCCCAGACGTGGTCTTACATGTAATTAGATATCGATGCCACTGTCCCAGACAGGGTCTTACACGAATCAATACGATGCCAATGTCCCGGACATGGTCTTACACATAAATCTCATATCGATGCCAATGTCCCAGACGTGGTTTTACACAAAATCTCAAATCAATGCCAGCGTCCCAGATGTGGTCTTACATGATATCACATAACAGACACCTATGTCATGACATAGTTAATCCTATCTATTCCTAGGTTCGTACGAGACTTCTTGGATGTTAGCAAAGTGTCGATCTTATCTCGGATTTCATATATATACAACATCTCACAAGCATTCATGATTATCAATAGTCAAATGAACATTCATAATTCATTACAAATACATTTATTTGTATATCGACTTACCTCAGATTTGGATATTCGTTTAGACTCGTTTATTCGACTACCTTTACTTTCCCGCGATCTAAGTCTTTTTTCTTCGGTTCTTGATCTATACATATTCAAATTTAACCCTCTTATTTAACAACACATTCAATTCAATCCAAAATACATATTTAGGGTAATTTACAAATTATCCCTCATGTTTGTACATTTTATCAATTTAGTCCATTTTTCTCAAAACATCAAATATACAAAATTACCATATACCCATGCTTAGTCAAATACTCATGTATCTCATAAAAGTCCAAACATTTCATTTATGTTACAATTTAGTCCTCATATAACCATTTTCTCAATTATCACCAAATTACTTAAAATCAACAAAACTCTAAAGACAAAATATGCTAATCAAACACATATATTCCATATTCCATCACAAAATATTCCAAAGCTCATGTGTTCATCAAAAGCACATTTCAAAATCATCATCTATTCTTAAAATTATGACATGGGTTTCAAAGCTTACGAAGCAACGATTACAGAAATGTAGAAATTATCAAAAACCGAACAAAAACTAACCTTGAATCAAATACTTTAATAGCTGAAACCTAAAAAGCCATGGATGTTTTCTTTCTTTGATTCATTCGGCCAACCAAGATGGAAAAATGGCTTGTTTTTGTTTTATGTTTTAATTATAAAACATTTGTAATTCATTTACTAAATTGGCCTTTACTAAATATATAAGACAAGTATAATTCAAGGTCATTTTTGTCTATTAACAATCCACTGTCTTATAAATGGCTTAATTTCCACATAAGGCCTCCTCTTTTAAAAGCCATCTCAAATAAACACTTTTACAAATATCATGCTAGTTTTGCATTTAATGCAATTTAATCCTTTTATCAAATTAAGCACACAGACGGACAAATTAACTTACAAAAATTTAACACATGTTTAATCACATATTAAAGGCACAGAAAATAATATTAAAATATTATTCAGACCCGAATTTGTGGTCCCGAAACCACTGTTCCGATTAGGGTCTAAACCAGATTGTTACAGTACTCAATGGTACTAATCATGCCATTCAACCGCTACTATCTAAAACCATATAAACCATTTAAACCAAGTGCCATTTCACAAAAATTATAAACATCAACCATTAGAAAGCTAATATTTACATGTCATACACTAAACTCATACCATAATCAAAGTGCCAAAACACAAGCAAAACAAATGGTCATTTAACAACCCAAAAGACATGGCCACATTAGCCAAAATACCTATACATGCCGTTATAACCAAAATTAAACAAGCAAAAGTACTAAAAGAGCCGATGGATAGTGTAATATAGCTCCGACAAGCTTCCAACTCGAACGATATGATCATTTAACAACCCAAAAATACATGTCCACATTAGCCAAAATACCTATACGTGTCATTATAACTAAAATTAAATAGCCAAAAGTGCCAAAACAACCGATGAATAATGTGATATAGCTCTGACAAGCTTCCAACCCGAACAAGTTTCCGATTCACTGCAAAACATAGAAAATAACACAGAGTAAACAAGCATAGCCTAACACAATTTGTCTAAATGCCTAAGCACATATACACCAACCATGTTAGCCATGTAATTACATATACAAGCCAGTAAACTTAGATGAACATAACCATTGATCAAGTTCCATATACATGTATTATCCAATTCATGTTTCCATATACTATGTAACAACATTTCTATGTAATTCACATGTATACCTATAATAATTCATATCAAACTCTTACTATTTCGTATCAAA
The DNA here is from genome assembly GCA_025503065.1 of Gossypium bickii. Lineage (NCBI taxonomy): Eukaryota > Viridiplantae > Streptophyta > Magnoliopsida > Malvales > Malvaceae > Gossypium > Gossypium bickii. The sequence goes on from CP106712.1 coordinate 46,905,667, forward strand.
ACATTGCCCGTTGAACTGTTTAGAATACTGTTGGATACCAAGGATAGCTCACACATAGTGTGCTAGCTCATATAACTGTAATCAGTCAATTCATGTACATGTATGCTCATAAGAGTTGTGAATCGATATGCTTACTCGAGGTGTAGATCGGTATGCTCTCACGAGCTATAAATCAGTTGAGCTGTGGGCCGGAACATAGCTACACCATGTTGCTCACACGAGCTGTGGAGTATCCACAACACATACAGGACCTCAGCCATCGGTAGGATGTTCAGGACCAGTACTCAAATAATGTAACCCTAATGACATGCCATTTGTATCCTACGGATTCTTAAGGTTCAAACTGGACTCGGTAATCGTTGTATTTCTTTGGAATGCACTCGATAATTATGTATGAAATTCATAACATATATATAATTCAATTATAAACATATAAACACAATTTAATACACGAACTTACCTCAACGAGTATATGTAGATGCGGAGGCGATTAATTAAAGATTTTCTCGTTGCCCCGATCTAACTTCCTACGAGGTCTGTCTTGATCTATACGGATAAATTTAACTCAATTCAATCATATTTTGGAAAAATTACCATTTTCTCTATAGGCTCGAAAAATAAAAATCATACGATTTTACCTTTACCCAAGCCTAGCCGAATATCTTATACATTTATAGCAACCCACACATTTCACCCACACATTTCTTTGCAAATCAGTCCCTATTTGACAATTTCACCAAAAATCCCTTTACAAAAGTTGTTTATCTAACAACAACCATCCATTTTCTATCATCAAACTTTAAAAATCATGTACATGCATCAATGGAAAAACCCTAATAGTTTAACAATGTCACAAATTAGTCCCTGGGCTAGCTAGATTAAGCTACAATGATCCCATAAACATAGAAATTATCAAAAATGAGACAAAAACACATATCTAATTATTGAAATAAGGATGGCCAAATGTAGCTTCAACAATGGCTACTACTTTCTTCTATATTCGGTTAAAGATAGAAATGAAAGATGAAAGCTTTATTTGTTTTATTATTTTATCATTTAATTACCTATTTACTTATTTAACCTTTAAAATTAATCAAATTTACACAAATGCTAAGCCATGCACATCCACTATCAACTCTAATGGTCTAATTACCATATCAAGACTTCCACTTTAAATTTCTGTAGCTAATTAATACCTTTAGCTATTAGAACTAAACTTTTGCACTTTACGCGATTTAGTCCTTTTTATCAAATTGAGCATGTAAACGGTAAATTTTCTTAACGAAATTTTTGTGCGGTACTACTATCATGCTGTAGGCAATAAAATAATAATAAAATAAAAATTTTGACTTCAAATTAGTGGTTCTGAAACTACTATTCTGATTTCACTGAAAATGGATATTACAGAAAGAGCATTGCAAGGCAATAACTCTCAGAAGTGGGACTCAACTGGATGAAGTTGTTAAAGATGCAACTGTAGAAACAAACAACTTAGATCTCAACTATGGAAAAATCTGAGAACAACCTGAAAAGGACACCACAAATGAAAAGGCTAAACAGAGCAGTGCTGAAGCAAAATCAAGTATTTTTGCCGACAAAATTGCCACATCAAAACAATCCAAGCAACTTGAAGGTCGACCACCTCTACCTTTTCCTCAGTGCTTCCACAATCATAAACAAGATTACCAATTTAAAAGATTTTTGGATGTCCTTAAACAACTTCACATTAACATACCTTTGGTAAAAGCTTCAGAGAAAATGCCCGATTATGTGAAATTCATGAAAGATATATTGTCAAAGAAGTGAAGATTGGGAAAATTCAAAACGGTTGCTCTCATTGAAGGCTGCACGGCTATGTTAACAAATAAATCACCTCCAAAGTTTAAGGACCTAGAGAGTTTTACTATCCCATGCTCAATTGGAAATCATTATGTTGGGAAGGCATTGTGTGATTTAAGAAAAAGTAACTTAATGTCCAGGCCCATATTTATAAAGTTAGGAATTGGAAAAGCAAGACCTACTATAGTAACGTTGTAGTTAGTTGATCGATCCTATTCACATCTAGAAGGTAAAATTGAAGATGTACTGGTAAGAGTAGATAAGTTCATTTTTCTAGCTAACTTCATTATTTTAGAATGTGAAGCTGACAAAGATGTGCCAATTATTCTTGGAAGACCTTTTCTTGCTACAGGCAGGATTTTGATTGATGTGCAAAAGGGTGAACTAACCATGAAGGTGAATGATTAACAGATCACTTTCAACATATTCGATGCCCTGAAATGTGCTGATGAGAATGAAGATTGTCATGCCATTGGTTTGCTAAAAACAACAGTGGAAGAAGATTTTTCAAAACTTTTCCATGGCAATTTAGATAGTGATACAAATTCGATCAAGCTGAATGAAGCAGAGACTTTTGGAGAATTCAATGAGTTCATAGAGGCAAAGAAAATTGTGGATAGACCAGGGAAAAAGTTTGAGCCCTTGGACTTATCGATTTTCACCTTCAATCCTTCTAAGCCATTTATAGAGGAACCTCATATATTAGAGTTGAAACCTGTAACACCCCAAACCTTGCCTAAACACTACGACCAGATCTAGCGTGCCACATCAGGTGATGTTTGAAATACCTTATGGATGTTGAAAATGAAACTCATTGTCAAATTCCATCTTAAATGTTCAAAATTTCGTTTCCCGTTGCTTATTCACAAAAGAAGTTTACTCGAATTAATACCCTTTCAAAAATGCACGTATTATCTTGTTTATTAAAACAGTGTCAATTATAGAAGTTTGGTCTTAACATTTACGAAAACGTGACATTTGAAAAAAAAATATTATTTTGAAAACCCAGTGTTGATTAAATTTGCAGTGTTTAAAGAAATAACAAATAAAAGTTAAAACAGTTCCAAAGGCCTTATTATAACAATTATAAAACCCAAAAATTAAAGTAAAGGAATCCCAAACTGAAATACTAAATTCACCATCGAAACCTGCAGTACGTGTGGCCACCTCCGAGTCCCTCGCGGCTCCAAATCCTCTAAGGCTTGGGATTACCTGCACAGTTAAAAGAAAAGGGTTAGTTACAAAAACTCAATGTGTAATCCCAGTTACAGTCATAGTCTGGCCCAACCCATGCAGTATCAGTTCAGGCCTAAGCCCCAAAATCATGGTAATGCAATAAAAATGCAGCCCAACCCAATCCAACCATCACACCACCCATACCAACCTTCCACACCATGTGGGGCCAAGTTATCCCATCCAGCCCTACACACCAAGAGCACAGTCGAGCTGCCAATATCAACGCAGCAAAGCTGCCAGTATCAGTATACGTGGCTGAGCCATTAAAATCAATATAACGTGGCATATCCACCAGTACAATACTTCCCCCAAATACATAACCCAACCCAATGCAACATGCTGTGACATATTACCTCAGTGTATGCAATAATTTGCCATCATGGCATTTAAACAGATTGCACACAATCACACTAAATCTACCCCTATGGGTATTTTCACCCAACGAGGGCATTTCAGTAATTTCACCCTTAAAGGGTATTTCAATAATTTACCCACCGAGGGTATTTTAGTAATTTACCCACTAAGGGTATTTCAGCAATATACCTACTGAGGGTATTTCAGTAATTTTACCCCTACAATGGCCTTCTCGAAGGCCTAATGTCACCTCGAGTGACTCGGTTCCTGTTTTCGGTCAATCCAGTGCTAATGGACTTAAGACCCGATTTTGACCCATTCGGGCCCACACGCTAGTGTGGCCCATTCTATTCGTTTTCAGTCTCGATTCAGTGGATTATGCAGCTGCATCGATCAACTTACCCTTTTCTTATGGGCCCAGTAACCCATTGGGCCAATTTAGCCCTTATCGGCTTAACAAGGCCCATATGGCCTTAGTTTCACGAGAGCTTCCGTGACACTCTCAACAATCTATCGCCCTTACTAGTGGCTCGATTGTCACTATGAGCGCTCGCACGCTCGAGTGTTTTTGGTTGCCCATACTTCGGCTTGTCGATATTTCGGCTTTTGGCCGATTCACAAAACAGTGCATCATAAAGGAGCAAAGGTGTGAGAATACACACCTGGATTGCGAGTGTGATTTGAACCCTTCCAAGGCACCTATGAAACAATTGATTAATAGTTAGCCTCTACTTCATGAAAATCGACATATTGATGTACTCAACTTAACAAGCCTTTCTTACCACGTGATACCATCTTCCTCAACACCAAGGTAATTGGCCTTATTCCGAGGTTAGAGAAATTGAGTCCCTAGCATTGATCGACAAAAAGAGCACCTTAAAACGCTACTCTACAGCAACTAAAGAACCAGCCCTTTGGCTTAGAGAACCTAAACGAGAAAGAGAGGAGAGATAACAAACCTATATTTGATTGTAGGCACTATTACAACGAATAGAAGAAACTCAAGACCGCTTAGAATAATATTCAGCCCTCAAAGATTCGGCCTAGGGAGAAAATAAGAAGGTGTAAGTGTAGTTAGGAATTAAGGTAAAGAAGTAAAATGAATGATAAGAAGAAGAGAGATGAGAAGAAAGGAGAAAAAGGAATGAAAGTGAAGCTTACCAATACGGCACTTAACAGAAAAATGAAGGAGAAAAAGCTTAACAGAAGAGAAATAAAGGAGAAAGAAGGAAGATTGAATTCGGCCAACAATAAAAGAAACTTGCTCTCAGAAAAGAATTGCAATTTTGGCAAGGGACAAATGAGAAAAGAAAAGCAGTTCCTAGAGATTTCGGCACTAAACTTGCTTTCACTTAATCTTGAAGGCACCAAAAGACCACTTACACAACACTCAGGAAAAAGAAAAGAATACGAGAATGCCAAATAGAGTTAAACCTGAAAATGCTCTCTAAAGAATACGAGAATGCCAAATAGAGTTAAACCCGAAAATGCTCTCTAAAGCTCCCCCAAGCCGAATTTGCATCATACTCACCCCTCAGCCGAAATTCTCATCCCCACAACACTCCCAAATTTGGCTAACACTACCACTCTCCCCTATCCCATGATTTTCTCCCCTTTTCCCTCCTCAATTTCCTCCCCTTCATCCATTTGAAACCATTTGACCCAGTCTCTAACTCCCTTTACAGAGTTCTAACAGAACTCTACTTCTTCCACTCACCTGACACAAAATAAAAGCCTTTAATTTGCCACCTGTGGGATTCGAACCCCTTCCCTCCTTGCTCTCCACATGACGCCACACCACCACACCACACACTCCACTTGTGCTGAAACACCCCAAACTCGGCCCATGAGCCTTGACCGGATCTGGTATGTTTCTCGATGTAAACCGTTTCAAATTCTTTTGTTACTTTGGAAAAACTGTGTATTGAAGAAAGTTTGTTGGTGGGTTCGGCTCGAGTTGAAAACAAGTTTGTTTTATATTGGAAACCTATATATTTCAGATGACAAAATATTTAAAGTTTATTTCAAATTAAATTTGCTTAGTCTTTAATGAACAAAAAGTTCGTAACATGATAAATAAACAAAACAGAAATAAAAGAGTTCACTATGGCCTTATTACATCAAATAAAAACCCAAAATAAAATTCAAGGTACTTAGGAATAAAAGGAAGTCCGAAATAAAATAAACTTCAAGCTGAGCATGGCCACCACAAGTTCTGCCGTCCCGATCCATCACTGTTCATCACCTGAAACATGTTCCCACAAAGGGGTGAGTCAACAGACTCAATGTGTAACCAACACTAAAATTTAATAGCTCAGGCATACCTTATCATATCACATACATATTCATATAACAGATAAAATAATGATGCAAACCCAAAACCCAAGCCTAGTTAGCCATCCACTACACTTCCCCGTACCAACCTGCACACCGTGGGGACTACTAAGTCAACCCTCCATCCGCTACACACCATCGATGGCAGTCGCTGCAGTCAACGTGCTCATCGCCCTTATAGTTTCGTGGTCTTAGGTCACCACATTCAGATTTCGTGGTCTTAGGTCACCACATTTAGATATCGTGGTCTTAGGTCACCACATTCAGATTTCGTGGTCTTAGGTCACCACATTCACTTCCCCTTTTCAATAACCCATATGCCCCATATCATATTATGTATTAATATGCCAAATTTCCCATTCTTATCTTTATTCACATGTTACATATAACATATTTCATATTCCTAGTAGGAGTAGGAAACGTACTTGAGTACTTTGTACCATAACATGGTACCTTAGCCACATTCTTACACTTTCATATTAACACATATATCAAATTAAAACCATAATTCTATTAAGATTAGTGTGGGGTACACACCTGATTAACTTATCGCTTTCACTGAGATTCCCGAAAATCTGATCTAATGCTTTAGATCTTCAATTCCTATATTCGGCCATTACTAGCCATATTAGCAAAACCCTATTTGTTTATGTAACCAAATCCTGAAGGATTAACACACTTAAATCCGTACCTTCCTGTCGATTGACTACAAATCAAAACCCGAAACTTCGTAGAGTTCCTCCTGGTAATCGGCCAAGCACTAGATTACTTCACGAGTTAGTTTCGGCTTTTTAAACAAATAGAAATAGATCTAGATCATTGTTATAGCCTTGGCCGATTGTACATATGTACTTACCTTTTGATTTGAAATCCTGAAACCTTGTGTACCACTATCGACTGCCCCTACACATCCATAGTTAGATTCGACCCTTTACACAAAAATCTATTAGAATGGCCTATGGCTGAATACATGCCTTATCTTTAAATCTTAGAAATCCCGAAACCTTCCTCCTTGTAATCGACAGCCACAGAATCCTAAAGCTTTCCTTCAAAGTTTCGGCCAACATGTATATGCATTAGAATCTTGACTTTCGGTTTAAAGAAGAAAGAAAATAATAGCAATAGATCCTTACCCTTACTTGGAGAAGTCGACAGCACCTAAGCTTGAAGTCCCAAAGAGTTTCGGCTCTTGCTTAAAGAATCAATTCGGCTCCTAAAGGATAGGAGAGCATTTGGCTATGGCGACCACACAGGGGATTCGACTTGAATAAGGAAAAGAGAAGAGAGGGTGTTGAGGTTTGAAGAATCAGCAATGGTGGATAATGAAGAAGTAGATTTAGGCTTTGGCAAAAATAAAAGAAGAAGAACAAAGCTCTAGGAAATTCGACAGAGAGAGGAGAATTTGCTTAAGAAATTCAGCAAAGGAAGAGTGAATGAATGAATGGCCTCTTTTCCTCTAGTAGCCGAAATTACTAGCTAGAGTCCCTTACTTGGCCACCACTCTCCCTTATTTTGATAGCTTTATCCCTTGAATTATCCTTTTATTCAAATTAAAAGAATTTAATCCCACAATTATCTCTTGAAAATAATGATAAATAAATCCCTTATTTATCCCTTATTTATCCACTAATTATAAAAGAATAAAAGCTCCTAATTTATAGCCTTGTGCCGTCCCTTGCTACTAATCCCTGCTGCAAAACAAAACTTTTATTTTGCTTCCCCTGCAGCTCGAACCTTGGCCCAATACTCCTGTATGTGGTGCCATTTCCAGGGGCCCTAAGTGGCATCTCCAAGCCACTTTTCCAAGCCCGTTTGTGTGTCATATTTCACATACATTTTCTCATAAGGCCACATTGCCTTAGTTTCCTCTTTTATACTTTAAAACTCAACATTTTCTAAGTCATTTCCTTACATTTCCAAGTTTCCAAAAACGTTCGTTTCCCTCCTTTAACCTAACATTTCCTTACATTTCCAAGTTTCCAGAAATGTTTACTTTCCTCTTTTGAATCATTTCTAAATCATTTCCTTACATTTCCTAGTTTCCAAAATGTTCAAAATATATTCGTAACACATAAGACATGTCATTTCGTACAATTAAACCAAAAATGCATAGGCCCTTTTCAGGATGTTACAGTTCTACCCCCTTAAAATAATTTCGTCCTCAAAATTTCCTACCTAAATTAATTGAGGGTATTGCTGTCGCATTGCCTCTTCTGGCTCCCACAAAGCTTCTTCCAATCCATGATTGCGCCATAACACTTTGACTAGAGGAACTCACTTCCTCCGTAGCACTTTCACATCATGTTCCAATATCTGAATCGGCTCTTCCTCGTAGGATAAGTCCTCCACTTCTTCAACTGGTACTACATGAGATGGATCTGATCGGTAACGACGTAGCATGGATACATGGAATACGTCGTGCATCTGCTGCAACTCTAACGGCAACTCTAACTGGTATGCCACTGGTCCAATTTGCTTCAACACTCGATAGGGCCCTATAAACCTTGGGCTTAACTTCCCTTTGCGACCAAACCTCATCACCTTCTTCCAAGGCGAGACTTTCAGAAACACTTGGTCTCCCACTTCAAACTCTGTTTCCTTCCATTTAAGGTCGGCGTACGACTTCTGCCTATCAGAGGCTTCCTTTAACCATGCTCGGATTATCTCAACCTTCTCTATAGTTTCTACCACTAACTCGGGACCCAAAACTTGACGTTCTCCTAACTTAGTCCAACAAGTAGGAGTTCGGCACTTCCGACCATACAATGCTTCATATGGTGCCATCCGGATGCTAGCTTGATAGCTGTTGTTGTAGGCGAACTCTACTAAAGGCAAATAGTCTTCCCAACTTCCTCGGAAATCCATCACACAACCTCTCAACATATCCTCCAACACTTGTATAACCCGTTTAGACTGCCCGACTGATTGTGGATGAAAAGCCGTAGTGAAGTCTAACTTAGTGCCTAAAGCTTGATGAAGTGCCCTCCAAAACCGAGACGTGAACTTTGGGACTCTATCGGAGATGATCGGTACCGGTACTCCATGTAACCTCATAATTTCTGCCACAAATAACTTGGCCAGCTTCTGAAGAGAATAATCAACTCTTACCGGGATGAAGTGCGCGGACTTAGTCAAACGGTCCACGATTACCCATATCGAGTCCTTCTTAGTAGGCGTAAGGGGAAGCCCACTAACGAAGTCCATGGTAATTCTCTCCCACTTCTACTGCGGAATCTCGATTGGTTGAAGCAATCCCGATGGAACCTGGTGTTCAGCCTTAACTTGCTGACACGTCAGACATTTTCCCACGAATTCAGTAACTTCCCGTTTAAGATCAGGCCACCAAAATTGTTCCCTTAGATCTCAGTACAGCTTAATGCCTCCGGGATGCATAGCGTAAGGGCTACTATGTGCTTCTCAAAGAATTCTCTGTCTTAACTCCTCGTCCCTCGGCATACAGACCTTTCCTTCGTAGCACAATACTCCTTCATCATTAATGCCATAATCCTCTAACTATCCGTTCTATACTTGCTGTAACTTAGCACTTAGGTCCCTATCGGCCAACTGTCCCCCTTTCACCTCATTCAACCATGTGGGCTTGACTTGTAACTCTGCCAATAGGCTTTCATCATCATACAAACTCAAGCGTGCGAACATAGCCCTTAGATCTGACACAACCTTCCGGCTTAGGGCATCAGCTACCACATTCGCCTTGCCCGGGTGGTACTCTATCGAGCAATCATAATCCTTTAATAACTCCACTCACCTTCACGCCTCAAGTTCAACTCCTTCGAGTCAACAGATACTTAAGGCTCTTGTGGTGCAGTGTAGATTATCGACCTTTCTCCATAAAGGTAATGCCTCCAAACCTTAAGAGCGAAAACCACTGCTGCCAATTCCAAGTCATGGGTTGGGTAGTTAACCTCATGCGGCCTTAACTGCCGAGACGCATAAGCGACTACTTTTCCCTCTTGCATTAGGACACATCCTAATCCCATATGCGAAGCGTCACAGTTCACTACAAAATCCTTCCCCGCTCTCATTTGAATTAACACTGGGCTTCACAACACCTTCTTAAGCTTTTCAAAGCTTTCCTGTTGCTTATCAGTCCATTCGAAGGGTACTTCCTTCCTTAGAAACTTTGTCAAAGGCGCAGCTATTGACAAGAACCCTTCCATGAACCTTCTGTAATAGCCTGCCAAACTTAAGAAACTTCGGATTTCAGCCACGAACCTAGGTGGGTTCCAATCCAACACTGCTTCGATCTTCCTAGGGTCCACTCTTATTCCCTCTGCGGATACCACATGCCCTAGGAATGCCACCTCCTCCAAAATTCACACTTGCTGAATTTGGCATAGAGCTTCTTCTCCCTTAATACTTGCAGTACAACTCGGAGGTGCTCATCATGCTCCTTCTCCGACTTCGAATACACAAAGATGTCATCGATAAACACGACAACGAACCTATCCAAGTAGGGTTGAAAAACCCTATTCATCATATCTATGAACGCAGCTGGAGTGTTCGTCAACCCAAACGGCATTACTACAAACTCATAATGGCCGTATCTTGTCCTAAAGGCGGTTTTATGGATATCTGCCTCCTTTACCTTCAACTGATGATATCCTGACCGTAGATCTATCTTCGAAAACACAGCTGCCCCATTTAGCTGATCGAACAAGTCGTCTATCCTTGGCAAAGGATACTTGTTCTTAATGGTGAGCTTATTCAACTAACGATAGCCTATGCACATTCGCATAGTTTCGTCCTTCTTTTTCACAAATAGGACCGGTGCTCCCCACAGAGACACACTGGGTCGGATGAACCCACGATCCAACAATTCTTGGATTTGAGCCTTGAGCTCAACCAACTCTTTTGGTGCCATTCGATACGGGGCAATTGACATAGGAGTTGTTCCCGGTAGCAAGTCTATTCCAAATTCCACCTCCCTATATGGGGGTCTTCCTAGTAACTCCTCCAGAAATACATCTTCAAAGTCCCTTACAGTTCTGACTCCACTGACCCCTTCTTCCTTTCTACCCAACGTACTTACGAAGGCTAAGAATGCGTTGCACCCTTTCCTAACCATTTTCTCAGCCTTGAACGCCGAAACTACGTTAGACAGGTAGTTTCTTCTTTCTCCAATCATTACTACTACTTCATCCTCCGGGGTCCTTAGTTCCATTCATTTAGCCGCACAATCCAACATGTCCCAGTGCTCTACTAGCCAGTCCATTCCAAGTATGAGTTCAAACTCCCCAAAGGGTAGTTCCATTAAGTCAGCCCGAAAGTTCACTCCCTGAATCTCTAAAGGTACACTCTGAAAGATCTTATCCACCACTACAGTTTGGCAATGGGCTTACTACAGTCATCTGCCTACAGAAAGTTCCGAGTCTAGGCCTAGTGTTTCCACTACACTACATGCAACATATGAATGGGTCGAGCCTACATCAATTAAGGCATAATAAGGCTTGCCATAAATAAGGAACGTACCGGTTATAACATCTGGCACGTCTCCATCCTCCCTACGGCGAACCGCATAGACCAAACCCGGTTGCCTTGCCTCAGTATTAGCAGCACCTCTGTCCTGTGTTCCACGTCTCTGCCAGTGCCATTACCTCTGTTATTCGAACCACGACCTCATTGAGGCTGCTGCCCTCCTCTACCAGCCTGATTAACACTCTGAGCTGCTGGTCGATTCCCGTCTGGTTTCGTAGGACAATCCTTGATCACATGGTCCTTGGACCCATACCTAAAACATCCTCCCGTCTTCTTCCAGCACTCTCCTAAGTGCTTCTTTCCATACAGATCACAAGGACGATACTGCCCTCCTCTACCAAATTGTTGACCTCGCGGCCCGTCAACTCTAGGCCTCTTTTGAACCTTCCCAGACGATCCAAAACCTCTTTTTGGCCTATTCCGATCCATAGTCTGCTTTGTAGCATCCTTAATTCCCTCGGCTAACTTGGCCTTTTCTACTAAAGCAGAAAACTCTCGCTCTTGATGCGGTGCTATCAACAATCTCAGATCATCCCTTAGTTCGTCCTCAAAACAGACATAGCGCTCATGCTCAGTTGCCACTACTCCTCGAGCATACCAGCTCAACCTCAGAAATTCAGCTTCATATTCTGCAACGGACTTGTTCCCTTGAACCAACCACAGAAATGCTTTCCTTTGCTCATCAGTATACCTGGTTCCAACATATTTCTTCTGGTATGCTTCCTTAACATACTCCCAGGTCAGATCCTTAGCTGTGGCACTATCCCGAGCAGTTAACAACCATTGATACACTTCATCGCGTAGCAGTGCCACCATTCCTTTTAACTTCTCCTCAGGGGTCAGATCAAGCTCATCCATAATGCGCTCAGTTACCTCCAACCAGTACTCAGCTGTACTGGGTGCCACACCAGATACTCCACGAAAAACTTCAGCTCCATTAGCTCGGAGCCACTTAGGCACAGACTTTCGAGTTCCTGAATTTCCTCCTGCAATAGCCACCAACTCAAGAACTCGCAGCACAGCCTGCGATATGGCATTATCCCCCGTCTGATCTTGCCGTTCAGCACCAACAGCTGGTGGTGGTGGTGGTGGTATCTCATTGTCAGACCCTTGACCCGATCTAACGGGTTCTGACACGGTCATCCTTCCTCTACCGCATCCACGACGACCACGTCCACTAGAGCTCATTTCTAACGTCGTGATCTGATTAAGAAGTTTTATGAATTAGTCCTTGTTTCACTTGATTACCCGCGAAGAAGTTTTATGAAAAGAATTTTAGGAGTGGTTCTTTTGTATTCATACATGCACACAGTCTTTTCATTTATACATCCATCAATTATTTATGAACTTTCGTTCATTCAGAGAAATGTTGTAGTTTTCATTGTTGTTGTTTTTCCACTACCTAGGGGTATTTTCGTAATTTGTCCGACAGGGGTATTTTCGTAATTTTTCAAAAGAAAAAGTTCCTTGGTGATTTTGTCAAAAAGTATTTTGGAATTTTTAAATTCCCGAGGTATTTTGGAAAATTTTAAAATCCGGGGGTATTTCGATAATTTTGGATCTCAGGGCATTTTGGTAATAAACCAGGGTAAATTTGTAAGGTTTAATAGTTCCGGGGTATTTCCAAAATTTGCAAACTTTGAGGGTTCTTTTTGAGAATTTTATTTTCCAAAACGATAATGTTGCAAAAATTTTGGAAATTAAGGTCATTTTGGTAATTTTGTAAGTAAGGGGCAATTTTGTAATTTTTTCCAAAATCAAGGTATTTTTGATAGGTTGCAGATTAAGGTTTTCGAACATTTATAAAATAATGAAATTTTGGTAAAACTGTTGGGTAGTTGGGCATTTTATAAACCAAGGGCATTTTTTGTAATTTTACCACTAGGGGTATTTTTGTAACTTCATAAATCGAAAATTTTTCGGAAAATTTTGTGAAAATAGTTCTCACAAATTAAAAGAGTAACTTTTAAGAGTTTTAAAACTAGGGTTTTTATAAAAACACGGCTAGTTCCCTTTCGGGTTTTAGTTATTGTGTTTAGCCTGTGACCGAGTCTTCTTGGTCAGGGTGAAGCAAGGCTACGCACCAGGTAGGATTCGAATGGAGAGGAGGTGAGTCACGCAGACTGCTTAAGTACCAAGCTCTCACCAAAACCATTCCTAGACATGCGCACAGAGGTTGCCACACTCACTGAGTCCTCTTGGTTAGGGTGAACCGAAGCTACGCATCAGGTAGGATTCCAGCAAAGAGGAGGTGAGTCACTAGGACTGCTTAAATACCAGGCTCTTTCGGATCCAATCCTAGACATGCGCACAGGGGTTACCACACCCTAACTCGGCGACTAAGTCATAGGTTTGTTTAATGGTCCTTAAGTCTTATGTAAGTGTTGGGGAAAACTAATCCTAGGGTTCAAGTACTTATCATGCTAATCTACGTTCCATTCCATTTTTACCCTTCTACACATCATACTATAAACCACACAAATGGATAGAAGTACTTACCTGGTGTACTGCGGGTCGGAGACTTGGGTGCCATGCCAAAAACCTACTTATTTCAAAAAATATTTTCATAAAACTTACTTGGGCACGCTTTGAAAACGTTTTGGGCCTTAGCCCACAGGTCGAGAGTTTAAAACCTAGCTTTGATACCAAACTGAAACACCCCAAACTCGACCCACGAGCCTTGACCGGATCTGGAATGCTCCCCGGGGTAAACCGTTTCAAATTCTTTTGTTACTTTGGAAAAACCGTGTGTATTGAAGAAAGTTTGTTGGTGGGTTGGGCTCGAGTTGAAAACAAGTTTGTTTTATAATGGAAACCTATTTATTTCGGATGACAAGATATTTAAAGTTTATTTCAAATTAAATTTGCTTAGTCTTTAATGAACAAAAAGTTCGTAACATGATAAATAAACAAAACAGAAATAAAAGAGTTCACTATGGCCTTATTACATCAAATAAAAACCCAAAATAAAATTCAAGGTACTTAGGAATAAAAGGAAGTCCGAAATAAAATAAACTTCAAGCTAAGCATGGCCACCACAAGTATTGCTGTCTCGGTCCATCACTGTTCATCACCTGAAACATGTTCCCACAAAGGGGTGAGTCAACAGACTCAATGTGTAACCAACACTAAAATTTAATAGCTCAGGCATACCTTATCATATCACATGCATATTCATATAACAGATAAAATAATGATGCAAACCAAAAACCCAAGCCTAGTTAGCCATTCGCTACACTTCCCCGTACCAACCTGTACACCGTGGGGACTACTAAGTCAACCCTCCATCCGCTACACACCATCGAAGGTAGTCGCTGCAGTCGACGTGCTCATCGCCCTTATAGTTTCGTGGTCTTAGGTCATCACATTCAGATTTCGTGGTCTTAGGTCACCACATTCAGATATCGTGTCTTAGGTCACCACATTCAGATTTCGTGGTCTTAGGTCACCACATTCACTTCCCCTTTTTAATAACCCATATGCCCCATATCATATTATGCATTAATATGCCAAATTTCCCATTCTTATCTTTATTCACATGTTACATATAACATATTTCATATTCCTAGTAGGAGTAGGAAACGTACCTGAGTACTTTGTACCATAACATGGTACCTTAGCCACATTCTTACACTTTCATATTAACACATATATCAAATTAAAACCATAATTCTATTAAGATTAGTGTGGGGTACACACCTGATTAACTTATCACTTTCACTGAGATTCCTGAAAATCTGATCTAATGATTTAGATCTTCAATTCCTATATTCGGCCATTACTAGGCATAGTAGCAAAACCCTATTCGTTTATGTAACCAAATCCTGAAGGATTAACACACTTGAATCCTTACCTTCCTGTCAATTGACGACAAATCAAAACCCGAAACTTCGTAGAGTTCCTCTTGGTAATCGGCCAAGCATTAGATTACTTCACGGGTTAGTTTCGGCTTTTTAAACAAATAGAAATAGATCTAGATCATGGTTATAGCCTTGGCCGATTGTACATATGTACATACCTTTATGATTTGAAATCCCGAAACCTTGTGTACCACTGTCGACTACCCCTACACATCCGTAGTTAGATTCGGCCCTTTACACAAAAATCTATTAGCATGGCCTATGGCCGAATACATGCCTTACCTTTAAATCTTAGAAATCCCAAAACCTTCCTCCCTCTAATCGACAGTCACAGAATCCCGAAGCATTCCTTCAAAGTTTCGGCCAACATGTATATGGCATTAGAATCTTGGCTTTCAGTTTAAAGAAGAAAGAAAATAATAGCAATAGATCCTTACCCTTACTTGAAGAAGTCGACAGCACCTAAGCTTGAAGTCCCAAAGAGTTTCGGCTCTTGCTTAAAGAATCAATTCGGCTCCTAAAGGATAGGAGAGCATTCGGCTATGGCCACCACACAGGGGATTCGGCTTGAATAAGGAAAAGAGAAGAGAGGGTGTTGAGGTTTGAAGAATCGGCAATGGTGGATAATGAAGAAGTAGATTTTGGCTTTGGCAAAAATATAAGAAGAAGAACAAAGCTCTAGGAAATTCGGCAGAGAGAGGAGAATTTGCTTAAGAAATTCAGCAAAGGAAGAGTGAATGAATGAATAGCCTCTTTTCCTCTAGTAGCCGAAATTACTAGCTAGAGTCCCTTACTTGGCCACCACTCTCCCTTATTTTGATAGCTTTATCCCTTGAATTATCCCTTTATTCAAATTAAAAGAATTTAATCCCACAATTATCTCTTGAAAATAATGATAAATAAATCCCTTATTTATCCCTTATTTATCCACTAATTATAAAAGAATAAAAGCTCCTAATTTATAGCCTTGTGCCGTCCCTTGCTACTAATCCCTGCTGCAAAACAAAACTTTTATTTTGCTTCCCCTGCAGCTCTAACCTTGGCCCAATACTCCTGTATGTGGCGCCATTTCTAGGGGCTCTAAGTGGCATCTCCAAGCCACTTTTCCAAGCCCGTTTGTATGTCATATTTCACATACATTTTCTCTTAAGGCCACCTTGCCTTAGTTTCCTCTTTTAGACTTTAAAACTCAACATTTTCTAAGTCATTTCCTTGCATTTCCAAGTTTCCAAAAACGTTCGTTTCCCTCATTTAACCTAACATTTCCTTACATTTCCAAGTTTCCAGAAATGTTTACTTTCCTCTTTTGAATCATTTCTAAATCATTTCCTTACATTTCCTAGTTTCCAAAATGTTCAAAATATATTCATAACACATAAGACATGTCATTTCGTACAATTAAACCGAAAATGCATAGGCCCTTTTCAGGATGTTACATGTGCTTCTAAGACACGCCCAAAGCAGCCCCTTCCACTAAAGGGCCAAAAATCAAAATTTTTCCAAGGCTCAACCTCAAACCCAGGCCTCTATAAGACCCCCACACACACTCAAATAACAAGCCAAATAAGCAGAACATGAAATTATGCAAAGAAATACAACCCCTAATCTTGGGACGTTACAAAACCTTTGTCGTTGCATTTAAAATGCAGTTATTTGGGAGAAAACAACACTTTTTCAATAGTTACTTCTACGAAGTTAACACTCAATCAAGAGGTAAAGTTGTTGGAAATTCTCTGGAGATCTAAGAAAGCATTAAGATGGACAATTTTCCACATCAAAGGAATCAGTACTACTATATGCATGCATAAATTTTTATTGGAGGATTACCTTGTTAATTCTATTGAACAACATAGAAGTTGAATTATATAATGAAGGAAGTTGTTAAAAAAGAGATAATCAAATGGCTTGATGCAAGTATTATCTACGCAATCTTGGACAACTCTTTAGTGAACCATGTACAGAGTGTGCCTAAGAAGAGAGGTGTCACAGTGGTCAGTAATGATAACAATGAGCTCATACCAACTGGCACTATCAAAAAATGGAGAGTATGCATGGATTATCGCAAGCTTAATAAGGCAACTTGGAAGGATCACTTGCCCTTGTCTTTTATTGACCAAATATTGGACAAATTAGCTGGGAAGGCCTTCTACTGCTTCTTGGACAGATATTTGGCGGTATAATCAAACTGTTATAACTCCCAATGACCAAGAGAAGATAAATTTCACCTGTCCATATAGTACTTTCACATTTAGAAAAATGTCATTCTGTTTATGTAATGCCCCATCAACATTTCAACGTTGTATGATGGCAACATTTTTTGACATGGTAAAAATTTTTCTCGAAGTCTTTATGGATGATTTTTCTATCTTTGGGAATAATTTTGAAGGCTGTTTGAAAAAACTGGAATTGGTTCTTTGCCGATATGAAGAAACAAGTCTTGTCTTGAATTGGGAAAAATGGCATTTCATGGTCCGCGAAGGCACTGATATAGGGCATAAGGTATCATAGCAAGGAATTGAAGTTGACAAGGCAAAAATTGATATGATATAAAAATTACCGCCTCCTACCTGAAGTTTCTTAGGCCATGTAGTTTTTTTATAGAAGATTCATTAAAGAATTCTCAAAGATATTTAAACCTCTGTGTGCTTTGTTAGAGCACAATAAACCTTTCATATTTGATGAACCTTGTCTGGTCACTTTTGATGAGTTAAAAAAATGACTGGTGGCTGCACTAATGGTAATAGCTCCTAAAGGGACATTACTATTCAAGCTTATGCGTGATGCCAATAATTATATCGTAAATCTATTATACAAGTGAAACCTTAAACCACCACTAAAAAGGAATTATTGGTTGTGGTATTTGTATTCGATAAATTCTGATTATATTTAGTTGGTACCAAAGTCACGGTTTACAAAGATCATTATACCATTAAGTATTTGGTGACCAAGAAAGATGCAAAGCCAAGACTAATTCAGTGGATACTCTTGCTACAAGAGTTTAATTGGGAGGTTCGAGATAGAAGGGAACTGAAAATCAAGTGGCAAATCATCTATCAAGATTGGAAGTTGGTAATGAAGATGAAAATATCAAGCTTATTAAGGAAGACTTCCTAGATGAGTAGTTGTTAATTGCCATGGCATTGCCTTGGTATGTCGATATTGTAGACTTTTTAGTCAGTAGACTATTGCCACCTGATCTAAATAGCCAGGGCAAATGGAAATTCTTAAATGATGCAATATTCTACTACTGGGATGACCATTATTTATATAAGTAGTGTGTTACTTAAATAATTCGAAGATGTATTCCTAAGGAAGAGATGAACAGTGTATTGCAAAATTGTCATTCAGCCCCATATGGAGGGCATTTTGGAGGAGTAAGAATAGCATCAAAGGTACTCTAGTTTGGATTTATTGGCTGAATTTGCTCAAAGATGCTCATGAAGTTTATAAGACATGCGATCATTGTCAAAGAACAGGAAACCTATTAAGGAGACACGAAATGCTGCTGCAAAATATTCTGGAAATCAAGTTGTTCGATGTTTGGGGGATAGACTTTATGGGTCTATTTCCACCTTCAGTCGGCAACTTATACATACTTGTGGTACTAGATTATGTCTCTAATGGGTACAAGCCATATCTCTACCTACCAATGACTCCAAGTAAGTGATGAAGTTCCTGCACAAGAACATTTTTACGATATTCGGTACGCCTCGAGCCATCATCAATGATGAGAGGTCTCACTTTGGTTGCAAGCTAGTTGTCAATGCTTTGCAAAGGTATGAAGTAAAACAAAACATTTCCATAACATATCATCCACAAACGAAAGGGCAAGCTGAAATTTCCAACAAGGAAATTAAGTAAAATTTGGAGAAGGTTGTTAATCCAAATCATAGGGACGGGTCCTTAAGATTGGACAAAGCCCTATGGGCATATCACACTACTTACAAAACTCCATTAGGAATGTCACCATTCGAGCTTGACTACGGAAAATGTAACACCCCTAACTTGTATCCGTTGCCGAATTAGGGTTATGAGGTATTACCAAACAAAACACAACTTAGAACAGACATATATATATTTAAATAATAAATCATATCACATTACATCAATGCTATACATAACCTTAACATCATTATAACATACGCATGTCACTGTAATCACATTTAACATTTATGTACAAAAAGATCAATTCAAAATATATCAAATTCGCATGTTTTATAATAAAACCAAAGTACATATACTGAATCATTCAAACAAAATAAAGTTGCATACTTTGCCATTACAACCGAATCATAATAACCTATGTATATTCGAACATATAATCATCTTATACCAAGCATGAATTAAGACATCCATTAATTGAATATTGTTATTTAACCATTATCAAACTTACCATATGCTTAGTCATTTTAGTATATCATTAACCAAATAAACCACATATCTAATCATTCATTTTGTATGCTATTTGAATAACATACTATTTATCTTAGATAATCTATACAGCATATCCACCATTTAAATAGGTAAATGGTGCACCTAATCATACTTCCTTTCAAAACCAGTGCAAACACACACATATATATAATGTATTAACCACTTATCCATTACTTAACATAATATAACTTATAAATATACATTCAAGATTTTCCATTCAAATTATTATCACTTCATGCAACCAAACTTTGTACCTAAACACAATACCAGATCCATTTACCACACATTTAACTATTTATCACAAGTATATAACCAAACATTCATAATTAACATCATCAATTCAAACCAACTTATTAAAGTCTTAATGAGTAAACAGCACTTTATACCTATTTATTGAATTTGAACATATATATATATATCATCAAAACCAAATCACATCTTACTATTATATATACTTGATAAAACTATCTGTACATGCCTTTCATTTAACATCAACCACAATTTATATATATATATACACATTCGACTTTAGTCCATTTAATAAACAGATCAAACCATCACACAATGCACAACACATAAACATTTACATATCACTAAACCGAGTTCAACATGTCCAAATTATAACATCATACTTACTTACCTATCATGAACTTATACCATAAACAAATATGTATAAGTATAAACTCATTTCCAATGACCATCACAACCAAAAACACAGAACTCAAATCAATCAAAAGAAGATAAGCCATTTTCGCATGGCCATTATTTACATACAAAGCACCTAATTCCTATTCCACCTTTTACTATGCTATACATGCCATATATTAAAATTTTCAACTTAGTAAAATACCAAAGGAAACTATCGATAGTGTGAGTAGTCTTGCTGACGATCCTCGAGCTCGTAACGTATATCCAAATCTATAAACAGAATAAACAAGAACACACACAGAGTAAGCTATTTAAGCTTAGTAAGTCTTAAGCAAACTTAACAAATCAATTGGATAATCAATCAAATTAAACCGAACAAATTGTAACATTAATTTATTTACATAACACATATGAATTATTATAGCCGAATGTCTATATCCTTTCATAGCCAAAACATTTATCAACATCTACTTTAAAAGTAAGACTTATCAAACGCACATTGCTTAATAAATATTTATATATATACCTCCATATACAACCAAATAACAATTTTCATGTACATATAAAGAAATCCCACATAACCGAATGTATATACACAAAAATTTCCGCATAACCGAATGTATATATGTATATATTTATATACAAATACATCTATTTAATCATCTCATATTTGCAAGTAAACAACATCAACTCAATATCATTTTATCCACATATCCAAGATGCCGAATATACAAACACATTATCTATCAACTTACTTATTCGATAAACATCACATATAACATGTACTTATGTAAATACATAACTTATGGCTGAATATAATCTAATTCATTTAAATAAGCTTTAGCTTGTTCAATGGCCACCATAACTCAATCATTTCATAAACATAAACTCGTATTATAGATCACCGGTATAAAACCTGCTAGGCATAAGCCTGAATCACACACCGGCATTAAGCTTGCTAGACTAGAGGTCTGATATTCATTCACCGGCTATAAGCCTGCTAGACCAGAGGTCTGATATTCATTCACAGTCTATAAGCCTGCTTGACCAGGGGTCTGATATTCATTCACCGGCTATAAGCCTGCTAGACCAGAGGTCTGATATTCATTCACCGGCTATAAGCCTGCTAGGCATAAAGCCTGATAAGTTCACCAGCCTAAGGCTTGCTAGGCTCAAAGCCTGAATAATAATGCTTAAAGATATCTCACACAAATTATTTCATATATCGAATCTTTTACTCATTTCAAACTTATTGTACGAACATTCAAATAACATTTATCATTCGATAACCTAACCAAATCGATTATTACACTTAGCCAAATTCGGCTATTTCATAATATAGTTACAATGTTTTCAAATTTCATAATATACTAGGTTACGTAAATAATTTACGATGTTTATTTGCTTAGAGACTTACCTCGGACATCGTCGGACGATAAAAACTGGCTATTTGATTATTTTCACTTTTCCCCGATCCAAGTCCATTTTCTTTTGTTCTTGATCTTAATTTAACTTAGATATGGCCGAACCCTTGCTTTTATTCTTTCTTCTTTTATTTTTCTTTGTTTCAGTTGTAAAACAAAAATGTTAATGGCTTTTAATGTTTTGTATATTATATATATACTTTATATTATAATTTTTACTAAGATAAAATTTAAACTTATAAATTTAACATATAAAAGCATATAAATTCACTTAATGCCGTCCACTACCTTTGAAAAATGGGCTATTTGCCCTTAAAGGACTCCATATTAAAAAGCCACTATCAACTAAGCACTTTACACTATAGTCTGTAACTTTTACCTTTTACGCGATTAAGTCCTTTTATTAAATCGAATACCTAAACGACGAAATTAAATCACGAAAATTTAATACCAACAAATTCATACACAATAAACACACAAAATAATTTTTAAAATATTTTTCAAACTCTCGGATTTGTGGTCCCGAAACCACTATTCTGAGTAGGGTTAAAATCGGGTTGTTCCAACTCTCCCCCCTTAGCGATTTTTGTCCCCGAAAATCTTACCAGTGAATAGGTTTGGATAGCACTCTTTGATCTTATATAACCCAATAAATCTCGAACTCAACTTGCCTTTACGACCGAATCTGAGTACTTTCTTCCATGGTGAAAATTTCAGAAACATTTGATCTCCGATCAGAAATTAAATATCTTTACATTTCAAATATGTATATAACTTTTGACAATCTGATGCGGCTTTCAAGCTATCACGGATCACTATTAGTTTCTGTTCTGTTTCTTTGATCGAGTCAACCTCGTGTATCTTACTTTCACTGAGTTTGGTCCAATACAATGATGTACGACATTTATGACTGTACAAAGCCTCGTAGGGTACCATTTTGATACTAAATTGAAAGCTACTATTGTGAGCAAATTCAATCAAAGGTAAATCATATTTAATCATTCTATCCACAATAACCCAGATTACTTCTTTCTTGTTCAGTGTCAATGATAAACTAGATACAAAATCTATCATGGCCCTATCCCATTTCTACTTGGGTATCATAACCAACTGCAATAACCCAAAAGGTACTTGATACTTGGCTTTTACTTACTGACAGACTAAGCATTTCGAAACAAAGTCAGATATGTCTCAATTTATACCAGACCACAAATAAAACTGTTTCAAATCATCATACATATTCATAGTACCCGGATGAACAGATAACCAACTGTTGTAAGCTTCATTCAAAATCGTCTAAATTAACTCTGAATTTACTCTGAACACATACTCGGTTTCTGAACCTCAAACAATTATTTTTATCAATTGTTTCACACTGAGCTCGCTTTCCTAACAATTCATTGTCAACTTTCTGAGTATCACAAATTTGTTGAACAAATAATAGTCTTGCTTTTAATTCGGCTATTATCGAGCCATCATCAGATATCACCATATAAGCATTCATTGCACACAAACATGACATTTCTCACCGAACAGATAGTGACGCCAAATCTTTAATGCGAACACAATAGTTGCTAACTCCAAATCATGTGTCGAGTAGTTCTTTTAGTGTGACTTCAACTATCTCGAGACATAAGCTATAACTCTGCTTTCCTACCTCAAGACACAACCCAGACCACTCAAAGATGCATCACTGTAAATAACAAATTCTTTACCCGATTTTGGCTGAATTAACACTAGAGCTTCTGCCAATAGATTTTTCAACTGATCAAAACTTTTCTGATACTTTTCTGACCACTTGAACTTAACTTCTTTTTGTAACAACATCGTCATAAGTGTCGCGATCAAAGAGAAATCTTTCACAAACTGTCTGTAATAACCAGCAAGTCCCAAAAAAAATTTGAACTTCGGAGATATTTTTCGGAGGTTTCCAATTAAGTATAGCTGAAATTTTACTCGGGTCAACCCGAATACCCGATGCGGATACAACATAACCTAGAAAACTGACTTCGCGTAACCAGAACTCACATTTACTGAATTTTGAATATAACTGTTTATCTCGCAAAGTCTGGAACACAAATCTCAGATGTTCGGTATGCTCTGTTTCATCACGGGAATAGATCAAAATGTCATCTATGAATAATACCACAAACCAATCAATATACTATCTGAAGATTCGATTCATCAAATCCATAAAATAGTAGGTGCATTAGTAAGTCCGAAAGACATAACCAGAAACTCATAGTATCCGTACGTCGTTCGAAAAACATACATCAGAGTCTTTAAGAATACAAATTCTTCTTTCAAAACATCCTTCAATTCATACATGTACATTCAAAGTTTGTTTCCAATTCATAGGTAGATTCAAACACATATATCCCAATTAACTTTTCAATCAAATAATTCTAATCATATTAACTACTGAATCAGTCTTTTTAAAGAAATCTTTCTTCTCATTAGAAGGATGACCCCAGACATATCTTTATACAAATTAGTCTTGATCTTCTATCATTTTCACTTTTATCACTGTCAAACTGTCACGAGAACTAGAAAAGAGTTAATAATAAATCTGCCTCATATATTAATTATCTAAACTCTGAATTATACTAAAATCAATTTATCCAAATAGAAATCATTGAGCCTTACTAGGAACAATGTCTCAATCCTATAATGAATATTACCTCATCTGTTCATGAAGCATTTGAACACAGAAAAGAATCAAATATGATTTAAATAGCAACCATTGTAGAAACTCACCTTCTATAACTCTAAGGACGGTACCACTGTACTCTCACTTTTCAAGCTAGAAATTATAATCGTAATAGACATAATCATCTCTGTCAAATAGATATTTCTTGCAAATAATCACATAGAATCATAAAAATACCACAATAGCAAAATTTCATCATTTAAAGTTACACAGGATATCTGAAAATTTATAAATCATATATAATGATATTAGTTCCGATGATATCCCAGAAATATCCAAAAAGATCAATGTCGCTCATAAATACTGAAATCCACAGTAACAGAAGCAATATAGTCTTCACGTAATCTCAATAGAGAAATAACCAATAGGAACAGAATATTAGTCTTATACAGATTTTACCGTCGACTTTCATATCCACACCATGGAATAAATTATCAAAAGAAGACATAACACTGTCGAATATAACCCAAACAAATTAACGATACTTTCGTCTATTAATATGTTTAGCTAATGTTCTTATACAATAAAACTTTCTTTTTTGAAATTAAACAATCACATATACTTTTGAGAATAAATGTACACACAAAATGTCCAAACGGAATCAGAATAACTGCCCGACTATAACCATTGCATTCAATCATCAATACAATTCAAACATCAATCCACTGTCTAATTCTATCATCAGAAACTTTGATATTATCCCTTCACTAACAGAAATAAATTTAGAAAATCTTTCAGTTAATACTTTATTTATATAACATATATGAATAAGTCATTTAATCGGAGTTAACTTCTTCTTTAATAATAACTTTGCAAAATATGAATAGTCTTTAGAATTGCCCAATATCTCTTTTAGTACTATCTTCATTTGCTGATCCATTCTCTTTTTCGACCACATTACTAATCTTTCCAACACGAATTTCTAAAACTTCACATTAATAAGCTTTTTCATTCCAACTCTTATTATAAAATTGCAACATTTTTCTGACAAGGGGGTGAGGGAAATAAAGCCTCAAATTTAACTCTCACATAATTGCACATAATACATACTATCACAAATAGTCTGTTCATTACTAATTTCACATTCTCAAATCATTTAATATACTTTTTCTTTTAGTCACTTTTATTATTAACACATTGTTCATATGCCAACTCAAATCACCATTTCACAACCAGAGCATTTCAGATAGCAATCATAACTCAAATATCATATCTCATTTGCTCATATATTTACCACATTTATCAATAACAACATGTCATACAATTTGTTTCTTACCTTTATGAGTCTCAACTCATCATCAACACATCTCCACTAAATTATTTCAATAATTACTTCTGTACTATCAAAATTAGCTCAGTTGAAAAACATATCTATCTCATCAAAACAATCTTCGTTAGAGTCGAGAGATATCACACTATGGCAGATTTAATATGGCATGTATAACTAGACTTACATACGCTATGGTAGTCCTAGAACTGACTAAACCATAGCTCTTATACCAATCAAATGTAACACCCCTAACCCGTATCAGTGGCCGAATTAGGGTTATGAGGTATTACCAAACAAAACACAACTCAGAACAGACATATATATATTTAAATAATAAATCATATCACATTACATCAATGTTATACATAACCTTAACATCATTATAACATACGCATGTCACTGTAATCACATTTAACATTTATGTACAAAAAGATCAATTCATAATATACCAAATTCGCATGTTTTATAATCAAACCAAAGTACATATACTGAATCATCCAAACAAAATAAAGTTGCATACTTTGCCATTACAACTGAATCATAATAACCTATGTATATTCGAACGTATAATCATCTTATACCTAGCATGAATTAAGACATCCATTAATTGAATATTGTTATTTAACCGTTATCAAACTTACCATATACTTAGCCATTTTAGCATACCATTAACCAAATAAACCACATATCTAATCATTCATTTTGTATGCTATTTGAATATCATATGTAACATCCCCTTAAATCGAGGCCTCTGCATTTTGCATGTGTTTGCATGTGATGGTGTGTCTACTATGTTTGTTTAACATGTTTTGGGGCCTAGTTATAACCTAGGTTAGGCCTGAGTTAGGACTAAGAATTTTGGTTCTAGTGCTTAAGAAGAGGGAGTTACAGGAAACAGGGTTTAAAAGAATTAATTGGAGGTTTGTGACATAAGGAATCAAGTGGAAAAGTGGCAAGGAGGCGCCACTTAGGCACCAAGGAGATGATGCCACAAGCAAGGGCAGGGAGCTTGGGTTCGAGCTGCAGAAACCTCTCCTTTGCTATTTATTTTTTGACGCCACAAGCAGGAAGAGGAATGCTCAAGTGGGACTCTTTTGAAATGGATAGAAGGGAGAAAATTTTGGAGTTGACTCATTCAAATTTGTTTGAATGAGTGGATGGGAGAGCTTTGAGGAGGTTGGCCGAATTTGAACTATAGGGGGGAGGAAGTGTAGTCGGTTTGGGGAGCCTTTAGGTAGTGGCCGAATGGTGGCTCAGGGAGTGTTTCGGCTAGCAAAAAGCGGCTTTTCTTCTTTTCACATCTTGTGCTAAAAATCGAAACATCAAAGTACTTTTCTTTTCTTCTCTTTTTCGGCAACTCTAACTGCTGGCCGAATTACCCTTTTGCAAGTTTTGCCAAAGTGTCGAAACTCAATGCTCACACTTCCTTTCTTTACCTTTTTGGTCATTCATTGTTAGCCGAACCTGCTCTTTGTCGAATATATCTTTTGCTCACTTTTTTTTTTCTTATTTTGATCATAACCGAAACTCCATCCACTCTCCCTTGCCGAAATCAATCCTATTCCATCTTCTTTCATCTCTTTCTTGTTTGAAAAGCCGAAGTCGTGGGAGTCTCTTCTTTTTTCTTCTTTCAGTGTTTAGCCGAATACTTTGTTCATTGGCCCACTTCTCTTGCATTTTCTTTTAATCCTCTTGTGCCGAAATACTCAACCTTCTTCTTTTCTACCATTCGGCATCATCATACTTCTTCTTTTATGTTTCATTCTTCTTTTCTTCTCTTTTGGACTCATAGCAGAATCCTCATGGTGAGTATAGATTCTTTATTTTCTCTTTCTCAGTTGCTTTGGGTAAAGCCAAAATCTCTTTTATTATGTTTCTTTTATTTTTCGTTCGTTGTAGATTAAGATCTCTTCATTTAGTGGAATAGTCGAAACCCCTAACATCACTTAGGGGTGCCGAATGTTGGTGCTTGGTAGCCGAACTTGTCATTAAGGTAAGGGGCGACTGACTCATGTGGTCTCGGGTTTTATGTTATGGCCAAATGGCCTCTGGTCTCTAAATGGAATGTTAAAACCGATTGCAGGGAGGGCTATAGCCGAATATAGTGAGCCTTCGGGATTTGGTGGTCGATCTAGGTAAGGGTGTTATCATTTCAAGACTTCTTTTGTAATCGTTCAAAAGCCGAAGGCTAACCATTTGTTTGTATTAAGGTTTAGCCGATTGCAAGGGAGATTATCACTTGGTTTCAGGATTTGGTTGGAAACCAAATCGGCACTAAGGTAAGGAATTGTCTTCATGCGTTGTATAGTTTCAGGATTTTGTGGATAAGCCGAATGGCTTTAGTTCTAAAGGTATATGTGTGTTGGTCGATTGTAGGAGGAAAACAACGTCTTAGGATTTCGCTAGTTTCATATAGTTTCGAGATTCTTACTTAGATCGGCGATTAGACAGGTGTGTAAAATCTTACACACTTTATTAATATAATGATGCTTATTATGTTACTGTATAACCATTGGTATTAGTGACTTGCTTTGTGGGCATGAGCTTGGATTCCGGGTAAGTCCCCTGTTATGTGATTTACGATATACATCGTCATGTTTTGTTAAATGCTATGCTATGCCTTAAATGCATGATACATGATATTATAACATGTATGATATGAGCATGATGATGATGGGATTGGTGAGAGGAGGGGGATGATTTATATGGACTGTTACCAGTGGAAGATGGGTTGGCCCCATCATTCGATTTGTGACTACGGTCACCAGTGGTTTTAACCACACTATTATCATTATTTGTGACTAAGTCCCAGTGGTTATAACCACACGATTGATATTTGTGACTACGGTCACCAGTGGTTTTGACCACATATGGATATTGTGACTCGTCCCAGTGGTTTGGTACCACAGTGGGTTGGCTACACATGATATATTACGAGATTGTCATCAGTGGTTTTGACCACACTTATGATATTGTGACTTCGGTCACCAGTGGTTTTGACCACCAGTGGTTTTGACCACACGGGGTAGAAAAAGGAGATCGGATGGTTAGGTTATGGGTGCATGGTTTGCATGTTTTACTGATGATCTATGTAAGTGCTTGAACTATCGGGTTGGGGATTTACACACTGAGTCTCGGTGACTCACCCCTTCCCTTACATTTTGCAGGTGAGGCGTAGAACGCGGATATGGAGCCGGGGAGGACTCGAGGTGGCCATGCATCTTAGTTGGGTTTTAGACTTTAAACTGCTATTCTGATTTTATTAATTTTTTTTTAATTTGGTTTTGGGTTTGTAATAAGGCCGCTAGTATTATTTTGGGTTTTTAATTATTTGCTTTTATTTTGAATACATGATACATATATTGGATTTATGGACTTGTTAAATTAACCGGTAAAAAGCAATGTTTTCAACACTATAACTCTTTCGGGTTTTTAAAATGTTACTATCGGGTAACACAACTTATAAGATGACAACAAAGGTAACTTGAATATTTTAAACTTAAATTTTCAAACAACTTCAAAAGCAAATGGTTTTTAACTTGATTATACTCGTCGCACTCGGTTTTTAATAAATATCAAATGTTTTCTAAAATTTGTAATATCAAGTGAATTTCTCTAGCATAGGTTTTAAAACAACCATTACACGATTTCAACACCACTTTAAACAATAATTTCTAGCCTTTTAAATGATCAAAAAGTTTTCTTGAAAATTACCTGACACACTTGTGTTTTCAAACTGTTTCCACTTCGTAACATGCCAGATTCAGTTGTGGTGTGTTGACCGGGTTTTGGGTGTTACTATTGTGGTATTAGAGCCAGATTCAACAGCTTGGCTTTGGGCCTGAGTCCCACAAATGTTTTAAAAAGGATTGTGAAAAGCTTTTATGGAAAAAGTATAGTGATGGAAAGCATGGCACCGAGTCTCCGGCACCAATCCGCCCAGGTAAGTACCCCAAACTGTTGCTTTTGATGATATGATTATATGATTATGATGATGATGGCATGACTGATTAGTAGTAGGAACTACTATAGAGACTGGAACAATAGGATGAAGTGTACTCGCGAAACAAACTCTTATTAAACCCCTCATAAGACTGTGCTTTAATAGACAGTGGAATAAAAGTCTAACGCATAAAACTTTTAATCAACTTGAATATACCGGTATATATGAGTGCACGTGGACGTGGGCGTAACACTCGTGGACGAGGTAGGGGTAGGATGACAGTCTCGGAACCGGTAGGGTCTGGACATGGGTCGAAAAACGAGGTACCACCGCCGCAGCTGTGGGCACAGAATATCCGGATCAGACGGGTGGTAATGACGCAGTGTCGCAGGCTGTACTGCAAGTGCTAGAAAGGGTTGCGAGTGCAGGCGTTGGAACTGGAGCTCAAAAATCTATGACCGAGCGACTCAAGGCTAATGGCGTAGAGGTATTTAGAGGTGTATCTGGTGTGGCACGTAGTACGATGGAGTATTAGTTAGAGGCGACAGAACGCATTATGGATGACCTGGATTTTTCAGCTGAGGAAAAGCTAAAGGGCATAGTATCTCTACTGCGAGATGAGTCATATCAGTGGTGGCTCACAGTTAGGGATAGAGCGATGGCAGATGGCCTCACTTGGGAATTCTTTAGGGCAGCCTATCAGAAGAAGTACATAGGGGCTAGCTATGCTGATGCGCAGCGCAGAGCTTTCTTGAATTTGGTTCAGGGTAATAAGACTGTAGCGGAATATGAGGCAGAATTCCTTCGGTTGAGTAGGTATGCTCGGGGTATTGTGGGTACGGAGCATGAACGCTGTGTCAGATTTGAGGATGGGCTGAGAGACGAGTTGCGGATGATAATTGGCCCACTGCAGGAACGAGAGTTTGCCGTTCTAGTGGAGAAAGCTAAGGTTGCTGAAGGGGTAAGATAGTCTGTAAGGCGAAATCAGGATAGGGGTTGGAATAAGAGGAGTTCTGTATCATCTGGGTTTTCTGGGAACCAGCAGAAAAGGGGTAGATATAGTGGGCCGAATCAAGCTGCTAGGCATGCTGCTGCTAATACCCAATGGCCGCCACGGTGTGCTCGGTGTGGAAAGTCTCACACGGGAGAATGTTGGACTAGTAACAGACGATGCTTTAAGTGTGGATCAATGGGGCATCGAGTTAGGGATTGTCCACAGAGATTGGCTAGGCTGCAGTCTGAGGATTAGAATCGTACACAGTTTAGGAGGGATAATCAGCAGCCGCAGAGGGGCCGTGGTTTAGGCAGAGGAGGTAATGGCTTTGGTAGAGGCCATGGAGCACTGGGCAGAGCTACAGGTGGTACAGAGGCGAGACAGGTTGGGTTGGTTTACGCAGCGAGGCGTCGAGAGGAGGGCGACGCACCGGACGTCATAACCGGTACGTTCTTAATTTTTTGAGTACCTTATAATGCTTTAATTGATGTTGGATCGACACACTCGTATGTTGCTAGTAGCATAGTGGAAACCATGAACTTAGACTCTGAGATTACTTCTAGGAAGATGACTGTGATAAGCCCTCTAGGTCACTCTATAGAAGTAAGTAAACTATATAGGGATGTACCCCTAGAACTTCAAGGGGTTGTATTTCTGGCTGACTTGATGGAACTACCGTTTAGGGAGTTCGATCTAATTCTCGGGATGGATTGGCTAGTTAAGTATCAAGCTAGTTTGGATTGCGCAGCTAAGCGCATGGTGTTGAAAACCATGGAAGGTGAAGAGGTGGTGATGATAGGTAACATGAAAGATTACTTATCTAATATTGTCTCTGCACTGAAGGCTGAGAAAATGGTTAGGAAGGGTTGTGAAGCATTTATGGTGCATGTGTGTGCTTTGGGGGCTAAGGAGTCTACTGTAGAGAGTGTCCGAACAGTAAAAGAATTTGCTGACGTATTTCCAAAGGAACTTCCAAGACTGCCTCTGGATCGTGAGGTTGAATTTCGCATAGATTTGTTACCCGGAACTGCGCCAGTGTCTATTGCTCCATATAAGATGGCGCCGAAGGAATTAGTGGAATTGAAGGCTTTGTTGGAGCGCCGAAACCCCATGGCGCAGCAGAATAAAATTAGATCCGGCGATCCAAACCATGGATCCATGTGTGAGGAGCGAATCGGGGTGAAATAAAGGTTTCAAATTTACCAAAAACTTCAACTGAGTAGACAATGACACCTTGGCAACAAGAGTTTTGATCTCATCATCGAATCAAGCCACAACCTTTTCGATGTCGGCCTCTACGTGATCCACCCGGTTTGACTATGAACGGAAGAAATCTCCAAAACTTTTCTGGAGGTTTATTTGCTTGACGGCTGCTAGACCTAACAAACACTCTATTAGGTTTTTTTTCACATAAGCTTTGCCTCTTTTAAATACCTTTTATAATGGGTATCCTTTTAATTGGGCCTTTTATAATGGGTATCTTTTCATTGGGCCCATTATTTGGTATCCTTTTAATACCCATTTATAATTGGTATCTCTTGAATGTATCATAAGATTAAATAAATACAATAAAGTTTTTAACCAAAATATAATTACATTAATTATATCCAAAAATTATAATTACATTAATTATAATAAGGATTTCATAAACTATATTTATTTAAATTTATATATGAATCAAATTCATATATTAATAGAATTATGTTGTCATTATGTGTACAACATCCTTGTACATATAATATGTTCAATATTTGATTACCCAATTAAATTAATTCTTTAATTAATTTAATTCATGTGACAACCAAAAACAATACCAATTATATTTTATTCCGTTCATTTCAACCATAGGGTGTGACCAGAGGTTCTTGCAACGTTAGCGAGAATACTAGAACGATTCTATTATCACGCATAATGAGTGGCATCTAGCAATGCATCATTGCTACCTAAGTTACAAGAAGTCATGATTCGACATAACCTTTCGTGATTAACCTTTCATACATTAATCCTTAAGTCCTTTATCTCCGAATGGACACAAGTCATGGAATAGTCACACTTGTATAGTCCATCCCATGTTTCTTGATATCTTGAGTAGACTATGATATACAAATTAGTATGACATCTCATGTCAACTTATTTGAGCATGGCCATGCATTTCTAGTCTCACTCAATCAAGTGGCCTAAGATATTACTCCCATTATGTAGGAGGGACTTATCCTATATTGATCAACCATATCCTCTACATAGATTGTGGTATATCCAACATCACCTTTATAGAACAACCAATTACAAAGATTACGCTTGATCAGATCAAAATATACAACTCACGATGTTGAGATAATAATTGTCTCAAGTCCGAGGATCATATACATATTAATCACTATGAGTAATGTTGTGACAATTACATAATAATCCAAAGAAACATACTCATAACGGGTCAATCCAATATGTTGTTCTCTAACATACATATTCATGCATTGATTTTGACAATCCACATCAATGACAACTCTTTATCATCAATCAACTACATGTTAGTCTTAATGCATTATTGTTGTCCTAGTTAACAATAATACTCGACTAAGGATCTTTTAAGAATAATCATATTATTCTCGTGACATTATTATAAAACAGCTTTATTTGTATACACAGATAGAAAAACTGAAATAATAATGACAATGCTTTATATTAATAAATATGGTAAATAAAGTATGTTATTACAACCATCTCATGATTGATCTTTGTGCATACTCTTACAATCTCCCACTAGCACTAAGACCAATCACTCATATATCTAATACCAAGCGACTTAGTGTGACGATCATGCTTCACTGTGTGTCGAGGCTTGGTCGTGGATCAGCGATGTTATCATCCAAGGTACTCGATATCTCTACATCTCCTCGATCGATAATCTCTCGAATAAGATGGTAGCGCCTAAGTATATGTTTGGATCATTGGTGAGATCTGGGTTCTTTAGCTTGTGCAATGGCTCCATTGTTATCACATCGGAGTTCTATAGCATCCGATATGCTAGGCACAACCCCTAGTCCAAGAATGAACTTCTTGATCCAAATCGCTTTTTTGTCGCCTCACCGGGCCGCAATATACTCGCCTCTGTTGTAGAATCGGCCATCGCATTTTTTGCTTTGAACTCTTCCACCTTACAAAGACCACCATTAAGGCAAAACACAAAACCGATTGCGATCGAGAATCATCCTTGTCGGTTTGGAAGCCGCATCGCAGTAACCTTTTACACTTAACTCTTCCTCACCTCCATATAATAGGAACGTATCCTTAGTTCTTCTTAAGTACTTAAGGATACTCTTGATCGTGGTCCAGTGACCTTCACCGGATCTACTTGATACCGCCGTCATACTTAAGGCATACGAGACATCCGGGCGGGTACATAACATAGCATACATGATAGATCCAATAGCGGAAGCATATGGAATTTTACTCATACGTTCTCTCTCTTGTGGAGTTGAAGGACACATTTCCTTCGAGAGTGAAATACCATGTCTCATAGGTAGGAATCCTCTTTTAGATTCTTCCATACCGAACCTTTTCAAGATTTTATCTATGTATGTGCTTTGGCTTAGACCTAGTAGTCGCCTTGATCTATCTCTATAGATCTTGACTCCTAAGATATAAGTGGCTTCGCCAAGTCCTTCATAGAAAAACAACTTCTTAACCAAGTCTTAATAGATCGCAAGGTAGGTATGTCATTTCCCATGATAAGTATGTCATCCACATATAGTACCAAGAATGTGATAGTGCTCCCACTAACTTTCTTGTAAACACATGGCTCATCTTCATTTTTGATAAAACCAAACTCTTTGATTGCATCGTTAAAACGAATATTCCAACTTCGAGAAGCTTGCTTTAATCCATAAATGGATCTTTGTAGCTTACATATCTTTCTAGCATCCTTTGGATTTACAAAACCTTCAAAGTTGTGTCATATACACATCCTCTTCAAGTTTCCCATTAAGGAAAGTCGTTTTGACGTCCATCCGCCGATTTCATAATCATGAAATGCAATATGGCGAGCAAGATCTCGATGGATTTAAACATAGCTACAGGAGAAAAGGTTTCATCATAGTCAACACCATGAATTTGGCGAAAACCTTTAGCGACTAATCGCCTTTTTATGTTTGTACATTACCATCCATGTCTATTTTCTTTTTGAAAACCCATTTACACCCTATAGGTTTAACCCTTTCTGTGGGTCAATCAAAGTCCATACTTGGTTTTCATACATGGAATCCATCTCGCATCTCATGGCCTCAAGCCATTTCTCGTGAGTCCGGCTCGCCACCGCTTCTTGATAAGTCCTAGGCTCATCTTGATCTATAAGAAGAATGTCACCATGCGTTGTAATGAGAAATCCATATCTCTGTGTGCACGACGCTCTCTTTAAGATCTGCGCTGTGGTTGTGTTTCTATAGCAGCTTGTTTGTTCCTCAATTTCTTGTGGAATTTGGTTTTGTTCAATCTCTCTGTTCATGGTATCTTGTGATTCTTGAATTTCTTCAAGTTCAATCTTTCTCCCACTTCCTTTTCTAGAAGTAAATTCTTTCTCTAGGAAGACACCAAATCCGAGCAACAAAAATTTTGTTCTCAAAGTGGGATTAAAAATAATATCCTTTGGTTTCTTTTGGATATCCCACAAATATACACCTTTCAGATTTGGGTTCAAGCTTAGTAGACGTCCGACGCTTAAACATAAGCTTCACAACCCCAAATTTTCATAAAAGACATACTAGGACGTTTCCCACCACATCTCATATGGCGTCTTTTGAACCGATTTAGATGGAACACGATTTAGTGTGAAAGCAGCAGCCTCAAGTGCATGTCCCCAAAAGGAAGTCGGAGATCAAAGATGACTCATCATGGATCGAACCATGTCTAACAAAGTTCGATTTCTTCTCTCGTATACTCCATTCCATTGAGGAGTACCAGAGAGGAGTAAGTTGTGAGACAATCCCACATTCTTTTAAAAGATCATCAAACTCTAGGCTCAAATACTTCCACCTCGATCGATCGAAGTGACTTGATAGTTTTGCCTAGTTGATTTGGTACTTCATTTTTAAATTCCTTGAACTTTTCAAGGGACTCGGACTTATGGCGCATGAGATAAACATACCCATATCTACCAAATCATCAAAGTGAAAGTAATGAAGTAGTGAAATCCACCTGCTCAGCTGTGTATTTATTGGTCCACATACATCGAATGTATTAGGCCCAATAAATCACTAGCTCGCTCACCTTTTCCAAAAAGGAGATTTAGTCATTTTTCCCAATAAGCAAGATTCACATACTTCAAATTGTTCAAAAACAAATGAATTCAAGAGACCATCTTTATGGAGTTTGATATGCGCTTTCTCACTTATGTGGCCCAAACGACAATGCCAAAGATAAGTTTGATTTGAGTCATTTATTTTAGATCTTTTAGTATTTATGTTGTAAATGGGATTCGCTTTGATCTAAAATATAGAGGCCATTAATTAATTGTGCTTGAACCATAGAAAACATTATTGAGATAAAATGAACAACAATTATTCTTAATAATTATCTCAAAACCAATTTTGTCTAAACAAGAAATTGAAATAATGTTTTTAGTCAAATCGGCACAAAATAACAATCCTCTAAACATAAATCAAGTCCACTAGGCAAAGATAAAGTATATGTTCCCACAAATAATGCAAAGAACTTTTGCTCCATTTCCAACTCGTAGGTCCACATCTCCTCTAGCCAAAGTCCTACTCCTTTGTAGTCCCCAGCATGTAAGTACAAATATGAGAACCACAACCAGTATCTAATGCCCAAGAAGTAGTAGTTGATAAATTAATATCAATAACATAAATACCAAGCGCATTCCATTCCGCTTGCTTTAGCCTTCTTGACTTCTTCAAGATAGACAGGCGTCTTCCGCTTCCAATGTCCAAATACACCACAATGAAAACAGCTTCCTTCCTTAGACACCCCACCTTTAGGTTTCAAAGTAGCCTTTCCTTTTCCAAATTTGGGCTTACCTTTGCCCTTAGGCTTTGTTTGAACTTTGGCCTTTCCTTGCCCTTGTTATTACGGACCATCAATATGGGCTTGGGTCCAACCTTTTTCAAGTTGCCTTCAGCAGCTCAGTAACATACCGAGCAATTGTGGTAGAGTCTTGTCAATTTCATTCATATTGAAATTGAGGACAAATCGGGTCAGTAGCTATCCGGCAACGATTGCAAAATAACATCATGGCCAACTCTTGGCTCAATGGAAACCTAAGCTTAGATAGGCTTTCAATATAGCCAATCATCTTAAGAACATGAGGTCCTACTGGGCTTCCTTCACCAACTTACATTGGAATAGGGCTTTAGAGATATCAAACCTCTCTTGCCGTGCTTGCCCCTCGATAAAGTTCTTTCAGTGCTCGATCATATCATAAGCAACCATGTCCTCATGTTGCTTCAAGTTCGTGATTCATAGTGGCAAGCATAAGACATCCAACATCTATCATGTCATCGAGATACTTCTTGTAAGCATCTCTATCACCCCGAGGCATTAGTGGGTGGTTCATTAGGAAGTGGTTGTTCAATGACATATAATTTCCGTTCTTGTTTAAGGACAATCCTCAAGTTACTGGAACCAATCAAGAAAATTCAAACCATTCAATTTGTCCTTCTCAAGGACCGATCGCAATGAGAGTGTGCTAGTGTTTGCACCATAATATATCTACAACAATTAAATATGCATGTGAGTAAATTTACCATTTTTATATCAATCATTAAAAAGACTTTATTAAATGATATTCCCACTATTTTATTTCAAAATTAATAACCTCGTATATTAATTTCAAAAATCTTTCTCAAAAGTATTTCTAGTAGGTTAAGGATCCATATTTCACCACCTCTTAAGTCACTTTTGGCTTTACTCTTAAGATTATGGTTATTTAGGTAAGCAACATTTGCTAATTACATCATATGTAACTCCTAATATTTGGTGAACAACTCTTGTTCTAATCATCTTATGATTTATCCAATTTACTTGCCTCTAGGTTTCTAATCCTATTAGAGTAACCTAGTTAAGCCATTAACCAATTTTTAAACCAAATAATATATCACTTGTTTATTCTTCATGCTTAACCAAGATAAATACTAGTACTTCGCTTTGGCGTAACCTACATAGTATTGATCGAGGCCTTAACGAGGCAAAATTGGAAGGCCATATTGACTTAATATTTTAATAGAGGGATTTTATTAAGGTTGTTGCATCTCACCAATTATGGTCTACTTTAGCCCATTTAGTCTTCTAATCGATCTCATCAATTAATAGGGTTTATTATCATCAAATTTTAATATATTAAAATTGGCATGCTTTAGACATCCATAGCATCTCATACATGAATAAATAAAGCAATAAATAAATGCAATAGTTATAGCCCATAAACTAAGGTGGTTCAACCTAAGCCAATGGGAGAACCAAAGGAACCCTAAAGGTGTAAGCCATTTCACAAGCTATCATTCACAATCATTGTCCCACCTTCCTTCTTGTTTGGCCCACAAAGAACTTTTCCAAATTACAATATGCGTAAAACTCGCTTTTACATACGAGGAATAAGATGAGAAGAGAAATACAAGAGAATAATAGTAAGGCACGACACGCAGTCGTATTTTTTTTTTTTTTTTTTTTTTTAAAAATACAACCTTTTTCTCGAATGGGTCATTGGGCTATAACTATGCATTTCAAACACCGTGCATGTCAAAAATAGCATACATAATTCAATGTTTTTTTTTTTTTTTTTTTAAGGTGAATATAAAATATCCTTTCAACCTTTTTGTGGCCCATCAAGTTTATAAATGTCTTTTATTAACAAAATATACTATAATAAGAAGATGGGGCCGAGGCGTGTGGAGGAGGAAGCGGGCCGATGGCCACAAACCGCATATCCCAGTCAAATGAATCCTCACGATTTGATAACTTTTATCAACAGAATCGTGTTTTTAGGATTTTAATCCTTGAGGTTTCATATCGAACAACCCTTGTTCCACTAGCCGCTTAACTCTTACTGAAATTGTAAATACCATCGTCGCATCATTACGGATTTGTTAACAATAATAACATAAAATTGAATAAGCCACAACACCATGATTAACATTTAATCGCTTATCGAAAGGAACAGCTTATCGTGTTATGCTTAAACGATTTAAACAATCGAAAATACAATAAGATCAAAACATGCATCTCATACAATTGCATCACCCAAGTATTTAAACCCGAAGTTCGTATCACACAAGTGGCTCGATACCATCGTTGGAGCGCCAAACCCCATGGCGCAGTTAGGAATAAAATTAGATCCGCGATCCAAACCATGGATCCATGTGTGAGGAGCGAATCGGGTGAAATAAAGGTTTCAAATTTACCAAAAACTTCAACTGAGTAGACAATGACACCTTGGCAACAAGAGTTTTGATCTCATCATCGAATCAAGCCACAACCTTTTCGATGTCGGCCTCTACGTGATCCACCCTGGCTTGACTATGAACGGAAGAAATCTCCAAAACTTTTCTGGAGGTTTATTTGCTTGACGGCTGCTAGACCTAACAAACACTCTATTAGGTTTTTTTTTTACATAAGCTTTGCCTCTTTTAAATACCTTTTATAATGGGTATCCTTTTAATTGGGCCTTTTATAATGGGTATCTTTTCATTGGGCCCATTATTTGGTATCCTTTTAATACCCATTTATAATTGGTATCTCTTGAATGTATCATAAGATTAAATAAATACAATAAAGTTTTTAACCGAAAATATAATTACATTAATTATATCCGAAAATTATAATTACATTAATTATAATAAGGATTTCGGTAAACTATATTTATTTAAATTTATATATGAATCAAATTCATATATTAATAGAATTATGTTGTCATTATGTGTACAACATCCTTGTACATATAATATGTTCAATATTTGATTACCCAATTAAATTAATTCTTTAATTAATTTAATTCATGTGACAACCAAAACAATACCAATTATATTTTATTCCGCTCATTTCAACCATAGGGTGTGACCTCAGAGGTTCTTGCAACGTTAGCGCATAATACTAGAACGATTCTATTATCACGCATAATGAGTGGCATCTAGCAATGCATCATTGCTACCTAAGTTACAAGAAGTCATGATTCGACATAACCTTTCGTGATTAACCTTTCATACATTAATCCTTAAGTCCTTTATCTCTCGAATGGACACAAGTCATGGAATAGTCACACTTGTATAGTCCATCCCATGTTTCTTGATATCTTGAGTAGACTATGATATACAAATTAGTATGACATCTCATGTCAACTTATTTGAGCATGGCCATGCATTTCTAGTCTCACTCAATCAAGTGGCCTAAGATATTACTCCCATTATGTAGGAGGGACTTATCCTATATTGATCAACCATATCCTCTACATAGATTGTGGTATATCCAACATCACCTTTATAGAACAACCAATTACGATTATACGCTTGATCAGATCAAAATATACAACTCACGATGTTGAGATAATAATTGTCTCAAGTCCGAGGATCATATACATATTAATCACTATGAGTAATGTTGTGACAATTACATAATAATCCAAAGAAACATACTCATAACGGGTCAATCCAATATGTTGTTCTCTAACATACATATTCATGCATTGATTTTGACAATCCACATCAATGACAACTCTTTATCATCAATCAACTACATGTTAGTCTTAATGCATTATTGTTGTCCTAGTCAACAATAATACTCGACTAAGGATCTTTTAAGAATAATCATATTATTCTCGTGACATTATTATAAAATGCTTTATTTGTATACACAGATAGAAAAAGCGAAATAATAATGACAATGCTTTATATTAATAAATATGGTAAATAAAGTATGTTATTACAACCATCTCATGATTGATCTTTGTGCATACTCTTACAGGCTTAGATTCAGGAGTTGTTGGACCGAGGTTTTATTCGACCAAGTATTTCACCTTGGGGAGCTCCAGTGCTTTTTATTAAGAAGAAGGATGGTACAATGCGGATGTGTATAGACTACAGCCAGCTAAACAAGTTGACAATCAAGAACAAGTATCCATTGCCCAGGATTGACGACTTGTTTCATCAACTCAATGGTGCATCGGTTTTCTCTAAGATCGACCTTAGGTCGGGCTATCATCAGCTCAAAGTGAAGGAGGCTGATATTCATAAGACGACATTTCGTACTCGGTATAGGCACTACGAGTTCCTAGTAATGTCTTTTGGTTTGGCCAATGCGCCGATAGCATTCATGGACATGATGAATCGGGTGTTTTAGCCGTATCTGGATCGATTTTTCATAGTGTTTATAGACGACATTTTGGTGTACTTGAAATCTAAGGAGGAGCATGACGCGCATCTTCGAGTGGTTCTAATTCTGAGGGAGAAGTAGTTATACGCCAAGTTTAGTAAGTGTGAGTTCTGGCTTAAGGAGGTAACTTTCTTGGGTCATGTTGTATCAGCTGAGGAATTAGGGTGGATGCTCGAAAGATTGAGGCGGTGCTGGATTGGAAACCACCTAAGTCGGTTGCAGAGATTCAGAGTTTTCTGGGTTTGGCACGATACTACAGAAGGTTTGTAGAAGGGTTTTCCTTGATTGTAGTGCCGTTGACCAAGCTGTTGAGAAAACGGGTTCCGTTTGTGTGGACTGAGATACAGCAAGAAAGTTTTGACAAGTTGAAGAAGATTCTGACTGAAGCTCCAGTCTTGATTCAGCCTGAGGTAGGAAAGGAATTCACGATTTATTGTGATGCATCACATACTGGCTTAGGATGTGTGCTGATGCAAGATGGGAAGGTAGTCGCTTATGCATCTCGTCAGTTGAGGCCTCATGAAGGTAACTATTCGACACATGACTTAGAGATAGCTGCAGTGGTTTTCGGCTTGAAGATTTGGAGGCATTACTTGTATGGGGAGAAGTCGATAGTCTACACGGATCACAAGAGTCTGAAGTATCTTTTGACTCAGAAGGATTTGAACTTGAGACAGCGCAGATGGATTGAGCTGTTGAAGGATTACGACTACTCGATTGAGTACCATCCGGGTAAGGCTAACGTAGTAGCTGATGCGTTGAGCCGTAAGGTGGTAGCGGACTTGCGAGCGATGTTTGCTCACCTTAGCCTTTATGGTGATGGGAGTCTTTTGGTAAAATTGCAAGTAAAGCCGAATTGGATTGATCAGGTTAAGGAGAAACAGATGACAGATGAGGTTTTGAGTGCTTGGAGGTTACAAGTGCAGAATGGTGAATCTGAGGGTTACAACTTGGATAGTGGTGGAGTATTGTGTTTCCAAGGGAAGGTATGTATGCCTAAGAACGCCGAATTGAGACAGCGGATCCTTCAGGAAGCCCATAGTAGCCCATACGCTATGCATCCTGGAGGCAGTAAGATGTATCGGGATTTGAGGGAACAGTTCTGGTGGCCAGGTCTTAAGCGGGAAGTAACTGAGTTTGTGGGCAAGTGTTTGACGTTCCAGCAAGTTAAAGCTGAGCATCAGTTACCGTCAGGGCTGTTGCAGCCAGTAAAGATCCCATAGTGGAAGTGGGAAAGGATTACGATGGATTTCGTTAGTGGGCTTCCCCTTACGCCTAGTAAGAAGGACTCAGTTTGGGTGATAGTGGAACGGTTGACTAAGTCAGCTTATTTCATACCGGTAAGATTAGATTATTCACTTCAGAGGTTAGCAAAGTTATATGTGGCAGATATAGTAAGGTTGCATGGAGCGCCAGTGTCAATTATCTCAGATAGGGATCCAGGTTTACGTCGAGGTTTTGGAAGGCTTTGCATCAGGCATTGGGTACGAGGTTGGATTTCAGCACCGCTTTTCATCTGCAGTCTGGCGGACAGTCTGAAAGGGTAATCCAGATTCTAGAAGACATGTTAAGGGGCTGTGTTTTGGATTTCGGTGGTAGTTGGGAGGAGTATCTTCCATTGGCAGAGTTCGCTTATAACAATAGTTATCAAGCGAGTATTCAAATGGCGCCATATGAGGCACTTTATGGACGGAAATGTCGTACTCCGACGTGTTCGACAGAATTGGGTGAACAGCAAATGTTGGGTCCGGAGTTGGTGGCTGAAACAGAGGATAAGGTTAAGGTGATTCGGGCTTGTCTTTAGAAAGCGTCGGACAGGCAGAAGTCTTACGCTGATCTTAAGCGCAGGGACATTAAGTATGCAGTGGGTGATAAGGTCTTTCTGAAGGTATCACCCTGGAAGAAAGTGTTGAGATTTGGTCGAAAGGGCAAGCTAAGCCCTAGGTTCATTGGGCCGTATACAGTATTGAAGCGAGTGGGAGCGGTAGCTTACCAGCTTGAGCTGCCAGCAGAGTTGAGCCATATTCACAATGTCTTTCATGTTTTAATGCTTAGGCACTATCGATCAGATCCGTCACAAGTGGTACCAGTTGAAGAGATAGAGGTGAGCCCTGATTTGTCTTTCGAGGAAGAGCCAGTACGGATCTTCGATCGGGATGTCAAGGTTCTGCGACAGAAGTCAGTTCCCTTGGTGAGGGTATTATGGCGGAATCATGGGACGGAAGAGGCCACGTGGGAAACAGAGGAGGCGATGCGGCAGCAATATCCTCAACTCTTCTAACCAGGTAATTTCGGGGCCGAAATTATTTTTAAGGGGGTAGAGCTGTAACATCCTTAAATTGGGGTCTCTGCATTTTGCATGTGTTTGCATGTGATGGTGTGTCTGCTATGTTTGTTTAACATGTTTTGGGGCCTAGTTATAACCTAGGTTAGGACTGAGTGAGGACTAAGAATTTTGGTTCTAGTGTTTAAGAAGATGGAGTTAGGGGAAACAGGGGTTAAAAGAATTAATTGGAGGTTTGTGACACAAGGAATCAAGTGGAAAAGTGGCAAGGAGGCGCCACTTAGGCACTAAGGAGATGACGCCACAAGCAAGGGAAGGGAGCTTGGGTTCGAGCTGCAGAAACCTCTCCTTTGCTATTTATTTTTGACGCCACGAGCAGGAAGAGGAGTGCTCAGGTGGGACTCTTTTGAAATGGATGGAAGGGAGAAAAATTTAGAGTTGACTCATTCAAATTTGTTTGAATGAGTGGATGGGAGAGCTTTGAGGAGGTTGGCCGAATTTGAACTCTAGGGGGGAGGAAGTGTAGTCGGTTTGGGGAGCCTTTAGGTAGTGGCCGAATGTCTATGGTGGTCAGGGAGTGTTTCGGCTAGCAAAAAGGGGCTTTTCTTCTTTTCGCATCTTGTGCTTAAAATCAAAACATCAAAGTACTTTTCTTTTCTTCACTTTTT
Source organism: Gossypium bickii (assembly GCA_025503065.1). Classification (NCBI taxonomy): domain Eukaryota; kingdom Viridiplantae; phylum Streptophyta; class Magnoliopsida; order Malvales; family Malvaceae; genus Gossypium; species Gossypium bickii. The sequence continues at coordinate 46,949,532 of CP106712.1, forward strand.
CGACAACTCTAACTGCTGGCCGAATTACCCTTTTGCAAGTTTTGCCAAAGTGCCGAAACTCAATGCTCACACTTCCTTTCTTTACCTTTTTGGTCATTCATTGTTAGCAGAACCTGCTCCTTGCCGTTTTTCTCACTTTTTCTTCTTCTTATTTTCATCATAACCGAAACTCCATCTACTCTCCCTTGCCGAAATCAATCTTATTCCATCTTCTTTCATCTTTTTCTTGTTTGAAAAGCCGAAGCCATGGGAGTCTTTTCTTTTTTCTTCTTTCAGTGTTTAGCCGAATACTTTGCTCATTAGCCCCCTTCTCTTGCGTTTTCTTTTAATCCTCTTGTACCTAAATACTCAACCTTCTTCTTTTCTACCATTCGGCATCATCATACTTTTTCTTTTACGTTTCATTCTTCTTTTCTTCTCTTTTAGACTCATAGTAGAATCCTCCTGGTGAGTATAGATTCATTATTTTCTCTTTCCCAGTTGCTTTGGGTAAAGCCGAAATCTCTGTTATCATGTTTCTTTTATTTTCCATTCGCTGTAGATTGAGATCACTTCATTTAGTGGAATAGCAGAAACCCCTAACATCACTTAGGGGTGCCGGATGTTGGTGCTTGGTAGCCGAACTTGTCATTAAGGTAAGGGGCGACTAACTCATGTGGTCTTGGGTTTCATGTTATGGCCGAATGGCCTCTGGTCTCTAAATGGAATGTTAAAACCGATTGCAGGGAGGGCTATAGCCGAATACAGTAAGCCTTCAGGATTTGGTGGTCGATCTAGGTAAGGGTGTTATCATTTCAAGACCTCTTTCGTAATCATTCAAAAGCCGAAGGCTAACCATTTTTTTGTATTAAGGTTTAGCCGATTGCAAGGGAGATTATCACTTGGTTTCAGGATTTGGTTGGAAACCAAATCGGCACTAAGGTAAGGAATTGTCTTCATGCGTTGTATAGTTTTGGGATTTTGTGGATAAACCGAATGGCTTTAGTTCTAAAGGTATATGTGTGTTGGTCGATTGTAGGAGGAAAACAACGTCTCGGGATTTCGCTAGTTTCATATACTTTCGGGATTCTTACTTAGATCGGCGATTAGACAGGTGTGTAAACTCTTGCACACTTTATTAGTATAATGATGCTTATTATGTTACTGTATAACCATTGGTATTAGTGACTTGCTTTGTGGGCATGAGCTTGGATTTCGGATAAGTCCCCTGTCATGTGATTTACGATATCCATCGTCATGTTTTGTTAAATGCTATGTTATGCCTTAAATGCATGATACATGATATTATAACATGTATGATATGAGCATGATGATGATGGGATTGATGAGAGGAGGGGGATGATTTATATGGACTGTCACCAGTGGAAGATGGGTTGGCCCCATCATTCGATTTGTGACTACGGTCACCAGTGGTTTTGACCACACTATTATCATTATTTGTGACTAAGTCCCCGTGGTTTTGACCACACGATTGATATTTGTGACTATGGTCACCAGTGGTTTTGACCACATATGGATATTGTGACTCGTCCCACTGGTTTGGTACCACAATGGGTTGGCCCCACATGATATATTACGAGATTGTCATCAGTGGTTTGGACCACACGATGGGTTGGCCCCATCACTTGATTTGTGACTACGGTCACCAGTGGTTTTGACTACACTTATGATATTGTGACTTCGGTCACCAGTGGTTTTGACCACCAGTGGTTTTGACCACACGGGGTAGAAAAAGGAGATCGGATGGTTAGGTTATGGGTGCATGGTTTGCATGTTTTACAGATGATCTGTGTAAGTGCTTGAACTATCGGGTTGGGGATTTACACGCTGAGTCTCGGTGACTCACCCCTTCCCTTACATTTTGCAGATGAGGCATATATGTATATATTTATATACAAATACATCTATTTAACAATCTCATATTTTCAAGTAAACAACATCAACTTAATGTCATTTTATCCACATATCCAAGATGCCGAATATACAAACACATTATCTATCAACTTACTTATTTGATAAACATCACATATAACATGTACTTATGTAAATACATACCTTATGGCCGAATATAATCTAATTCATTTAAATTAGCATTAGCTTGTTCAATGGCCACCATAACTCAATCATTTCATAAACATAAACTCGTATTATAGATCACCGGTATAAAACTTGCTAGGCATAAGCCTGAATCACACACCGGCACTAAGCTTGCTAGACCAGAGGTCTGATATTCATTCACTGGCTATAAGCCTGCTAGACCAGAGGTCTGATATTCATTCACCGGCTATAAGCCTGCTAGGCATAAAGCCCGATAAGTTCACCAGCCCAAGGCTTGCTAGGCTCAGAGCCTGAATAGTAATGTTTAAAGATATCTCACACAAATTATTTCATATATCGAATCTTTTACTCATTTCAATCTCATTGTACGAACATTCAAATAACATTTATCATTCAATAACCTAATCAAATCGATTATTACACTTACAAATTTGGCTATTTCATAATATAGTTACAATGTTTTCAAATTTCATAATATACTAGGTTACATAAATAATTTACGATGTTTATGTGCTTAGAGACTTACCTCGGACATCGTTAGACGGCAAAAATCGGCTATTCGATTATTTTCGCTTTTCCCCAATCCAAATCTGTTTTCTTTTGTTCTTGATTTTAATTTAGCTTAGATATGGTCGAACCTTTGCTTTTATTCTTGCTTCTGTTCTTTTTCTTTGTTTCAGTTGTAAAACAAAAATGTTAATGGCTTTTAATGTTTTGTATATTATATATATACTTTATATTATAATTTTTACTAATATAAAATTTTAACTTATAAATATAACATATAAAAGCATATAAATTCACTCAATGCCGTCCACTACCTTTGAAAAATGGGCTATTTGCCCTTAAAGGACCCCCATATTAAAAAGCCACTATCAACTAAGCACTTAACACTATAGTCTGTAACTTTTACCTTTTACGCGATTAAGTCCTTTTATTAAATCGAATACCTAAACGACAAAATTAAATCACGAAAATTTAATACCAACAAATTCATACACAATAAACACACAAAATAATTTTTAAAATATTTTTCAGACTCGAATTTGTGGTCCCGAAACCACTATTCTGATTAGGGTCAAAATTGGGCTGTTACAGAAAACCATGCCATTTGCTAGTTGAGTTAGAGCACAGGGCATACTGGGCTGTAAAGCAATTGAACATGGATTGGAAAGCTGCTGGCAGTAGAAGATTGCTTGAGTTAAATGAGATGGAAGAATTCAGGGCACAAGCATATGAGATTGCTAAAATTTATAAGGAGAAGACCTAGCATTGGAATGATAAGAGAGTTATGCCATGACAATTTGAACCAGGATAACTGGAGTTGTTATTCAAGTCAGGGTTGAAACTATTTTCAGGAAAATTGAAATCCTGCTAGACAGGTCCATTTGAAATATCCAAAGTGTCCCCTCATGGAGTATTTGACGTCAAGTATATGTAGACGGGGGTCACATTTAAAGTCAATGAACAATGTTTAAAGCACTATTGGGGTGCTCACGTGGATCATGACAAACAGTCCATTGACCTTTGAGATGTCTAACCTCTGCATCTCGATATTTTATTTTATTTTATTCTTGCAATTTTTAAGTTTCTCCTAGTTATTACATTTATCTTTTCTTTTTTTTTTAATTTAATAAATTTTTTTTTACTTTGTAATGCATATGTTATTTAGGAAGAAGCGAGAGGATGAACATAATAGAAAGTAGTGCCATGACAACAGTTGCATAGCTCTTGAGAAAGGAGATAATTAAGAGGTATGGGCTATCCCAATTTTTGAAGGAAATTGAGAGGTTGGGGCCCATTTGTGGCGATTAGGCCCAATGGAAATTTCCCCAAAACATTTGGCCTTAGGTTTTCTATTTCCCTCCAAATTCCATTACACACCTATCCAATCACCCACGTCAAGCCATAATTACCGCCTATAGTACCACCTCTACGTTTACCTTTGCGCTAATTCCCTCACTTCTCGTCAAAAATTACCCTAAACCCTTGAGTCCCTCAGAACTATTTGTTGACCCTTAAGCATCTGAAAACCTTCCCCTTTTTCCTATCAATCGATGATTTCCCGCACCTAAACCTCAACAATGGCAAGAACGCTTAGCCCCAAGTAGTCGTTGTGTCACTACAAACATTCTTCAATGCTGCGTAAATGGAGAAGTATAAGAATAATATATTAAAGAGGTCATTTTGCCTTGAAAAAGGTTTTCTCTTCAAGGATAAACCTTTCATGGGGTATGATGCTTCTATCTCATCCGTGGTGGAAAAGTATGACTGATAGATATTTTGCCTGCATCCTGAGGACATTTTGAGCAAGCTTGTTCATGAATTTTATGCTAGCATCACCTCGCTGAACAATGCTTTTACCTATGTTAGAGAGGTGTCTGTATTGTTTGATGAAGACAACATTAATGTCCAATTTTGGCTCTTAGCCGTACAAGATGAGCACTCTCAGTTTACTGCAACCATCACCTCGAATAGGTTGAACCAAGTCCTCAAAGACCTTTACGTTGAAAGAACCTGGTGGACTGTATCTCGGTAGGACTGCTACACAGTTGACAGGGTATCACCAAAGCCTAGTTGTAGAGTCTGGTACCACTTCTTAAAGATGTGAGTATCCAAGGAGCGGATGTTGCTTGTAACATCCTGAATTAATGGGCCTATGCGTTTAGTGTGTGGATATGTTTAATGTGTTAATTTAAGTGTTAGAGGTCCAAATTGGGCTCAGGATGTGGTCAAGGCCTTAGTTAAAAATCTTCTGCTTGGGCAGTCTAGTGGAAAGCCAGTAGGATAGGGCTTAAAAGATGTTATCTGTGTTTTAAGACACAAATGGGCTTGTGGCCCAGTGGCAAAGTGGCGCCACTTAGGGGCTTTGAGGTGGCGTGATAAGCAGTAAGGGAGGTCCAAGGTTCAAGTCGCATTACCCATCTATTTTAATTAATTTTGGCGTCAAGTGTGAGTAGAGTTGGAGTTAGTTAGAATGCTTGAAATTAGGAAGAATAATTGATGGATAATGTGGATAATATGGATGATAAAGTAACTGATAAAAGGAAGGAAGAGGTGGTGTTATCCATGCCACTTGAGGATGAGTGATCAGATAAAGATAGAGGAGAAAAGATAGGAGCTATCTTCTGAGTGCATAGTTATCCGAAATTCCATCTCCTAGAGGAGGAGAAATCGATTTTTATTTGCCAAAAGGGGTGCCGAATTTTCCCTTTTTAATTGCTTAATTTTTAGTTAACAGGAAGGGCACTTTCAGTTTTTGATAGGTAAGTGCCGAAATTTCTATAAATAGCGGGGATATCTCACCAATTTTGGCATTTGAACCCTACTTTTCTCTTTATTCTTTGTGCCGAAATTCTCAGTCTCTCCCTCTGCAATTTCTGTCAACTTTCTTTCAAAAAGCAAAAAACTTTCTTAAGCCATCTTTCTCTTCTTTCTTCTAAAAGCCGAGACCTCTTATTTCACTTTCTTCTTCATTTTATTCCTCTTGTGCCGATTTCTCTATAAAGCCAAAATCTCCATAGTTTTTCTATGATTGCCGAATCTCCTCTCAAGTGCTAGCCGAATTCCCTATGTTGAGGTAAGTGTCGACTCCTGCTATTCCATTAGATTTCTTTCGATTTTTACGAAACAAGGTCAAATGGCCACTTGGTTTGTTAAGGCTATCGATTGAGGCTAATATTTCTCTCTTTTTGTGTTTTTGGCGGCATTCTGAGATTTGAAGGAAACCCGATCGTTTAGATCTAAAAGCCAGAAATCGATAGTCTCTAACTTCGGGATTTCTAGGTAAGGATTTCAATTCTCCTTAAGATGATCATCCGTTTTCTCTTCGTTAGGCGTGCCTTAACCTAATGTTTCGTTACCAGCCTTTGAACAACACATTGGGTAGATAGCAGCTGTGTTGACTACGGATAGCGTCGACGTAGAAAGTCTTGTTCTAACGGTAATCAGGTGTGTAGATCTCTAACACACTAGTTAACTATATAATCTATATGTGTTATGGGCTAAAAAGCCAAAAAGTGGCTGTGTGACAGTCGAATAAAACCCTAAAAGGGTTAGGCATGGATGCCAGGTACGTAATCATAGAAATCTATATGTGTATCAAAATATATGTAAGCCTGTTTCCTTAAAGATGGTATGATGTTTTCTGTGTGTATGCATGGGGTGGGATTATGATAATGAAGGGGAAGTGCATGATAGGTCACTTGGTGATCGGTGGTTAAACCACAAAATCTAAAATTAGGTCACAATAGTGATCGGTGGCTATGCACGTTTAATGATTCCTGATTAATAGGAATAGGCAGTACGGCTGTCATTATGGTGTGTAGCGGATGGAGGGTTGATTGTAGAAATCCCCAAGGTGTGATGGTTGGTACGGATTGGTGTGTAGAGGATGGAATTCTAGGATGGGTTGGGCTTTTCATCATTCATTATTTTCATGTAATTATGATTGTTGCCTTTATATATGGGTCAGGGCTCGTAATGTGTTTGTGGGCCTTAGGTCAGTGTGTCTGGGATTTATACGCTGAGTCTTGGTGACTCACCCTTTTATTTTTCTCCACTCTTTCAGATGAGTAGTAGATCGTGGACATGGGAGCCGAGACGGACTCGAGGGGCCATCAAGTTTTTATTTTTTATAGATTGTTTCGACTTTTCTTTAAGTTTTCATTTTTGTTGGAATATTTATGTAATAAGGCCTCATAGTTTATATTTCACTGCTTAGTTTTTAATATTTGCAACTTATGAATTTTTGTCAAAGGTTTAATTATTCAAAATAATAATAATATAAGGTTTTATTTTCAAAAAGTCACCTATTTATTCGAATATTGTCTAATTAATTTACGATTTCCGAAACCAACACAGTAAAAGATTTTAATGTACAACCCGTAGCATACCAGATCTAGTCGAAACGTATGGGCCGGATTCGGGGTGTTACATTTTGGTATCAGAGCCCAGTTCAAAACTCGGGCTGCGAAATGGGTCTATTAGTTGAAAATTTGATGTGAATTTGGGAAAAATGTCTTGGATGAAGATATGGCCTTCGAGTCTACCGGCACCCGATCCACGCAGGTAAGTATTATAAACTTTTGAATGTGATATGTATGTGGGCTTGATGGGCTTGATGGACGTGGACTAGTATATTAGACATTGATGGACTTTAGGCTTAGTTTAAACAACTCTCTAAATTCATAAGATTTAATCCAACTAAACAAGCCCGTAAACAAGTCGATAGGTTAGGATGTGGCAACAGGCATACGCATGTCTAGGATTGGATTCAAGGAGAGCTTGGTACTTAAGCAGTCCTAGTGACTCACCTCCTCTTCGCTGGAATCCTACCTGGTGCGTAGTGACTGTTCACCTTAGCCACGAGGATTTGTTGACGGGCCAAAATCTATAATTAAAACCCGAAAGGGACTAGCACTATGTTTCGCAACCAAAATACCCCCAAGTTTTGAAAATTTTCGAAAAACACTTGATTTGTGAAAATTTCCCAAAATACCCCAGAATTGTAAAACTACCAAAATTTGTGGAATTACTGAAACATCCCGGGTTGGCAAAATTTCCAAAATAACCTTGGTTTGTGAAAATTTCCAAAACAACCGTGATTTTATAAAATACCCATGTTTTGCAAATTTACCCGAAAACCCCTAGATTTACAAAGGTAACCCGGTTTGCAAAACTAAATTTTCCAAAGTATCCCTGCTTCAGGAAAAAAAAACAACAACAACATCAAAATATCTTTATTTCAAAAAAAAAAAAACAAAACCACTAAGATACCCCATTTTGATGGATATTACCAAAATACCCTCGTTTTGGAAAAAATGTGTACCAAAGTACTTTCAATTCAAGGAAAAATCAACAAGATACTTTATTTTGGAAAATACCCTGTAGGATAAATTTATGGAAATATCCTGGGTAGTGAAATGACGGAAATACCCTTATGTGATGGATGTGAGTTCATGGATGCTACTTGTATGTTGATATGTGATGGTTGAATGTATGTGGCTCCTAGAACTAGGAGATACAAACTTGAGAATGAAACCCGTAGATATAGTTTCGACTTCAAAAGAACTACTCTTGAAACTACTATCCATAAGATCGAAACCATGTGAAATGGGCCACATGAGCATGTGGGCCCGTTTAGGCCCGAAATGGATTTTAGGCCTAATAGTTTCGTAGAGACCCAAAAAGGGTCCCGTGTCGCTTGAGGCGACAGTAGGCCTTCGGAAAGACCGTTAAATGATAAAATTACCAAAAAACCCTGGAAGGGTAAATTACTGAAATACCCCTGAAGGGTAAATGTCAGTTATACCCTTGATTATGGTTGGTTATCATGTATATGCTTTATTTACACTTTTGTTCATATGATGCATTGCATTTATGATATGTTGCATAAGTTGGGTTTGATGATCGGAGGAAGTGTAATCTGGTGGTTCTGCCACATTCTGTGTAGTGGCCATGCCACATATATTCTGTTATTCTGGTGGCTCCGCCACAAATTCTGTGATTAGCAATAGCAGCTTGTCTGCCGTATTGGCGTGTAGGGCTGGGTGGGTTGACTTGATACCACATGTGTGTAGGATTGGTACGGGGGTGTGTTTGGTTGGACTGGGTTGGGCTGCATTCTCTATTTGCATTAGCATGTTTATAGGGCTAAGGCCCAGATTGTTACCGAATAGGGCCTTGGCCCAGTCTGCTTCTGTATGGGCTCGGGCCCAGTTAATGACCAATTAGGGGATTACACACTGAGTTCTCATAACTCACCCCTCTGCTTTAACCGTGCAGGTGATCCCCAGCGTTAGAGGATTTGGGGCTGCGGAGGACTCTGTGGTAGCCATACATCGGGGTATTTCTCATAAACTTTAGTAAATTTCGGTTTAACTTTATTTTAAGATTATTTATTTTGGGTTAATATTTTGTAATAAGGCCTTTGAAATTTTATTTTTCTTTTACACTTTCATTTCAGTTATGCTTAAACTATAAATGATTAAACTCGAGGTTTTCCTAAAATGACAATAACTGTTTTCAAAATATCACGTTTCCGCAACTCATTGAATCTGATTTCTTTATAAACAAAGTTTTCGAAAATAATAATAAAATTTTTTCAAGAAAACCATTAAAGCAAATCCGAATTTCACAAACAACCAGGTTTGAAATTTTAGAAAGAATACAAACTTTTTAACAGACACGTAGCTTTTAAACAACCCTCTCATGTGACATGCCAGATCCGGTCATAACGTCTAGGCCGAGTTTGGGGTGTTACATATTTTGACCCATGCTTGGCTTATTTTTGGATAAATTTTCATTAGATTTGATGAATTCGATGCTCTTAATCCTTTAATTTCAAGTTTTACACTCAGGAGAGCTTATGGAGTCAAAAAGAATGAGAAACGGGCCAAAAAGGGACAAAATGGGCCTATCTTAGAAATCAACACGACCTAGACTATTGTACACGGGCATACCACATAGGCGTGTGTGATGAGCAGAATCGAACACGATCTAAGCTATCGCACACGGGCGTGTCACACGGGCGTGTCCTTGCCGATCCCAAGTCTAATTCTATTTAGAAAAGACTACTTGTGGGCCAAGGAGGTGCTCCAAAGCCTATATAAGGGGAGGACCTAAAGGAGGACGCAGAGTAGAACAAAGAAATTACTCAAAGGAAGCCGTCAGATTCATCTCGGAAGCAGATCCACTCCAATATTGAAGATCTCCATCAAGTTCTTTAGAAGTTTTTGGGTTCTTTTTGTCTCGTTTTTTTTTCTGAGATGTTTTCCTTTTACGTTATGAACTAAACTCCCTAAATACCTTGATAGAATGAAACCTAGATGAATCTTATTATTCAAAAAATCTGAATTACGTGATAAATACTTGTTCTTGTTCTTAATTTTGTGTTCTTAATCCTTATTTTAATGTTTTCAGGAATATTAATTCAAGATTGATGTGCTTCTTCAGTGGAGCAAAAATTCCTGGTTAAGAGTAGATCCATCATAATTAAGCGGAGTTGATTGCAACCCTAGAAATAGGGCTACATAAATTTGCCGGATTAGAGTCAAATCTAATAGGGGAATCCATAGATCGAGTTAATGCGACGATAGGGGTTTTAATTAGAAAGAGATTTCAATTAATCAACCTAGAGTTAGTTGTTTTAAGTCTCGAAAGAGATATTAACATAATTTAGGGATTTCTACGTATCAAGTCAAGATGATTTATTCAGAGTCAGAATAATAAGTGAAGTCTAGGTGGATTCTTCCTTGGGTATTGTCCTTATCATTGGTTTATTCGATTATTTCTTCACCCTCTGTCGCGTTCATCGTTAATTAATTAGTTAGTTAAATTTTAGATTGATACAAAACCCCTTAATTATTAGGTTAGATAATAAAAAGATTACTAGTAATTCTAGTCCTTGAGGATAAGATATTTCGGACTCACCAAAGCTATACTACTGTTGGATAGGTGCGGTTGCCTTTGTCAAAATATTAGTTACTTTCGAGCCCATCAATAATTTAGCATATCTTGGCATTAGCTTAAGAACCATAATCTCTCCTTTGTAACATATTACAGTAAATAAAAAATCATTTCAAACCTCATAGTAAACATACAAATTAATTATGTGAACTCATATTTCTGAGCATATGCCTTAGTATCTTTCAATTGCCTAAACTTTTATCTTCCCTTACTTCCATATCCGTTTTAATAGGCAATTATGTAAATCTTTCCTTTTTCTCTTATCTGATAAATCACAATTTGTGTAAATAAAACATGCTATATCATAACTCAATTTGGCTCGAAAGCCAATCACAAAATCGTCAATAAAATTTACCATGTATTTCATACATCACAAGTATAGACCAATAATCACAAGGTTTTCATAAAATCATTCTTGTGGGAATCATTAACTTACAATTTCATGAAGTTAATGCTTATCAACTTTACGTACATACCTGTACTAATTCGTAATACTTACGTACTCTTTCTCTTCTTTGACATACCCGTTGAATTTCCCCTTGAACCATTTGGAATACTAAAGGACACTCAGGAATCTCATACACACAGTACCGTACCAATGCCATATCCCAGATATGGTCGTACATGTAATCTCGTATCGATGCCAATAGCCCAGCTATGGTCTTACACGAAGTCTCATACAGATGCCATATCCCAGATATGGTCTTACACATAATCTCATATCGATGTCATATCCTAGATATGGTCTTGCACGTAATTTCATATCGATGCCATATCCCATATATGGTCTTACACGTAATCTCAGTAACCCTAATGTCATGAAATTTGTATCCTATCTATTCTTAATGTTCAACCGAGACTTTTGCTATATCAAATATCTGTCGGTCATTTCCATAGTATCATACTCAATCGCATTCATATTTCATTTCAATAATATAGCATTTACCACCATTATATCAATTAAGCATTTATACACATATAATTTAATGCTTATTAACATACGAGCTTACCTCGGCATAGAAATAGCGATAATGGACCTAATCGTCAAACACTTTGGTTTTCCCCCGGTCTAGGTCCGTACCTCATTTATCTTGATCTATAATACCAAATTCACCTCATTTAATCATCACATTATTCATTTCAGCCCAAAAGTCACATTATGAAGAAATTACATTTTTGCGCCTAAACTTTTGACATTTTATATTTTAGTCCCTAGGCTCGTAAAATGAATTTCATTCAATTTCTTAAAAACCCAAGTCAAGCCGAACCTATTACATGCTCATAACAGCCCACATTTTTTATTTATTCACATTTTTACATACATTTTACAACTTTTACAAATAAGTCCTTTTTGACATTTTTATCGAAAATTACTTAGCAAAAGTCGTTTAACAAAAACCAAACATGCATTTTCTACCATCAAGTATCAAAATACATACATGTTCAACATGGGTAAATTTTAGACTTTGACATCTCTTCAATTTAGTAGTAGAAATAGATAGATCGAGTTACAATGACTTAAAAATGTAAAAACTGGGCAAGAACGGACTTACAATCAAGCTTGGAAGATGAACAAACCCTAGCCATGGCTTTTCCTTGTAAAATTTGGCCAGGAGGAAGAACATGAACAAATTTTGGCTTGATTTTTGCTTTTTAATTCATTTAATAACTAAATTACTAAAATGCCCTTAATGAAAAACTGTAGAAACATACCTAACCATGTCCATTTTTGTCAACCAACTTAACCAATGGTTTAATTACCATCTAAGGAGCTCTAATTTAAAATATCATAGCAACTGGACACTTTAACATATAGAACTCAAATTTTGCACTTTTTGCAATTTAGTCCTTTTTACTAAATTGAGTGCCCAAACGTCAAAATTTTCGAACGAAATTTTCAAGAAATCATTCCATAAAACTATAGACCATAAAAATATAATAAAAATAAATTTTACTGCGTTAAATTTGTAGTCCTGAAACCACTATTTCGGCTAGACCCAAAATTGGGTTGTTACAATAACAAGGGTGATTGTGGCTAAGATATCTGGTGAGGAATTGTCATGACAACAATTGCATGGCTCAACATCTACATCCTCAACGTAGACTTTTAACGTGGAAAAACCTTCTACCTTCAATAATACATTCGAACAGCAAGTGCTCAACTCACTCGATCAATTGCAGAAGTAGCTCATTTTTTTCGAGACTCAACAGCACCGAATTGTTATGAACATGGAAAAGGTACAAGAAAGAATGGTCATTTTATGAGCCTATATGGAGAAGTGAGATGTTTCCCTAAAGAGGTCCCTTCAGAAGAATTTTACCAAGCCCATGCCAGTATTCCCTGAATTCCCTAAGGAATTGCAAGCATCTGTCAAAGAAGGACTGGGTGAAGCAAAGCCAACCGAAGTAGAGCCTGCAAGCACCAAACCCACTGCTATAAAAAACGAAACCCAAGTACCTAAAGAAGAAGCTAACGAGATTGAATCAATCAATATAGAGATCGATCAAGAGGGGACAGAAGAAGGAACCCCGACACGTGCACCACCGGAGGACAATACTAGAGCTATCCAACCTACGCCAACCAAAGAAATGTTCGCATAAGACTGCAAAATCCATCACATCATTACCGATATCACTGAGTCCAATAAAGAAGAGGACGATGTGATACTCTAATCTTTGAAAAGGAAGATGCATTTTAAGCATTTGGCACATAAGTCTACCCACAGATATTAAAGCAACAATAACCAAACTCCAAACCAGGGGAGTTCTCTTCCCCTTATTGCATCATGCATTCATATTTTGCTACGACATTTTATGTGTAAATATATTCGTTTTAGCACAGCATTGCATTCATATTACATGTATATTCACGCATTGAGGACAAAGCATCATTTAGGTTTGGGGTGTGTTGGGAATTTAGGATGCATTATGTATTTAGTCAAGCATATTCATTTTGCCATGACACACGTAATTGCCAAGGCATGGTTAGACTAACATTAGTGTATTTTTTTTACCTATGATGTTCGATGATAAGCTTAATTCTTCAATAAGCCTAGAAAGATGTGACAATGGGCTAGACAAATTTAGCTTAGGATAATTTGCTTGAGAATCGACCCCTAAAATGAGATGTCCTAACTTTAATTACAATTGGACTATAGCGTTTTTTTTTTGTAACACCCCAAACCCAGCCTAGACATTATGATCGAATTCGGCGTGTCACATTGAAGTGTCTTTCAAAAATTTGACTTGTTGGTAAAACTCGTTTCCAAATTCAAAACCTCTTTATTGTTATTTAACAATTCACATTTAGGAAAACGATTATTAAGGGTTTAGGAAATTCCCGTATTGAACATTTAATAATAATAGGTAGTAATCAAATTAAAAGCTAAACCAAATAAATTACCAAATTTAAAGTAATAATGGCCTTATTACAAAATAAAATCCCGAATTAAAATAAGTTCAAATTAAAACGAAGTTTACAAAAGCAATCGTAATGCATGGCCACCTCGAGTCTGCCCCGGCTCCAAAATCCGCGATCTATGAATTACCTGCAAAAATTTAAGCAGAAGGGGTGAGTCAAGAAGACTCAGTGTGCAATCACTCCACACCAACCATAGCTGGGCCTGAGCCCATTCAAATACCAACTGGGCCTTGCCCTATAATATAGAATAACAGATAGCATATGCAAGATGATACAAAACCCATACAGAATCAGACTAAACCTTGGCCCATTTAGCAGAGAGTAGTAGCTAATTAAAAATTAATGCATTATGATGCAAAACCCAACCCAGCCTAAGTTTCCATCCACTACACACCACCCGTACCTGCCAATCACACCAATGGGGATTTCTACAATCAACCCTCACCGCTACACACCATCGATGGCAGTCATGCTGCAGTTAACTGCTCATCATCAAAATCGTGACATAGTCACCAGAGTAGATCGTGGCAGAGCCACTACAACATATCGTGGCAGAGCCACTACAACAGATCATGGTAGAGCCACCAGAACGCTTCCCCTTTAATAACATATTCCCAACCCCATGCAACATGTCATGACATAATAATTCGTGTATGCAGTATGACATGTATGCAAACAATATATGAAATGTAAGTATAACATGATTTACCATCATAATCAGAATAACAAATACAACACAATCAAGCTAATCAACCTCTAAGGGTATAACACTAATTTACCTTCCAAGGGTATTTCCGTAATTTACCTATCGAGGGTATTTCAATAATTTTGCACCTGCAATGGCCTTTCCGAAGACCTAATGTCGCCTCGAGCGAATCAACTACCATTTTCGGTCGTACCGGGCTATTGGGCCTAAAACCCGATTTTGGCCCATTTAGGCGCACATGTTCGTGTGGCCCACCTAACACAAATCTAGCCACGTATATGAGATTCACCTAGTCTAGTTCACTATATACTACACCATCATACAATTTTATTCAATTGGGCCCACTTCGGCCTATCGTGGCCCAAGCAGCCTCAACCCACAAGAATACTACTGATGGCCTCAACTATCGCGTCGAAGCCCCACGTGCGCTCGTACGCTCGTGTGGCTACTATTGCTGTGATCGGCACTTCGGCATTTGCCGCTCTACAACTAGAGTAGAGAGAGTTACACACCTGATAGGAATCTGGTGCTAATCCGCGCTTCGACCACTCCTGTGCCCAAACGCCCTCCAAGGTGCATTCGTCCTCATCCTAGAATGCTATATATATATAGCTAGCTTCTCACCTTCCTTCTTTGTATCTTTCTGATGTGGGATCCTTCCATCAGCAGAGTTTAAATCCAACTCAAACTCTTCCCGTCCAGACCGCAAAATAAATACTCCCTTGCTTCTCATGAGATTCAAACCCAGGCTCCCTAGCAACATAATCCACGCCGCTAACCGCTTGGCCACAAGCTCCTCTTGTGCTTAAAACCATGCGCAACTAAATATAAATCTAATGCCAAATTCCAAAGTCCATTTAAAAAGAAAACCAAAATGCAAGAGCCAAGACTTGAACCCTGGACCTCCTTCCTTCCTTGTGGTGTCAGCCCCCTTGCTTCCTAAGTGGCGTCACTTTGCCATTACACCACACCTCCACTTGTGTCATTTTTCTCTGTATTTTATTCTTAAAGCCTACCTACTAACTCTCAGGGTTTTTCTCACTTAAAACCAATATTTCCCTAAAGCCAAAGTTTGATCTCGGGACTTCATAGAAGCCCTCTAACCTTCCAAAATCACTTTTCTAATAGGTCCAACTTGCACTACAGGCAATCTCTTGTTCTCCAAAAATTTAAACGCTACTACACCGGGGGCCCAATAGGCCCAATTCTCCTAGGCCCAATTTCGGGATGTTACAAGTGTAATAATGCAACCCATCCCAATCCAACCAACACACCACTCCGTACCACCAACACACCATGTAGGGATAAAATCGACCCATCCAGCCAACACACCAATATCGCAGCAAAGTTGCCAATATAGTATCGCAACAAAGGGCCAGTAATAGTATTGCAGCAAAGCTGCCAGTAACAGAATATGTGGCAAATCCACCAGTACAATATACTTCCTCCATAACAATACCCCAACCCATGCAGTGTGTCATGTCATAAATCATACGTATATGCAGAATATCATATTTAGTAATAGTCATATATATATCATGAACACATCAATCAACCTACCCTTAAGGATATAACAGTCATTTCCATCTATTAAGAGTAAAATAGTCATTTTACCCTTTAGGGGTATTTTGGTCTTTTTACCTACTTTAGGGTCTCGATGCAGATATCAACCTCTCGGGAGGTCTGTAGTCACCTCGAGCGACTTCGGTAACCTAAACGGTCATAACAGTGTGACCTACATAGTGTGACCTGTACGCTCTTACAGCCCGTTTAGCCTAGATTTTGCCATGACTATGTGACCTACATAGCCTAGTCCAGTATATGCCACAAATCGTGAATTTCATCCGTGTGGCCCCACGAGCACATTGGGCCCACACGGTCCATTTCGGCCCAATGTGGCCCAATACGGCCTAAGCCTAAGAGAATACTCATAGAGGCCTCTTATAGTCTATCACCCACATTTCGTGGGTTTGGCTTACCACACGAGCGATCGCACGCTCCTATGGTCTCAAATGATGTGTTTTCGACTTTTCGGCTTTTACCATTCTACAGTTACAGTGGGGTGTTTACACACCTGTTTACGAAACCGCTCCAAGTTCCATGAGCACCCAACCTAGATTCAAACATAACCCACTGTCAGTCCTTTAATCGTTAGGGTAAAACATCCTCTTATTGACACTTAATCCAAAACCACCATCCTTACCTTGTTTGAATGAGATGACTTTAATCCTCCAAGACCGTTAACCAGAATTGATCACACGCCTTTAGAGATTATCTATACCACAAACACCGGTCCATTAACCAAGGTAGGCCACGTAAGTGGCCTCAAACCACAAACGATCTCCTATAAGACATAATCAATACGACTTAAACTCCAAAAGTGAAATAACGTATTACCTTGATTGAACGCTGAGAACAAGGGTTGCGACTAGTTCGAAACCACTGACACCCACCCAGTCCTCAAGGAAAATGCTAGAATTGCGACGCATAACACATCATGAAAGAAAGGAAACAACAGTCGGTAATCAAAAGATGAATAAGAGGGTGATCAATTTTAAGAAAAAGAATAGAAGCGAACAGGTTTAATCACAAAGTGAGGAGTATAAACACTTATTGATAATCAAGACACTTGCAGCACTAGAACAACAAGAAGCAGCGAAGAGAAGATCGACGCAGAGAGTGATAAAACAAAAGGTGATATTCGGCCAAACTAGAAGGTAAAAGGAGAAATATTCTAACAAGGCAACCCAATTGGAAGGCAAGGGATATTCGGCCAAAAGAGAGTACGACTTGAGTGTAATATCCCGGGTTAGGGGCTATTTTGTTATGGCATTGTTTGCATGTTATTGGCCTGCAATGTTGTTGTTTTGATGTTTTGGGGGCTTAGTTGTAAATTTGGTATAAGCCTGAGAGGTTGGAAAATTTTAGTTGTTGAGCTTAGGTGAGAGGAGCTGAAGGAGCTGGGGTTTATAGATTTATTTTGGGTAGGAGTTAGCACAAGAAATAAGCTGGTGGAGTGGCAAAGCATGCGCCACTTGGAGCTTGTGTGTGACGTCAACTGCATGGGGAGGAGGTCCTATGTTCAAGCTGCAAAGACCTCACATTTTGCTTCTATTTTGACGGCATGGAGGGGAGAAGTTGTTGGCAGTTCAAACTCTGCCATGGACCAAGTCAAATATTCAAAGGAAGGGTGGAGAGTGATTTTAGGAGGTTGGCTAGTTCAAACTAGTTTGAAGGTGTGGCTTGGAGTGTTTGGGGGAGTTGTGGCCAAATTTTAGGGAGATTTTGGGGGAGTGGCCGGTTTGGTGAGTGAGTTAGGGGGTAATGCCGAAATGCACTTGGCATTTTGTGCATTTTCGATCACTTTTGGTGTCAAGCAAACTTCTTCTTTTTGTCAAAAGCAAGCCGAAATTTCAAGAGAGTTTCTCTCATTTTTTCTTTACTTCTTGAAACCGAAAGACCAAACCCCTATAGCTTGCCGAAAGTTGCTTGTTTCTTTGTGTTTTCTTTGTTGGCCGAATGCTCTTGAGCCTTCAAGCTTTCATCTCTTTTATTCATTTTGGCCGAACCCTCCCACTTCTTTTACTTGTTGTTCATTTGTGTTGAGCCGAAACTAACTCCTCTCTTCCTCTCATACTCTCTTTTTCTTCTTGAAATCTCCTTAGCCGAAACTCCATTCTCCAAAATACCTTCTTCCATTTCTGATTCTTTTCAAAAATCGAAAGCATCTTTCTTCTTCTTTTTCCCATTTTTGTTGTGGCCGAATAGTAACCCCTTTTTCTTTACAACTTTCTCTTATGTTTTCTTTTTTTGTGTAAGGCCGAATCTTGGTGGTTGTTGTTAGCAATCATAGCCGAAACTTTCCTCTCCTAGTAGTTATCTTGTGGCCGATTTCTGTGTGTGGTGATAATCTCGTTTGGTTGTTCAATCGTTAGAGAAGGTAAGTACATGGCCGAATGGTTATTTCCCCTCTTCTTGTTCTTAATCGTTTTGGTTTGGTTAAGAGCCGATTTGGGGTTCGGTTGGAAGGAGTTAATCTGTTGTTAATCATTGCGTTATAGGGCCTTTGGATTTTGGAAGCAAGCAAGAGAAGTCTTCTTTCTCTATTAATCGTTGGTAAGTGGTGGCAAGAGTTGATGTTATCAAGTCTATTCTCTTAGTTCTCGTTTAGTCAAACTTACAAGAGATTAATATTTTTTCTTAATAGGGTGTGCCGTTTGCTTGAAGGAGAACCATTGGTTGGTTCGGGATTTGGTAGGAAACCAAATCAAGTGTAAGGTGAGGGTTCAACATTAACCTATTCGGTTTAATAGCTATGGCCGAATGGTCTAGGTTACTAACCCCATGATTGGCCGATTATAGGAGCAAGGTAATCAAGGGGCTTAGATCAGTTCGTTGGGTTTAAGGCTTTCATTTAACAGGTGTGTAAACTAACACACTCATTGCTTAATAATATGTTTAATAAACCTGATTGTCAAACAGTATGGTTGATTGATATGATACCTTATGGGGTATGTGCACGGATTCGGGTAAGTCCGCCTCATTGCGAGTTCTATTGGTTACCCACTTAATATTCTGATCTATGATGTATGTGCTATGAGATGCAATGTTGGGCATGTTAGCATGATTTACATGATTTGCATATTGTACATGAGTCGGTATGACATTGGGTGATATGAGAGGAGGGGGAATATGATATCCGTGTCTTTGGGACACCAGAGGTTTGGCACCTCCAGTGGTTTGGTACCACAGATTGACTACCGTGACTTTGGGTCACCAGAGGTTTGGCACCTCAGCGTCTCGTCCCAGTGGATTAGCACCATAGTGGGTTGGCCCCAAGGTTGATATTACGGGATTGACGCTAGTGATTTGTTATCACACGATGGGTTGGCCCCATCATTGGATTCGTGACTTCGGTCACCAGTGATTTGGTATCACATTGTGTCTTTGGGACACCAGAGGTTTGGCACCTCATAGCGTCTCGTCCCAGTGGCTTCGTACCACAGTGGGTTGGCCCCACAGATGATTATACAGGATTGACGCCAGTGATTTGGTATCACACGATGGGTTGGCCCCATCATTGGATTATTCGACTTTGGGTCACCAGTGGTTTGGCACCACACTTATGGATATCGTGACTTTGGGTCACCAGTGGTTTGGCACCACCAGTGGTTTGGTACCACACGGGGTAGAAAAGGCGATATAGATGGCTAGGATTGGGGCGCATTAATTGTATTGCTTTGCTATGATGTGTGTTAGCCTGTTGCATTAATCGGGAGGGGGATTTATGCATTGAGTCTTGCAACTCACCTTCTCCCTTATCATTTCAGGTGACACTTAGATCGCGGACATAGAGCCAGGTGGACTCGAGGTGACCATGCCATGAATAAATTCAGATTTGCGCTGATTTAAATACTTGGTACTTTATTTCCTTTATTTTCATTTGGTTTGCTGGGATTGTAAATGGTTTTTTTTTAATTATGCTTTGATTATTTATATGCTCAAATGTGATTTCAAATATGCCTTAACAAAGTATTGGATTAATATTGGATAAAACTTGGAAAGGAAAAAGGGGTTTTTAAAACTACAAAGCGATATGTTTTAAACTTTACCATCGGGTATCACACTAAAACATTAAAATGAATACACCCAAATGCTTTCCAAACTTGAGATTTTATTCACACTAAGTTTTAGAATGTTTCTAAGCAAACACAAGGAATTTTTCTCGGATTTCTAAATGTTATAAATTTGTTCTACTTGTGGGTTCAATTAAGTTTTCAAAATTCCCGGGTTTTCAAAATACACTATCATTTTTTTTAAAACCATCATGCCCAAGATTTTGACAAGTACAAACGATAACAAAGAGTTTGTAAGAGTATGCCCAAAGATCAATCATGAGATGGTTGTAATAACATACTTTATTTACCATATTTATTAATATAAAGCGTTGTCATTATTATTTCAGTTTTTCTATCTGTGTATACAAATAAACTGTTTTATAATAATGTACTGAGAATAATATGATTATTTTTAAAAGATCCTTAGTCGAGTATTATTGTTGACTAGGACAACAGTAATGCATTAAAACTAACATGTAGTTGATTGATGATAAAGAGTTGTCATTGATGTGGATTGTCAAAATCAATGCATGAATATGTGTGTTAGAGAACAACATATTGGATTGACCCGTTATGAGTATGTTTATTGGATTATTATGTAATTGTCACAACATTACTCATAGTGATTAATATGTATATGATCCTCAGACTTGAGATAATTATTGATCTCAACATCGTGAGTTGTATATTTTGATACATCAAAACGTGCACAATCGTGAATCGGTTGTTCTATAAAGGCTGATGTTGGATATACCACAATCTATGTAGAGGGATATGGTTGATCAATATAGGATAAGTCCCTCCTACATAATGGGAGTAATATCTTAGGCCACTTGATTGAGTGAGACTAGAAATGCATGGCCATGCTCAAATAAGTTGACATGAGATGTCATACTAATTTGTATATCATAGTCTACTCAAGATATCAAGAAACATGGGATGGACTATACAAGTGTGACTATTCCATGACTTGTGTCCATCTCGGAGATAAAGGACTTAAGGATTAATGCATGAAAGGTTAATCACAAAAAGTTATGTGGAATCATGACTTCTTGTAACTTAGGTAGCAATGATGCATTGCTAGATGCCACTCATTGTTTGTGACATTAGAATCGTTCTATTATTATCGCTAACGTTGCAAGAACCTACTGGGTCACACCCTATGGTTTAAATGAACGGAATAAAATATAATTGGTATTGTTTTTTGGTTGTCACATGAATTAAATTAATTAAAGAATTAATTTAATTGGGCAATCAAATATTGAACATATTATATGTACAAGGATGTTGTACACATAATGACAACATAATTCTATTAATATATGAATTTGATTCATATATAAATTTAAATAAATATAGTTTACCGAAATCCTTATTATAATTAATGTAATTATAATTTTCGGATATAATTAATGTAATTATAATTTTCGGTTAAAAACTTTATTGTATTTATTTAACATTCAAGAGATACCAATTATAAAAGGGTACTAAAAGGATACCAAATAATGGGCCAAATGAAAAAGATACCCATTATAAAAGGCCCAATTAAAAGGATACCCAATATAAAAGGTATTTAAAAGAGACAAAGCTCAAGGGAAAACGCTAATAGATTGCTTGTTAGGTCTAGCAGCCGTCAAGCAAATAAACCTCCAAAATAGTTTTGGAGATTTCTTCCGTTCATAGTCAAACCGGGTGGATCACGTAGAGGCCGACATCGGAAAAGGTTGTGGCTTGATTCGACACTAGATCAAAACTCTTGTTGCCAAGGCGTCGCCGTCTACTCGGATTTAAGTTTTGGTAATTTCAAAACCTTTATTTCACCCTGATTCGTTCCTCACACATGGATTCCTGATTTGGATCGCCGAATCTAATTTTATTCTCACTGCGCCATGGGTTCCTGGCATTCCAACGAAGGGTATCGAGAGCCACTTGTGTGATACGAACTCGGGTTTAAATACTTGGGTGATGCAATTGTATGAGATTCATGTTTTGATCTTATTGTATTTTCGATTGTTTAAATTGTTTAAGCATAACCTGATAACTGTTCCTTTCGGTTATTGATTAAATGTTAATCATGGTTTTGTGGCCTACTTGATTTTATGTTATTACTGTTAATTATTAACAAATCTGTAATAATGTGACGGAGGTATTTATAGTTTCCAGTAAGTGTTAATCGCTAATGGAACAAGGGTTGTTCCGATATGAAACCTCAAGGATTAAAATCCTAAAAACACGATTCTCTTGATAAAAAGTTATCAAATCGTGAGGTTTCATTTGACTGGGGTATGCGATTCGTACCGCGGGGGCTCTGCCCCGTACCCCTCCGACATCCTCCGACATCCTCCGACATCCTCAGACCCTCGCAAAAAATTTGTTAATAAAAGAAATTTATAAACTTGATGGGCCACAAAAGGTTGAAAGGATATTTTATAATTCACCTTAAATATATATATATAGAATTATGTATGCTATTTTTGACATGCACGATGTTTGAAATGCATAGTTATAGCCCAATGACACATTTGATAAAAGGTTGTATTTTTGTTTAAATACGGCCTGCGTGTCGTGCCTTACTACTATTCTATTGTATTTCTCTTCTCATCTTATTCCTCGTATGTAAAACGAGTTTTACGCATATTGTAATTTGCAAGAGTTGTTTGTGGGCCAAACGAGAAGGAAGGTGGGACAATGATTGAGAATGATAGCTTGTGAAATGGCTTACACCTTTAGGTTTCTTTTTGGCTTTCCCATTGGCTTGGGTTGAACCACCTTAGTTTATGGGCTATAACTATTGCATTTATTTATTGCTTTTTTATTCATGTATGAGATGCTATGGATGTCTAAAGCATGCCAATTATATATATTAAAACTTGATAATAATAAAACCCCGTTAATTGATGAGATCAATTAAAAGACTAAATGGACTAATGTAGACCATAATTGGTGAGATGGAACAATCTTAATAAAATCCCTCTATTAAAATATTAAGCCAACATGGCCTTCCAATTTTGCCCTCGTTAAAGCCTCGATCAATACTATGTGTAGTTCCGCCAAAGCAAAGTACTAGTATTTATCTTGGTTAAACGCTAAGAATAAACAAGTGATATTCGCTGGTTAAGAATTGGTTAATGACTTAACTAAGTTACTCTAATAGGATTAGAAACCTAGAGGCAAGTAAATTGGATAAATCATAAGATGATTAGATCAAGAGTTGTTCACCAAATATTAGGAGTTACATATGATGTAATTAGCAAATGTTGCTTACCTAAATAACCATAATCTTAAGAGTAAAGCCAAAGTGACTTAAGAGGTGGTGAAATATGGATCCTTAACCTACTAGAAATACTTTTGAGAAAGTTTTTCCAAAAATTAATATACGAGGGTTATTAATTTTGAAATAAAATAGTAGGAATATCATTTAATAAAGTCTTTTAATGATTGATATAAAATTGGTAAATTTACTCATATGCATATTTAATTGTTGTAGATATATTATGGTCATGAAACCCTAGCACACTCTCATTGCGATCGGTCCTTGAGAAGGACAAATTGAATGGTTTGAATTTTCTTGATTGGTTCCATAACTTGAGGATTGTCCTTAAACAAGAACAGAAATTATATGTCATTGAACAACCACTTCCTAATGAACCACCTGCTAATGCCTCGAGGGTGATAGAGACGCTTACAAGAAGTATCTCGATGACATGATAGATGTTGGATGTCTTATGCTTGCCACTATGAATCCTGAACTTCAGAAGTAACATGAGGACACGGTTGCTTATGATATGATCGAGCACCTGAAAAAACTTTATCAGGGGCAAGCACGGCAAGAGAGAGGTTTGATATCTCTAAAGCCCTATTCCAATGTAAGTTGGTGAAGGAAGCCCAGTAGGACCTCATGTCCTTAAGATGATTGGCTATATTGAAAGCCTATCTAAGCTTGGGTTTCCATTGAGCCAAGAGTTGGCCACCGATGTTATTTTACAATCGTTGCGGATAGCTACAAACCGATTTGTCCTCAATTTCAATATGAATGAAATTGACAAGACTCTACCACAATTGCTCGGATGTTACGAATCTGCTGAAGGCAACTTGAAAAAGGTTGGACCCAAGCCCATACCGATGGTCCGTAATAACAAGGGCAAGGGAAAGGCCAAAGTTCAAACAAAGCCCAAGGGCAAGGTAAGCCCAAATTTGGAAAAGGAAAGGTCTGCCT
The DNA here is from genome assembly GCA_025503065.1 of Gossypium bickii. Taxonomy (NCBI): domain Eukaryota; kingdom Viridiplantae; phylum Streptophyta; class Magnoliopsida; order Malvales; family Malvaceae; genus Gossypium; species Gossypium bickii. The sequence goes on from CP106712.1 coordinate 46,974,020, forward strand.
TTGAAACTTAAAGGTGGGGTGTGTAAGGAAAGGAAAGCTGTTTTCATTGTGGTGTGATCGACATTGGAAACGAAGGCGCCTGTCTATCTTAAAGAAGTCAAGAAGGCTAAAGCAAGTGGAATGTCCGCTTCGTATTTATGTTATTGATATTAATTTATCAACTACTACTTCTTGGGTATTAGATATTCGGTTGTGGTTCTCATATTTGTACTTCTCATGCACAGGGACTACAAAGGAGTAGGACTCGGCTGGAGGAGATGTGGACCTACGAGTTGGAAATGGAGCAAAAGTTGTCTTTGCATTAGTCGTGTGGGAACATATACTTTATCTTTGCCTAGTGGACTTGATTTATGTTTAGAGGATTGTTATTTTGTGCCCAGTTTGACTAAAAACATTATTTCAATTTCTTGTTTAGATAAAATTGGTTTTGAGATAATTATTAAGAATAATTGTTGTTCATTTTATCTCAATAATGTTTTCTATGGTTCGGCACAATTAATTAATGGCCTCTATATTTTAGATCAAATGAATCCCATTTACAACATAAATACTAAAAGATCTAAAATAAATGACTCAAATCAAACTTATCTTTGGCATTGTCGTTTGGGCCACATAAGTGAGAAACGCATATCCAAACTCCATAAAGATGGTCTCTTGAATTCATTTGTTTTTGAACAATTTGAAGTATGTGAATCTTGCTTATTGGGAAAAATGACTAAATCTCCTTTTACTGGTAAAAGTGAACGAGCTATTGATTTATTGGACCTAATACATTCTGATGTATGTGGACCAATAAATACACAAGCTAGAGGTGGATTTCACTACTTCATTACTTTCACTGATGATTTCAGTAGATATGGGTATGTTTATCTCATGCGCCATAAGTCTGAGTCCCTTGAAAAGTTCAAGGAATTCAAAAATGAAGTACAAAATCAACTAGGCAAAACTATCAAGTCACTTCGATCTGATCGAGGTGGAGAATATTTGAGCCTAGAGTTTGATGATCTTTTGAAAGAATGTGGGATTGTCTCACAACTTACTCCTCCTGGTACTCCTCAATGGAATGGAGTATCTGAGAGAAGAAATCGAACTTTATTAGACATGGTTCGATCCATGATGAGTCATCTTTGATCTACCGACTTCTTTTTGGGGACATGCACTTGAGACAAACCGCTTTCACACTAAATCGAGTTCCATCTAAATCGGTTCAAAAGACGCCATATGAGATGTGGGTGGGAAACGTCCTAGTATCTCTTTTATGAAAATTTGGGGTTTTGTGAAGCTTATGTTAAACGTCGACGTCGACTAAGCTTGAACCCAAATCTGAAAGGTGTAATTTTGTGGGGTATCCAAAAGAAACCAAAGGATATTATTTCTTTAATCCCACTGAGAACAAAACGTTTGTTGCTCGGACTGGTGTCTTCCTAGAGAGAGAATTTACTTCTAGAAAAGGAAGTGGGAGAAAGATTGAACTTGAAGAAATTCGAGAATCACAAGATACCACTGAACCAGAGATTGAACAACAGCAAATTCCACAAGAAATTGAGGAACAAATAACTGCTGTAGAAACACAACCACCGCGCAGATCTTTAAAAGAACGCCGTGCACCTGAGAGATATGGATTTCTCATTACAACGCATGGTGACGTTCTCCTTATAGATCAAGATGAGCCTAGGACTTATCAAGAAGCGGTGACAAGCCCAGATTCTGAGAAATGGCTTGAGGCCATGAGATCTGAGATGGATTCCATGTATGAAAACCAAGTATGGACCTTGATTGACCCACCCAAAGGGGTTAAACCTATAGGGTGCAAGTGGGTTTTCAAAAAGAAAACAGACATGGATGGTAATGTACAAACATACAAAGGGCGATTAGTCGCTAAAGGTTTTCGCCAAATTCATGGTGTTGACTATGATGAAACCTTTTCTCCTGTAGCTATGTTTAAATCCATCAGGATCTTGCTCACCATAGCTACATTTCATGATTATGAAATCTGGCAGATGGACGTCAAAACAGCTTTCCTTAACGGGAAACTTGAAGAGGATGTGTGCATGACACAACCTGAAGGTTTTGTAAATCCAAAGGATGCTAGAAAGATATGTAAGCTACAAAGATCCATTTATGGATTAAAGCAAGCTTCTCGAAGTTGGAATCTTCGTTTTAACGATGCAATCAAAGAGTTTGGTTTTATAAAAATATGAAGATGAACCATGTGTTTACAAGAAAGTTAGTGGGAGCACTATCACATTCTTGGTACTATATGTGGATGACATACTTATCATGGGAAATGACATACCTACCTTGCAATCTATTAAGACTTGGTTAAGAAGTTGTTTTTCTGTGAAGGACTTGGGCGAAGCCACTTATATCTTAGGAGTCAAGATCTATAGAGATAGATCAAGACGACTACTAGGTCTAAGCCAAAGTACATACATAGATAAAGTACTGAAAAGGTTCAGTATGGAAGAATCTAAAAGAGGATTCCTACCTATGAGACATGGTATTTCACTCTCGAAGGAAATGTGTCCTTCAACTCCACAAGAGAGAGAACGTATGAGTAAAATTCCATATGCTTCCGCTATTGGATCTATCATGTATGCTATGTGATGTACCCGTCCGGATGTCTCATATGCCTTAAGTATGACGGCGGTATCAAGTAGATCCCGGTGAAGGTCACTAGACCACAGTCAAGAGTATCCTTAAGTACTTAAGAAGAACTAAGGATACATTCCTATTATATGGAGGTGAGGAAGAGTTAAGTGTAAAAGGTTACACTGATGCCAGCTTCCAAACCGACAAGGACGATTCACGATCGCAATCAGGTTTTGTGTTTTGCCTTAATGGTGGTGCTTTGTGAGTGGAAAAGTTCAAAGCAAAGTCATATGGTGATTCTACAACAGAGGTGAGTATATTGCGGCCGGTGAGGCGACAAAGGAAGCGGTTTGGATCAAAAAGTTCATTCTTCGGACTAGGGGTTGTGCCTGGCATATCAGATGCTATAGAACTCCGATGTGATAACAATGGAGCTATTGCACAAGCTAAAGAACCCAGATCTCACCAGCAATCCAAACATATACTTAGGCGCTACTATCTTATTCGAGAGATTATCGATCGAGGAGATGTAGAAATATGCAGAGTATCTTCAGATGATAACATCGCTGATCCCCTGACCAAGCCTCTGACACAGCAGAAGCATGATCGTCACACTAAGTCGCTTGGTATTAGATATATGAGTGATTGGTCTTAGTGCTAGTGGGAGATTGTAAGAGTATGCCCAAAGATCAATCATGAGATGGTTGTAATAACATACTTTATTTACCATATTTATTAATATAAAGCGTTGTCATTATTATTTCAGTTTTTCTATCTGTGTATACAAATAAACTATTTTATAATAATGTCCTGAGAATAATATGATTATTTTTAAAAGATCCTTAGTCGAGTATTATTGTTGACTAGGACAACAGTAATGCATTAAGACTAACATGTAGTTGATTGATGATAAAGAGTTGTCATTGATGTGGATTGTCAAAATCAATGCATGAATATGTGTGTTAGAGAACAACATATTGGATTGACCCGTTATGAGTATGTTTATTGGATTATTATGTAATTGTCACAACATTACTCATAGTGATTAATATGTATATGATCCTCAGACTTGAGATAATTATTGATCTCAAAGATCGTGAGTTGTATATTTTGATACATCAAACGCATACAAATGAATCGGTTTTGTTCTATAAAGGCTGATGTTGGATATACCACAATCTATGTAGAGGATATGGTTGATCAATATAGGATAAGTCCCTCCTACATAATGGGAGTAATATCTTAGGCCACTTGATTGAGTGAGACTAGAAATGCATGGCCATGCTCAAATAAGTTGACATGAGATGTCATACTAATTTGTATATGATAGTCTACTCAAGATATCAAGAAACATGGGATGGACTATACAAGTGTGACTATTCCATGACTTGTGTCCATTCCAGAGATAAAGGACTTAAGGATTAATGCATGAAAGGTTAATCACAAAAAGTTATGTGGAATCATGACTTCTTGTAACTTAGGTAGCAATGATGCATTGCTAGATGCCACTCATTGTTTGTGACATTAGAATCGTTCTATTATTACTGCTAACGTTGCAAGAACCTACAGGGTCACACCCTATGGTTTAAATGAACGGAATAAAATATAATTGGTATTGTTTTTTGGTTGTCACATGAATTAAATTAATTAAAAAATTAATTTAATTGGCCAATCAAATATTGAACATATTATATGTACAAGGATGTTGTACACATAATGACAACATAATTCTATTAATATATGAATTTGATTCATATATAAATTTAAATAAATATAGTTTACCGAAATCCTTATTATAATTAAAGTAATTATAATTTTTGGATATAATTAATGTAATTATAATTTTCGGTTAACAACTTTATTGTATTTATTTAACATTCAAGAGATACCAATTATAAAAGGGTATTAAAAGGATACCAAATAATGGGCCCAATGAAAAAGATACCCATTATAAAAGGCCCAATTAAAAGGATACCCAATATAAAAGGTATTTAAAAGAGACAAAGCTCAAGGGAAAATGCTAATAGATTGCTTGTTAGGTCTAACAGTCGTCAAGCAAATAAACCTCCAAAATAGTTTTGGAGATTTCTTCCGTTCATAGTCAAACCGGGTGGATCACGTAGAGGCCGACATCGGAAAAGGTTGTGGCTTGATTCGATAGTAGATCAAAACTCTTGTTGCCAAGGCGTCGCCGTCTACTTAGATTTAAGTTTTGGTAATTTCGAAACCTTTATTTCACCCCGATTCGTTCCTCACACATGGATTCCTGATTTGGATCGCCGGATCTAATTTTATTCTGCTGCGCCATGGGTTCTGGCGTTCCAACAGAATTTTCTATCAAATCTTTAACCGAAAACCAAACCCCTCAACCACATTTTTCCCCATAACATACCAGATTCGGTCGTGGTGTATTGACCGGGTTTAGGGTGTTACATTGAGTGATTGGAAGGCAAAGGATATTCAACCAAAAGAGTACAGATTCAGGAAGAGAAGAAGAGAGGAAAGAAAAGGAAGAGTTGCTCAAAAATGACTGACAACTGTTCACCGAAAAGAAAGGGATGAAATGAACCAAAAGCCGATTAGTGGAAGGGAAGAAAAGTGAATTCGATAGAAGAGAAGAAAGAAAACTGCAACATGGAAAAGTGAGCAGAGAAAATTTGCCAAAAGGACCTACCACATTTGGCCAAAGAGAGGAAAATAACCCAAATGAGCAGTATACCTTACTTGGCCAAATTCTTGAGTGCCAGAGTCCCAAATCGGCACAAACTCCCTCCCCTCTCATCTCCTTGATTTTCTCCTAAAATCTCTCCCCTTGTCCCTCCTTGAATCTCTCCATGACCAGTTCAAACACCCTTCAAATTCTATTCAAACTCCCCTTAGCTATGTTTCAGTCCAACTCCACTACCTACACAGCTCAAGCAACAAACTAAATACTCCATTGTGCAACCCAGGACTTGAACCTTAGACGCCCCAGTTACACAACACGCCACCTTGCCACTAGACTATAAGCTCTTTTTGTGTCATAAAACAAGCGCTCTTATATATAAGGCCTATATGCCAGTGTCCAGATTCATTTAAGAGTAAAATTAAAAATTCTGCAAAAGCCAAGATTTGAACCTAGACTCCTCATACACCCCCATGCACACCCAAATCGCTTAGCTATTACAGCAAACAAACAATTTATGTCATAACATGCAAAAATTAAAGACTTTATTTTTGGGGTGTTACATTTTTTTTAGAGATTCTTGAAGCTAAAATTAGTAAAATTGTCAGGGAAATACTCAAACAATTAATAAGTGGTGAAGCTTAAGGAAAACCAAAGAAATGCCATAAAACACTCTAATGTTTAGAATTTCCAAATAGATCAACGACACTTTGTTTGCTCGATTGTGTTGTTGGTTAGAAAAACAAGCTTAGACAAGGGTGTGAAATATAGAAAAAGTAATTTAGGGGCACTCCATTATAGTAATAGGCTGAGTAGCTAAAGAGGTAGTTGTTTGCTCTATTCATATTCTCAGTAAAAAATCTTAGCTTCATGAGTGAGTTCCATTCAAATCGTGACATGATTGAGTACCCAGATATTTGTTGCATACTCTACAGTGATTGTTGAGACAAAGAACCATGTGACAAGCTGAACCCCCTTACTATTCTAAAAAAAAAGGCTAAGGTTAAAAAGAAAACTTAATTTAGGTAACAGATCAAAGAAGAAAATTAGGAGACACTTGTTATAGTAAAAAATGCACACATGAGCACTTAGGAATTTTGCTTTTAGGTTAATATTTTCTGCACTACCTTTGTTAAACAAACTAATGAAACTTGAACAAATTTTTAGACATAGAAAATATAACGCCCCAAAACTTAGGTATTCATATTTTTTCATGTTTTTAATATAAATACCTATTTGCTTTAGTGGCTGAGTGATTTGGGTGTGTTTGGGAGTGTCTAAGAAGTCTTGGGTTCGAGCCTAGGCTTGTGTAAAATTTTGGTTTTTTGGGAATAAAACCCTTGCATTTGGTTAGTAGGCTTTTAAATATATGTGGGTAAAGATGACATAAAAAGCCTGCTAGTCTAAGGGGTAAGTGGCGTGCTACCTAGGCCAGAGGACTGAGGTTAGAATCTTGGTAGTGGCAGGGGAATATTTATTTTGTTGCTGTGCTGTGGGAGGTGATGGAGTTTGACTGAAACAACAAAGTGGTTGAGGTGAATTTGAATTGAATGGTTGAGGGGAGGTGTGATCAAGTGGAGAGATTTGAGGAGAGATTTTAGGAGGAAATCAAGGAAGGGAAGAGAGAGGTAGAATTGTGCCGAAAGTGCCTAATCTCTCTTTTCCCATTTCTTTCTCTTTTCGATTTCTGCATCTTTCTCTCTTTAGCTGAATGTGGTAAGGGTGTCTACACTTTCTTTAGTTGCACTTTTTGACAACCATTCTCTCCTTGGCAGAATACCTTTCTTCTCTTTTCTTCCCTCTTTTCTTCTTTCCTCTGTGTTGGCCGAATATTGGCCGAATAGACTTTAGTTGCCTTATTCGATTTCCTTTCTCTTTTCTCCCCTAAACCGATTCTCCTCTTCTCCCTCAAGTGTGGTTCTACCGATTTTCAGTTCTTCTGCTGATTGAATCCTTTATTTTTGGTAAGTAAGTCTAGCACTTGCAGTTTCATCCTTTGAGTTACTAAAGTGGGGTTGTGTTTTACTGTATTTGACAGCAATAAACCGAAGGTGAAAGGCTGTGCTAGTGCTGAATCCTCCCTTTATTCGGTTCTCTTGTTCTCATTCGGTAAGTTAGATAAAAGAATCATCTTTCCATTTCTTCTTCTGCCTTAGGTGTTAACTGATAACAACCATTTGGCAGTTAAGGAAAGACTCTAGAAACTCCCAAGCAATCATTGAATTCTAAGATTCGTGGGGAATCACTGTGGTTCGGTTGAAGGTAACGCTACTCTTTGAATGGATTGTTGATTACAGGTTTCCTCATTAACCATAAAGTAGGACTGATAGTGGTGTTTGATTGACCAAATGTAGGTTGGTGAGTGCCTGAACAACTGTTTGTGATGAATCGAAATCAGGTGTGTAAACACTGCCTGTAACATCCTGAATTAATGGGCCTATGCGTTTAATGTGTAAATATTGAGTGTTAGGAGTCCAAATTGGGCTCAGGTTTGGGCTGAGGCCTTGGTTAAATTCTCTATTTTGGCACTATAGTGTCTAAAAGGTGGTATCTGTGTTTAAAATATGAAAGTGGGCTTGTGGCCCAATGTTAGGTGGCGCTGCAAAGGAGCTAGAGGGTGGCGTCACTAGTAGATAGAGAGAGCCCAAGTGTTAGCAGCATGGAGCCCATGTATCTGGGCCATTTTCGGTAATTAAGGGAAGCTAGTTGGGACAGCAATGGGGCTAGAAAATAGGTGGATTAAATGACATGGATAATGGGGATAATAAGCTGATCAAGGAAGGAAGATGTGGTGTTATCTAGGCTTCTTCTGAAGGTGTGAATGGATTAAGATAGAGGAGAAAAGATAGGAGTTATCTGCTGAGTGCAGTGTTGGCCGAATTTCCATCTCTTTGAGGGGTGCTGAAATTTCCCCTACTATTGGATTAGTTGTTAGTTATCAGGAAGGGCACTTTTGGTTTTTGATAGGTAAGTGCCAAAATTCTCTATAAATAGGGGGTATCTCTTCAATTCCGGCATTTGAACCCCATTCTTTTAAAGCTTTTCTCTCATTCTCTGCCAAAGCCGAAATTCCTAAATCTCATTCTCTCATATTCACTTTTATGCAAAAGCCGAAACTCTTAATTTTAATTCTCTTCTCCATTCTTTTTCTATAAGCCAAATATTCATTGTTCTTTATTCTTTTCTCTTTTGCCGATCTCTTCACTAAAAGTCGAATCTACATAGATCTCTTCCTATCATCTTCTCTTTTTGATCTTCTCAAAAGCCGAAATCTTCTAGGTGTAGCCGAACATCCTGTGATAGGGTAAGTACCGATCTTTTTTCTCTTCACTTTCTCTTTCAGTTTTTGGAAGTTAAAGCCGAAAGGCTATTGAGATTGGTAAGGTTGACATTTGATTAATGGTTTGATGTTTTCTTGTTGGGCGATGACGGGAATCGAAATAGATCATTTAGATCTAAAAGCCGGAAACTACTAGTCTCTAAGTCTCACTCTTCGTTCGGGATTTCAAGGTAAGGGGTTCTCTTTAGGTTTCCATTAAGTTTGTTCATCGTAGTTATAATCTTAGCTTTATGATAAGGATTAACAACCATATGTTGTGATGGTAGCAACTGATATGGTCTTTTAATGGAATCAAATATCGATCAAGCGAAGGAGGGGATTGGATCTATCAAACCAATCCCTAAGTTTAAGAAACGAGTGGTGTCAGTAGTTCGGGATTGGCCACCAGGTTGTGGACCGGCTTCTGAACAACACCTTAGGCAAATAGTAGTGGTGTTGGCTACGGACAACATCGACATAGAAACTATTGTTTTATCGGTAAACAGGTGTGTAGATCCCTAACACACTAATTAATCTGTACTAAATATATACTATGGGCTAAAAGCTGGAAAAAGGCTGTAAAGTAATCTGTACTAAATATATGTTATGGGCTAAAAGCCGGAAAAGGGTTGTATGGACAGTCGTAAAATCCGAAAAGGGTTAGGCAAAGGATGCCAGCTAAGTAATCATAAGAAATATCTCTATGTCTACAGATATATATATATATATATATATATATAGATGCCTGTTTTCTTAAAGATGGTATGAATTTTTTGATTTTCCATGTGTGTTTGCATGGGGTGGGAGTATGATAATGACGGGGAAGAGCATGATAGGTCACTTGGTCATCGGTGGTTAAACCACGAATTCAAATGTTAGGTCACATAGTGATCAGTGGCAAAGCCACACTTAAATGATTCCTGATTAATAGGAATAGGCAGTACGGCTGTCTATATGGTGTGTAGCGGTTGGTGGGTTGATTGTAGAAATCCCCGAGGTGTGTTGGCTGGTATGGGCTGGTGTGTAGAGGATGGACTTTTAGGATGGGTTGGGCCATTTACCATTCATCATTTAATATGTATGTATGATTGTTGCCATAATGTATGGGCCAAGGCCCATAATATGTTTGTGGGCCTCAGGTCGTTGTGTGTTTCGGGATTTATACACTAAGTCTTGGTGACTCACCCTTTCATTTTTCTCTACTCTTTCAGATGAGCAGTAGATAGTGGACATGGGAGCCGAGACGGACTCGAGGGGCCATCAAGTCTTTTATTTTCATAAACTATTTTCAGTTTTACCTTTAAGTTTTAATTTTTGGGATTATTTATGTAATAAGGCTCCATGGTTTAGGTTTAATTTACTATTTGTTAATGTTTACATTTTCTACAATTGTGATCAAAGACTAAATTAAAAGAAGTAAAAATATGAGATTTTTGAACAAGTTTAAATAAAGGGGAAAAAACCCAAAGGTTTTCCCCAAATATCACTTATTTTAGCGAATATTCAAACAAACAAACCGAGATTCCAAACATCTTCAAAGCAAAGTTTTGAAGTTCAAACCCGTGACATATCAGATCAGGTCGTGGCATTTGGGCTGGGTTTGGGGTGTTACACTGCCAAATCATAAACTGGCAAAAGCCGAAAAAGTATGAAAATCTACGCTACACGAGCGTGCGCTTGCACGTGTAGTGAACCGAACGCATAAAACGTGGGAGTTAGATTACCGTTGACACCATGAGTGATTCGTGGTCTTGGGTCGTTTTGGGCCATATTGGGCCGAAATGGGTCGTGTGCGCCAACTGGCTTGTGGGCCCCACACGAGTAAATCGCACAAGCGTTTGGAGAATTTTAGACCAAGCTGTGAAAAATACATGGCCGAGCCTATTTTTGGGCTAAGTGGGCCTTACGAGCGTGTGGTCCCAGATGGGCCCGCATTATAGGCCTTGGGCCCATTTGCACTGTATGACTCTTAAGGTTGCAAGGTTCGCCTAAGAGGACTATGGACCTACTAATGGGTCGGTAAGTACATCTAGACCCCCAACTGATAAAATGACTATTATGCCCTATGGTAAATTGACTGTTATGCTCCTATGTTATGTATGATCGTATATGAGCATGTTATGATATATATATATGTATGTTGCATTCGTGTGTGATATGTTGCATGGATGAGATTAATATGCTTGGAGGAAGTGTACTGTACTAGTAGCTCTGCTGCAAATACTATTTAGTGCTGCAACCGATGCTAATTTTTGAAATGTAGGATGGGTGGGTGATTTTATCCCCACATAGAGTGTTGGGCTGGACGGAGTAGAGTGTAGAGGCTGGATGGGTAGGAGTTCTGAATGCATGCTTAAACTGTTACTGATACTGTTATGGGCTAAGGCCCACAATGATACTGTTATGGGCTAAGCCCATACTGATATTGTAATGGGCTAAGGCCCAACTGGACTGAACTGTTATTGATTTGGGCTTACACACTGAGTTTTTGTAAACTCACTTTTCTGTTTATCTGTACAGGTAATCCCCAGTCTTAGGCATATCGGTGCTCCGAGGGATTCGAAGGTGGCCACACAACCGCACTTATTTATATATTTGAGTTATGTCCTATAAATTTAATTTGGGTTTTTGTTATGTAATAAGACCTCTTTAATTTTTTAACTTATAATCTGGGGATTTTGCTTACTTTAATTTGCGTTTGATTAAGTAGTAAAACGTGGTTTTCCAAAAGATAATTGGTTTTCAAAACACCACTTTTTCGTAATTTACAATAAAAGCTTCCGCATCAAACTTGGTTTTAAAATATAGTGAGAAACTAATATGATCAATGTTCTACTGAAATAACTTAAGTTTTTAAAGAATAAGATACCCTAAATTTTTGTTCAAGATACATAAACGAAGTAATAATAAGCATGGATTTTCTAAAGAAAAGATGTTTCAAAAAACACTTTAATGTGATATCACCAGATTCGACCATAACGTCTGGGTCAGGTTTGGGGTGTTACAGAAGATTGTTGAGAACTAAAGTATAAAATTCTATCTAAATGGTCTGGCAATACAATGGTGTTTATGCTTGTCGTGGCAATTTTCGCGTTCATGCATTCATGCATACTTTGCTTAAGGGCAAGCAATGACTATGGTTTGAGGGTGTGATAACTCTTGAAAAGATTTATATTTCATGCCATTAGACTTAGTTAATTGTCTATACTTAAGTGTTGCTAGTTGCATTTTAGGATATTGCATTAGCACTTTTAAAGCATTACATTAAAGAGCTTGGGTTACGCTTAATTGTGATTACATGTTGCTTTTAATTGCTTATGGGAGGGATTTGTTTGGCGATTATTTGGCAGGTGTACAGTGTAAAGCAAAGGTCAACGGTTTGTCATAACATAGTATAGACAGTTTGCCAACATGAATGTCGTGGCAATGCCGGGAAGACGCTGGAACGACGGAAATGTGCAAGTGTACATAATTACAACAAGTAATAAAGTTACAAGTAAATGTCGAGTTATCGTACCCACAGGGACTGTGAAAAGAATTATTTATGAATGCAATTCAAAACACTTTGGTGAAGTAAAATATTTTGATTTGAGGAGGTGATTAAAAACTAAGATTTTTAACTAAGTAAAATAAAATAAAAGTTCCAATGCACGATTTCGAAAGATGATTTTAGTCAAGATGACATAATTGTGTTAGATTAATTACATTTCTTAACTTAGAATTATTAAACTCATGTTCATGTTGATATGAATAAATTCAAGGCAACTCGGTAATTTGCTAACTTATGAACATACTTACCTACCAAAATCTATTTATCTTTTGACTATATCTCTATGTCAATTCAACGGATTAAACAAATTTTAATAAGCAAATGTGTTAACGCACATACATACTTATAAAATTAAAATAATCTCTTGTACATATCTCTATGTCAATTCAAACAATTAATTCAATCTCATAAGCAAATAAAAGATTACGTGAGGTAACAATGTATTTCTACCTTGAAACAGTTTAATCACAATAATCTTGCAAGTTATGCAAGGCTAATGTATCGTTAGATACCATTGCTAATTTAACCCTCAACTACCTTAGATGATTAAACATGCACTGATTAAGTATCGTGTCAATTAATTACAATTTCAATCCGTTAAATAATTAATTCATTAGTTACCTTACAATTTCAATCAGAATAACTTAGTCATGGTTTTACTTAATCAAACATCTTATTGAGGCCTATAACAACACGAAAACAATTTTAATAAATTAAGTAGACAAAATGCAATCAACCTAACACAAATTAAATTTAAGCGATATTAATTAAATTAAACATATCAACATCACAAATATTCATAGACATGTTCATAAAAACAATAATAAAATAAAAAAGATAAGGAACAAGAATCAAATCCAGTGTTTCTCCGAGGCTTGACTTGTTTGCTCCGCTCCTCCTTCTCTACTTGTTCTTGTTGAACCAAGGCTTCCAAGAACAGTTGCATGCTGCTCCAAATGGTGGTTGAATGAATATTTTTCAAGAGGTGAAATCGGCAAGGGAATGGGGAAGAAAATGAAGAACAATGAAGAGAGAAAAGTGAGAGAGAAGTGAAGAATGAATGGTTTTGAGATGTGTTTGAAGTGAGTAGTAAAGGGGGGGTATTTATAGGTTTGGATGGCCGCTAAAATTAGAAAAACTTAGCATCCATAGAGTACCCCCATGGCTGGCCACACATGTGGCAAGTTTGAAGGTTTCAAACTTGTTATCTTACGGTAGGGGCAAATTTAGAAAGGCATAAATAGTGGAGGGTTTTGAATGCAATTTGAAGGAGTCTTGAAGGGCTATTTTGCAAGCCAAATTATCAGCCAAACAAGCTGGTTGGGTCAGCATGTGGGATGGTTTTGGGCTGCCTATTGCTCGGTTGGATCGATTTTCTCGGTTTAGCTCAACTGGGCCACTTTTATAATTAGTTAATATTAATTTATTTAACCCAAATTAAATTGGATTAAAATTAAAATTATTTATATTATGAATTAATAAACATAATTTGGACCGTCTTAGGCTGAAAAATTAATTCGCCTTGATGTTTCAAAATTGCTTCTCGGTTTTGTGCTTCTAGTAGTGTTTGTCGACCCGTTTTTCGCCCTTTATAAATCTGTCAAAAAATAATAAAAAATAATCAGAATTTATTATAAAATTAATTAAAATTCAACATGTTAATAATTTAAGTACAATTTAATTATTTATACTTATTATATATATTTCGACAAGAATTTTACCAAAATTGCATGAATTTGAGTTAAAAAGGGCATGAAAATGTGTGTATATTTTCGTGTTTCCACACCCTCAAATTTAATTTATTGCTCGTCTCGAGTAATGTACAAATTTGAATAGAATTTCTCGAAAACAGCTTTGAAAAAAATGCCTTCAGAACAATATTCTTCCCAAAATTATGATTTTATTATACTTACACTCAATAACAAGAAATTTGATACTTATGCTGCTTATGTATACATATCATTCAAATTAATCTCAATTATTCTTATGATAGCAAAAATAGACTAAATGCTTCCAAATAAAGACATGTTATGTAACAACACAATTTAGGGCCTAGTAGGAATAGTGGTTGCGAAACAAAAGATCCGAAGTAGAAATATGTGTTTTATGATTTTTTATGAGGCTTATGATGTGTTTGCATGATTTTCTGAAAATTTCATAAGGAAATTTTATTTATTAGTGATCAGTTTGTCCATTAAGACTAAGTTGCAAAGATTAGAAAATATGAGATTCTAGAATATTTAAGTATGAAATAGACTTACAAAAATTGCTAGAGGTCCTTATTTAGTAATTAGACCATCAAATGTCAAGATGGACAAAAATGGACATGGGAAGGAAATATCTCAAGAAAGGGGCCTTAAGGGCATTTTAGTCATTTGGTTAATAAAAGAATTAAAGGGAAAAAAAAGTTAAAATTGTGTTCATCTTCTTCCCCTAAGTGCCGAAATTTGCAATGAGCCGTAGCTAGGGTTTCTTCATCTTTCAAGCTTGATTGTAAGTACCTCCTAGCCCCGTTTTCAATGTTCTTCGTATTTTTGAGATCCTCGTAACTCGATTTAGCTATTTCTAGCTATATTTTGAGCTAGGGTTTATGTTAAAAATTTTACCCATGTATGACATGCATGTATTTTAATGTTTTATGGAAGAATATGATTGCTTGATGTATGATACACATCTTTTTCTAAGTTATTTTCATGAAAAATGCATGAAAGGACCAAATTGTAAAAGTTATAAAAATGGTCAAACATGAGTGAAATAGTGGAAATTGGGGGCTGTTGTAGTTAAGAAAATAATTCGACTAAGCTTAAAGTACAAGAAAGTTGAATAAAAATCATTTTATGAGCCTAGGGGGCAAAAGTGTAACTATGAGAAAGTTTAGGGGCAAAATCATAATTTTGCCAAAGTATGATTCATGAGTCAATTTAGTCAATGTGAGTATTAAACAAATGAGATTGTTATTATAGATCAAGAAACACGAAGCCTGGACCGAAATCGAGGCAAGAACAAAATTGTGGACTAAATCGAACATCTACACTTATTTTGAGTGTCAAGGTAAGTTTTTGTAAAACTAAAGTTTCATAATGTTTTTACACTTTAAATTTCTTGATATTTTGATAATGAACATTATTTCATGAAAATCGACTAATGATGCCTCTATGAGAAAATGATGAGAATATGTCAAGTTGAAGTCCCGAATGAATATTCGGAATAACAAGTATACCTATGTCATCACATGAGATAAGGAAGGTCCCGTATAAGACCATGTCTGGGACATGGCATCAGCACCGAATGTAGGTCTCGTATAAGACCATGTCTGGGACATGGCATCGGCACCGAATGTAGATCCCGTATAAGACCATGTCTGGGACATGACATCGGCATCGAACAAGGAAGGTCCCGTGTAAGACCATGTCTGGGGCATGGCTTCAGCACCAAATGAAGATCTCATATAAGACCATGTCTGGGACATGGCATCGACATCTATGCATGATCTCGTATAAGACCATGTCTGGGATATGGCATCAACATCTAGTTAAGAGATCCCGTGTAAGACCATATCTGGGATATGGCATCGGCATCAAGAGATGATCCCATGTAAGACCTTATCTGGGATATGGCATTGGCATCGTGATACATGTATGATGAGATTGAGTATCCTCTGATATTCCAATGAGTTCAACGTGAAAAAGAGCTAAGCATGCAAAGATGACAAAGAGCTAAGCTATACAATGATGACAAAGGGTTACATTTAAGTTAAGGATGATAATGATTTAAATTTATGTTCAAGATAGCATAAGTGCTAAATTATGTGATGAAGTGATCCAGATACCATGAGTAAAACCCGAGTTATGAAACCGTAATGTGATATGTGATGGGTAAGCGGAAGTATGAGTAAGTATGTCAAAGTACTTGAGAACTTGTGTTGTTAAAGTTCTATGAGATGAATGGATTTTATCATGAGTACTTATGTTGCTACTTTAATTCATGCAAACTTAATAAGCTATATGCTTACCCCTCTCTTTTCCCTTTTCCTTGATGATACGAACTCACCTAAGAAGCCTGTGACGGAAGTCAACCACGACCTAATCGACTTACCTAATGGGCCAATTACACATTCCCGTGCTAAACAATTCAAAGATGCCGCGACGGTTTTGGTGGCACAAATTTGGAATACCAATAGAAAAGAGCCCAAGAACATGCTGAACTCTTACAACTTATTTGAAGTTGAATATACTAGCTAGTCCGACTGCTAGTTTATTTAACACTTTAAATTACGCATGTTTGATTTATTTTCAGTAGTTGTTGCATTTTCTCAGTTCATATTAGTTTGTTTAGATAGTTCGAGTTTTTAATAAGTCCTTTGTCGAAGTTGAATGTTAGTATGCTTTACCTAGTGTTTAAATAAATTGATTAAAATTTGTGCTAACTATGGTCAGCCGAATTTTGCTAATAATGTTGGTTTATATGCTTTTGTAGTTGCTCCACATTTTTGATGCAAGTTGGATGACCACAATTCATGGCATGATAGAGAATTGGATGGCAATGGGGAGCATAAATGGGGCCTTGAATTAAATAAACACAAGGTGAAATATAGAGAAGCATGCGTGAACTTGTGTGAGTGGCTTGGAATAATAATCAAGCATGTGTATGGCAATAAGGCATGGTGGAGATTAATTGTATCCAAGCATGGACGGCACAACCATGGTGGGAATAAACAATTGTGAAATTAAAAATGTGCAAAATAGGTAGGTGTAGAAGTGCATGGACGACACCAATTAATTAAGGCATAGTGGGTGCATAAAACTATGCAAGTGAGATTAATGGACAGCAAGCCATTTCTTTTGGATGATGGAGCATGAATGAAGAATATTTTAAGCAAGCCATGAGATGATGAATGCATGGAAGATAATAGTGGACGACATAGCACATTTTAAATGGTATTAATTTAATCTTGCACTTACAAAGAACAAACGGCAACAAGGCTTGGTGGGCTGAATTTTTAAATTATTTAGCAAATGATAGTGGAAATTCATGGAGAAGGGATATGGAAATAAAAATCAAACATGTGGTGATAGTGTATAGACGGCACCATAAAAGAAAATGAAGTATGAAATGGAGAATTTTAAAATGATTAAAGCCATTAAAAACATGTGCTTGTGAAACATTAAAATAGAGCATTTGCTTGGCTAGTGGGTTTGTTGGACGGCAACAATTTGGAGAGTGGGTTTTAATTGTTTGAACATTTGCCTACCTAGCTTTAGGCTATAAATAGTTGCTATTTTTATTTACAAGGGGACTTTTTGAATTTTAATGAATGAAGAATTTCTTTTGGTGAGTTTAATTCACTCTCCTAATTCTCAAGGTTCGAATTGACTTATCTAGTTCCTAGTGGCGTCGTTCTATCCTTGATTCGAACTTATCATCTTTTCGGGTGTGGCGTTCATTTATATATACCGTTGGTTCCTATCTTGCTAGATAGTGGGTCTCGATTTTTATTCAAAACTCCTTTCATTAATTTTAAACTTATAAGATTCAGGTCTTTAATTTCTATTAAATGTTCTTTCTTGCTTCAAATTCAAAGATATTATCAATAAATTACCCCTTTTGTTATCTAAACGAAAAACTACCTAATTTACGATCGGGCAACATTTACGATTCATTTTTAAACACGAGACGATTTGTATCAGTTGGTATCAGAGCCAATTAAATTAGGCACATTTTGATCATCTCGAGTTTTTCCAAGTAAGTTTCAAAAAAAAATATTATCGTAGTATCGGGAATTTTCAAACTCTTCATAACTCCCCATCTCTACTATCGAGCCTTATTCTCTGACACCACCTACCTACCTTCTACCCTTTTAAAACCTACCTTTTCTCGAAACAATTTTACCTTGTTAACTCTTTGAATACGACCTACGAGTTGCTAGTAAGTCGTGTCATAAATCCAACACAATTTTCTTAAGGCTACCTTAGCCTAGCTTCTCCTTTATACTTAAAATTCCAATATTTTTCCAAGACTTCCTCCTACATCCTTAGGTTCTCAAAACCTCCCAAACATAACCAAACACACTCCAAGCCTAATGTCACTTGAATTATGCACTAAATGCATAACCCCTAATCTAGGATGTTACAGACAGTTTGCCAACATGAATGTCGTGGCAATGCCGGGAAGATGCTGGAACGACGGAAATGTGCAAGTGTACATAATCCCAACAAGTAATAAAAAACGACAAGTAAATGTCGAGTTATTGTACCCATAGGGACTATGAAAAGAATTATTTATGAACATAATTCAAAACACTTTGGTGAAGAAAAATATTTTGATTTGAGGAGGTGATTAAAAACTAAGATTTTTTACTAAGTAAAATTAATAAAAATAAAATAAAAGTTCCAATGCACGATTTCAAAAGGTGATTTTAGTCAAGATGACATAATTGTGTTAGATTAATTACATTTCTTAACTTAGAATTATTAAACTCATGTTCATGTTGTTACGAATAAATTCACGGCAACTTCGTAATTTGTTAACTTATGACATACTTACCTACCAAAATCCATTTATCTTTTGACTATATCTCTATGTCAATTCAACGGATTAAACAAATTTTAATAAGCAAATGTGTTAACACACATACATACTTATGAAATTAAAATAATCTCTTGTACATATATATATGTCAATTCAAACAATTAATTCAATCTCATAAGAACATAAAAGATTATGTGAGGTAACGATGTATTTCTACCTTGAAACAGTTTAATCACAATAATCTTGCAAGTTATGCAAGGTTAATGTATCGTTAGATACCATTGCTAATTTAACCCTCAGCTACCCTAAATGATTAAACATGCACTGATTAAGTATCGTGTCAATTAATTACAATTTCAATCCATTTAAATAATTAATTCATTACTTACTTGATAACGGAACCGTCCCGGGTTAGGAGACGAGTCGTTAATGTTGCCCGATCGTAAATTAGACAGTTTCTCGTTTAACAAACAAAGGGATAATTTTGTTGGAAAATAAAATCTCTGAAAGGTAAAGATAGGTGTTAGGATGGATGGATATGTATTTGAAACAAGAAAGAACCTTTAATAAAAATTAAAGACCCGAATCTTATAAGTTTCAAATTGATGGAAGGAGTTTCGAAATAAAACCGAGACCCACTATCTAGCGAGATAGGAACCAACGGTATGATATTTCGAAATAAAACCGAGACCCACTATCTAGCGAGATAGGAACCAACGGTATAGGTAGATGAACGCCACACCCGAAAGGATGATAAGTTCAAATAAGGAAAGAACGACGCCACTAGAAAACTAGATAAGTCAATTCAAACCTCGAGAATAAGGAGAGTGAAAACTCACCAAAAGAAATTCTTCTTTTCATTCAAATTCAAGTTGTTTTTTTCTTACAAGAATGTAAATGTGTAATATTTATAGGCCTTATTAATGATGGCCACTTGCAATAAAAAAAATAAAACACTTAAATTATCCTAATTTTTTTTTTTTTAAAAAGATTGTGCCGTCCCATTATGTTAAAAAAAATGGCCAATTAATTTCACCATTGTTTATTTCTCCACCACCAAGTTTAATTATTCTTCAATTATCTTCAATTAATATTTTGCTCATGCCGTCCATCAAGGTTCCATTCATTTGTTTATTGCCTTCCACAAACTTAGTGCCGCATGCCTAATTTCAAATGCCATTTAAAATATGTCCATGCCTTCTATCCAATTTGCAACTTTCAATTCAATATTCCATGTGCTTTCTTGCTCCAATTTGCCGCCCACTTATTCTTTCAAACCGTCCAAGCACTAAGCCACATGTCTTTAATTGTTGATGACTCATTCCACTATAAGGCCGCATGCACAATATTCTTCATTTGCTCATTCACCATGGTTTTCTAATTATCAATTAATCCATCACTTGCACATTTGTTTAAGTTTAAATTTCCCATTAACAAGCCTTGCCGTCCACCTTTCTAATTTGCTCCACAATTGTTCCTTTTTGTTATTTTATTCAACCAATATTCTCCCATTGCCGTATATGCTTGCCACACAATCCCCTAACGTGTCGTCCAAACATTCTTCAATTAGCACATGTTTTGTTTTTTTTTTTTTATTTTTATTTTTATTTTTATTTTTTTTTTTTTTTTTTTTTTTGTCAACATAATAAACAAATGAAAACTCATTTCAAGTGTGCGTCCAAGTGTAGCCTAATCCCCTGGAAAACCTGCACCAAATTAATTAATACATTAGCTTCTTAATTTAGCACAATAAAATATCACAATTTTACTTAAAACTTAGACATACTAATAATCACTTTAACAAAGACTAATTAAAAACTTGTACTATCTAATCAAACACATATGAAATAAGAAAATAAAATTATTACTGAAAATAAAACATGCGTAATTTAAAGTGTTAAATAAACTAGCAGTCGGATTAGCTAGTATATTCAACTTCAAATAAGTTGTATGATTTCAGCATGTTTTTGGGCTCTCTTTTATGGTCATTCCAAATTTGTGCCACCAACACCATTGTGGCATCTTTGAATTGCTTGGCTCGGGAACGTGTAATTGGTCCATTAGGTAGCCTTATCGGGTCATGATTGACGTCTGTCACAGGCGTCGTAGGTGAGCTCGTATCATCCCCTCCCTCTTTAAGTTGATTCGTCCTCGAATCATCACCTACATCGAAAGGAGAAAGATCAGAAACATTAAAACTCGCGCTCACATTATATTCACCTGGCAAGTCCAATTTGTACGAGTTGTCATTTATGCGTTCAATGACTTGAAATGGACCGTCCCCTCTTGGGAGAAGTTTAGATCGCCTCTGCTTAGGAAATCTTTCTTTTCGCATATGAACCCAATCCCAGTCCCCTGGTTCAAAGAGAATGCGTCTACGACCTTTGTTAGCTCGTTGGACGTATTGCTTGGTTCTTTCTTCAATATTCTCACGCACCTTTCGATGCAGCTCCTTTATGTACTCTGCCTTTTTCCTAGCATCAGGATGGATAAATTTATCTGAAGGCATTGGCAATAAATCAAGAGGGGTGAAAGGGTTAAACCCATAAACAATCTCGAAAGGCGAAAATTTAGTTGCAGA
The DNA here is from genome assembly GCA_025503065.1 of Gossypium bickii. Lineage (NCBI taxonomy): Eukaryota > Viridiplantae > Streptophyta > Magnoliopsida > Malvales > Malvaceae > Gossypium > Gossypium bickii. Next base: position 46,995,255 of record CP106712.1, read on the forward strand.
ATGAACAGTTCGATTGTAAGCAAATTCGATGTGGGGTAAACAGTCCTCCCATGCTTTGAGATTTTTTTGTACCAAGGTTCGCAACAAGGTTGTTAGGATTCGGTTTACTACTTCAGTCTGTCCATCCGTTTGAGGATGACATGTGGTCGAGAATAGTAATTTCGTCCCTAACTTTCCCCACAGAGTTCGCCAAAAATGACTTAAAAATTTTACGTCCCTATCAGATACGATCGTCTTCGGAACTCCATGCAATCGTATGATATCCCTAAAAAACAAATTGGCAATATGCACAAAGATCGCCGGGCTTTAGAACAAGGGATAAAATGGGACATTTTAGAAAAACGATCAACTACAACAAAAATCGAGTCCTTCCCAGTTTTAGATCTAGGTAATCCAAGGATGAAATCCATGGAAATGTCGACCCAAGGAGTGTCGGGAATGGGAAGGGGCGTATATAAACCATGAGGTTGGACTCGTGATTTGGCTTGTTTGCAAGCAATGCAACGTTCACAAATTCGTTCAACATCCTTGCTCATTCCCGCCAAAAAAATGTTCTTGAAGAGTGGACAATGTTTTGTCTCGTCCAAAGTGACCCATAAGGCCACCACTATGTGCTTCTATCACAAGCATGTCTCGTATAGAACCTTGCGGTATACAAATCTTGTTTTCCTTGAAAAGGAATCCTTCATGCCTGTAAAACTTATCAAAAGCACCACTCTCACAAGCATTATAGACATTGCCAAAATCAAAGATCGTTAGCATACAATTCCTTAATATGATGGAAACCAAGTATTTTAGAATCAAGAAAGGTTAATAAAGTGTACCTTCGTGATAATGCATCCGCAACCACATTTTCCTTACCTTTCTTATACTTAATTACGTGCGAAACGATTCTAAATACTCAATCCATTTTGCATGTCGTTTGTTGAGCTTGTGCTTTGACCTTTAATATACTTGAGTGCTTCATGATCCGAATGAATAACAAACTCTTTCGGCCTCAAGTAATGTTGCCACGCTTCAAGCGATCTTATTAGAGCGTACATCTCTTTGTCATACACGGGTAATTGAGTGTAGCTCCGTTCAATTTCTCACCAAATACGCCACCGGGTCTTCCATTCGAGTTAGAACGGCTCCGATCCCTACTCCCGATGCATCACATTCAATTTCAAAAGTTTTAGTAAAGTCGGAAGGGATAACAATGGAGCTTTAACAAGACATTCTTTAAGAGCCTTAAAAGACCGTTCTTGCTCATCGGACCAATGGAAAGCTGAATTCTTCTTGATCACGCTCGTTAAAGGAGCGGCTATCGTGCTGAAGTTAGGCACGAATCGACGGTAAAAACTAGCCAACCCATGGAAACTTCGTGACTTGGCTAACTGCTGTGGGACGGGGCCATTCTTGGATGGCTCTAACCTTCTCTTGGTCCACTTCTAATCCATTTGCACTCACGACGTATCCTAAGAAAATAACCTTGTCAGTACAAAAAGAACATTTCTCGAGATTAGCGTACAATACCTCTTTTCGCAGTGTTTCTAAGATCGCACGTAGATGTTGGAGGTGATCCTCCAAAGATTTGCTGTACACTAATATGTCATCAAAATAAACAACACATGATTTGCCAATAAAAGCTCGTAAGACATGATTCATAAGTCTCATAAAAGTACTCGGAGCGTTTGTAAGTCCGAATGGCATTACCAACCATTCATACAAACCTAACTTTGTTTTGAAAGCCGTTTTCCACTCATCACCTTCCCGCATCCTAATTTGATGATAGCCACTTTTGAGATCAATCTTTGTGAAGATTCGAGCTCCACTTAACTCGTCGAGCATGTCATCGAGTCGGGGTATAGGGTGTCGGTATTTGATGGTAATCTTGTTGATGGCGCGACGGTCTCTACACACATCCGCCACGAACCATCTTTCTTTGGCACTAGTAACACCAGTATCGCGCATGGACTAAGGCTTTCTGGATATATCCCTTTTCTAGCAATTCGGTGATTTGCTTTTGGAGCTCTTTTGTTTCTTCTGGATTGCTCCAGACGCAGTCGATTAGGCGAGAAGCCCCGCACCAAGTCAATTTGGTGTTCTATGCCTCGAATGGGCGGTAAACCACTTGGTAACTCCTCCGAAATATGTCCTTGAATTCTGAATCGAGAGACAACACGTAAAAAGGAAGATTCTCGGGTAAGTCGTTAGTATTCAAAAATGATTCCTTGTATAGTAAGACATACATCGGTTGTCTCACACACAAAGCCTTTCGAATATCTCTTGCTTTTGCAAAAACACTCATTTTTCCATTTTCTTCCTTCGCTTTCTTCTTCTTTTTTTGTTCACACTCTCTCGTTTTATCACTTATTTTCTTGTCCCTCTTTTTTTAAAATTCTTTTCTTTTTCTTTCTCATTTTTCCGCTCATTTTCTTTTGATTTTTCCATTGATGTCTTCATTTTCAACCGATCCTCATAAACTTGCTTGGGTGTTAACGGAGCTAGTGTTATGTTCCTACCAAGTACTTAAAAAGTGTACCGATTAGTGTAGCCGTCATGAATTGCTCGCTTGTCAAACCGCCAAGGTCGTCCAAGCGATAGATGTCCCGCTAGCATCGGAACCACATCACACAAAACCTCATCTTGATACTTCCCTATTGAAAAGGAAACCAAAACTTGTTTTGTGACCTTAAGTTCTCCCGCGTCGTTAAGCCATTGTAGCCTATACGGATGGGGATGTTTTGTAGTAGTCAATCCAAGTTTCTCCACCAATATGGTGCTAGCCACATTAGTACAACTTCCTCCGTCAATAATGACGCAACAAATCTTTCCTTGTATTTGGCAACGCGTATGGAAGATGTTTTCGCGTTGTTGTTCATTTTCGACACCTTGTAAGCTAAGGCTCCTTTTTACCACCAAGATCTCTCCACTTTCGCTTGTTCTATTTCTTCCTCATCTTGGGATGTCTCACCGCATCGTCTTCCTCTTCACTTTCTGGATTCGATCTCACCATTATCTCGGACAAACATAGTGTTTCGATTTGGACATTGACTTGCAATATGTCCTCGTCCCAAACATTTGAAACACCTAATGTCTCGGGATCGATTCGGAAGAGTTTCCATTTTGCCTTTGCTTGTTTCACCGATAGGCTTGTTAGACTTGGGTACGCCACTGATTTCTTTGGCTCGGCTCGGCATGTCCCTTTTGTTGGTCACTTGCCCCCACTTCGATGTTGAGGCTTGATTGGGGTTTGCTCTAGGCGTAGCTTTTCGTTTCAGCTGTTTTTCTACCTTTATAGCCATATGAACCATTTCAATGATATCGATGTAATGATGTAATTCTACAATATTTGCGATATCTCGATTGAGGCCAGCGCTAAAACGTGCCATGGTGGCTTCTCGTTCTTCTTCCACATTGGCTCGGATCATGGCCACTTCCATCTCCTTGTAGTAATCTTCTACGCTTCGGTGACCCTGGGTTAGGCTTTGCAATTTTTGATGCAACTCGCGGTGATAATAGGTTGGAATGAACCTTTTCCGCATTAGTGCTTTCATTTCTGCCCAGGTGGATATTGGGCGTTCACCATCCCGTCTTCGACTTGTCGTTAGTTGATCCCACCAAATAAGGGCGTAATCAGAAAATTCGATGGCAGCAAGTTTTACCTTCTTATTTTCTGAATAATTGTGACAGTCGAAAATTAATTCCACCTTCTTTTCCCACTCAAGGTAGGCTTCCGGATCGGACCGCCCTTGAAAAGCAGGAATCGTCATTTTAATGTTCTTTAAATCGTCATCGGCCCATTCTCGATCTCTTCGCCACGGGCTCGTGGATTTCTTCGCCGCTCATCGTGTTCAAAAACCGGGTTGCTATCGGCTTCACTTGGTTCGTAGACTTCGCTTGTCACGTAACCAAGGTCGCTCTCGCCCCTTCTCGGAATTGGAGGGGTGTTTGCTCGAGGTCTTCGCTCCTCTCTTCGATCTAATTGTTCAGTGATTGTTCTGAACATACGTGTGATTTCTTGCAATACTGTTTGCACATCCTGATTTCTCCCTTCGGGATCATTTCTTCGGGGTTGTAATCCTTCCCCACCTCCGGCAGCGTCGGATGCTTCGTCACTTATTACTCGATGTTCGGGGTTCCTAGACATGTTTTTTTTTTTTTTTTTTAAACAAATTTAATGGATTCCTCACTACAATCCTCACTTGTTCTCTCACAAAGAAAAAAAATTATCAACACTCACACTCGTGTTTTTACTCAATTCTGGCTTTTTCCTTAATGTGTTCACTCTTGCCTTTTACGCTTTCGATTCACACTTCTTCTAGATTCTAGAAGGTTGTCTTTGACTTACTAGCAATCGTAGGTCGTGTTAAGCTAATTGAGCATGAAGCTGGAAAGCAGTTTAATGTAGAAAAGCCAAGAGATGACCAAGATATGTTAGAGGAGGTAACAAACTCGTAGGTCGTTTCAAGCTAATTGAACATGAAGCTGGAAAGCAGTTTAATGTAGAAAAGCCAAGAGATGACCAAGATATGTTAGAGGAGGTAACAATTGTGGAAAGTCAACTATAGTTGATTTCCAACATCTTATAGAGCTAACTAATTATACAGACAAGGACTTGTCACAGTTAGTATACTTTGTAAAACACTAGAAATATAAGCAAGCAAATGCCGTTCGTCTTCTTAGAGAAGAACTTGACAATCTAAACAGGCTAAGGTAGGAAGAGGTTTCTTTTTTTTTTTTTTTTTTTTTTTTTTTTTTTTTGAAACTTACTCGGAAATACTCAAGACGATCAAAACGTGCCTAATTTAATTGGCTCTGATACCAGATGATAACGGAACCGTCCCGGGTTAGGAGACGAGTCGTTAATGTTGCCCGATCGTAAATTAGACAGTTTCTCGTTTAACAAACAAAGGGATAATTTTGTTGGAAAATAAAATCTCTGAAAGGTAAAGATAGGTGTTAGGATGGATGGATATGTATTTGAAACAAGAAAGAACCTTTAATAAAAATTAAAGACCTGAATCTTATAAGTTTCAAATTGATGGAAGGAGTTTCGAAATAAAACCGAGACCCACTATCTAGCGAGATAGGAACCAACGGTATGATATTTCGAAATAAAACCGAGACCCACTATCTAGCGAGATAGGAACCAACGGTATAGGTAGATGAACGCCACACCCGAAAGGATGATAAGTTCAAATAAGGAAAGAACGACGCCACTAGAAAACTAGATAAGTCAATTCAAACCTCGAGAATAAGGAGAGTGAAAACTCACCAAAAGAAATTCTTCTTTTCATTCAAATTCAAGTTGTTTTTTTCTTACAAGAATGTAAATGTGTAATATTTATAGGCCTTATTAATGATGGCCACTTGCAATAAAAAAAATAAAACACTTAAATTATCCTAATTTTTTTTTTTTAAAAGATTGTGCCGTCCCATTATGTTAAAAAAAATGGCCAATTAATTTCACCATTGTTTATTTCTCCACCACCAAGTTTAATTATTCTTCAATTATCTTCAATTAATATTTTGCTCATGCCGTCCATCAAGGTTCCATTCATTTGTTTATTGCCTTCCACAAACTTAGTGCCGCATGCCTAATTTCAAATGCCATTTAAAATATGTCCATGCCTTCTATCCAATTTGCAACTTTCAATTCAATATTCCATGTGCTTTCTTGCTCCAATTTGCCGCCCACTTATTCTTTCAAACCGTCCAAGCACTAAGCCACATGTCTTTAATTGTTGATGACTCATTCCACTATAAGGCCGCATGCACAATATTCTTCATTTGCTCATTCACCATGGTTTTCTAATTATCAATTAATCCATCACTTGCACATTTGTTTAAGTTTAAATTTCCCATTAACAAGCCTTGCCGTCCCACCTTTCTAATTTGCTCCACAATTGTTCCTTTTTGTTATTTTATTCAACCAATATTCTCCCATTGCCGTATATGCTTGCCACACAATCCCCTAACGTGTCGTCCAAACATTCTTCAATTAGCACATGTTTTGTTTTTTTTTTTTTTTTTATTTTTATTTTTATTTTTTTTTTTTTTTTTTTTTTTTTTTGTCAACATAATAAACAAATGAAAACTCATTTCAAGTGTGCGCCCAAGTGTAGCCTAATCCTCGAAAACTCGCACCAAATTAATTAATACATTAGCTTCTTAATTTAGCACAATAAAATATCACAATTTTACTTAAAACTTAGACATACTAATAATCACTTTAACAAAGACTAATTAAAAACTTGTACTATCTAATCAAACACATATGAAATAAGAAAATAAAATTATTACTGAAAATAAAACATGCGTAATTTAAAGTGTTAAATAAACTAGCAGTCGGATTAGCTAGTATATTCAACTTCAAATAAGTTGTATGATTTCAGCATGTTTTTGGGCTCTCTTTTATGGTCATTCCAAATTTGTGCCACCAACACCATTGTGGCATCTTTGAATTGCTTGGCTCGGGAACGTGTAATTGGTCCATTAGGTAGCCTTATCGGGTCATGATTGACGTCTGTCACAGGCGTCGTAGGTGAGCTCGTATCATTACTTTACAACTATAATACAAGAATAACTTAGTCATGGTTTTACTTAATCAAACATCTTACTGAGGCCTATAACAACACACACATTTTTAATAAATTAAGTAGACAAAATGCAATTAACCTAACACAAATTAAATTTAAGCCATATTAATTAAATTAAACATAACAACATCACAAATATTCATAAACATGTTCATAAAAACAACAATAAAATTAAAAGGATAATGAACAAGAATCAAATCCAGTGTTTCTAGGCTTGACTAGTTTGCTCCGCTCCTCCTGCTCTGCTTGTTCTTGCTTATCCGAGGCTTTCACTAACACTTGAATGTTGCTCCAAATGGTGGTTGAATGAATATTTTTCAAGAGTTGAAATCGACAAGGCAATAGGGAAGAAAATGAAGAACAATGAATAGAGAAAAGTGAGAGAGAAGTGAATAATGAATGGTTTTGAGATGTGTTTAAAGTGACCAGCAAATGGGGTATTTATAGGTTGGGATGGACACTAAAATTAGCACAAATCAGCAGCCATAGAGTCCCCCCTGGCCGGCCACACATGTGGCAAGTTTGAAGGTTTCAAACTTACTATTTTAAGGTAGGGGCAAATCTAGAATGGCATAAATAGTGGAGGCGTTTGAATGCAATTTGAAGGAGTCTTCAAGGGCTATTTTGCAAGCCAAATAATCAGCCAAACAAGCTGATTGGGTTAGCTTGTGGAACAGTTTTGGGCTGTATATTCAAAATTAACTTTTATTTAATCCAGAACATTCATTAAAGAAATTTTACACATTTGCCCCTAATTTTTCACAACTTTTTCAATTTAGTCCTTATTTCATAAAAACACAAATTCATGTAATTTACCCACAACCCATGCTAGTTGAATTACTATAATGCCCCTAGCAGCCCATATTTTTCATTTATTTCACATTTTAACCTCAAAGTTTCCACATTTTACAATTTAATCCCTAATTTGCATTTTCACTAAAAATCATTTTATAAAACTTGTATAATTCACAACAAACATTCATAATATATCATCAAACATCAAAACACACATATATTCATCAATGGAAACATTCAAAATCTATAACAATTTTGCAAAATAGTCCCTGGGCTCGATCTAGGGCTTTAGGAAAAATTTTGTTTTTACCCTTAAGTGAGGTTGGTGTTAGTCAGAAGGCTTTTAAAATATTTTTGAGTTAAAAGATAGCACAAGGAAGTAGGTGGTTTGGTGGCCTGGGGCGTTCTGAACAAGCTGGTGGTCAAAGGTTCAAATCCTGGACTTGGCAAAAAAAATTTTATTGCTCATATGTTAGTAAGAAGGCCAAAATTTAGGCCTTATAATTAGTTGGGTTTGACTTATGACACAAAGAAACGCCTGTCCCAGTGGAAGAGGCGTTAGGAGCAGGAGAGGGAGCAGGGTTCTAGTCGCGGCGTGCGCTAAATGTTTGTTTTTTTTTTTAAGTAAACCTGGAGCGCGACAGACAGGTTTATAATTAATTGGGGAGGAATTATGACTCAAATAAAGTGGGCGGCGTAGTGGCAAGGGGCATATATCATAGTGAAGAGGTTGGAGGTTCGAAGTTGGGTGTTGGCAATTATTTTTAGATTTCTTTGGATGATTTGGTCGCTGGAAAATAGGCCTTAAAAGAAGTTTGGAATGGAATATATCACAAGAAGAATTGTGGTGCAGTGGTTGGTAGCCTGTGGTGGTGCCTAGAGGCCTTGGTTTTGAGTTGCCTTGTGCACAATAACCTGCTATTTTACTGCTGGCATAGGGAAGGACCGAAACACCAAAAGATGGCTGCTATTCGGGGAAAGCAATTTGAATGTAATTCAAATAGGATTTTTGGCTAAATAAAGGAATTTTTGGATGGGGATGAAGATAAAATTTGGAGAAAATAAAGGAATTTAATTGGTGATAAGTTTGAGTCGACTAGGGAGTGTAGGTTTATTTTATTTATTTATTTATTTATTTTTTGAGTATATATATGGGTGCCGAATTAAGTTCATAGAGTAATGCCGAAATTTTGTTTTCTCTCTGGCCAAAATTCTTCACTTGTGAGATGCCCAAACACCCTTTTTCTCTCTAAGTGTTCAGAAGCTGAATCCTCCATACTCTCCCTTCTCAAATTTCCTTTTTGGTTCACCACTTGGTTTTGCTATATAACCTCTTTTCTTATTCTCCCTAATGTTGCCGAATTGTTCCTGTCACCTTACTAGTCTCAAAAGTTGGATTTAAGCCGCTGGATCAAAGGAGAATTTTGGTAAGTGGTTAGTTGAATTTTTAGTGTTTTTGTTAAAAGCCGAAGGGATATCTAACCCAATCCTTGCCGTTAACCTGTATTAACAAGGGTAAGGCTCGACAATCGCAAGCGTGGGAGGTAAGGATTGCTAACAAGGTGGTAAGTGTTCTCGAATCAGTCATGGATTAGTAAATGGCCGAATCTAATGTGGCTCATAGGGGGTGACTTATGTACAATATGGATCACTTGGTTTTGACAATATAGGTGTTTGGGTGCAGATCTAAAGGATAATCGCAAATAGTAGCAAAGGAAGGGCTACTAGAACGTGAGGCACACGGTAAGGGTACGGTGAGGTTTCAGTTTTTGATAAGTATGTGTTTATGCCTTGGTTAATCGTTAGTAATGTCGATTGTAGGTTCGTGACTAAGGGATTTACAGCGCGTGGATACCAGGTGTGTACAAACACTACACACACGATATCGGCAATGCCAAAAAGCCGGAAGGGGCTAAATGTGCCCGGTGGGCCCTAAGTTAAGGTTTGATGAATTTGTTTGGTTTGGTGTATGAATTGAGTCTATCAAGCATAATACTTGATCTAGAATTATTTTGGGCCTAACGGGCCATAAGGATGTGATTTGGGCCTAATGGGCCGTAAAGATGTAATTTGGGTTTGATGGGCTTTATGGGACGTAGACAAGTGTGTTAGGGTTTATGGACTTAAGTCCTAGTTTGAACAACTCTTAAATTTCATAAGATTTAATCTAATTAAACATGTCAATGAACAAGTCACTGGGTTAGAATGTGGCAACGGACATACGCATGTCTAGGATTGGATTTAGGGAGAGCTTGGTACTTAAACGGCCCTAGCTGCCCACCTCATCTTCTCTGGAATTCTACCTGGTGCATAGTGTCTGTTCACTTTAGCCGCAAGGACTTGTTGATGGGCCAAAGTTCATAACTAAAACCCGAGAGGGACAAAATACCCTTAGATTTGTAAATTACCAAAATACTCTTAGATTTGTAAATTACCAAAATACCCTTATATTTGTAAAATTACTAAAATATCCTTATATTTGTAAAATTACTAAAATACCCTTATGTTTGTAAGATCACTGAAATACCCCTAGATTTGTAAATTACCAAAATACCCATGTTTTAGAAAAGTACCAAGATACCCCTATTTTGCAAAATTATCAAAATACCCTTGTAGGGTAGAATTACAAAAATATCCCTGGGTAGGGAAATGACGAAAATACCCCTACGTGACGAATATGAGTTTGTGGATGTTACTTATGTGTTTGATGCATTCATATGATATTCTGCTTAGGATGCATATGGGTGAGAATTATGGTACGAAGGAAGATTTGAGGATTGCATAGTCGTATGGCTGTGGATCCACAGGTGGCTTTAAGCCCATTATATGATTAGCGGTTTTGTTGCAACGTTAGGTAGTACCGCAACCGGGCTACCTGGTGTTTGTAGAGGATGGGTGGGTCAATTTAGAAATTCCCACAGGTGTGTATAAGGTTGGAAGGGAAATGGTGTGTGTAGCGGATGGATTATTAGGATGGGTTTTGCATTATCTTGTTTGTATATGATATGATATGATATGATATGAGGTCATTGTGGGCTAAGGCCAAAGACCACCGATTTTGATAGGGCTTAGGCCTAATGTGAATATTTGTATGATTTGATTGCCAAGGGTTGTACACATTGAGTTTCGAAACTCACACCCTTTTATTTAATGTTTCAGGTGATCCTGAATAGATGGCTCGACGTGGGAGAGGACTTGGAGATGGCCACACTACATGCTGATCAAATGTTTTATTTTGTTCAAATGAATTTATTTTAAATACTTTATTTTTTTTATTGGATTGTAATAAGGCTATGTAACTCCTGATTGACTTTAGATTTTGGGTTTTATTATTATTGTTTCAACTATCCGTTTAATAAATTTCATAAAATTTCTATAGTTAACATGGTCTTCGAAATAACTTAACCTATGTATGTTTTCTAAAATATAGGCTTTTCAACGTAACTTAACAAGATACAAGGGTTTTGGGATTTTGGGCCTTAAATTGTTAAATGGTAAAATTGTTTTGAAGTGTGCCTTTAATGTGACATTCGGCACTCGGGCCTAACTTCTAGGCCAGGTTTGGGGTGTTACAACGCGATTTAGTCCTTTTTACCGAATTGAACAATTAAACGATAAAATTTCTTTACGAAACTTTCACACAATTTTTCTATCATACTGTATACATTAAAGTAATAACAAAATAATTATTTTGACTTCGAATTTATGGTCCCGAAACAACTGTTCTAATTTGACTAAAAATGGGTTGTTACAAACTTTGCTAGTACTTATTTGACCAAACAAATTTAACTTTTTCTTGTAATAACTTCATCCTTGACAACAATTATCAAGAAATTATTAATAAATAATCTAGAATACAAAATTTTAAATATTGAGCATGCACTGAATCAGTTTTATAAAAATCAATATATCATCAATAAAATAACAATAAACCTGTCAAAATGTGGCTGAAAACCCTGATTCCTCAAATTTATAAATACTACATGAGCATTAGTTAATCCAAAATGCATCACTAAAACTCGTAATATCCATAACGGGCTCTGTACACTTTTTTTTGACACATAAATGTCTGTAACTCGCAACTGACAATAGTCAAATTAGAGGTCTATCTTTTAGAACACTGTAGCACTTTTCAATTGATCGAATAGATCTTCAATACAAGGCAACACATATTAATTCTTTATCGTGACTTTATTCAATTGCTGATAATCTATATACAATCCCATCGACCCATCTTTCTTTCTTCACAAACGGAATAGGTGCACCTCAAGGTGATACACTCGATTGGATAAAACCTCTGTCAATTAATTCTTGCAACTAAGCTTTTGATTATTTTATTTCAGTTGAATCCATTCTATATAGAGCAATAAAAATTCTAGTAGTTTTAAACACTAATTCTATAGCAAACTCAACTTCTTATTCTCACGATAAACCCTAGAATTTTTTAGGAAAACCATTTGTAAACTCGCAAACTATTAGTAACTGATCAACTTTCATTTCAGATTCTCTAAAATCCAAAATATATGAGCTAAAAAATGCTTTATAGCCTTTTTCATATCAACTTCTGTTCAGATATCACTGAATTCATATTTGAAGCGTAATTAGTCTTAACAGGTTCAATAGAGATCAATTGTCTGTTCTAACATATCAAATCAATTCGTTTCTAACGACAATTCACTACTACATCATGAATAATCAGCTAATCCATTCCCAAGATAACGTCAAATTCATTAAAAGGTAATAACATCAAATCAGCAATAAAGTCGTAATCGTAAATTCTCAATGGACACTATTTGTAAACTATATCAACTGTGACACTTTAATTTAAAGATTTATTACTTTGATAACATAATCAATCATATCAATCCATAAACTCTTTATGTTATCAATGTAGTACATATATACAAATGTGTCAACTAGATTTAATTAATGCAAACACAATAACATTCAAGATAGAAAATGTACCTGTAGTAACATCAAGAGCTGAGGTTTCTTCACGTTCACAAATCGCATAAGTTCTGACAAGAGCTCAAACTTCAGACCAAAATATTGTATCCTTGGTTCTACTTCTACTGACTCAAGTGGTGCCACTATTTCTTGGTCATCTACCTCTAGTGGAAGTAACAAGAAGTTTATTTAACTTAATTAAGTTCGGGCAATCTTTCTTTAAATAATCAAAGATCTACATATAAAATATGATTCGTATTTCAATCTACATATCCTAGAATGATTCCATTCATAATGACTATATTTAGGTCTATTTACATTTTTCACGTTACAAGTACTGGCTACTAAAGTCATTGATGGTCTCACATTACTCTATTTTATTTTATCTCTGTCAGGCAACCCTAATGGCACTGAAAATGACTACTCAATTATTTCATTTTCTTTTATGGGGAGTAGAAACTATCCTAGGTGTGTTATGTTTATTGAGGTCACAAGCTTTCATTTCTTTCTGTTTCTTATAATTGTCATTTTCTTCCACTTGCTGGGCACAATTGAATAAAGCTATGAACTTACGAATTCCCATTACACTGACAAACAACTTGATCTTTGTTCATTCCATCTTCAAAATGAATACACATTTCTTCCTCAGTTGGTATAATCTCACGATCATATTTACTAAGTTGAACAAATTCTCACTCGTATATAGCAACTAATCTATTTCCTAGCTTCAACTTGTGAAATTCCTTTTTCCTCTTGTATAAACATCGTTTGCTAACATATATCTTTTAGAATTCAATTAGAAAGAAATCCTAATTAACTCGTTCTTTCAATACCATAATAGTTAATGTCAACTACCAGTGAAAAGCCTCCTCTTTTAACAGTAACACGATTTACCTCAGATAATCATCGAAAGAACACAACATTTCATCCAGATCCCTTTATGTGTTTTCTAACCAGTACTCAGCTCTGATCGGATAATCATTCACTTTACCACAAAATTCTTTGGCTCTGTACTTTCTAACTTTATCAATAGAAATTATGTGAGTATTCAATCATATATGACTTTGAGGATAAGAACTAGAGGTTGTTGAGCCACAAAATTGCCTCTCATAAAGTCGGTAAACTATTCCGACATTATATGGATTAAGGGTCCACGGGCCTCACTTCCTTAGCCCTCAAAAATAGAGACACTATGAGTAGCTCATACATCAAGGCTTGAACATTGCTCTCTACTTGTAACGCCCCGAATTCGAGCCTAGAAGGAATGGACCTTAAGCGTGGGATTAGCTAGGAGATTGCACATAAAAGTTTATGTGTGCAAGGAAATAACACAGTTGACTATCTGCTTCAGTGGTTAAGTGATTTAGCAGTGTTTGGGAGTGTCTAAGAAGTCCTGGGTTCAAACTTGCGCTTTAGCAAAATTTTTATTTTTAGAGTATAAAATCCTTGGGATCTAGATAGAGGGCTTTTAAATTGTTGTGGTTAAATTATGACACAAGATGAGCTTGTAGTCCAGTGGCAATGGCATGATTAAGGTGGCAAGGGAGATTGAGTTCGAGTCTCCTGTTACGCAAGAGGGTAGTTATTTTACTTCCTTGCCACGTGAGAAGTGGACTTTGACTAGAACTCTGCAAAGTTGGAATTTGAATTGGTCAAGGAGAAGTTGGTGTAGAGGATTATGGAGGAATTTTAATGAAGTTCAAATTGGATGGCTAAGCGATTTGTGGAGAGATTTGTGGAGGGATGTTGAGAGAGATTAATGGAGGAAAAAGAGGAGTTTGAATGGGAGCAGAATTATGATGAATCGGTAATTGGAGGCTCATGAATTCAGCTATGGTTGCCTCCTCTTTTCATTTTTACCTATTTGGTTTCGATTTTTTTTGCTTGAAGGCCGATTTTTGTAAAGGTGTGTTCGAGTTTTTGCATTTTGGGACCCTTTTTGTTTATTCTTTGGTACCCGATTTCTTTTTCCTTTGTACCAAAGTTTGTGAGAGACTTTAAGTGTCGTTCAATTTTGGCAATTCTCTTTCTCTCCTTGCATCTAGAGTTTCTTTTGGGCCAATTCTCTCTTCTTTTCTCTCCCACTCTCGAGTTTTGGGTGACTTCATTTTCCCCCCTCACTCAAACACTTTACTTTGGCCGATTATTTCCTCTCCTCCTCTTTTTCATTTCTTTCAGCTTTGGCCTTGGTACATGACCGATTCTTTCCTTCTTCAGCCCTTACTTCTTCATTTTGGTTTCAATTTGACATCTATTCTCTGGCAACCGGTGAGTATTCTCAACTCTTTCTTGTATTTTATATCAATCTTTTTCTAGCCATCTCTCTCTACACTGTTGAAAGCTGAATACTTCTTTCTCCTCTTGATTCTCTTGTTGTCGATTGTATTCTTCAGGTTCTAGAATTTTGTGAGGAGTGAAGGAGTACTCAAGAAATACTGAAGCATTTCGAAACATTCCTATCGTCATTCATCTGAAGGTAACCCTGTTGCTATTATTGTGTTCATTCTAGAGTGTGTTGGTTGTATATTTTGTTGTGGCTGAATATTACTTTCCTTTACCTAGGGGTTTTGCGAGTGTGATCAACCTTTGGGTTAGGCGATCATGTCTAATACGAGTGCACTTATAATGCAGATATTTGGCAAGCAACGGGTGATCAATCCTAACCAACGATCTAAGTGGGCTAAGCCACATCTGCTGATCAAGGCAACTATTAAATCATTTTGGATAATGGTATTGAAAGGGATTATCTAAATCCTATTGATTAAATGATTGATGGGGTATCGTGGTTGATTAGGTTTGGAGTTCTCATGGATCTTAGCATATTTTCACAAACATGTGTGTAATCACACTATTGTTTCTGTGAGTCGACAAAAGCTGAAAAGCTGAAAAGCTGAAACTTTGGCATTTGAGGCCTCACGAGCTTGCGATCGCTCGTGTGGTAAACTGAGCACACGATCATGGACGATAGACTATAGAGGCCACCACGAGCGTTCTCGTGTTCTTAGGCCGTTATGGGCCTCGTTTGGTTGAAATGGGTCGTGTGGGCTCAATGGGCTCGTGCGCCCCACACGGAGTAAATCCATGATAAGTGGCATACTCTGAACTGGGCTATAACGTTCACATAGCCGTGATTGAGTTTGGGCTAAATGGGCCACACGAGCGTGTGGGCCCACTTGGGCTGAATATTGGGTTCCGGGCCTATTTACACCGTTTTGACCATATATGTTATATGTGTCGCTCGAGGCAACTGTATACCTTCAGAAAGGTTGTTATATGACTAAAATAGCCCTAAAGGGTAAAATGACTGTAATGCCCCCGTAGAGTAAAATGACCGTAATGCCCTCGTAAGGTAAAATGACCGTATTGCCCCCGTAGGGTAAAATGATCGTAATGCCCCTATTAAGGTAAAATGACCATAATACCCCTGTAGGGTAAAATGACCGTAATACCGCTGTAGGGTAAAATGACCGTAATGCCCTCGTAGGGTAAAATGACCGTATTGCCCCCGTAGGGTAAAATGATCGTAATGCCCCTATTAAGGTAAAATGACCATAATACCCTTGTAGGGTAAAATGACCGTAATACCCTTGTAGGGTAAAATGACTGTAATGCCCCTGTAGGGTAAAATGATTGTAATGCCCCTATATGGTAAATGACTATTTTGCCCTTCGAGGGTAAATGATTGATTTGTGCTATGATTTGACTGATTTGACTGTGATTTTATGACTATGTTTTGATTAACTTAACTGTGAATGATATAATGATTTGTGGACCAGACATTTTGCACACATGACATACTGCATGGGGTTGGGATATTGGTTATGGAGGAAGTACTGTTCTGATAGGGTCACACGGGTCGCACGAGATGACTATGGACCCAGTAATGACCTATTAAGGTCACACGGGTCACCCGAGACGATTGTGGACCTACCGATGGCTTTAAGCCAGTTAATCTATTATGGCTCTATGCGAACCTAATTATGGCTCTGTGCCATCTTGATTATGACTTTGTGTCGATCATATTTATCCATGGTTGTGTGTCAATTATAGTTGATGGATATGTGCCGATCTTATTACAGTTACCGGTGGCTATGTGCCAATTATGAGACCGTTACTGAAGGCTTAAAGTCGTATATATACTGTACTGGTGGCTTCTATGCTGTGATATTGGTGTGCTGGCTGGGTGGGTCGATTTTATCTCCACATGATGTGTTGGTTGGTATGGGTAGTGTGTTGGTTGGATTGGGGTGGGTTGCATATTTGCACTGTACTGATACTGTATTGGGCTTAGGACCACACTGTTACTGAAATGGGCTATGGCCCACACTGCACCATTACTGACTAGGGCCAAGGCCCAGACTGTTACTGCATATATTGTTACTGACTGACTGAGAGGGGATTACACACTGAGATTTTTGTAAACTCACCCCATTTTTAACCTTTCAGGTAATTCCCAACGTTGGACGGTTCGGAGTTACGAGGGACTCGAGGAGGGCCACACAACTGCACTTCTATTTTGCCCATTTACTTAAGCACTTTGATTTTGATTTGGGTTGTGATAAGGCCTCTATAATTTTTGGATTTTAAAATTTGGATTTTATTGATTGTGACCTGTATTTCCTAGAAGTAGAACACGGTTTTCCGAAACAATAACTATATTTCAAACGCTAAGTTTCCGCAACTCAATTTTTTTAAAATATCCCATTTTCGTAAATCATTTGTTTTAAATTAAGCTTTCGTAACAATAAGGTTTTAAAGCTAATAACATTTTAAGGAGAATAACTTTTAAATAAACTGTGATTGAAAATAAGAAAACGTAAACTGAGATTTTGTACAAGTTGTAAATGGCAAGAAGTTTTAAATTTCAAGAAGGGTTTTCAATGAAAACATAGTTTTTGAAAAACACTTCAGTGTGACACGCCAGATTCAGCCATAACATCTAGGCCGGGTTTGGGGTATTACACTACTTCATTGGAATTAGTTCGATTTGATTCAGATGAAATCTTTTATGTATATGAAAAATAGAATCAATTCGAGACAAAAGACATCACAGTATCACAGGTTATAAGATGGCATGTATTACTAGACTAAATACATGTTATGTTCAGCCCAAAAACAGACTAAACCGTAGCTCTAATACCACTAAATGTAGCACCCCTATCTTGTCTCCATTGTTGCATTAAGGTTATGGGATGTTACGGTGATTTACAAGTCCAATAATAAATCAAAAAAAATTAGAGTTCAATTTAATCATCATAAATCAATAGCCAATCATTATTCATAGGATACAAGTGGAAAAAGGAACTTAAACAGGGCCTATAGAACCTAAAAATTAATTTGGAAACCAATAAAGACTAATCTGAAACAAAAAAAATATGGAAAATACTATAAATAGAGGTCACACACCCATGTGACATTTGTAAACCATGTGATAAATCTTACACTTAAAATCAAACAGACCACACAGCCGTGTGGGGTGACCGTGTGTGACACATAGCCATGTGAAAGCTCGTGTCCTAGGCCATGTACACCAAAAATGAATTCAAAGTCAAGATATTTTGACTACCATTTCTTAAGTTCAAGCCACACTATTTCCATTTATATTCACCTATTTAAAGCACAATAAAAATATATCAAAACATGTCAATATACATAATATATCGTTCAATCTAAGTGCTTAACCAATGTGCCCTCATTGGCACTACAATTCAATGATAAAACTATTTCACATTTATTAATCATAAGCATGTAACTATTATCCATAACATAGCATCTTACCATATTTCAAACTAATCTCACAAGGCATGGTTCAACTCACTTATGCATTGTTGGTTGCACAATTAATATGCAGGTCGTATAAGTGTACATGCTGAACAAGTAATAAAATGATGAGTGAGATCGTCTCCACAGGGATTAGATAGGTATAATTTGGTTGAGTTATTATAGTTAAGCTCGATTAATGCTAAAGCAAAATAAGAAAAAGAATGTAGTGACAAAATGATAGAATGATGATGTATAAAATGTGTAAAACAAAACAAGAAAATGGAACAAGAATGCCATAACAAAATCACTACGAAAAAAGGTTGAGGACGGCAGGGATTACTAATGAATCTATTTTCACTACCTATTAATGCCACAGAAATTCGTGAATATTCTACTACTCGATAGGTTTCTACAGTAGTCTGCTTCTCTCGAGAATAAGACCTTGGGTTACCTCCCCTAGGGCACTAAATGTCTATAGGCTTTGAGTTCGGCTACCATTAATATTTCCTATCTTCTTTCATGCAAGGCAAGGCTCCATGTCTCAAGGTTGCTATGAATAAGTGATTAATCATTCACTCATATTATCCAACTCTTATCCAATTAACCTAACCCTATCAAAATTAAGTTATCCTTGTAAACATGCTGTACATTTGTCAATATACAACCTACATAACATGAAATACCATTGAATAAAATAGTTGAACAAACCAAACTTAAACTTTAAACATTAATAAAAAAAGGTTTCATCAAAGTAATCTCAAGCATAAGAGATTTAGCTCATGGTTGGGAAAATCAAGTTTGAGTTTAATATAATAACCAACATCATCAATAAATGATAAGCTTTAAAGAAAAACATAATAAGAAACGAAGGAGGGATTCTGAAATGACAACTTTCACCTATCTAGCTCTCAACACAGGCAGCGCAATGTCTTACAGTTGCCAAAGATGATTGCAATCATTTTCTCCTTCTTCTGTCGCCCTTGTTCTTGGCCTCTACCTGATATTTTCTATTTCATCCAATGCTATTGTCCTAGTCTGTTTTCTCTGATGCTCAAGGTTGCTCTGTTTAGTTTAAATGGTTGTTCTCTCAATTAGAGTTCCCTTGTTGGCTTTTATAAGTTTCACCTTCTAGGGTAGGTTCATCAGCCCATGATCCTTCCTCTAATTGCCAGGTAGATATATATGTGGACCAAGAGTGGTATGCATTAACTGCTAACTAGGCGTCTGGAAACACGAAAATATACACACATTTCCATGCCCTTTTAAACTCAAATTCATGCAATTTTGGTAAAATTCTTGTCGAAAAATATATAATAATTATAAAATAATTAAATTGTACTTAAATTATTAAAATGTTTAATTTTAATTAATTTTATAATAAATTTTGATTTTTTATTATTTTTTGACAGGTTTGCATAAAGGGCGAAAAATGGCTCGGTAAACACTACTAGAAGCACAAAACAGAGAAGCAATTTTGAAGCATCAAGGTGAATTAATTTTTTAGCCTAAGATGGTCCATATTATGTGTATTAATTCATAATATAATTATTTTTAATTTTAATCCAATTTAATTCAAATCTAGATCGGGGGAAAACTAAAGTTATTGACTAATCGACTTATTTCGTCGTTTTCATATCCGAGGTAATTTCATATGTGATAAATTTCATTATAAATGTATTTTAAATGCTTTGATATTGTTTAAGTTGTGAATACGAGACTTCAGATAAGTTCGAGAATGACTAGATGGTAATTCAGCATTCGAAATTGTAACACCCCTAGCCCGTATCTGTCATCAGAACAGGGTTTCAGAGTATTACCAAAACATTCAGAACATATTACAAATAATTTACGTAGATTACTATTCATTCACCGAGATTATTCAAAATGTCCCTTAATTGGACCCTCGAGGTCCAATATGAGTATTAGAATCAAGTTGGGACTTAATTGGAAACTCCTAAAATTTTTTTTGCGACACTTCAAAAATTTCCAAGGTTGCAGGGCTCACATGCCCGTGTGGTCTAGGGACACGCCCGTGGGATCAGGCCGTGTGGTCACACACGCCTGTGTCCCTAACTCATGTAACTCTCTAACTTGCAAGCATGAAGAAATTGAAGTCAAACGGCCAAGTCACACGCCAATGTGCTAGGTGATAAACCGTAAAAGTAACATATTTAGGCCCACATTTAGCATGCTTTTGGATAATTTAAGCCTCGATTTATGTAAAAAGGTGCTCTTAATCCTTTCTTTTCATGTCTTATACTCAGGAAAGCACCCAAGGATGAAAAGAACGTAAAATAGGCTTAAAACGGGCCAAATAGGCCAATTCACGAAATCGGCACGGCCTGGACTTCAAGCCACACGGTCGTGCCTCATTAAAGAAGTCCAAGCACGGCCTGGCCACGATCCACACGGGCGTATGCCATGGCCGTGTCCCTGTCACTGGAGGAAGCAATTTCATTCGGGAAAGGATACTTGGAGGCAAAGAAACACATTCCAAAGCCTATTCGAACACCCTATTGGGAATTCTACTTAAATTAGGATACTTAAGGGCCAAGTAAGGCATCTTAAAGTCTATATAAACACCCAAGGGGGCAACTTGAAGGGGATTTCGGCAGAAGCCAAAACCGGCGTCAAAGCTAGGCCAAGGAGCCAAGTCAAGAAGGTCAGAGTTAGGGAATAACGCGAAGATAGCCCGTTGATCCATCCCAAGAAGCCAGAATTATACTCAAGACAGTGGAATTCTCCTTCAATTCCTTCAGGGAGTTCTAGGATTTTCTTATGTTTTGTTTTATCTTTTCTCTTGAGATGTTTTCTTGTTTAGTTATGAACTAAACCCTTCAGATACCTGAAGGGGATGAAACCTTTATGGAGTTGATCGGGCGCCTAGAGATAGGGTTACAAGATTTTGCCGAATTAGGGTGAAACCTAATATGGGAGTCCATTGATTGATTTACTGCTTTCCTAGGGGGTTATTATAAGCGAATGAGAGTTCCACTAATTACCCTAGGATTAGACATTATTCACTTCGAGAGAGGGTTTAACATAGGTTAGGGAGTCTCACGGATCAAGCTAAGTAAAAGAAATCATATAATTTAAAGGTTAATTAATATGTGAAGTCTAGGTGGATTCTTCCTGAGGGTATCGTCGCAATCAATTGAGTTTTTATTCAAAGTTATTTTCCTATTCGTCTTTTTGTCTGTGTGTCATTAGTTTAGTTTTCATCAGAAGCAACTTCACTCTAATTTTAAGGCTAAATAATAAGAAGAAGGTTAGTATTAGTACTTTTAGTTCCTTTGGGTTCGATATCCGGTCTTGCCTAAGCTATACTACTGTTCGATAGGTACACCTGCCTTAATATCGTTGTCAGAGTTAGTCTCCAGGTTTGATCATTCTTTTATAAATATTTAAAACTCTGATTTTACATTGATCAAGTTTTTGGCGCCGTTGCCGGGGAACTAAAATATTAAGAAAGCTCTATTTTATTACTTTAGCCTTTTTATTATTATTGTAATTTATTTTCATTATTATTTTTTATTTTTAATTTGCTAATTTTTCCTCTATTTTTGCTTTTGATAGATAATTTTAGTCTATAGAGAAGATGGCACTAAATAATTATCAGTGGCAAGTCATGAGGACAATTCCTACTAAAGCAGCCAGTGCCTTCGACCTCGACGTGTTCACCAGGTTATCTACCCAGCTAGAGATGATGAATAAAAAGATCGATGGTTTGTGTAGTCGCTCACAGGTACACCCAGCAATGTAATATGATTCGAATCTAAGAGGCATGGCAAATCTTGAGTACCCACCCTACGGATATGGCATGGAGAACGAACAAGTCCACTATATGGGTAACTACTCTAGACCTCAAAATAAATTAGATAATGACACTTATAATGCAGGTTGGAGGTACCATCCCAATTTCTCGTGGAAAGATTAAAGTAGCCAAAGACAGAAACTTCCTCCAAATTTTGAACAACCACAAGAAAGCTTTCTAAGCAACACTGAAACAAACCAACGAACATCGGTTGAAGAGATCAAGAGCCAAGTTGGGGAAATCACTAAGGCAGTCGAACAACTTACAAAGTCAATGTCTGAACAACCGCAAGGACGTCTACCAAGCAACATTGAGATTAATCCAAAGGAGCAAATTCAAGCCATAGCAGCTTAGGAAAATGCAAAGATAGACAAACCCATCTCGCAACAAGAAAACAAGGTAGACGAAAGAAAAATAGAGGTAACGCAAGAAAAGCCGAAATCGGTAATAAAAGAATACTAGCCTCGCATTCCTTACCCTGAAGCATTAAAAAGAGACGATACAGAGGAACAGTTTGGTAAGTTTCTTAAACTTTTAAAGAAATTACATATCAACTTACCTCTTCTTGAAGCTCTTCCGCAGATGCCAGACTCTAGAATATTTTTAGGGGAGCTGTTAAGGAAAAAGCAAAGGATAGACGAGGAATCACATGTAGAACTTAACGCAAAGTGCTCGGTAATTCTACAAAATAAAATACCACAGAAATTAAAAGATTCAGGGAGTTTTACAATTCCATGCATAATTGGTAGTTTATCTATAGAAAATGCGTTAGCATAAATGTTATGTCTTATAAACTGTTTAAACAACTAGGTCTAGGGAAACCCAAACAAACTAGGATGAGCGTTCAATCAACTAATAAAACTATCAGAATTCCTAGGGGTATAATAGAAAATGTTTTAATCAAAATTGATAAATTCGTATTCCCAGTAGACTTTGTCGTTTTAGACATGGATGAGGACAATAATATTCCTTTAATTTTAGGAAGACCCTTTTTAGCAACTGCCAGAGCTAAAATTGATATCTATGCAGGTGAACTCATATTTCGCGTAAGCGACGAGATAGTCACTCTTCAAGCTCTTGACTCGGCCAAAACATCAAGTGATAAAGAATACCAACCTCGTGTGCCATATCCCAATGCAATAAAGAAAAACCACACAGAGGAAGAATTCGGTGAACTCACACTTTGTGAAGACGAAGAAACAATCACTCTTCAAGCTCTTAACTCAGCTAGAACATCAAGTAATGAAGATACGAACGTTAATTCTATTGATATTTATTTGGTTCAACCTTCTTTATAGGAAGCATCGCGAAATCACTTAGCTGAGCTAGATCTTAGACCTCGTGCTAACAAAGAAGAAATACCTAAGGAACAAAGCCTTAGGGTTGACAAACTAAAAGAGGAGGAGACACAAATCAAAGAGGAACAGGAACCGCACGAAGTGAAACCAAAGAAGACCCCAAACGAGCTGGTAGGAACAACAAATCACTTCAAAATAGGGGATCAAGTATTGTTGAATAAGGAACACCCTCGAATCACCAATTCAGACCTCAAGGCAAACGAAGAAATCACTTTTGAGGTACTTAATGTCTTCCTATACTGCAAAGTCAAGGTAAGCAATCCTAAATTCAACACTTTTGAGGTAAACATTACTCGACTTAAACTCTATATCCATAACCGAATTGATCGCATGAGAAAGGATTTTCACCTCCTCAAACCACCTTGACCATACAAATAAAAGGAAAAGTCTAGCTTAAGACTATAAATGAGCGCTTCTCGGGAGGCAACCCGAGCACTAACCCTACTAATTAGTTTAGTTTTTCTTTTCATATTTAGGCGCAGGCTTCCACCATTTTTTACATTTTTATTTTTTTATTTTTCTTCTTTTATTTTTCCTTTTAGTACCTAACCATAAACTAACCAAAGAGCAGATTTCTAGGCCACACGGCCCTACACACGGGCATGCCCGTGGCCGTGTGGAAGCCAAAGAACGAACCATGGGCGTGCCAGAAGCCGTGCACGACATAGAAAAAAATTCTCCCTAACACGGGTGGCGATAAAAGTCCACGCCTGTGCCGACGCCCCGTGCGAGGTTACTGACTTGTTAAGTACGGGTTGAACACGGTTGTGCCTTCCAACCGTGCCAACATTCTGACTTATCGAACACGGGAGGAGCACGCCTATATTAAATGATCGTGTGAAGAAAGACACAGGCGTGCAACTTCACCCACAGCCATGCCCGAACATCCTGAACGCACCCAAAATTCAAATTTTCAAAATACAGGCTACATCTCTATTTAAACCTCATTCTCACTTTTTCTAGTTGTCTTTCATTTTTCGTTAATTATTTTTATTTTATTTTCATTTCATTATCTTTCTTTACTTTATTTTATTTTATTTTCTTCTTCTTATTCTTTATGATATTTAGATTTAGCCTAGAATACAATAAAATCAGACCGGCTGCTTCGAGGATTTAATTTCAAATGGTTCAAGACGTTTCCCCACGTTCACCTCCAATCCTATCCGGTTTCTTTTCATTGAACTTCATCCAAAATTCAGGAAGTTTCACTTCTCTCCCTATCTTATGATTTCATGATTATTTTTATATTATCTATCTTTGTACATTCAGGGCAATGTACATCTTAAGTGTGGGGGGTTTACTATAGTATTATTTGAAAATCCCTGAATTATGCCTTGTTCGAAAAGTAAGTTTCTCATATTATGATTAGAATGAAATTTCCTTTGATTTATTATTTTTATTGATATGTTTTGGATTAAGTCATAGTTAATTGTGCATTGATGATTAAATTTGAAGAATACTAGGGAATCAAGTATGATAAGTCTAATTTTCTAAAAATTAAAATTGTAGGTTGTCAACCGGAATTTAAATGTTATCTTGAAATTTGAAATTTACAAGGTTGATGTCAAAAACACTCATAATTTTTGTGAGATTTTGAGCCTTATAGAGCATACATTGTTTTTCATGCTCACTTCTTGATTATGAGTGTGTCAACTATGAACTGTTATTCTAGAACTTGCCTTGATTGTACATGTCAAGACCACAGTTGTAACATTCCGAAATTGGGCCTAGGAGAATTGAGCCCAATGGGCCTTAGGCGTAGTAGCGTTTAAAATTTTTGAGAACGGCATTAATGCAAGTTAGACTTATTAGATAAGTAATTTTGGAAGGTTAGAGGGCTGCTATGAAGTTCCAAGATCAAATATTGGCTTTGGGGAAATTTTGGTTTTAGGTGAAAAAAAAACACCCTGAAAGTTGGCAGGTAGTCCTTAAGAATAAAATATGGAGAAAAAGGACACAAGTGGAGTGTGTGGTGTAGTGGCAAAGTGACGCCACTTAGGGGGCAAGGGAGTGACGCCACAAGGAAGGAAGGAGGTCCAAGGTTCAAGTCTTGGCTTTTGCATTTTGGTTTCTTTTTACTTGGATCTTAGAATTTGGGCCACAGTTTATATTTAGTTGCGCATGGTTTAAGACACAAGAAGAGCTTGTGGCCAAGTGGTTAGCAGCGTGGATTATGTTGCAAGGGAGCTTGGGTTCGAATCTCGTGAGAAGCAAAGGAGTATTTATTTTGCGGATTGGACGGCAAGAGTTTCAGTTGAATTTAAACTCTACTGACGAAAGGATCCCACATCAGAAAGACACAAAGAATGAAGGTGAAGAGCTAGCTATATAAAGAGCATTCCAGGAGGAGAGTTAACATACCTTGGAGGGCATTTGGGCACAGGAGTGGTCGGAGCGTGGATTAGCACCAGACTCCTATTAGGTGTGTGTGTACTTCTCTACTCTAGCTGTAGAGCGGCAAAATGCCGAAATGCCGGTCACATGGCATTAGTGGCCACACGAGCGTGCGAGCGCACGTGTGGGGCTTCGACGCGATAGTTGAGGCCATCAGTAGTATTCGTGTGGGTTGGGGCTGCTTGGGCCACGATGGGCCAAAGTGGGCCCAATAGGGCCGTGGGCCCATATGAGTAAATTGTATGATTGGTTAGTATATGTTGAACTAGACTAGGTGGAACTTATCTATGTGGCTAGATTTGTGTTAGGTGGGCCACACGAGCGTGTGGGCCCAGATGGGCTAAAATTGGGTTTTAGGCCCAAACGTCTGGTACGACCGGAAATGGTAGCTGAGTCGCTAGTGGCAACATAAGGCCTTCAGAAAGGCCATTGCAGGTGCGAATTTACGAAAATACCCTTGGTGGGTAAATTACGAAAATACCCTTGGTAGGTAAAGTTACGATTATACCCTTAGAGGTTGATTAGCTTGATTTTGTTGTTTTACGTCTATCTGATTATGATGGTAACTCATGTTATTCTTATATTTGATATATGTTTTGCATACATGACACATTGCATAATATCTGAATAATATGTATGTTGCATGGGCATATGGGTGATATTGATAAAGGGGAAGTGTTCCGATGGTTTTTACCACATTATCCGGTGACTTATGTCACATATTATGTATCCGGTGACTTTTGTCACATATTATGAATCCGGTGACTCTGTCACATTATCTGGTGGCCATGCCACGATTATAAGAGCGATGTGCAGTTGACTGCAGTGATTGCCTTCGATGATGTGTAGCGGATGGAGGGTCGATTTAGTAATCCCCATGGTGTGATTGGCAGGTACGGGTGGTGTGTAGAGGATGGATACCTAGGTGGGTTCGGGACTGCATTGTCATTCTTATATGTACATGTGATTTAATATGCTATGGTTCGATATGCTATGTTATGGGCTTATGGCCGAATATGACTAAAGAATGGGTTTTGCATCATTTGTCAGGTGTTATCTGTTGTACTGTGATATTAGGGCTACGGCCCGATTCGATTTATGTGTGCTTCGGCCAAGTATGTTATTGTGAGGGCTAAGGCCCAATCTGTTTTTGTGGGCTTAGGCCCAGTTATCACCCGTAAGGGGAAACACACACTGAGTTTTCATAAACTCACCCCCTCTTTTTAAATGTTTCAGGTAATCATTAGACCACAGATTTAGGGAGCCGAGGCAGACTTGTGGTGGCCCTGCAATGTTTTCTCGTAAACTCGTTTGTTATATTTAACCTTACTTTTAATTTTGGGATTTTGATATGTAATAAGGCATTTGGTATTTTATTTGGTTTTAGCTTTCAATTTGGTTACTGTTTATTATTTATGTTCAATATGGGATTTTCCTGAAATGATAATAAACTGTTTTATTCAAAATTACTTAAACTCGATTTTTACAACAAATACAATTTTATTCAAATTAATAACAACTTTGTAAAGTGGGCATTAAATGAATCGGCTTTTATAAACAAAACGCAGAGTTTCAAAAAGAATACGAACTTTTTAACAAACGCACAGTTTTTAAGTAACCCTTTTATGTGACATGCCAGATTCGGTCGTAACGTTTAGGCCGGGTTTGGGGTGTTACAACAGTTATGATTTGATATACCGAGATGATAAAGGCACTTAGGTTTTAACCCACTTACTCTACTAAAAAGCCTATCTTCATAATTAACCCCTAGTGAACCCCATGGAAGCCTAACAACCCTTTTTATTGACTCACCTACTAATTTTAACCAAAAAAACCCTTTGTATTTATTAACACCATTTCTTTTAACTACCCTTTTTGTTGAGATTTGATTTTAAACAAGTTTCCTAACTACGTTCTATATTTCAGTTGTAAAAATTCTTTCTTATTATTATGATAGTTTGTTCTAAAATAAAATAAAAAAATAAAAAAACGAAGTATATTCATTATTAGTTCTATGATTAAGTGAGCTTGCATGTTCAAATTCCAATTCTCAAGGAAAAAGCTCGTTTTATTAGTTTTTAATTAATGTAAGATTAAGTTTATTTTTTCTAGTTTGGAAATTTATCAGGTCAATCTTGATTTTAACCTTCTAATTCAGACTTTATCCATACCCCTAACCTAAGCCCCGTTACAACCCTGACAAAGACCTTTTGATCTGTTTATCATCTCATTTTACAGTGGTGGAGATTTGATTTTCAGGCAAGCCTATGGGATTAACTTTTCATGTTTGACTTATGAGTGCTTAATTTTGACCCTTAAACACTCTTTTGAGTGATTTGAGTGAATCTTTTGTGAGGATATCAATCCTTGTCGATTTTGAATTAAAGGTGATTATTTAAATGAAGGGAAACACCTATGTTTTAGTGCTACAAAAATATGACCTTTATTGTTTGAATCTTTAGGACTCTTTGAATTGAATTATACATGTATAAATTATCTATGAATTATGATGAGGCATTGTTGATAGAAATTATGGATCATGAAAAGTTTGTTTTAATTGTAAGTTGAGAATTTTGCTTGAGGACAAGCAAAAGCTTAAGTGTGGGGGTATTTGATAAACTGTAAAAGTAACATATTTTAGGCCCACATTTAGCATGCTTTTGGATAATTTAAGCCTTGATTTATGTAGAAAGGTGCTCTTAATCCTTTCTTTTCATGTCTTATACTCAGGAAAGCACCCAAGGATGAAAAGAACGTAAAACGGGCTTAAAATGAGCCAAATGGGCCAATTCACAAAATCGGCACGGCCTGGACTTCACAAAAACGGGCATGTGCCATGGCCGTGTCCCTGTTACTGAAAGAAGCAATTTTATTCAGGAAAGGATACTTGGAGGCAAAGAAACACATTCCAAAGCCTATTCAAACACCCTATTGGGAATTTTACTTAAATTAGGATACTTAGGGGCCAAGTAAGGCATCTCAAAGTCTATATAAACACCCAAGGGGGTAACTTGAAGGAGTTCGCGGCAGGTTTAAACCAAAGCGTCAAAAGCTAGGCCAAGGAGCCAGCCGAGAAGGTCAGAGTTAGGGAATAACACAAAGATAGCCAGTTGATCCATCCCAAGAAGCTGGAATTATACTCAAGGCGGTGGAATTCTTCTTCAATTCCTTCAGGGAGTTCTATTACTAAAACATTCAGAACATTTTACAAATAATTTACGTAGATTACTATTCATTTACCGAGATCATTCAAAACGGCCCTTAATTGGACCCTCGAGGTTCAATACGAGCATTAGAATCAAGTCGGGACTTAATCGAAAGCTTATAAAATTTTTCGCGACATTTCAAAAATTTCGAATGTTGCAGGGCTCACACGCCCGTGTGATCAGGCCTTTGGTCACACACGCCCGTGTCCCTAACCCGTGTAACTCTCTGACTTGCAAGCATGAAGAAATTGAAGTCACAAGGCCAAGTCACACGACCATGTACTAGGCCGCATGGCGAATTATATTTTTGAAATTTAGGTGCAGTTTTCACACGGCCGTTGTAACACGTAGGTTTGTGCAAGTGTACATAGTCGTTACCAAGTAATAAGTAAGTATCGTGTTATCGTCTCCATAGGGATTGTATTTGTATTAAATCACTTAATTGTAAAATTATACTAACAACTTGGTAAATAAAACCACAATATGGTTAAGAAGTGATGATTAATATTAAATATATTAAACTAAATCAATGATCCCTAATGCAAATTATCCTAAGCATGCAAACTATATGTATGAAATAGATTTTAAAAAAAATTAAACACAATTTACAACAATTATAACATAAATAAAATAGGACAATTACTTTAATTAAACTCAATTTATTATCAACATGCTTAATAACCTTCGTAAAAACATTCCATGACAACTCGATCTTTCATGAGTTTGAAAACCATATTAGGTCCTTTCGGAAGCCTTTACTTAGTAAATACGCATGTCACTGATCCTTATTTACTAAGGGTTTCTTAGTATTTGTGTGAGGTAATAGGGACGTGTTAGGTTTGAAACAGTTTAATCGCACAAATCTAAAAGCTATGCAGATAACAGAGCAATTTAATTAGGTTAGGATCCAAATTGAGCATGCACATTTCAATTATGTGTCCACTAGCTTTCGTTTGGTATCGCTCAGCTAATTCAGGTGCATTTCAATCACATATGAATGAAATACAGACTTGATTTTAATTGAAAACATGATCGATTGAGGCACAAACATTATAAGTATGAATCAAATAATATTATTTAATCAAAGCAATCATCCTAGCTTTAATAAAATTAAGCTAACATTGTTGTTAACAACAACAAAGAACACATAACAAACATTTTCAGATTAAATTAAAGAAAGGAAAGATTAAACCCAAATAAGAGTGGCTGTCACCCAAGACTATGACTAATTAGACTCCTTCTCTCCCTTGCTTTGCTCCTTTGCTGATGGCTCTCCAAGGTGGCCAACCAAGGGCTCTTTAAGAGGCTTAATTGCTAAAATCTCTATGAAGACATAATGCTAGGTGTGGGGAATGGAAAATGCTTAGGAGAATTGAGAGAAAGAGAAAATGACGAAGGATGAGGGATGATGAATAAGGTAATGAATGGGTCATATTTATAGGTGAAGAGAGGTGGGTAGTTTGCTAAAAATAGCTAGGTTTAGTCTCTTCAAACTTCTTCCATGAATGGTTGACCACTATGCAACACCCCTTACCCGTATTAGACACCGGAACAGGGTACGAGGTGTTATCAGACTTATACGCAAGCAATCATAAAAAATCGAGACATGAATTTCTACTCAAATTTAAAACCTTTCATAAAAATTCATTCGTCCCTTAAACAAGCCTACGAGGCCCAAAACATACATTAGGGGTGGTTCAGGACTAAACCGAGAACTTAGAAAATTTTTCATGCAAAAGGGTCCACACGCCCGTGTGAGGGATGGGACACGCCCGTGTGACATAGCAGACGCCCGTGCTTCAGGCCGTGTCCAAAATAAGGGACATTTTTTTTATGACGTCATCAACAAAATAGGGTCACACGACCAAGTCAGACACCCGTGTGCTAGGCCGTGTGGCGAATTTAATTTTTATAAATTTTCATAAATAAGGTGCAGACTTCACATAGCCAGGGCATACGCCCATGTCTTAAAGTCGCGTCTCTCACACAGCCGAGACACACGGCCGTGTCTCGTGCCCATGCGTTTACTACTGAGCATTCTGTTTTACCTAATTAGGGTGCAGGGGACAAACAGCCAGATCACACGCCCACTAGGCAGACCGTGTGTCACACACGGCCTAGACACATGCCTATGTGTCTACCCGGGTGGACAATTTTGAGGCTATTTGCCAAGCCCATTTGCCACCCTTATTAGCACAAATACATCATGGCTTCAAAGGCACTTAACATGGCATAATTAAGTACTTAGACACCATCAAACAAGTCTTGCTCATGGCATCACCAATCGACTTATACATGCACAAGACACCATACTTTGTCAAGCCCAACTTACCAATTCTCATTGAAGCCATGGTTATCATCATACTACACAAATCCCAATTAAATCATCAAGCATTCATAACCACAACATAACTCATCACATGCACCCAACCACCAACCACCAACCACATAATAATTGCATATGTACATGCATGCATGAATAAATTGGCTTTACATCCAAATAATCAATATAAGCCATATCTCATGGCTATATACAAAATGAATTATAATATTATCATAATCCAACACTTTTTGCTAACCAATATGACACAAAACAAAATGACCAAGTCCCCTATATATGACATACTAAAAAATACTTGAATTCACTATACCCAAAAGATTAATTTGATAGTGTGAATCGAGCTCCGGCGTCCTTCAATCCTCGAGTTAGCTTGGTGAAACTATAAGAAATGGAAAGGAAAGGGGTAAGCTTAAAGCTTATTAAGTTTGCATGTAAATAATAAGCAACATTAAACATGTAATAACATACACATAGCATATTATAAATTTGCACATAATCATTAAATCATCATAGGCATAACTTACTCATTCGCATTCTTACCAATAATGTAACAGCCCGATTTAGGGGCTAGTCAGAATAGTGATCTCAGGAACACTAATCCAAGATTAGAAAAATTTATTTTCATCTTATATACTGAGTCAGAGCATGATAGTATATGTGCATGAAAATTTTGGTGCTTTAATTTGAACGATTTCATGTTTAATCGCGAAAAAGGACTAAATCGCACAAAGTGTGAAAGTTCCATTTTTTAAGCTAAAGGTACCAAATAGCCATAGATTGACAATTGGAGGTCTTTAAAAGAAAATTAGACCCCCAATATTTGCTTGGCCAGCCATAGACTAGCATGGCAGACAAATTTGTCAAAGTTGGTCAAAGTTGGTGGTAATAGGTGAACTAATTTGACTTGTATTAATAAAATAATGAAAGAAAAGACATCATCTTTTTCTCTTTCACTCTTCCATTGAAAATTAGCAGCAAATAGAGGATAGAAAGCTTCAAAATTTTCAGCACACTCATCTCTTCACAAGTAAGTGTTCTATTGATCTTTTCCTGAAAATAATTGTACTTTTGGGACCCCTAAAGCTTAAGCTTTCAAATGAGGGGACTGTTGTGCAATATGGTAAAAAGTTTAGAGTTTTTCCATGAGAGCTATCTTAGTTATTTGCTGCATTTTTATGGAAGAAATTGAGCTTAGTTGTTAAATGAACAACTTTTGTGAAAGGTGTTGTCTTGAAAACACTTAATTGCACCTTGATGTAAAGGTTACAAATATGTAGTAATTATGTGAAATGTTGATGTAACACCCCAAACCCGGCCCAAACGCCACGACCGAATCTGGTAGGTTACGGGTTTAAAGTTTAAAAACTTCGCTTTGGAAGGATTTCAAATCTCGGCTGATTTGTAGAAGTATTCGTTAAATAAGTGTTATTTGAAGAAAACCTTTGTAGTATTTTTATTTCTTCTATACAAATTACTTGTTTGAAATTCCCATTTTTATTTCTTTTTATAAATAAAACTTTGAATGTACATTTATAAATGTAAACATCATCAAATATAAATCAAAAAACTAAGCTAGGGAGGCCTTATTACAAAAAATAGTCCCAAATTCAAACTTAAAGAAAAACTAAAAATAGTTTAAGAAATTAAATGGCGTGATGGCCCCTCGAGTCCGCCTCGGCTCCCATGTCCACGATCTACTGCTCATCTGAAAAGTCAGGAAAATAAAAGGGTAAGTCACCAAGACTCAGTGTATAAATCCCGAAACACACAACGACCTGAGGCCCACAAACACATTTTGAGCCCTGGCCGATACATGAAAGCATCAATCATAATTACATGATAAATAATAAATGATGAATAGCGCAACCCATCCTAGAATTCCATCCTCTACACACCAACCCGTACCAACCATCACACCTCAGGGATTTCTACAATCAACCCTCTATCCACTACACACCATAATGACAGCCGTACTGCCTATTCCTATTAATCAGGAATAATTAGACGTGGCATAGCCACCGATCACTATGTGACCTAACATTTGAATTTGTTGTTTAACCACCGACCACCGAGTGACTTATCATGCACTTCCCTTTCATTATCATAATCCCACCCCATGCATACATACCTGTAAACAAGAAAACATCATACCATCTTTAGGAAAATTGGATTTCATATATATATATATATTGATACACATAGAGATTTCTATGATTACGCACCTGGCGTCCTTTGCCTAACCCTTTTTGGGTTTTATTCGACTGTCTACACAGCCACTTTTTGGCTTTTTAGCCCATAACATATATATTACAATTAACTAGTGTGTTAGAGATTTACACACCTGATTACTGTTAGAACGAGACTTTCTAAGTCAATGCTATTCGTAGCCAACACAACTGCCATTTGCCTAAGGTGTTGTTCAGAATCCGATCCACAACCTGGTGGCCAATCTTGTACTGCTGACACTGCTCGCTTATTAAGCTTAGGAATCGGGTTTCCAGATCTAGTCCCCTCCTTTGCCTGATTGACATTTGATTCCATCAAAAAGTCCATATTAATCATAACATATGGTTAAGATTGTGATTTCGATATCGAATCTATGGAGAACCTAAAGAGAATCCCTTACCTTGAATTTCTCGAAAAGTGATATGAGATTCAGGGACTAGAGTTTTCGACTTTTAGATCTAAGAGATCTACTTCAATTCTCGATGTGTCGCCCCAAAATAAGAACACAAGAAAAACGTTACTCAGGAGATATCCTTGCCACCACAATTAGCCTTTCAGCTTTGGTCTCCAAAATCGAAACAGAACATGAGAAACTAACTGAAGTCGACATTACCTCAACACAGGGGCTTTGGCTAACACTTGAGAGGAGATTCGGCAATGCCAAAGACGAAGATTTGAACGCCGAAAGAAATAGAACCAACTCACAAATGAGATCCAAGGGTTTCCAGTTTTTTTTTTTAAGAGAGATCAGATGAAAAGATGAACAAAAGAAAACTGTGGAGATTTCAGGTTTATAGAGAAACCGGCACAAGAGGAAAAAGAATGAAGAATAAAGTGAAATAAGAGATTTCAGCTTCTGAAGAAATCATAAGAAAAGATTGCAGAGGTTGACTGAAGTTTCAGCACAAAGAATGAAGAAAAGAATAGGGTTCAAATGCCGGAATTGAAGAGATAGCACCCCTATCTATAGAGAATTTCGGTACTGACTTATCGAAACCCAAAAGTGACCTTACTGATAGCTAGCAATTAATCAAATAGTAGGGAAATTTTGGCACCCTTTTGCCATAACGAAACCGATTTCTTCCCCCTCTAGGAGATGGAATTTCGACCAACTCTGCACTCAGCAGATAGCTCCTATCTTTTCTCCTCTATCTTAATCTATTCACACCTTTAGAAGAAGCCTAGATAACACCACCTCTTCCTTCCTTTATCAATTACTTTATCATCCATATTATCCACATCATCCATCAATTATTCTTCCTAATTTTAAGCATTGTAACTGACTCCAACTCTGCTCTCCCTTGATGCAAAAATTAATTAAAATAGATAGGTAATGCGACTCGAACCTTGGACCTCCCTTACTGCTTATCACGCCACCTGAAAGCCCCCTAAGTGGTGCCACTTTGCCACTGGGCCACAAGCCCATTTGTGTCTTAAAACACAGATAACATCTTTTAAGCCCTATCCTACTGGCTGTCCACTAGAGTGCCCAAGCAGAAGATTTTTAACTAAGGCCTCGGCCCAATCCTGAGCCCGATCTAGACCCCTTAAACACTCTAATTAGCACATTATACGTAACACACAACAAATGCAAAGGCCCATTAATTCAGGATGTTACAGTTCTACCCCTTAAAGAAATTTCGTCCTCAAAATTTCCAACTATTAATCATACTACCCAAGTCTCTCCACTATGCTTTCGCTGCGAACTTTGATTCTAAAGACAAAAGAAACACTTAGTGTACAATGATAGAGTACTCAGCGGTATTCGCATCTAGAGCATCCTTGTCCCCTTGGCGCCGTGCTGCATAGACCAAAGCTGGCTGCCTCACCTCAGCATAACCTGGACCTCCATCTGGTGCTCCACGACCATGTCTTCTGCCATTGCCACCATTGACTTGACCATGGTGCCTTGGTGGTTGCTGACCACTTCTTCCCGGCTGTGCATTCCCTTGACCTATGAGCCTTTCACTGCCCCGTTGCTGCGGATAGTTTCTAACTTGGTGGTCTGTAAATCCACACCTAAAGCACTTTCCACTGCCTGGCCAACACTCGACTTCATGGAATTTACCACATCGAGCACACTTCTGTGTCTGACCACCAGCAGCAGGTCTCTCATCTCGTCTCGGCCCATCTGACCTGGCTCTTTTCTGATTACACCCAGCTGCCCCTAATGATCCAAAATTTCTCTCACCCCTATCTCTTTCCCGGTTCAATTTCTCTGTCCGCTTCACCTCCTCAACTATCTTAGCTTTTTCCACAAGCATAGCAAATTCCTTTTCCCGCTGTGGAGCTATCAATACACGCAGATCATCTCTCAGACCATCCTCAAAACGAACACACCGTTCATGCTCTATGGCCACCATTCCTTTAGCATAACGGCTAAGGCGTAAGAATTTCGCTTTATACGCAGCCACCAACCTACTTCCCTGAACCAGATTCAGAAATGCTCTACGCTGCACATCCACATAACTTGTCCCAATGTATTTACTCCGAAACGCCGTCTTGAAGAAATCCAGGTGATACGGTCAGCCATCGTACCATCCTTAACTGTAAGCCACCATTGATAAGCTTCGCCCCACAGGAGAGATACAACCCCTTTCAGCTTTTCCTCCTCCGTGAAATCCAGATCATCTATTATATGCTCAACCGCCGCCAACCAGTACTCAGCTGTACTTGGGGCTATTCCAGAAATTCCCCTAAACACTTCTGCCCCATTGGCTCTAAGTCGCTCCGACACAGATTTCCGGGCTCCTGTGCCCATGCCTGCCCCAGCAACCCTCTCTAAAACCCTTAACATCGCCTGAGATACCGCATCATCTCCGGCCGTCTGGTCCTGAAATTCTACCTCCGCAGTTGGTGGTACTGGCATCTCGTTTCCAGACCCATGGCCAGATCTTACTGGTTCTGACACAGCTGTCCTACCCCTACCACGACTATGCGGCGGACGTCCACGACCCCTTGTACTCATTCTACCGATTCGCATTTATCTGAATAGAAATTTTATGAATTATTAATTTCTTTCACTGTTTAACCAGGATCAATCTTATAAATAGTAGTCTTAAGAGTAGTTCTTTTGAATCCGCAATTATATCTACAATTCAGTCTCAAGTCCACATCTTCTAGTCTAGGAAGCACATACATTCAATCATCAAACATCAACATACAAGTAGCATCCACGAACTTACATTCATCATGTAGGGGTATCTCCGTCATTTCACTACCCATGGGTATTTTCGTAATTTATCCTACAGGGGTATTTTCATAATTTTCCAAAATAGGGTTTCTTGGTGTTTTTATGAAATAAAGGTATTTTGGTAATTTTGCAATCCGGGGGTATTTTGGTAATTTTGCGAATCAGGGGTGATTTAGTAATTTTACAAATCAGGGATATTTTGGTCATTTTATAAATCAGAGGTAATTTGGTAATTTTACAAAATAGGATGGCTGGTCCCTTTCGGGTTTTAATTATAGATTTTGGCCCGCCAACAAGTCCTCATGACTAAGGTAAACAGTCACTACGCACCAAGTAGGATTCTAGCAAAGAGAAGGTGAGTCACTAGAACTGCTTAAGTACCAAGCTCTCCCTGAATCCAATCCTAGACATGCGTATGCCTGTTGCCACACCCTAATCTCGTGACTTGTTTACAGGTTTGTTTGGTTGGATTAAATCTTATGAATTTAGAGAATTGTTTTAAACAAAGCCTAAAGTCCATCAATGTCTAATATACTAGCCTAAGTCCATCAAGCCCATCAAGCCCAACATGTATATCACATCAAAAGTTAGAATACTTACCTGCGTGGATCGAGTGCCGGTAGACTCGAAGGCCATATCTTCATCCAAAACATTTTTCTCAAATTCACATCAAATTTTCCAAACACTACTAGACCCATTTCACAGCCCGAGTTTTGAACTGGGCTCTGATACCAAAATGAAACTCGGCCCAAGCGCTACGACCGGATTTGGTATGTTACTGGTTTAAAGTTTAAAAACTTCGCTTTGGAAGGATTTGAAATCTCGACTGATTTGTAGAAGTATTCGTTAAATAAGTGTTATTTGAAGAAAACCTTTGTAGTATTTTTATTTCTTCTATACAAATTACTTGTTTGAAATACCCATTTTTATTTCTTTTTATAAATAAAACTTTGAACGTACATTTATAA
Source organism: Gossypium bickii (assembly GCA_025503065.1). Taxonomy (NCBI): domain Eukaryota; kingdom Viridiplantae; phylum Streptophyta; class Magnoliopsida; order Malvales; family Malvaceae; genus Gossypium; species Gossypium bickii. The sequence goes on from CP106712.1 coordinate 47,032,844, forward strand.
ATGTACACATCATCAAATATAAATCCAAACACTAAGCTAGGGAGGCCTTATTACAAAAAATAGTCCCAAATTCAAACTTAAAGAAAAACTGAAAATAGTTTAAGAAATTAAATGGCGTGATGGCCCCTCGAGTCTGCCTCGGCTCACATGTCTACGATCTACTGCTCATCTAAAAAGTCAGGAAAATAAAAGGGTGAGTCACCAAGACTCAGTGTATAAATCCCGAAACACACAACGACCTGAGGGCCAAAAACACATTATGAGCCCTGGCCCATACATGAAAGCATCAATCATAATTACATGATAAATAATAAATGATGAACAGCCCAACCCATCTTAGAATTCCATCCTTACACACCAACCCGTACCAACCATCACACCTCGAGGATTTCTACAATCAACCCTCCATCCGCTACACACCATAACGACAGCCGTACTGCCTATTCCTATTAATCAGGAATCATTAGACGTGGCATAGCCACCGATCACTATGTGACCTAACATTTGAATTCGTGGTTTAACCATCGATCACCAAGTGACCTATCATGCACTTCCCCTTCATAATCATAATCCCACCCCATGCATACATACTTGTAAACAAGAAAACATCATACCATCTTTAGGAAAATAGGCTTTCATATATATATATATACATATATATATGTATATATATATCGATACACATAGAAATTTCTATGATTACGTACCTAGCGTCCTTTGTCTAACCCTTTTTGGGTTTTATTCGACTGTCTACACAGCCTCCTTCCGGTTTTTTAGCCCATAACATATATATTACAATTAACTAGTGTGTTAGAGATTTACACACATGATTATCGTAAGAATGAGACTTTCTAAGTCAATGCTATCTGTAGCCAACACAACCACTATCTGTCTAAGGTGTTGTTCAGAAACAGATCAACAACCCGGTGGCTAATCCCGTACTACTGACACTACTCGCTTCTTAAACTTAGGAATCGGGTTTCTAGTTCTAGTCCCCTCGTTTGCCTGATCGACATTTGATTCCATCAAAATGGCCTTATTAATCATAACATATGGTTAAGATTGTGATTTTGATATCGAATCTAACGAGAACCTAAAGAGAATCCCTTACCTTGAATTTCCTGAAAAGTGATATGAGATTCAGGGACTAGTGTTTCTGACTTTTAGATCTAAGAGATCTACTTCAATTCCCGATGTGTCGCCCCAAAATAAGAACACAAGAAAATTGTTACTCAGGAGATATCTTTGCCACCACAATTAGCCTTTCGGCTTTGGTCTCCAAAACTAAAATAGAACATGAGAAACTAACTGAAGTCGACACTTACCTCAACACAGGGGATTCGACTAACACTTGAGAGGAGATTCGGCAATGCCAAAGAAGAAGATTTAAACACCGTAAGAAATAGAACCAACTCACAAATGAGATCTAAGGGTTTTCGATTTTTGTTTTTTTTTAAGAGAGATCAGATGAAAAGATGAACAGAGGAAAACTATGGAGATTTCGGCTTTATAGAGAAATCGGCACAAGAGGAAAAAGAATGAAGAAGAAAGTGAAATAAGAGATTTCAGCTACTGAAGAAATCAAAAGAAAAGATTGCAGAGATTGACTGAAGTTTCGGTACAGAGAATGAAGAAAAGAATAGGGTTCAAATTCCGGAATTGAAGAGATACCACCCCTATTTATAGAGAATTTTGGCACTTACTTATCAAAACCCAAAAGTGCCCTTCCTGATAACTAACAATTAATCAAATAGTAAGGGAAATTTCGGCACCCCTTTGCCATAAAGAAATCGATTTCTTCCCCCTCTAGGAGATGGAATTTTGGCCAACTCTGCACTCAGCAGATAGCTCTATCTTTTCTTCTCTATCTTAATCTATTCACACCTTTAGAAGAAGCCTAGATAACACCACCTCTTCCTTCCTTTATCAGTTACTTTATCATCCATATTATCGACATTATCCATCAATTATTCTTCCTAATTTCAAGCATTCTAACTAACTCCAACTCGCTTCTCCTTGACGCCAAAATTAATTAAAATAGATGGGTAATGCGACTCAACCTTGGACCTCCCTTACCGCTTATCACGCCACCTCAAAGCCCCTAAGTGGCGCCATTTTGCCATCACCACAAGCCCATTTGTGTCTTAAAATGCAGATAACATCTTTTAAGCCCTATCCTACTGGCTTTCCACTAGAGTGCCCAAGCAGAAGATTTTTAACTAAGGCCTCGGCCCAATCCTGAGCCCGATCTGGACCCCTGAAACACTCTAATTAGCACATTATACGTAACAAACAATAAATGCAAAGGACCATTAATTTAGGATGTTACAGTTGAGTTTTGTTGATAGCTATATGACTATTAAATTTCACCTGGGCTTGTGGAAGCTAGAAATGTGATTAGAATGAATTTTCGAGCCTAGGGGCAAAATGGTCATATTGCCAAAGTCTAGGGGCAAAATAGTAATTTTGCCTAAGAAGATTATTGAAATGCTTTCATTACTGTGGTGATTAAAATGAGCTAAATTGCTATTATAGAGCATGAAGAACTGAGAATCTGCCTCAATCGGGGAAAGAACAAAGTCTTGGACTAAACCGACGAGTTAGTTCATTTTGAAATCGAGGTAAGTTTGTGTGATTAATGCAATAATTATGTTAGCATAATTGAGAATGCTTGGCATCCTATTGATGCATGATGCTTTACTAAATTGATGATGAATGAGATGTTGAAGTCCTAGTGGACCATATTGAATATGAAAATGCTATCATCAAGATATGAAATAGATAAGGTCTCGTATAAGACCATATCTGGGATATGGCCTCGGCATCGAGTTGGTATCCCGTATAAGACCATATCCAGGATATGGCTTCGAAAATGAATATGAAAATTGTTTAAGATCATATTCGGGATGTGGCATTGATACTTGATGTAGAAGTCCATGTAAGACCTTATTCGGGATATGGCATTGGCATTTAGTGGTGACCCCATGTAAGACCACCTCGAGGATGTGGCATTGGCTTTGTACCCATCTCAATAACGATGGAAATGCATCTTTGACCATCTCTAGTGATTAATGGGATAAATAGATGAGTTTAGAAGTAGAAATGAGAATGGTACTAAAGTAATGGGATTGAGTGAATACAGGTACTCGTGAATGAGCTGCGATGAAATGATTACAACATGTGGCACGGTATGTGCTAAATAAGGGCAATCGTAATTAAGTATGTCAAAAAGCCTTTGACTCGTGTATGGTTAGTTAATCCCATGGATGGATTATATTATGAGCTTATTATTGCTATATATTTCCATGCAAACTTACTAAGCTTCATGCTTACCCCTTTCATTGCCCTTCTTCCTTGTAGTATTGTCAAGATAACTCGAGGATCGTGGACGTAGGAGTTCAGAAATTACACTATCAACTTCACTTGGGTATAACAATTTAGACTTATTTTGAGTATGGCATGTATAGGACTTGGGTATTTTGTTAAGTTGTAATTGTTAGCCAAAGTGTTGGCTATGTAAGTTATAAAAGTCATTTTTGTAAATGGCCTTATAAGTTAGGCAAATACTTGGCAAGTTCTATTACTTAATGAAGATGATTTTCATAAAGTATATGTCCTTTTGTATATCTTGATTCGTGAGCTCATAGAGATACCTTTTGATTATCTTTTATGTTGGAATGAGTTCTTAGATGTGCCATTGGGGTAGGAGTTATAGTGTTTTGAATTGGAATATGTATGTGTGTAACGTAGAGTGACAAGGGCTTGGTATATAGCCTGCTAATTGTCCATATGGGTAGACACATGGGCATGTGTCTAGACCGTGTGGGAGGCACAGCTAGCACATGGGCGTATGCCCAAGCCTTGTAAAGTCTGCACCTTGCACTTAGGATTTAAATCCTCACACAGCTGAAGCACACGGACGTGTGTATAGGCCGTGTGGATAAGTCAAAATGACATGGTTTGGCACACAGACCAAGGCCACGGGCGTGTCAAGGCCGTGTGAAATTAGTCAGTGTCGACCACAGGTGAAAAACAAGGGCATGTCTTAGGGGCACACGGGCGTGTCCGTAGTTTAACACAGGTGTGTGGCCCCTGTTTTGATGAAAAGCCTTCCAAGTTCGCAAAAGTCCCCAGTTTAATCCCGAAACCTCTCAGAGGCATGTTTAGGGCCATGTAGGCCGAGAATGAGCAAGAAATGGGTTTGAACAAAATTTTATAACCTTATTCAAGATGTTTAAGCAATATTAGTTAGGTAATGCCTCAAACCCTATTTCGGCTTGCATATGGGTAAGGGGTGTTACATTTATTGGTATTAGAGCTATGATTTAGTAGGTTCTAGGACTAATGTAGCGTAAGTACGAGTCTAGTTGTAACACCCCTTACCCGAGACCTTCGCCGGAATCGAGTATGTGGCATTACTAGACTTGACTAGAAGTTCAGGACATAAAAATTTAAAGCTGTCAAACTGCGCCATGCTGACTAAATTGACCATAACTTGAGTTACAAAACTCGAAATTCAGATCCGTAAATTTTCCTAGAAACTAGACTCATATAAGAATTTAACATAATTTTTCCAGAATTTTTCATGTGGCCAATTAGTACATTTTATTCATCAAAGTTACCCCTATTTCACTGCTCGACAATTCTGACCTATCATTACAAAAATACAGTTATCTCATTGTAAAAATTTTCAATAATGTTCTTGTTTATACCAATCAAAAATAGACTCATTAAGGATTCTAAACATATAGACCATGATTCATAATTATTTTTGTACAATTTATAACAATTTTTCCAAAACAGAACAGCGACTCACGAATTCATTTAGAGCAAGTCTCACTAAAACTTAAATATCTCATAATAGAAAAATCCTTTTCCTACTCTGTTTCTTTCATGTAAAAATAGACACAATAAGGTTTAATTTCATGTCTAATTCACTTTCTAATTCAATATACCCTATTTTTGGTGATTTTTCAAAATCACATCACTGCTGCTACTACATGCTGTTTCACTGCAATTTATGGAAAAACTAGCTTCTAACCGAACATACCCACATCCCTAATTCAAGGATTCATTTCATATACATACATTTCCTTATCAAAAACGATTGAACTTCGATTAAAAATGCATAAACATCGCCAACATAACCCGACATTTGTATCAAAAACACAAAAGCATACATAACTAAAAATTTAGCCATATTCGCATGGCTGTTATATACATGAACCTTAAGTTTTTCTCAAAACAAAGACAAAGTCTTTCCTATACATGCCTTCATTCTAAAACCAAAATGAAAGAGTACCAAAATATAGATTGATAGTGTGGGCGACTTTCCGAACGATCCCGACGAGCTTGTAGCTTGTACTCAATCTATAAAACAGGGAAAAAATTTTACGCAATTAAGCTTACTAGCTTAGTAAGTCCTAAGTTCATGATAATATAACATTTAAAATATTCAACTTATGACATTGCACATATACATTAAAAAAATATGTAAATTTTCACAAGGCCGATTACTATTAGTTCATCAACCCAAATAATTGCACTTCATTTCATAAACTCAGTATTACTTGAAATCACAATTAAATATATTCCAAGAATCACGTACTCCAAATCATGTAATTAGAGCATTCATATCCATCATAAACTCAAATATACATAACATAGTTCTCATAGTATTAACTTGACTCAATTAATATTACGCATAACATACCTTACATACTTACCTGAGCTGTTAACTAAATACCATAATTAAGGTTTACCTTGAAGAATATTCGATTCTCTTTTGTAAACTATGGTCCCGGCATTAAGCCCTGCTAGGCGTAAAAGCCTGATAAGAATCACCAGCACAAGGCCTGCTAGGCATAAAAGCCCGATAAGAAACACCGGCACAAGGCCTGCTAGGCATAAAAGCCTGAAAAGTAACACCGCACACAAGGCCCGCTGGGCGTAAAGCCCGATAAATAACACCGCACAAGGCACTGCTGGGCATAAAGCCCGATAATGTCACCGCACGACGAGGCTGCTAGGCTCGAAGCCCGAATGTCAGAATAGTTTTACATGCTTTTCACATTTCACTATCACATATCGAACCATATGCATTTATTCACATTGCATTAAAAATATTTGAAATCAATCCAATCCATCATCATCACATTCGGCCAACTCATGGTTTTACACCAAACTTATACAAATTTTATCATTCATTAGATTTGTAAATAACCTTTAAACATAAGGTAGCTCAAGAACTTACTTATTCACCTTGCATTAGCCAAAATAAATTCACTTCAATACTATACATTCACATTCGGCTATATCATGAATTTATACTCTAAATTTCCACAATTCATCATTCACTAAGTTCATAATTAATTTATTGACATATTTTAGCTAAAGGACTTACCTCGGTTGTCGATAGTCCGTGCGAATCGGCTATTCGAGAACCTTCGTCTTTCCCCGGTCTAATTCCGTTTTTCTTTGCTCTTGATCTAAAACACATTAGAATTTAGCTCATTTAATCTCATTTCATCTCAAATTAGTTCCAAAACACACAAATGGGCAATTTACCATTTTGCCCCTAATGTTTTCCATTTTTACAAATTGGTCCAATTTACACAAAACTCAAAATATGCAAAATTTCCTAACACTATGGCTAGGGCGAATCTTCTCCTTAGCCATGGGTGTCCATGCATTTCATCTATTTGACATTTTAATCCTTCACAATTTTATTCTTTTCAATTTAGCCCTATATACTCAAAATCATCAAAAACTCCAATACAAAACTTGTAAATCCTTAACATACCTTTAATCTAAAACCATTAAACATCAAAACTATCTAAACATGTTAATGGCCAAATCTTATATACATGGTATTTTCAAAAATTTAGACATGGGTCGGGTAATATACGAAGCAACGATCTCAAAAACGTAAAAATTATCAAAAAACTAAACAAAATACATACCCCAAATTAAGCTCCCAATTGCCGAAATTTCAAGCTCCAAAAATGGGGTTTTCTTTTCTCACATTCGGCCATGAGAGAATGTAGATGATAATGGCTTTGTTTTATGTTTTGTTTAATATATACACTAACATTATTTTTTTATTATTATTAATAAACTAACATAACCTTATAAATAAAATTAAACTAACATATATATTAGGCTAGCTTGGCCCATTGCCGTCCATCACCATGGTTTATGGGCTAATTGTCCTTTTAGGACACCCACTTAAAAAGCCACAAGCAAATTAGTACATTTCACTTTAGTATGCAACTTTTACGTTTTTCGCGATTTAATCCTTTTTATCAAATTGAGCACTTAAACGACTAAATTTTTCTACGAAACTTTCACACTCACTAAATCACATATAATAAACACGAAATATAATATTAAAGTATTTCTCAGGCTCGAATTCGTGGTCCCGAAACCACCGTTTCGATTTGGGTCAAAATTGGTCTGTTACACTAGTTATACATGCCATATGTAGGAGTGTCTGAGTAATGGTAGTGTGATTGGCTCTTGACATATAAAATTGTGTTTTATGTAGTATATGGATTATGATCCAGACCGAACTGCAGCTGATGATGCTATGAGTAACGCGCCGGCTCCCGCTCAAGGGACCACACTGGCTAATAGTAGACCTGAGACTTTGGGTCAGGGGGAAGAGGCTTGAGAAGCCTTTCTCCACATGATGAGCAACTGGTATACTGAGTATACCTGAGCAAATCCTAACACTCAACCCCCTCCACCCCTCCTATCCCTGAACTCGCTCCAGTAGCTCCTCAAGTGGTCGAGGTGGTGAGAAGAGAAAAGCCTTCAGTGGATAAGATCCGGAAGTAAGGAGCCGAAGAATTTCAGGCAAATAAGGACGATGAGCTGGAGAGAGCAGAATTCTGGCTCGAGAATACCATCAGGGTGTTTGACGAGTTGTCCTGCACCCTTGAGGAGTGCTTAAAGTCTGTGATATCTCTCCTGAGAGATTCAGTTTACCGGTGATGGAACACCCTAGTGTCAGTGGTGCCAAGGGAGAGAGTTAGCTGGGAATTTTTCCAAGAGGAATATCGAAAGAAGTACATTAGATAGAGGTTCATCGACCACAAGAGGAAGGAGTTCTTGGAACTGAAGCAAGGTCGTATGTCAGTGACTGATTATGATCGGGAGTTCGTAAGGCTTAGCAAATATGCTTGGGAGTGCATGTCTACCGAGGCAATCGTGTGCAAGAGGTTCGAGGGCAGACTGAATGAGGACATCCGTTTATATGTTGGAGTCCTAGAACTAAAGGAATTTGTAGTGTTGGTAGATAGAGCTTGTAAAACCGAAGAGTTGGTTAAGGAGAAGAGAAGAGCGAAGGATGAGTCTCGTGACTCAATGAAGAGACAACTGAATAAATCTCACCAATCCTCATCCAAGAAATCAAGGGATTTCTCTACTCTATTAGTCACTTCAATAGAGTTTTCAACCCGACGTAAAGGCAAGCAATTTTCAGGGTCGAAAGGGTAGACCACATCAGTTGCTAGTACGGGCAACGTCCGACAAAGTAGACCGGAATGCCATCAGTGTGGCAGGCGCCATTCTGATGAGTATCGAGCTAATAAGAAAGCTTGTTTTAGATGTGGGTCCTTAGACCACTTTATCAGAGACTACCCCAAGGTGGGCGAGAAAGAAAAGCCTCAGAATGCAAGATCGAGAAGTACTGCTAGGGGAAGACCACTGAGAAATCCAGGAATTGAGATAGGTAGCAAGAACCCATCTAGAGAGCAGACTACTAGAGTTGAGGGTAGAGCACCAATGAGGACATATGCCATTCGTGCTCGAGAAGAGGCATATTCCCCTGGCGTAATCACGGGTACCTTTTCTCTCCATAATACTCGTGCTGTAACATCCCGAATTAGTGCCTAGTCGAAACAGTGGTTTTGAGATCACAAATCTGACGAGGAAAAATTTATTTTTATTATATTTTTATGTTCTACAATTTTACAGAAAGATTTAGTAAAAATTTTGTTTAAAAAAAATTTTGACTTTTGAGCACTCAATTTAGTCAAAAGGACTAAATTATAAAAAGTGCAAAAGTTGAGTTCTATATATTAGAGGTGTCAAATTACTATGAAATTTAAATTAGAGGTCATTAAAAGGTAATTAGACCATTGGATAACTTGATGGACAAAAATGGGCATGAATAGGACAAAATTAAAAGAAAAGCCTTAAGGGTATTTTAGTCATTTAGTGTTTTTAATGAATAAAAAGACAAAATACAAGAAACAAATCTGCTCATCTTCTTCAAGTTGCTGTTGAAAATTCCTAGACTCGATGGCTAAGGGTTTCAAGCTTTTCAAGCTTTATAGTAAGTGTTTCTGAGCCCCGTTTTTAACGTTCATCGTATTTTTGAAATCTCAGTAACTTAGTTTAGCTATTTCTACCATTATTTTGAGCTAGAGTTTAATTTTAAAAATTGACCCATGTTGAATAATTGTGTATTTTGATGAATTTTGGTAGATTATGCATGTTTATGATTAGAGAAACGAGTTTTATTAGATGATTTTCGATAAAATCATATAAAAGGGGTTAAACTGTAAAAGTTATAAATTGGTCATAAGTGTGTGAATTAGTGAGAAATTGAAGTTTCCATAGAAGAGAAAAATGATCAGCATGTTATAAAACATAAGAATAATGGCTGAAGTTTAATTTACGAGCATTGGGGCGAAAGTGCAAATATGTGAAAGTTTAGGGGTCAAAGTGCGATTCGTAAAAAATATGATTTTTGGACCCATATGAATAATGTGACTAATTAGTAGGCTAAATGTGATATAGATCAAGGAAATCGAGATTTAGGCTTAAATCGGGAAAGTACAAGGTTATGGATTAAAATGGTAAATTGCCGTTTCTGGATCCGAGGTAAGTTGGTGTGTTAATAATAATGAAATAATGTCATAATTTATGTTTGAAACCTAAATTTTGGTATTAAATTGATTTTGCTACATTACATATTTAGTATATTATGTTGGTGAATTGATTTAATAATATGTTTATGATAAAATGTGACATAGGTGACATGGAAAATGTGTTGAAATGTTGTGCTTAAAGGTGTTTTCTATGACTATGGTTAGTATGTGAAATGGAAAGTTATTATGTAAATAATGCATTTCTTTTACTTGTTCAATAATTATTTTGCTAGATATTATGGAAGTCATTGGGTGATAACTATAATATAAAAATGTATGGAATGTGAAATTCTCGATTGAACCTTCAGAAAAGAGAGAGATACGGGCAATATGTAGCTAGGTCACACGAGTGATAAAGGACCTTCACCGTGTGTACAAGAAAGCTACGAGATGGCAAAATTTGATATGTAGCTAAGCCACATGGATGATAAGGGACTTTCACCATGTGTGCAAGAAAGCTATGGGATAATAATTTCATATGTAACTAGGTCACATGTGTAATACTGTGCGTATACCATGTGTACAAGAAAGTTATGGGTTATGAGTAGCTAGGACACCGTGTAGATAAGAAAGCTACGAGATGGAATGGCTAGGTCACATGGGTGATAAGGACCTTCACCATGTGTACAAGAAAGTCGAATTATGTGTAGGTGGAGCTATGTGCTGAGACCACTGAGTATCGGGCGCTTTCCGAAGGGGCTCAACGAGATAACTTACTAATGGTGATTGGTGTGATCATGTTAGGAATAAGTGTAGGTGTGAATGTTACCAATTGAGAAACGTGGCAAATGTACTTGTGAGCAAGTGTTTGTGTGAACAAGGGTGCATGTAACCATATGTGCATGTGCATAATGTGTTTGATATGTGATACGTGATTGAAATGGTGGTAAGGCTGATATGGTGTAAGCGCCACTATGAATACTCATAAATATTGGTGATGATTATTCATTTGTATGGCTAGTATTGAACATGCTTGGTGTTATGTGTGCATATATGAAAGTAATATAAAGAAAACATGGGAGAGTAAAATTTTCAGTAAAATAGATTGACAGAAAAGCAGTTACGCCATTTTGAAAAATCACCATAAATAGTAGAAGTTGAATTATATACTGAATGAGAGATGAAATTAAATCTTATTGAGTCTATTTTCACATAAAAGAAATGGTGTGAGTAAATAAATTTTATTTTATGAGATATTTAAATTTTGGTGAGACATGGTCTGAATGGTTTTGGAAATCCCCTGTTCCAAATTTGGAAAATCACTAAAAATTGTATAAAAATGGTTGTGTGTAATTTATATTCTCGGAATCCTTGGTGAGTCTACTTTTGAGAGAGACATATGGAAAGGTTATCCAAACTCTTTATAATGAGAAATTATAATTTTAGTGAAGAGGTGTTAGAGCTATTGAATAGCGAAATAAGGGAATCTTTAATGAATAAACTGTATTGATTGGATAAAAAAAATTCTAGAATTTTTATGGTAAAAAGGTATTTGAGTATAATTTTAGAAAAAATTAACAGATCTTAATTTGGAGTTCCATAGCTCCAGATATAAATAATTTAATGACTGTAACTCGAGAAAATAGCTTAACTGGAATTTGAATAAATAGAAAGAATATGAAAATAGCATGTTATCGCATTGCTTATTATTTTCATGGGAGCTTACTAAGCGTAAAGCTTACTCCCTCCTTTCCATTTCTTTTAGTTTTATCAGGTCAGCTCAGGGATGGAGATCGTCGGAGGCTGCATCACACTATCGAGCCATTATCCTTGGAGTATTGACATGTATAGTTAAATGTTTTCAAGTGAGTGGCATGTACAGGGACATAGTTTTTATATGATGGATGTTATTGTGATTAGCCAAATGTATTGGCTTATATTGATTTGTTGATTATAGCCATGAGATGTGGCTTATAATGATTTTGGCTTATAAGCCTATTTGTCCATGGTATGTGTTAATGTCTTGTTATGTGGTATAAGTGATTAAATAGATGACAAGGTCAAATACATGTGTTTGAAAAGTTTTAACTTTGGGCAAAATTTGGTAACCCGATTTTGTATGATTGTGAATGTTTAAGTCTGGTAACGCCTCGAACCCTAACCCGGAGTTGGATACGGGTGAGGGATGTTACACGTGTTATAGCTTTTATTGATTCGGGATCTACCCACTCATACAGATGCATGAAATTAGTCTCTAACATGAGCATGCCTATAGAGTCTACCGAATTTATCATAGAGTGTCTAATACCCTAGGCAAGTGCGTGTTGGTTGATAGAGTTTGCAAAGGTTGCCATTTGATGATTAAGGATTACTATTTCCCGGTTGGTCTTATGCTATTGCCATTTGATGAGTTTGATGTCATCCTTGGGATGGATTGGTTAGTTACTAATGGAGTAATTGTGAATTGTGGGGAGAAGTATTTTGAGTTGAGAGATGAAAATAGTAATCTTATTTGTGTTGAATCAGATAAGCCATATAGGTCACCAGTAGTGATGTCAATCTTGTCAACTCGGAAGTATTTAAGGAAGGGATGCGAGGCCTATCTTGCCTTTGTGTTGAACACTAAAAAGACTGATTCCAGAATTGAGTCGGTACCCATAGTATGCGATTACTCGGATGTCTTCCCGGAAGAGTTGCCAGGGCTACCTCCGGTTAGAGAAATTGAATTTGGGATTGAGTTAGCTCTGGGTACTGCCCCTATTTCTATTGCTCCATATAGAATGGCTCCAACTGAGCTAAAAGATCTAAAAGCACAGTTGCAAGAACTAACTGATAAAGGTTTCGCAAGGCTGAGTTGCTCTCCGTGGGGTGCTCCGATTTTATTCATGAAGAAGAAAGATGGTTCCATGAGACTATGTATAGATTATCGGCAACTCAACAAGGTAACTGTGAAGAACAAGTACCTGTTATCGAGGATCGATGACCTATTCGATCAATTGATGGGAGCCACGATATTTTCCGAGATAGATTTGAGGTAAGCGTACTATTAGCTGAGAGTCAAGGACTCGTATGTGCTGAAAACCGCATTTAGGACTAGGTATGGCCACTATGAATTTTTGGTCATGTCTTTTGGTCCAACGAATGCCTCTGCGAACTTCATGGATTTGATGAATTGTATTTTTTGGCCATACTTGGATAAATTTGTTGTGGTTTTCATCAGTGACATCCTAATCTACTATTGGGATAAGAACGATCATGCTGAGCATTTGAGTATGGTTCTACAAGTTTTAAGAGAAAAACAATTGTATGCCAAATTCAGTAAGAGTGAATTTTGGATCAAGGAAGTGGGATTTTTGGGGCATATTGTCTCGAAAGATGGGATTAGAGTCAACCCGAGTAAGATTTCAGCAATTGTTGAATGTAAACCACCGAGGAGCGTAACTGAAGTAAGGAGTTTTCTAGGCCGAGCCGGCTATTATAGGCTTTTTGTCAAAGGGTTTTCCATGATAGCTACCGCCAATGATGAGACTTTTGCAAAAAGATGTGAAGTTAGATTGGACGAAAAAGTCGTGAGTTTTGAGAAATCAAGACATCATTGATCGAGGCTCTGTTTTGGTGCAACCTGAGCCGGGAAGAGAATTTGTGATTTACAGTGACGCGTCCTTGAATAGATTGGGTTGTGCACTTATACAACAGGGTAAATTGATTGCATACGCCACAAGGCAACTAAAGCCACACGAGAAGAATTACCCGACTCATGATTTAGAGTTGGCCACAATCGTGTTTGCGTTAAAAATTTAAAGGCATCATTTGTATATTGAAAGGTGTCGAATTTTCACCAATCATAAAAGCCTAAAGTATTTGATGACTCAATAGGAATTGAATTTGAGGCAACGAAGGTGGTTGGAGCTGATTAAGGATCATGTGTTGGTAATTGACTACCATCTAGGAAAGGCGAATGTAGTCGCCGATGCTTTGAGCATAAAATTATTATTTGCACTAAGAGCCATGAGTACTCAAATGACTTTGTTGGATGATGGTTCCGTTTTAGCCGAACTGAGGGCTAAACCATTGTTTCTCCAAGAGATTTGTGAAGCTCAGAATGATGATAACAGTTTGCAAGCCAAGAGAGTTATATGTGAGTTGAACGTTGAGTCAGACTTCCAAGTAAATCTTGATGGATGTCTAACATTTCAAGATCGGGTCTGTGTACCCAAAAATGATGAGCTTATTCATAAAATCTTGCATGAAGCGCATAGCAGATGTTTGAATGTACACCCAGGTAGCACGAAGATGTACAATGATTTGAGGAAATGGTATTGATGGCTTGGTATGAAGAGAGACATTTCCAAGTTTGTATCGAGATGCCTGATTTGTCAGCAAGTGAAGGCTGAACACCAAGTACCTTCAGGTTTACTTTAGCCCATTATGATTCCTAAGTCGAAATGGGACCGTATTACCATGGACTTTGTGACGGGCTTACCGTTGACTCCAAAGAAAAAAGATGCAGTATGGGTAGTGGTTGATAGACTCACAAAGTCAGCCCATTTTATACTAGTGCGAGTTGACTGTTCACTTGATAAATTAGCGGACTTATACATGTCAGAGGTAGTAAGACTCCATGGTGTACCATTTTTTATCATTTCAGATAGAGATCCGAGATTCACGTCACGGTTTTGGAAAAAGTTGCAAGAGGCCATGGGCACGAAATTGAGTTTCAGTACAACCTTTCATCCACAAACCGACGGGCAGTCGGAGAGGGTAATTCAAAAACATGAAGACATGCTTTGATGTTGTGTTTTGGAATTCTACGATAATTGGGAGAAATACTTACCATTGGTTGAATTCACCTATAATAACAGCTTTCACTCAAATTTGAAAATGGTGCCCTATGAGGCATTGTATGGGTGTAAGTGCCGAACGCCCTTGTATTTGTCAGAACTCAAAGAGAAACAGATTCACAGGGTCAATTCGGTTAAGGACACTGAAGAGAAGGTAAAAGTGATACGTGACTGTCTAAAAGTCAGTTCAGATAGGAAAAAGTCCTATTCGGATTTGAAAAGAAAAGAGATTGAATTTAAAGTCGGTGATAAAGTGTTCTTGAAAGTATCACCTTGGAGGAAAGTCCTTAGAGTTGGCCGGAAGGGCAAATTGAGTTCGCATTTTATCGGACCTTATGAAGTTACCTAGAGGATAGGACCGATAGCTTATCAGTTGGCCTTGCCACATGAGCTAGAAAAGATTCATGACGTCTTTCATGTATCCATGTTATGCTGATACCGTTCAGACCTTTCACATTTCATAGTGCAGACAGAGGTAGAGATACAACCAGACTTGACTTACGGTGAAGAGCCGATTAGAATCTTGACGTGAGAGGTCAAGCAATTAAGGAACAAAAGCATAGCCCTAGTCAAAGTTCTATGGTAAAGGCACGGAATAGAAGAGGCGACATGGGAGCCTGAGGAAATGATGAGCAACCAATATCTCAACCTTTTCACCGATAAGATTTTTGGGGACGAAAATCCTTCAAGGCGGAGAATTGTAACAGCCCGGTTTAGGGGCTATCAGAATAGTGATCTTGGGATCACTAATCTGAGATTAGAGAAATTTATTTTCATGTTATATAATGAGTTAGAGCATGATAGTATATGTGCATGAAAATTTTGGTGCTTTAATTTTAACAATTTCATGTTTAATCGCAAAAAATAACTAAATTGCATAAAGTGTGAAAGTTCCATTCTATAAGCTAAAGGTACCAAATAGCTATAGATTGACAATTGGAGGTCTTTAAAAGGCAATTAGACCCCCAATATTTGCTCGGCCAGCCATATACTAGCATGGGAGACAAATTTGCCAATGTTGGTCAAAGTTGGTGGTAGTAGGTGGACTAATTTGACTAGTATTAATAAAATAAGGAGAGAAAAGATATCATCTTTTTCTCTTTCACTCTTCCATCGAAAATTAGCAGCAAATAGAGGGTAGAAAGCTTCAAAAATTTCAGCACTCATCTCTTCACAAGTGTTCTAGTGATCGTTTCTTGAAAATAATTGTACTTTTGGGACCCCTAAAGCTTAAGCTTTCAAATGAGGGAAATACTGAGCAATATGGTAAAAAGTTTAGAGTTTTTCCATGAGAGCTATCTTAGTTATTTGCTGCATTTTTATGAAAGAAATTGAGTCTTAGTTGTTAGATGAACAACTTTTGTGAAAGGTGTTGTCATGAAAACACCTAATTGGACCTTGATGAAAAGGTTACAAATTTGTAGTAATTATGTGAAATGTTGAGTTTTGATGATAGCTATAAGAGTATTAAATGTTCATCTAGGCTTGTGGAAGCTAGAAATGTGATTAGAATTAATTTCCAAGACCAGGGGCAAAATGGTCATTTTGCCAAAATCTAGTGGCAAAATAGTAATTTTGCCTAAACATAATTATTTAAATGCTTTCATTAATGTGGTGATTAAAATGAGCTAAATTGCTATTATAGAGCAAGAAGAATCGAGAATCCGCCTCGATCGGGGAAAGAACAAAGTCTTGGACTATACTGACGAGTTAGCTCATTTTGAAATCGAGGTAAGTTTGTATGTGATTAATGCAATAATTATGTTAGCATAATTGAGAATGCTGGGTATCCTATTGATGCATGATGCTTTACTAAATTGATGGTGAATGAGATGTTGAAGTCCTAGTGGACCATATTGAATATTAAAATGCTATCATCGAGATATGAAATAGATAAGGTCTCGTATAAGACCATGTCCGAGACATGGCCTTGGCACTGAGTTGGTATCCCGTATAAGACCATATCCAGGATATGGCTTCAGAAATGACTATGAAATTTGTTTAAGACCATATCCGGGATGTGGCATCGGTACTTGATGTGGAAGTCCATGTAAGACCTTATCTGGGATATGGCATTGGCATTTAGAGGTGACCCCATGTAAGACCACCTCGAGGATGTGGCATTGGCTTTGTACCCATCTCAATAATGATGGAAATGCGTCTTTGACCATCTCTAGTGATTAATGGGATAAATAGATGAGTTCAAAAGTAAAAATAAGAATGATACTAAAGTCATGGGAATAAGTGAATACAGGTACTCGTGAATAAGTCGTGATGTAACGATTACAACATGTGGCACGGTATCTGCTAAATAAGGGCAATCGTAAGTAAGTATGTCAAAAAGCCTTTGACTCGTGTATGGTTAGTTAATGCCATGGATGGATTATATTATGAGCTTATTATTGCTATATATTTCCATGCAAACTTAGTAAGCTTCATGCTTACCCCTTTCATTGCCCTTCTTCCTTGTAGTATTATCAAGATAACTCGAGGATCGTGGACGTAGGAGTTCGGAAATTACACTATCGACTTCACTTTGGTATAACAATTTAGAATGATTTTGAGTATGACATGTATAGGACTTGGGTATTTTGTTAAGTTGTAATTGTTAGTCAAAGTGTTGGCTATGTAAGTTATAAAAGTCATTTTTGTAAATGGCCTTATAAGTTAGGCAAATACTTGGCAAGTTCTATTTCTTAATGAAGATGAATTTCATGAAGTATATGTCCTTTTGTATATCTTGATTCTTGAGCTCGTAGAGATACCTTTCGATTATCTTTTATGTTGGAAGGAGTTCTTAGATGTGCCATTGGGATAAGAGTTGTATTGTTTTGAATTGGAATATGTATGTGTGTAACGTAGAGTGGCAAGGGCTTGGTATATAGCACGCTAATTGTCCACATGGGTAGACACACGGGCGTGTGTCTAGACCGTGTGGGAGGCACGGCTAGCACATGGGCGTATGCCCAGGGTGTGTGAAGTATGCACCTTGCACTTGGGATTTAAATCGTCACACGACTGAAGCACACGGACGTGTGTATAGGCTGTGTGGATAAGTCAGAATGACAAGGTTTGGCACACGAACCAGGGCCACGGATGTGTCAAGGCCGTGGGAAATTAGTCAATGTCTACCACGGGTGAAAGACACGAGCATGTCTGTAACACCCTAAATTTGGGCCTAGTAAAATTGGGCCTAGTAAAATTGGGCCTATTAGGCCTTGGGCACAGGAGCATTTAAAATTTTTGAGAACAAGAGAACGAAACTAATGCAAGTTGGACATATTAGGTGAGTGATTTTGGAAGGTTAGGGGGCTTCTATGAAGACCCGGGTTCAAACTTGGGCTTTAGGAAAATTTTGGTTTTAGGTGAATAAAACCCTGGGAGTTAGTAAGTAGGCTTTAAGAATAAAATGTGGAGAAAAATGACACAAAAGGAGTTGTGGTCTAGTGGCAAATGGCGCCACATGGGAGACAAGGAAGTGACGCCGTAGAGGAAGCAAGGGGTCCAAGGTTCAAGTCTTGGCGCTTGCATTTCGTTTTGATTTCTTTTTAAATGAACTTAGACCTTGGCCCATAGGCTTATATTTAGTTGCGCATGTTTTAAGTCACAAAAGGAGCTTGTGTTGTGGTGGCATGTAACGTCTGGAGCATAGGAGAGGGCAAGGGTTCGAATCCTATTGCAAGCAAAAAGGGATATTTAATTTCCTAAGTTGGGACGGCAAGTGGTTGTGATGGATTTAAACTCTGGTGAAGGAGGGATCCCATATCGGGAAGCTAGCATGAGGGAAGGTGAGAAGCTGGCTTTAAATAGAGCGGTCTATGAGCAGAGTAAGCATACCTTGGTTGGCGTTTGGGCATAGGAGTGCTCGGAGTGCGGATTAACTCCAAATTCCTATCAGGTGTGTATTTCGCACTACTCTAGTTGCAGAGCAGCAAATGTTGAAATGCTGATCACACGATGCTGGTAGCCACACGAGCGTGTGAGCGCACGTGTGGGAGCTTCGACGCGATAGTTGAGGCCATCATGAGTGTTCTTGTGGGTTTAGACTGTTTGGGCCACGATGGGCCAAAAGGGGTCATGTGGGGTCAACGGGCGCGTGGGCCCGTGGGCCCAATCGAATAAGTTGTATGATTGTGAAGTAAATATTGGATTGGACTATGTGAATCTCATATCTGTGGCTAGATTTGGGCTAAATGGGCCACACGAGCGTGTGGGCCACACGAGCGTGCGGGCCCATTGAGCCCGAGAATAGGCCCTAGGCCCATTCGCATCGTTATCTCTGTTTAGAATACCTTGGTTTACAAAAATTACTAAAATACCCTCGATTTGCAAAATTATTGAAATACCCTCAGTTTGCAAAATTACTAAAATACCCTAGATTACGAAATTATCGAAATACCCCTAATTTGCAAAATTATTGAAATACCCTTGATTTGCGAAATTATTGAAATACCGAGATTGCAAAATTACCAAAATACCCTAATTTAAAAATTACTAAAATACCCTCGAATTGCAAAATTATCGAAATACCCCTGATTTGCAAAATTACTAAAATACTCCCGATTTACAAAATTACTGAAATACCCCCGGATTGCAAAATTTCTGAAATGCCCCTAATTTGCAAAAGTACTGAAATACCCCCAAGTTGCAAAATTACCAAAATACCCCTGATTTGTAAAATTATCGAAATACCCTTGATTTATAAAATCACCAAAATACCCATGTAGCGTAGAATTACTGAACTACCCCTATAGGGTAGAATTACCGAAGTACCCCTAAAGGGTAGGATTACCGAAATACCCTTATAGTGTAAAATGACTATTTTGCCCCTGAGGGTAAATGACTGATTTTGTGCCATGACTTGACTGTGGTTGTGTGACTGATATGCTTGTAATATATGTTAAATGACTGTTACTGAGTATGGTCATTCTGCATACACCTGTGATGATTGACCACGACATACACGACATATTGCATGGGGTTGGGACAAAGTTACGGAAGAAGTGTACGGCCCACTGCCATTATGTACAAGGCTTTCAGCCTTTTTACGATATTCATGGCTTTTAGTCGTTCTGTTAACTGGCAGAAATACTGTGATATTTATGGCTTTTAGCCGTTCTATTAATCGGCAACGATGCTGCGATATTTATGGCTTTTAGTTGTTCTGTCCACAGCGTCAAGTCGTTCTGTTGACTTAGTGCCGCAACCAGTGCTAAGCTTGGTGTCTTGGCTGGGTGGGTCAATTTTATCCCCACAGGGTGTGTTGGTTGGTACGGGTGGTGTGTTGGCTGGATTGGGGTGGGATGCATCCTTATACTGTTGCATATCTGTTTATGAGATCTGTCACTGTACTGGGCTTAGGCCACTTGTTCTGCTATTGGTTTGGGCTAGGCTCAATGGCCACTTGTTCTGCTATTGGTTTGGGCTAGGCTCAATTGATTCTGTTATGGGCTGTGACCCAAATGATATTGTAGTGGGCTTTAACCCACGTATGCTCTGAACTAGGCTTCTTATTCTCAAGTAAAGGGCTTTGGCCCGCATCGCTTTGGTCCTATTTCTATATCTTGTGATTACTCTAGTAAGGAAATTACACACTGAGTTTTCGTAAACTCACCCCGTTTTTAACTGTGTAGGTAATCCCCAGCCTTAGATAGATCGGTGCTGCGAGGGACTCGGAGAAGGCTACACACTGCTTATGGTTTCCGTTTTGATTATTTAAATTCAAGTATTTTGATTTGGGTTATAATAAGGCCTCTCTATTTTTAACTTATTATTTATGATATATTTTTTTATGATGTTTTCTAATTGCTAAACGTGGAATACTATTTCCAAAACGATAATTGTCTTCAAAACACTACGTTTCCACAACGTTTTCAAAATGCTTCTGCAACTCAGTTTTTAAACATCACCTATTCGTAAATTCTTTATTTTAAATATGCTTCCGCAACATATAAGGTTTTAAAAGTAGTTACATTTTCAAGTGGACAACAATTGCTTAAGTTTTTTTAACAAATAGGTTTTAACTCTCAAACAAGTTTTAACAACAAGAAATATGGTTTTGAAAAACACTTCCATGTGACACGCCAGATTCGGGCCTAACTTCTAGGCCGGGTTTGGGGTGTTATAATGTCTTAAGGGCACACGGGCATGTCCCTAGTTTAACACGGGCGTGTGGCACCTGTTTTGATGAAAAGCCTTCCAAGTCTGCAAAAGTCCTCGTTTTAATCCAAAACCTCTCGGAGGCATGTTTAGGGCCATGTAGGCTGAGAATGAGCGAGAAATGGGTTTGAACAAAATTTTATAACCCTATTCGAGATGTTTATGCAAGATTAGTTAGATAATGCCTCAAAACCTATTCCGGCTTGCATACGGGTAAGGGTGTTACAAATAATGCATCATAAACCGAGCTCATTTCTCATGAGTTTTGCATACGTACCTGTACCACTTCATAACATAATCATAGCCTTTCATATCATTGATGAAATCTTTAAATTACCCGTTGAACCACTTGGAATACTAAAGGATACCCGGGAAACCTCATACACATAGTAAGTTGCCAATGCCATATCCCAGATATGGTCTTACATGGGATCACATATCGATGCCGATAGCCCATCTATGGCTTGCACGATGTCTCATATCGATGCCATGTCCCAAAAATTGTCTTACACGAAATCACATATCGATGCCATATCCTAGATATGTTCTTACACGAAACCACACATAACCTTAATGTCATGACAATTGTATCCTATCTATTCCTAAGGTTCAACCGGGAATTTTACCACATCGAATCTTCTTCGATTGTACTCGTAACAATAATTAAACAATTCATATAATATCAAATATTAAATGCATAATATAAAGTTGCATTATCTACACACGAACTTACCTCGGTACAAAACTAATTCGATTTTGTCCAAAATCTTGTTCTTCCCCCAGTCTAGGTCCAGACTCTGTTTTTCTTGATCTATAATAGCAAATTTAGCTCATTTAATTATCACATTGTTCAAATTAGTCCAAAAACCATATTTTTGAAAAATTACAATTTTCCCCCTAAACTTTCACATATTTACAAATTAGTCCCTAGGCTCGTAAAATGAAATGTGTCCATTTTCAAAGCCTAGCCGAAATTAACACATGCTCATAATAGCCTACATTTTCCTTTAAATTAGATTTTTAATACTCATTTTACAACTTTTACAAAAAGGTCCTTTTTAGGTGTTTTCATCAAAAATCACTTAGTAAAAGATGTTTATTACACATCAAACTTTCATAATCTACCATGAAACATCAAAACACATGCATGTCACACATGAGTAAATTTTTAAACATGAACCCTAGCTCAAATAAATGGTAGAAATAGCTAGATCGGTTGATAACAACTTCAAAAAACGTAAAGAACATTAAAAGCGGGGCTAGGATTGACTTACAATCAAGCTTGGAAAGTGAAGAAACCCTAGCTATGGCTCCTTAGAATTTTCGGCACAAGAGGTTGAAGATGGACATGATTTTTTCTTCAATTTTCCCTTTTTAATCTTTTATTAACCAAATAACCAAAATGCCCCTAAAGCCTTTCTTTGTAATTTTTCTTAAACATGTCCATTTTTGTCCATAAACATAGAAATTGGGCAAATTGCTATATAAGGACCTCTAATTAATAATCGAAACCTAATTTCATACTTAAAGCTTCTAGAATAACATATTTTACAACTTTTGCAATTTAGTCCTAAAAATCAAATTGGACACTTTATGCATAAAATTTCATCATAAAATTTTCACACAATCATGCAATCATGCCATAGACCTAAAAATACTCATAAAATAATTATTTCTACTTTGGATTTGTGGTATCCAAACCACTATTCCGACTAGGCCCAAAATGGGGATGTTACACACTATTAATGGAATTTGAGCGGATTTTTGCTTGATTTTTAAGCAAATTAAATGCCATAATAACTCAGGACTGAGACTCGGTCAAATGTAAATCTTTGGGCAAATCTCTAATTTCTTCAACAATGCAAGGACCTTGTGTAATTAAACCAAAAGTGGTTTATGTGGATAGCCATGTGTAGCCGAATTTGGGTTGGCTTGGTCTTCAAATTGGAAGATTTTTGTAATCCAACAAAGCTATCAAACCTGTCCAAAATAAATTAATAAGTTAAAGAACCAAGGAATAAAATTTATCCCATTTAAATAATTAATTACAACCCAAATTGTTAATGAAATATTTTAAAATGAATTATTAAATATAATTTTATATTTTATTATTTAATTTAATCATGCATGGCCCATTTTATGTCTTAAAAATATAATATGTTCAAATCAACATAAAATAAGTCATTTTATGCATGAAAACTATATAATAAAGCATAAAATCACATTTTAATAATTTCTATGTCCAAATTTCATATTTTCACATATTTCATTAATTTATTAAACAATTACTTAGTTTTAACAACGAATTTAAGTGAAAAGGTGACAAATTACATAGGAAAAATCCTATATAATTTTTAGTTTACACACCCTCAAACTTAAATCATTGCTCGTCTCGAGTAATGTTTATGCACAGCAAAAGGTCTTGCTAAGGCAAAATTGCTAACTGTGTAAGCAGCATCAATCTTTGTCCCATAATCATGCATTAATAACTTCATGTTCATCAATCTTCTTTATTAACAAGTAATTCATATGCTAATATTTTGAGAAATTTATACTAAGTTTAAAAATATGCCAACATGAATCATAGTTTGTATGTATGTCACAGCCACCGATAACGTTCTTTGATAAACCTTGAATTATGGAAATCGGTGCTCTTAATCCTTTGTTTTCATGTTTTATACTTAGCAAAGCACCGGAGGATGAAAAGAATGAGAAACGGGCCTAAAACGGAGTAAATGGGCCATATGACGAAATCAACACGGTCTGGGCCCAAGCCACACGACTGTGCCACCTTAACAGACCCGAACATGGCCTGGCCACGATTCACACGAGCGTGTTGCATGGGCCTGTCCCTGTCATGACAAAGAAGTGTTTCATTCAGATTAGGGTACTTAGAGGCAAAGAAAGCCATTCCAAAAGCATATATAAACACCCTAGAGGCCAATCTTCAGGAGGAGTCCAGTTAGGCATCCAGTGAGGCCGAAGAGCCGAGCCAGAGAGGCTAGAATTGTGGAATTTACTCAAAGAAAGCCAGTTGATTCATCTCAAAAGCCGGATTTATACTCAAGACGGAGGATCTTCTCTTCAATTCTTTTAGGGGGTTTTAGGGTTTTTCTTATGTTTTGTTTTATATTTTCTTTTTAGATGTATTCTTTGATCATTATGAACTAAACCCCTTAAATACCTGAGGGGGATGAAACCTAAGACGGATCTTGTTATTGTTTTCTGAACTATATGATAAATACTTGATTTGTTCTTAATTATGTGTTATTAATTCTTGCTGTGATATTTCAGGATATTAATTCAAGTATTGATGTCCTTAGGCAGTGGACCAAAGTCCCTATTTAAGAGTACATCTAGCATAATTAAGCGGAGTTGATCGCAACCCTAGAAATAGGATGACGAAAATCTGCCGGATTAGGGTCAAACTTAATATGTGTAACACCCCAAACCCGGCCCAAACACCACGGCCGAATTCAAAATGCTACTGAGGAAAATATTTGAAAAGATTGTTGTCATTTGTAATATATTATGTATTTAGAATTCTAAGAAAAAATGTGATTGTTACAAAACATCCAGATTTAAAACTTTAATATAGGTTTTTAAAATATAAATTGCTCTTAAAATAAATAACGTTCCGAAATATTAAATTTATCGTCAATCCAACTTAAACATATCAAAAATCCAAATACTTTCAGTGGCCCTTATTACATCAAATAAATATCCAAAAATACTGAAAATATAAAGTGCATGAATTAAATAAGAAAAAACATCCTCTGCATGGCCACCTCGTATCCGCTCCAACCCTGTCCACGCATCATGTATCACCTGCAATGTTTGGTAAAAATTTGGTGAGTCAAACAGACTCAGTGTGTAATTAGTCCACAGATTTCCACACATGGGCTTAGCCCACAACCACACCACATATCAGATAATAATGTAATTAATCCACATGATTCCACACATTGGGCTTGGCCCATTTCCACACCAATCCATATACCACACAGGTTTATGCAAAATGCACCCAACCCAGCCTAGGGTCCATCCTCTACACACCCCGTATCCAGCCACCACACACCAGGGGATTACTAAATCAACCCTCCAACCTCTACACACCAATTGGCAATCAATGCCGTCCACGTGAAATAAATCACAAATAATCCACAACGCGACCTCAGTCAGCGCCAATCCACAATGTAGCTCGTAGCTAACATCAAACCACGATGAGGCACATAGCCATCACCAAACCACGATATGGCACAAAGCCGATACCAATCACGATGAGGCATAGAGCCACTCATCGATCCACGTGAGGCTCGTAGCTCTCACTAAACCACATACATAAAGTACACCCTGTCCTTCTTTCATACAACATATCCCACCCCATCCACATGCAACGTACAATAGTGCCATGATAAATAATGCGCGTACATGTTATTCAGGCATTCAATCATATTTCCACAGGCATATTCACAGTCTCATCAATAATTAATACTAACCTGGTTATCAACATACCCCTTAAGGGTATCCATCTCATTATTGCCACTGCACTTATTAACATATACATAACACATGCAAATATGACATATAACCGGGAAATTTGTGGGTTAATCACACACCTGATAGCCTGAAGTGTTACGCTCTCAATATTGATGCTATCACTAAGCAAAACTACCGCTATCTGCCTATAGTCCTGCCTTGCTGCTGGCCCACACCCCGGTGGCCAATCCCGCACTGCAGAGACTGATCTCCTCTTAAACTTAGGGATAGGGACTACCCCTTGTCCTCCTTGACTGGCACTTGCATCCATCGGCGAACACTTAATCAGAATCAACCGGTTAATCAAGAATGTCATAATCTAAAGATATCGACTCTAAACTTACTAAGTATCCTTACCGAAATGATCTTGAATCCGGAGACTTCTGCTTACTTCTGTCGATTTGCCCCTAAATGATCATAGTCAGAATCGGCTAACGTATTAGCCAAAATGGCCTAAGGCCGAATGTCATCAACCACTTACCTTGCTCGTCTAGATCTCGAAACTGTCACTTGCCTATGGAGTTGACGAAATCCCTGCTAATCAATTGTTAGAATCATCTTCAACCCAAAACTCATGAAAGTGGTCTATGGCCGAATGCTATATCTGCTTACCTTGATGAATCAAATCCCAAAAGAATCCTTATGCTTCCTCCCTTCGGCTACACACAAAAGAACACATATTATGGCCCTAAGAACATTCAACCATCCTTAAAACCAAGGCTTAACCATTGATTTCGACACATCAATGAAGTAGAGGCAAAACTGATTGCTAAGGAAGAACTACTTACCACTACACGTTGAAGCGAAAACAAGAGTAAGTAACCAACGGTACCACCCTCAGAAAATCGGCCTCTGGATCCCAAAGAGAAAGGTTTCGGCTAAACAAAAAGAAGTATTTCAGCTTTAAAGAAAACAAAAGAAGAAACGAAATAGTGGGGAGGTTCAAAATAGAGATTCAGCTATGGTGTTTCTTTAAGGTTTTAAGCAAAGAAAAGAGACAAAGAGGCTATAAGGTTCGGCTATGACTCTAGTTGCAAATAGGGTATTCGGCCAAGAGAAAATAGTTATGGATTTGGGGCAGAAAGAAAGAAAAAGAATAAGAAGAGAAAGGTTAGAAGAATTTTAACAATGGTGACAAAGGAGGATTCGGCTTCAAATGAAAAGAAGGAAAAAAAGAGAATTCCTATGATCAACAATTTTCGGCAAGAAGATGGACACACTACAACTAAAATTCGGCACCTACTCCCCCTACATGACCGAATATACCACCACCAAGAGCCCCACATTCGGCCACTACATCTTCCCTTATCATATCCCTTATTTCTTTCCTACTTTCTCTCTTCTCTACCCATTTAAAATAATTTGAATGGGTCAACCAATATCCCTTCCCTTTAGCTGAATTTTAAAAAAGAAAACCAAGTCTTATCCTCATCGTTTCAAAGTCCCAATGCCATCCAACTGCCTCCATTCCTTGACGCAAAAACAAACTCCCATTTACTTCCTCTGCAACTCAAAACTCCTCCCTCCTGAAGCTCATTTTGACGCAAACTCCCTCTTTTGCACCCTTGCATCTCCAAGCCACTTTACCACATGCTTTCTTCTGTCCAAATTCCCTCATAATTTTTCTTAAGGCCTCACTTGCCTAGCTTCCCCTTTTTAAACTTAAACTCAATATTTTTCCAAAGCATTCCCCTTCATCCTAGAGTTCTCAAAGCTCCTAAAACACCTCCAAACACACTCAAAGCCTACTAGCTCATGGATTATGCATGAACGCATAACCCCTAAACCCCAGATGTTATAATATGGGAGTCCATAGATCGAGTTAATGCAATTCTAGGGGTTTTAATTAGAAAGAGATTTCAATTAATCAACCTAGGGTTAGATGTTAGTAGCCTTGAAAGAGGTATTAATATAAATTAGGGAATCCTACAGATCAAGTTAAGTAAATAAATCGTCTGGTTTAGCGTTAAATAACAAGTGAAGTCTAGGTGGATCCTTCCTCGAGTATTGTCTTAATCAATTGGTTTTTCCCACAAGTATTTTCCCAAATTCATCCTCTTTGTCTTTGCATCTTTAGCTTAGTTGTTAGTTAATTAATAATTCACTTTTATTCTTAGGCTAAATAATGAAAAGAAAGTTAGTATTAGTACTTCTAGTTCCTTTGGGTTCGACAATCTGGTCTTCCTACTAAACCATACTATTGTTCGATACGTGCGCTTGCCTCAATCGTTGTCATAGTTAGTTTCTAGGCTCAATCATTCTTTTTATTAACTTTTAAGACTCTGACATAAGATCAAGTTTTTGGCGCCGTTGCCGGGGAACTAAAATAATAGGAACGCTCAATTTTTATTACTTTAACCATTTTTATTTTTACAATTTATTTTTATTTTGCTTTTAACTTTACTAATTTTTCTTCTTTTATTTGTTCTTGGCAGGTACCTCTAGTTTATGACTAGAAGGAACCCGACAGGACCCCTAATTTACGATAATGATATTGAAGGTACTGTTCGCAGAAATCGTAGAGAGATAAGTAAATCGTAAATTAGATATAAGAAGAGAAAGAAGTAAAAATTAATACCACCGAAGAGATGGCTGAGAATAATCCGCTACCTCTAGAGGCGGCCGAACATCATGCTCCTCGAACTATGTATGATTTTGCTAAACCTAATTTAATAGGAACGGAGTCAAGTATTGTTAGACCTGCTATTCTGCTAATAATTTTGAACTGAAACCTAACACAATTCCGATGATACAACAATTTGTTCAGTTTGATGGTTTGCAGGATGAAAATCTAAACAATCACTTGGCAAATTTCCTAGAATTTTGTGATACTTTCAAAATAAATGGAGTTTCTGATGATGCCATCCGTCTTCAGTTATTTCCCTTTTCTTTGAGGAATAAAGCCAAACAGTGGTTGTGTAACATACCGAATTTGACCCTAATCAGAACAGTGGTTTCGAGACCACGAATTTGAGTCTGAGAAATATTTAAATATTATATTTTGTGTTTATTATATGTGAATTACTGTGTATGGAAGTTTCGTAGAAAAATTTAATCATTTGTGTGTTTAATTTAGAAAAGGGACTTAATCGCATAGAAGGTAAAAGTTACAAACCAAAGTAAAATGCACTAATTTGAATGTGGCTTTTTAACATGAGGTTTTAAAAGGGTAATTAACCCATTCTAAGAGTTAGTGGACGGCTAAAGTCCAATTAGCCATTATGTTATGTTTAAAAATATCATTAATTATAAGGTTAAATAGGTAAATTATTAAACACCATAATATATGTTAATTAAAAACATAAAATAAAATTTTGTCTTCATCATTTGGCTACTAAAATAAGAAAAGAAAAGCTTAAGTTAAAAGCTTGAACATTCGGCCATGGTGGAAGCTTGATTTAAAGGTTAGATTGACTTCGGTTATTGTTAATTTTGACGTTTTTGAGATCATTGCTTCGAACTGTAACTTACCCATGTTGAAATTTTTGAATCTAAGCATGTTTGATATTCGGCCATTGATGTGTTCATGAGGTTTTTTATGTTTAATGATTTTAAATTAAAGCTATGTTAAAGATTAGTATATTTTGTATTAGAAATTTTAGTGAATTTGAGTATTTTGGGCTAAATTGCAAAAATGAAATTTTGAGGGGACTAAAATGCAAAATAAATGAAAGAAATGGACTTGTATGGTCCTTGTGTACATTCGGCCCTTGAGAAATTTTGTGTATTTTGTGTTTTATGCAAATAGGACTAAATTGTAAAAAGGTGAAATAGTAGTGTAAAATGGTAATTTGTCTATTTAAGTGCTTAGGGACTAAATTGAGATGAAATGTACTTGAATGAGCTAAATTTTAATGTATTTAGATCAATAACAAAGAAAAACGGAATTGGATCGGGGAAAGACAAAGGTTATCGAATAGCCGGTTTACGCGGTCCGTCGACAGTCAAGGTAAGTTCTTAAGCAAGTATATGTTAAAGAATTATTTATGCACATGGTAAATTATGGAATTTAGCAATTTCAAACCTAAATATGTATGATAGCCGAATGTTAAAGTTGGTATTGAGTTGAAATTATTTTGCTATTTGTAATGTGAATAAATTGTTCTATTTGAAGTGTGAATGTAAAAATTTAATTATATGCAATGTTTGTGACTTACCATCTAGTAATGTATATTGAATGGACAAAGGTGTTGATATTCAGGCTTCGAGCCTAGCAGGCTTTGTGCCAGTGAACTATATCGGGCTAATGCCTAGCAGGCTTTATGCTGGTGTTTATATTTCGGACCTTTGGTCTAGCAGGCTAAATGCCGGTGTGTAATTCGGGCAATAATGCCTAGCAGGCTTAATGCCGGTGATATGCTATAAACGGAGAGTCTAAAAATCGAACAAGGAAAAACATATATAGTGCTATGTGTTAAAATTTCAGGTAAGAGCTAGCCTACCATGTGAGTAAGGAATGTAGTAAGTTAAATTATTATCGTTTTAGTTAAGTACAAGGTGGTGAAATGGTTGATACAATAAGTATTTTATTCCATACTGTTGAGCTTATCATTAAAGTGTATGAACACTACTTATATGAGAAATTGATATATATAATATATATATAAACACACACATGTATATATATATATGTAGGTATATTACATTGATGACTCGGTTATATACGGATGGATTAATGATGAAAGTGTTGGCATATGTGTTTAAGTAGTCATAAGAGACTGATAACTAAAATGTATTCATATGATTCAGAATGTGCGATTAGATATAATATTCATGTGATTCTATGGTATAAATTCATGGTGATATAGTGATATTTAAATTATAGTCATTATTAGTATTCGGCTAAGTACATGTTACATACATAAATATATATGTTCAATATTATAAGCTTAAAGTTTTTGATATTTAAGTGTATGGTCATTACATCAAAATTTTCTTGAGACTTACTAAGCTAGTGAGCTTACTTTGAATGTGTTTGATGTTCGTTTTATAGATTTTGGTCACACTGCGGGCTCGAAGGATCATTGGTGAAGTCAACCACACTATCATCCTTTTCTGGTACTTTAAAGTTAGTTATTTTTGGACCAAAGGCATGTATAGGCTAGCTAAAGGTTGGAAAGATGTTAGGTTTATATATATATATTAGCCTTGCGAAAATGGCTTAAATATTTATTATAAGTTCGGTTCCACTTCTTCTTGACTATGGGGTTAAAGTGTTTGGTTCTAACAATTTGGCGATGGATTGTTATTTACTTCAAACTTACGTATTATGCGTTTTATATGATTGCTTGTTGCAATGCCAATGTTTGTGCTAAATTAGTTAGGTGTTTCGGCCTTTAAGCTAATCTTTGCATGTATAGTTAAAAATGATTATGTGTTAGTTGAATATCATTTGGAATTTATGTATATGTGTCAACTTTAGTTGATTTACTAAGAATGAATTATATTGAGAAATGCATGTAGGTGAGTATTCGGTCAAACTTAGGTGAAACTTGCAAATGTAGTTAACATGCTTTTAAGAAGTTTAGACTCGTAGTCAAATATGGCAAATGTACATAATCATGGTGTGAAACACCCCACACCCGGCCCACGAGCCTGGACCGGATCTGCTATGTTCCTTAAGTAAATCGGTTCAAAGTTCGTTTGTTCCTTTGAAAATTTGTGTGTTTTGAAAGAAATTTTTTTTTTCTTTGTGGGTTGGGCTTGGGTTGAAAACAAGTTTATTCTATTTTTAAAATCCTTTACTTTAGGTGACAAAACGTTTGGGCTTTGTTTTGAATAAATTTACTTAAACTTTATCTGATAAAAGAAAAATTCATAAAATGTAATAAACAAGAGTAAAATAAAGTAATCCACCATGGCCTTATTACATCAATAAATCCCAAAATTAAAAACCAAAGTACTTAAATAAAATACTCCAAATAAAATAAAACTTCAAGCTGAGCATGGCCACCACAAGTTCTGTCGTCCCGGTCCATCACTGTTCATCACCTGAAACATGTTCCCACAACGGGGTGAGTCAACAGACTCAATGTGTAACCAACACTAAAATTCAATAGATCAGGCATACCGTATCATATCACATGCATATTCATATACAGATAAAATAATGATGCAACCCGTACCCAAACCTAGATGCCATCCGCTACACATCCCCGTACCAACCTGCACACCGTGGGGACTACTAAGTCAACCCTCCATCCGCTACACACCATCGAAGCGATCATTTGCGATCGGCGTGCTCATCGCCCATACAAAATTCGTGGCATAGCCACCAGATAATTGTGTCATGAGACACCACATTCAGATAATGTAACCGAAGTTACCATATTAGATAATGTGACCGAAGTCACCACATTCAGATAGTGAGACCGAAGTCACCACATTCACTTCCCCTTTTTCATATAGCCCAAATGCCCCATATTGTTCATATTATGCATATCATACTTAAATTCACATTCATGTCACTTTTCACATGTTAAATATAACATATTTCATAATCCTAGTAGAAGTAGGAAACGTACCTGAGTACTTTGTACCGTAACACGGTACCTTAGCCATATTCTTATAAACATGCACATATTAAATATTGCCAAATATCTTATTAAAAGTTAGTGTGGGATACACACCTGATTTGCTTAACAACTTCACTGAAAATCCCGAAATATGATCTACTGCCTTAGATCTCAAGTTTCTACATTTGATTAATCGCTTACTATTTAATAAAAACCCATTCGACCATAAATCCAAATCCTAGTAGGATTAGTACACTAAAACTTACCTTGTTGCCGATTGACTTAAGAATCAAGTCCCGAAATCTCTGCTATACTCTTCTTGCATTCGGCCAAGCATTGAATCACTTAAACAAATTAGTTCGGCTTTTTAAACGATTATGAAATAGATCTAGATATCAAAACAGGCCTTAACCGAACCTACTTATGTGTTTACCTTCCAAATCTTAAATCCCGAATTGGATCCGTGCTTCCTTAATGCTGTCGAAATACCTATACACATATGTTAGATTTTAGTCTAACTTGAAATCATACTAAGGGCCTATGGCCGAATATCACTTTATAGCTTACCTTAAATCCCGAAATAGCCTTCCTTGTAGTCGACACCACCTAAATCACGAAATTCCCTTTTGAAGAAATCGACTAGAGGTTTTCTTGGAGTATTCGGTTTCCACAAAAATAAAGAAGAGAAAACTTGAGAATTTTGGCAATGGTGGACTATAGATTCGGCTTAGCAAATGAAAGAGAAGAGAAGGATGGTTGCTAGAGAGTTTCGGTAGAGAGAAGAGGACAAACTTTAGAGAATTTCGGCAGAGGCTTTCTTGAAGAGAAAAGAATGAATGAAGACTAACCTTACTCTTCCTTTCTTAGCCGAAATTACTAGGCTAGAGTCCCTTACTTGGCCACCACTCTTCCTTATTTTGATAACTTTATCTCCTTAATTTAAAAATTAAAGAATAATCCTTATTTATCTCTTGAAAATAATCTAAAATAAATCCTTTATTTATCCCCTTATTAGCCGAAATTTAATGAGAATAAAACTCCTCTTTTAAAAGCCTTGTGCCGTCCACCTCTCTGGTTCTGGAAGCAAAATAAAAATTTCTTTTATCTGCTTCCCATGTGACTCGAACTCAGGCCCACTACCCTTGTATGTGGCGCCATTTCCAGAGGCCCTAAGTGGCATCTCCAGGCCACTTTTCCAAGCCTGTTTGTGTGTCAAATTTCACATACATTTTCTCTTAAGACCTCCTTGCCTTAGTTTCCTCTTTTAAACTTTAAAACTCGACATTTTCTAAGTCATTTCCTTACATTTCCAAGTTTCCAAAAATTTTTGTTTCCCTCATTAAACTTGACATTTCCTTACATTTCCAAGTTTCCAAAAATGTTCACTTATCTCTTTTGAATCATTTCTAAATCATTTCCTTACATTTCCAGGTTTCCAAAAAGGTTCACTTTAAACTTAACATTTCCATACATTTCCAGGTTTCCAAAAATATTCAAAATACATTCATAACACATAAGATATGTCATTTCGTACAATTAAACCGAAAATGCATAGGCCCTTCTCAGGATGTTACATGGTGTATTCATTCATATGTATATATATGTATGGCTTGTGAGATGGCTAAATTTCAAGGTGTGCATGAAATGTTAAAAATGAGGTCCTGCATATTCGGCCAAATACTTATATATGTAAGTATATGCATAACTGTGAAATATTTCAAATGATATATACAATGAGTTGGGTATGAAATGAATTATTCTTTGTGTTTGTAAAAATATTATATGACGTATATGTATGCAATGTATGTACCGTATAAATATCTTAGGTTCATTTATAAGTATGTAAATGATTTCATGAAAGCTTGGTGATGACGAATAATTAGTTAGTTCATGAATGTCTCAATATGTATTCTTGGTTTTTTTTTTAAATGTAGTAATTACGTTAAATGCTTGCGATGTTCTAAGTCTAGTTCGGTAATGCCTCTTAACCCTAATCCAGTGACGGGTACGGGTTAGAGGTGTTACAGATTGCATTCTCTTCCATGAGGGTCAATTACTACATGGGAAAAAATGATCGAAAAATTTTTATTAAAATATTTTTCGCCGGCTAAAACGGCCAAGTTAAGAAATGATATATCTTCTTTTGTGCAGATGGATTTAGAAACACTTTACGATGCATGAGAGAGATGCAAAGATCTATTGAGAAGGTGCCCACACCATGGATTAGCCTTGTGGCTACAGGTCCAAACTTTTTACAACGGTGTGAACTCCTCAACTAGGCAATTAATTGATTCAGCCACTGGCGGAACATTGAACAACAAAACACCTGAGGCTGCCTACGAATTTATTAAAGAGATGTCACTGAAGAACTATCAGTGGCAAGTCACAAGGACCAAGCCAACAAAAGAAGCCAGTGTTTTCAACCTCGACGCAGTAACCATGCTATCAAACCAGGTAGAACAGTTAAATAAAAAGATTGATGGCGTATATAATTCTTTGCATGTACATCCAGTCATGTAGTGCGATACGAATGGAGGAGGGATGAACAACACAGACTATCCACCTTACAACCCGAGCGCTGAAAATGACCAAATTCACTATATGGGTAACAATCTCAAATCTCAAAATAACCCTTATAGTAATTCTTATAATCTAGGTTGGAGGACCACCCTAATTTTTCATGGGGTGGTCAAGGAAATCAGAGACAACAACCCCCTCCAAACTTCCAACAACAGCCCTACCTACAGGAAAAGAAGCTGAACCTTGAGGAGATGCTGTCAAAATTTTTAGCGGTGTCAGAAACATGTTTTCAACACACCGAAACAACACTTAAAAAACAATAGGCATCGATTCAAGGGATCGAGAACCAATTAGGGCAGCTTGCCAAGATTATCTTAGAATGACCACAAGGTAGCTTGCCAAGCAATACTAAAACTAACCCAAAAGAGCAACATCAAGCCATAATAGCTCAGGATAGTGTAGGGTTAGATGAGCCTCAATTAAGCCAAGAAAATTTGGTAGAGAAAGGTAAGGTCGAGGTAAGTCATGATAAGCCAAAACTGATAATTAAAGAGTACCAACCTCGTATACCTTATCCTAATGCGATGAAAAAGGACAATACAGATGAACAATTTGACAAATTACATATTAACTTACCATTTCTTGAAGCTCTTTCATAGATGCCAAATTCAAGGAAATTTTTAAAAGAGCTCTTGACGAATAAGCGGAAGTTAGATGAGGAATCGCATGTGGAATTAAATGCAGTGTGCTCAGCAATGCTACAAAATAAACTACCAAAAAAACTAAAAGATCCAGGGAGTTTTACTTTATCTATTGATAATGCTTTAGCTGATTTAGGGGCAAGCATCAATGTTATGCCTTATAAGTTGTTTAAACAACTAGGTCTAGGGAAACCCACACAAACTAGGATGAGCATTCAATTAGCTGATAAAACTGTTAGAATTCCTAGGGGTATAATTGAAGTTGTTCTTGTGAAAATTGATAAATTCGTATTCCCAGTAGACTTTGTCGTTTTAGACATGGATGAAGACAATAGTATCCCCTTAATTTTAAGAAGACCCTTTTTAGCAACTTCCAGGATTAAAATTGATGTCACATAGGTGAACTCATACTTTGTGTAGGTGACGAATCAATCTATCTCCAGGCACTTGACTCGGCTAGGACATCGAGTAATCAAGGTGAGAAAATTAATCTAGTTAATGACCATTCGGTTAAACCTTCTTTTCAGGAAGCACCATGGAACAACACAACTGAGCCAGACCCTAGACCTCATGCCAACAAGGTAATAACTCATGAGGAATGAAAGCTTTAGATCGATGAGCTAGATGAGTGGAAGACACACTTCAAAGAGAAATTAGGGATACACGAAGCAGAACCAGCACCATTCTGTGGGACAAACGAATTTAAGATTGGAGATCAGGTATTGTTAGGTAAGGCAGACCCTCGAATACCTCCTCCTGACCCTAATACAAACGAAGAAATCACTTTTAGG
The DNA here is from genome assembly GCA_025503065.1 of Gossypium bickii. Taxonomy (NCBI): domain Eukaryota; kingdom Viridiplantae; phylum Streptophyta; class Magnoliopsida; order Malvales; family Malvaceae; genus Gossypium; species Gossypium bickii. The sequence goes on from CP106712.1 coordinate 47,068,788, forward strand.
GTACTCAATGTTTTCCCATACGGAACATTCGAGGTAAGTAATCCTACATTCGGCACTTTTATAGTAAACGCTACTCAACTCGAATTACATACTGATAATAGGACTTGTCGTAACCATTTTTTTAAAAAATAGGAATCAACTTGGTTTTGAAAATGAAACGGGAGACGCCACCGATCTTTTATTAGGTGTGATCGGATCACCTTTGCTTTAATAAAACATTTTAATTTACTAAAACAATGTTTTTGGTCTACGAAAATTTGAGAAAATAGGTTCGGGAGTCGGTTACATGCGAGGAAGGGTTAGCACCCTCGTCACGCCCAAAATTGGTACCAAATTGATTATTTAATGTCTCAATATCGAAAGTTGAATATTTAAAAAGAAAAAGAAAATCAATCTTTTTTGGAAATATTTTAGTTTTCTCGAATTGAATATCAAGATTTTCTTGTTCCGAAGGAACAAAATATCACATCCAGTACGTAGGACACGATGATTTTAATCCTCGAATCCAAAATCATATCTTAATCCCCGAGACTCGTGCATTAAAATATCAAAAGGATATTTGATTGTTTGGCCAAGCGAGAGAACCGAAACCCAACACATAGGGCACGATCTCTCGAATTTCCAAACATAGAATATTGCTTTATTTGGAAACTTTTAATTTTGGATGAAATTTATAAAAGATTTTAGGTTATGGCCAACGAAATTTAACAAATATATATGACATGAATTTGGTGCAATGATAACATAATACACATAATACGTAACATTGGAATCGTTAATCTAAAATATTAACATGCATGAATAATAATACAATAAGGAAACAATTAATACGAAATTATATAATGAACTATAATAATACGACAATACAAATAAATAAATTATGGCACATGCAAAAGCAATAACTAAACAATATACACCATCTAAGTAATAACATTAATAAACAAAGACCAATGAATTTAACAATTTAAAGAGACATAATACATAAAAATAATAATGAGCAAGACGATTTAAGTAAATAATTCATAATAAAAGTTTAAAATAGATAATACGCAAAGCAATTCAAAATGATGTAGAAGGTTTAAAAAAATATATATAGAGAGAGAAATTTAAATACCTAATGTAATAAATAAAACAATTTGAAATAACTAATATGTATAAAATATTAGAGTTAGTAAATAAATAACCAATTAAAGGTTTAAAAATTGATAGATTAGGGACCGGATTACAATGGAAATGAAATTGCGGACCTAAATTAGAGAACGTGTAACAGACCAAATTTGACCCTAATTGGAACGGTTGTTTCGGGACAACGAATCCAAGTCTGAGAAATATTTTAATATTATATTTTGTGTTTATTGTATGTGAATTATTATGTGTGAAAGTTTCGTATGAAAATTTGATTGTTTGTGTGCTTAATTGAATAAAAGGACTTAATCGCGTAAAGCGTAAAAGTTATAAACTATAGTAAAAAGTACCCATTTGATAGTGGCTTTTTAAAATGGAGCCCTAAAAGGGCAATTAGCCCATTTAACATGATAGTGGACGGCATGGTTGTTTAGGTAATCATTAATATGTTTTATTATTTATTTATTTTATATTATAAATTTACTTTTATATTATATTATATGTTAAATATACAAAAGTCATAAAATAAAATAAAAAACACATGCATTATCTTCTCATTTGGCCGAATATGAAATGAAAGAAAACACCATAGAAAAGCTTCAAGTTTCGTCAACAAATTACCTTGATTAAGGTATGTTTAGTTTTCGGTTTTTGATAATTTTTACGTTTTTGAGATCGTTGCTTCGACTCAGAAATGACCCATGTTAGAATTTTTAAAAATAAGCATGTTTGATGTTCGGCCATAACTATGTTCTTGTGGTTTTTAATGTTTTATGATTTTATGTTAAAGACATGTTAAAGATTAGTATATTTTGTGTTGGAAGTTTTGGTGAAATTGAGTATTTAGGATTAATTTGTAAAAAATAAATTTTTAGAGGGGCTTATTTGCAAAATAAGTGAAAGAAATGGACTTGTATAGTCCCTATATATATTCGGCCCTTGAGTATTATTGAGAAATTTTGTGTATTTTGTGTTTTAAACAAATAGGGCTAAATTGTAAAAATGTGAAATAGTAGGAGTAAAATGGTAATTTACCTATTTATGTGCTTAGGGACTAAATTGAGATGAAATGTATTTGAATGAGCTAAATTTTAATATGTTTAGATCAAGAACAAAGAAAAACGGATTTGGATCGGGGAAAGACAAAGGTTACCGAATAGCCGGTTTACGCGGTCCGTCGACAGTCGAGGTAAGTTCTTAAGCGAATATACGTTAAAGAATAATTTATAAAGCTAATGAATGATGAAATTTGAATACTTTTAACATGAATATATGAAGTAGCCGAATGCAAAGGTACTAAATTGGCTTGATTTTAAATTTATTTTAATGTGATGTGAATATGTGTATTTGGTTTGATATGTGAATGTAATTGATGATCTATTTCGGGCTCTGTGCCTAGCAGGCTTTGTGCCGGTGATCTATTTCGGGCTCTGTGCCTAGCAAGTTTTGTGCCGGTGATCTATTTCGGGCTCTGTGCCTAGTAGGCTTTGTGCCGGTGATATAATTCGGGCTTTATGCCTAGCAGGCCTCGTGCCGGTGACATAATTTGGGCTTTATGCCTAGCAGGCCTTGTGCCGGTGATGAATTTCGGGCTTTGTAGCCTAGCAGGCTTAATGCCGGTGATTTATATTAAGTAAAAGAGTTCGTAGATCATCGACAAGGTGGAAATTATTTACTTAAAGAAACTAAATGTTTAGGTATGTCTAAGCTTTATAGTTGAGAGAAATGAGGTAAGTTGTTCTACCACTATTTGGTGTTGATAAAATATAGTATAAGGAAAACATTCTTGCAAGATTATGATATGTGTATTTGATATAATAACTAAAGTGTTTTATATATATTGGTATATAATCTTGGTTGTATCATTGAGATTCGGCCATTCAGGTAAGTGTAATGTGTGAGGATTATGAGTATGTTTGCATAGTTAATCGATTGGAATTATGTGGTTGTGATGTACATGGAATTTTAATCAATTTGAAAGAGGTAGAAATTGTATTAAAACCTTGCATAGATTCGATGAGTTGAGCTTTGAAAGTGATATGGTGAAATCCATTTTTTTTAAGGAAAATATATATATTCGGCTTTAATGTCATTAAGCTCTATAAGATGGTTTCAATATTAGTTATGAATTTATAATTATATGAAATACCATAAGTTTTAATCTTGCTGCTTAAGACTTACTAAGCTAGTGAGCTTACTTGTGTGATATGTTTCCTTTGTTTTATAGATTTCGTTCAAGCTACGGGCTCCAAGGATCGTCAGAGGAGTCAACCACACTATCAACCCCTTTTTGGTACTTATATATATTCGGTTTTTGAATCAAAGGCATGTATAAGTTAGACTAAGTTGTAAAACCAATGAGTTTTGGCTTGTATTTTTGGTATGGCCTAGCCTTGCAAAAAAGGCTTATTTCCTTGGTTAACTTAAGTTTTTATGCTTTGTAACATAATGGTTGGAATTCAAAAGTTAAGCTTAGTTATATGTGTGAATGGTTGAATGCTTAATGTGCTTGGATTGTGGCAAATTTATACCTGGCCTGTTCATGCATTTTTAAGTTAAGGTATGTTATATAAAAGGTATGTTGTGGTTAAGATGATTGTATGTGCTTTGAGTTTAATATGTGCATAATGGACAACGTTTATGTTTGGGTTGAAAATTTTGTTTTATGAATAACATGGCTATTCGAATATGGCTTTTATCTTGTGCTAGCTTGAGGTTGAGACATATAAATTGTAATGATCGAATGTTGAATATGTCTATTTATATATGTCTTTAGCTGTAGGTAAATATTGATTTACATGAGTATTGGTTGTACTTGAGTTTAATACAAGTTATGTAATGTTCATGAAATTCTTATTTATATGTTTTCGTGCATTCGGCTAAGCTATTAATTGCGTCTATGATAATGTAATGAACTTATGTGTAACATCCTGAAATAGGGGCTATGGTGTTTGAACTTCTTTGCATGTGTATTATTTAATGGTGTTATTAATTAATGTGTTCTAAGATCTAGGTATAAGCCAAGGGTAGGCCCGAGCTGTAGGAAAATTTTTGTTTTTAAGTTTTAGTTAAAGGGAGCTGAAGGAGCTATGGGTTAAGTGTAATTCGTGGGGGATTTAAGCATAAGAATGGGCTCGGTAAAGTGGCAAGGAGGCGCCACTTAGAGCCTTGAGGGTGACGCCACATGCAGGGAAGGGAGAGCTCAGGTTCGAGCAGCAGAAATCCCACTTTCTGCTTAGCTGTTTGACGCCAATAGGGGAGGAGTTGAGCTCAGCACAAACTCTGTCAGATAAGCTTGGAATAAGTCAAATTAATTTGAACTGGTGGCAAGGATAGAATTTAGGAGTCTGAATATTTCAAACTTATTCGAATTTGTGGTCAGGAGAAATTTGAGGTGTCTGCCGAATTTTTGAACTCTTGTTGGTAGAGGAGTAATCGGTTGGGAGTCTAGAGGGGAGGGTGCCGAATTTCCTTGGGTGCTTGCGTTAGTAACAGGTGTGTAACTTACACACTTTATAACTTGGTAGATATGTTAATAACCTAAATATGTTAAAAGCCAAAAACTGTGTAGATCTTGATATGATACCTTATGGGTATGAGCAGGGATTCGGGTAAGTCCGTTTCGATATGATTTTGCTATATGATGCTTAGTACCATGATCTATGTTATATTTGCTATATGTTTCATATTAAAGCATGATGGCATGTTTTGTATCCGTGTTGCATTGTTATGGGTGATATGAGAGGAGGGGGAAGTTTAATATCCGTGACTTTGGGTCACCAGAGGTTTGGCACCTCCTAGCGACTCGTCCCAGTGGCTTAGCACCACAGTGGGTTGGCCCCACAGTTGATATATCGGGATTGTCACCAGTGATTTGGTATCACAACGTGGGTTGGCCCCACACACTTGGATTATTGATATTTCGTGACTTTGGGTCACCAAAGGTTTGGCAGCTCATAGCGACTCGTCCCAGTGGCTTAGCACCACAGTGGGTTGGCCCCACATTTGATATGACGGGATTGTCGCCAGTGATTTGGTATCACCACGTGGGTTGGCCCCACAGATGTATTATTCGTGACTTTGGGTCACCAGTGGTTTGGCACCACATTATTATTGGATATCAGTGACTTTGGGTCACCAGTGGTTTGGCACCACCAGTGGTTTGGTACCACATGGGGTAGAAACGGAGTTATGGTTGGCTAGGTTTGGGTGCATGATATACTGCTTGGTTATGATCTGTGTAAGCATATTGCATTAACCGGGAGAGGGAATATGCACTGAGTCTTGGTGATTCACCTTCTCCCTCATCTTTTCAGGTGACTCGTAGGTCGCGGATGAGGAGCCGGATAACCTCAAGGTGGCCATGCGTTAAATATATTCAGTTTTACATGGACTTTGATTTGGGTATTTATTTTAAATTTCGGTTTTTATTTGGGTTTGTAATAAGGCCTTTAAAATTATGTTTTTGGATTATTTTAAGTGTTTGGATTTGACTTCAAATATGGCAAGTAAAGTACTCGGTTGATTTAATAACTTGATCACAAGGTTTTCTAAATTATAATACATAGTGGTTTTCAGAACTTTACCATCGGGTAATACAATTCACCTAATAATACAGACAACTCAGATGATTTCCAAATTTAAGTTCCACACCCAATTGCAAATGGTTCTCAAATTAACTAAGAAAGAATCAATCGGGTTTTTATGACATAAACGTTTTCAAACCTATGGATCGACAATTAAGTTTTAAAGATTGATTTCCGGGATTTCAGAGTAAACTATCGATTTTAACTTAACATGCACCTGAGTTCTACAACCTTAAAACAAACAAAGAGTGTTTCGTTTCTAAATCTAAATCGGCAACTCTTCTTCTTTAAAACATTTTCATCCTGTGGCATACCAGATTCGGTCGTGGTGTGTTGACCGGGTTTGGGGTGTTACAATTGTGGTATCAGAGCTAAGTTCAAAGGCTCGGCTGTGGGCTCGAGGCCCAAAATGTTTTAAAAAATGGTTTTTTTAAATGTTTTTGGAAATTATATGGTTTGCAAGTCATGGCACCGAGTCTTCGGCACCAATCTGCCCAGGTAAGTACCCCTAACTGATGGTTGTATATGATTACGGTTATGATGATATAAGCTTTGAATGACTAGTGATAGTGGATTACCCTAGAGACTGAAACATATAGGACCTTGTGGACTTGCGAAAACAAAACTCTTTAGTAAGAACTGTTCATAAAACTGTGCCTTAACAATAGTGGAATAATGACTGATGCATAAAACTTTTAAATCAGATAAGTCGGGACTTTAGACATGAGCACTCGAGGTCGTGGTCGTAATACGCATGGACGCGGTTGGGGTAAGATGACATTGTCTGAACCAGTGGGGTCTGGTCAGGGTCAGAAAATGAGATACCAGCATGACCACCAGCTGCAGGTGGTGAGTTTCCGGATTGGACGGGTGATGACCCAGTGTCGCAGGCGATGCTGTGAGTTCTTGGGAGAGTAGCTGGAGTAGGTGAAGGCGCGGGAGCTCGAAAATCTGTACCTGAACGACTCCGAGCCAATGGAGCTGAGGTATTTTGAGGTGTTTCTGGCGTGGCTCCTAGTACGGCTGAGTATTGGTTAGGGGCGACAGAGCGAATCATGGATGACTTGGATCTGACTGCTGGGGAAAAACTGAAAGGGATAGTGTCGCTTCTCCGTGATGAGTCATACCAGTGGTGGCTCACGGTTCAGGATAGTGCTGTAGTGGATGATCTCACTTGGGACAATTTTAAGGCAGCTTATCAGAAGAAGTATATTGGGTCTAGCTATATTGATGCGCAGCGAAAGGCGTTTCTGAGACTGGTCAAGGGGAGTAAGTCTGTATCGGAGTACGAGGTAAAATTTTTAAGGTTGAGCCGGTATGCTAGGAGTATCGTGGCTACAGAACATGAGCGTTGTGTCAGGTTTGAGGATGGTTTGAGAGATGAGCTGAGATTGTTGATTGCTCCACAGCAGAAGCGAGAGTTTACTGTGCTAGTGGAAAAAGCTAAGGTAGCTGAAGGGGTAAAGGAGTTTGTGAGACAGAATCTGGATAGGAATAGACATAAGAGAGGTTTTGGATCATCTGGGTCAGCCAGTAATCCTCAGAAAAGGGCTAGGCCGAATCAATCTAGAAGGCCTGTTGCTACTAATCAGGGACCAGCGCAGTGTAGTCGATGTGGGAAATCTCATTGGGGAGGATGTTAGACCAGTGGAAAAGGATGTTTTGAGTGTGGCTTGCTGGATCATCGTGTGATGGACTGTCCACGTAAGTTAGCCAAGATTCAGTCTGAGGGTCAGGGCCGTGCTCAGTTCAGAAATGAGGGACCGCCACCGCAGAGGGGTCGTGGTACTGGTAGAGGAGGTAATAGTTCTGGTTGAGGCCGCGGAGCACCGGGTAGAGGTGCAGGCAACACTGAGGCAAGACAGCCTGGGTTGGTATATGCAGCGAGGCGTCGAGAGGAGGGCGACGCACCAGACGTCATAATCGGTACGTTCTTAATCTTTGGATTACCATATACTGCTTTGATTGATTTGGGTTCGATGCATTCGTATGTTGCTAGTAGTATAGTTGAGACCATGAACTTAGACTTTGAGACAACTTCTAGGGAGATGACAGTAATTAGCCTTCTAGGTCACTCTGTAGAAGTAAATAAGCTGTATAGGGATGTACCCCTAGAACTCCAAGGGGTAGTGTTTGTAGCTGATCTGATGGAACTGCCGTTTGGGGAGTTCGATCTGATTCTTGGGATGGACTGGTTGGTGAAGTACAAGGCAAGTTTGGATTGTGCGGCTAAGCGCATGGTTTTGAGAACAGTTAAGGGTGAAGAAGTGGTGATGATAGGTAATAGAAGAGATTATCTCTCCAATGTGGTATTGCTTTGAAACCTGAGAAGATGGTCAGGAAGGGCTGTGAAGCGTTTATGGTTCATGTGTGTGCTTTGGAGGCTAAGGAGTCTGCTGTAGGGAATGTCCGAACAGTAAAGGAATTTGCTGACGTATTCCCAGAGGAACTTCCGGGACTGCCTCCGGAACGTGAAGTTAATTTGGCATAGATCTGTTACCCGAAACTGCGCTAGTGTCTATTGCTCCGTATAAGATGGCGCCGAAGGAATTGGTGGAATTGAAGGCTCAAATTCAGGAGTTGTTGGACCGAGGTTTTATCCGGCCAATTGTTTCACCTTGGGGAGCGCCGGTACTCTTTGTCAAGAAGAAAGATGGTACAATGCGAATGTGTATAGACTACCGCCAGTTGAATAAGCTGACGATCAAAAACAAGTATCCGTTGCCGAGGATAGATGAATTGTTTGATCAGCTTAAGGGTGTATCGATTTTCTCAAAGATTGATTTAAGGTCTGGGTATCATCAGCTAAAGGTGAAAGAGGCTGATATCCACAAGATGGCGTTTTGTACTCGGTATGGGCACTACGAGTTTCTGGTAATGCCGTTTGGGTTGACTAACGCGCCAGTAGCATTCATGGACATGATGAACCGGGTATTCCAGTAGTATTTGGATCAGTTTATTGTGGTATTTATAGACGACATCTTCGTATACTCAAAGTCAAAGGAGGAGCATGATGCACATTTGCGAGTAGTGCTGCAGATTTTAAGGGAAAAGCATTTATTTTCCAAATTTAGTAAGTGCGAGTTCTGGCTTAGGGAGGTGACTTTCTTGGGTCACGTAGTATCAGCTAAGGGGATTAGAGTGGATCCTCGAAAGATTGAGGCAGTGTTGGATTGGAAACCGCCTAAGTCAGTGGTAGAAATTCAAAGTTTTCTAGGTCTGGCAGGGTATTACCGAAGATTTGTAGAGGGATTTTCTTTGATCGCAGCACCGATGACCAAGTTATTAAGAAAAGGGGTTCCATTTGTGTGGCCTGAGAAGCAGCAATAAAGTTTCGACAAGTTGAAAAAGATTCTGACTGAAGCTCCGGTTTTGATTCAGCCTGAGGCAGGAAAGGAATTCACGGTATATTGTTATGCATCACATACTGGCTTGGGATGTGTGCTGATGCAGGAAGGGAAGGTAGTGGCTTATGCATCTCGACAGTTGAGACTGCATGAGGTTAACTATCTGACGCATGACTTGGAATTTGCTGCAGTGGTTTTCGCTTTGAAAATATGGAGACACTACTTGTACGGAGAGAAGTCGATAGTCTACACAGATCACAAGAGTCTGAAGTACCTTTTGACCCAGAAGGATTTGAACTTGAGACAGTGCAGATGGATTGAGCTATTGAAGGACTACGACTGTTCGATTGAGTATCATCCAGGCAAGGCTAACATGGTGGCAGACGCGTTAAGCCGTAAGGTTGTATCAGACTTGTGAGCGATGTTTGCTCATCTTAGCTTGTATGACGATGGGAGTCTTTTGGCGGAATTGCAGGTTAAGCCGACTTGGGTTAAGCAGATTAAGGAGAAATATCTAGTGGATGAGGGTTTGAATGCACGGAGGTTGCAAGTTCAGAATGGTGGGTTAGAGGGTTATAGTTTGTCCAGTGATAGAGTGCTGTGTTTTCAAGGGAGAGCGTGTATGCCGAAGGATGTCGAGTTAAGGCGGAGAATTCTTCAGGACACACAGCCCATACATTATGCATCCTAGAGGTAGCAAGATGTATCGGGATTTGCGGGAGCTTCGATTACGTGGCAGTGCAGGCGGGAAGTGGCGGTTTTGTGGGTAAATGTCCGATGTGTCGGCCAGTCAAGGCTGAACATCGATTCTTGCGCGTTTTGCTTTAGCCGGTGAAGATCCCACAGTGGAAGTGGGAAAGGATCACTATGGACTTTGTCAGTGGATTACCCCTTACCCTAGTAAGAAAGACTCAGTTTGGGTGATTGTGGATCGTCAGACTAAGTCAGCTCACTTCATACCGGTAAGGGTTGATTACTCACTTCAGAAGTTAGCTAAGCTGTATGTAGCAGAGATAGCGAGGTTGCACAGTGTGCCGGTGTCAATCATCTTGGATAGGGATCCCAGATTCACATCGAGGTTTTGGAAAGTGTTGCATCAGGCGTTAGGTACGCGATTGGACTTCAGTAAGGCATTTCATCCACAATCTGACGGGCAGTCAGAAAGGGTTATCCAAATTTTAGAAGATATGCTGAGGGGTTGTGTTTTAGACTTCAAAGGTAGCTGGGAAGAGTTTCTACCATTAGCTGAGTTTGCGTACAACAATAGTTGTCAGGTGAGCATTAAGATGGCACCGTATGAGGCGTTGTATGGTAGGAAGTGTCGCACACCTACATGCTGGACGGAGTTGGGTGAGCGTCAGATGTTGGGGCCAGAGTTGGTTGCAGAGGCTGAGGATAAGGTTAGATTGATTCAGGCTCGTTTGAAGGAAGCTTCGGACAGGCAGAAGTCATATGCTGATCTCAAGCGGAGGGATATAGAGTTTGCCGTGGGTGACAAGGTCTTTTTGAAGGTCTCGCCATGGAAGAAAGTGTTGAGGTTTGGAAGAAAAGGCAAGCTAAGTCCAAGGTTTATTGGGCCGTATAAGGTGTTGAGACGAGTGAAACCAGTAGCTTATCAGCTCGAGTTACCAGCAGAGCTGAGTCAGATACACGATGTGTTCCATTTATCCATGCTTAGGCGCTATCGTTCAGATCCATCGCATGTCGTAGCAGTGGAGGAGATTGAGGTGAGCCCAGATTTGACTACGAAAGAGGAACCAGTGCAGATTCTAGATCGAGATGTGAAAGTGTTGCGCAAGAAGTCAGTTCCGTTAGTGAAGGTATTATGGTGAAATCATGGCGTGGAAGAAGCTACATGGGAATCAGAGGATGTGATGAGACAGCAATACCCTTAACTTTTTTGACCAGGTAATTTCGAGGTCGAAATTATTTTTAAGGGGGTAGAACTGTAACATCCTGAAATAGGGGCTATGGTGTTTGAACTTCTTTTCATGTGTATTATTTAGTGGTATTATTAACTAAGGTGTTCTAAGATCTAGGTATAAGCCAAGGGTAGGCCCGAGCTGTAGGAAAATTTTTCTTTTAAAGTTTTAGTTAAAGGGAGCTGAAGGAGCTAGGGGTTAAGTGTAATTCGTGGGGGATTTAAGCATAAGAATGGGCTTGGTAAAGTGGCAAGGAGGCGCCACATAGAGGCTTGAGGGTGACGCCACATGCAGGGAAGGGAGAGCTCAGGTTCGAGCAGCAGAAATCCCACTTTCTGCTTAGCTGTTTGACGCCAATAGGGGAGGAGTTGTGCTCAGCACAAACTCTGTCAGATAAGCTTGGAATAAGTCAAATTAATTTGAATTGGTGGCAAGGAGAGAATTTAGGAGTCTGAATATTTCAAACTTATTCGAATTTGTTGTCAAGAGAAATTTGAGGTGTCTGCCGAATTTTTGAACTCTTGTTGACAGAGGAGTAATCGGTTGGGAGTCTAGAGGGGAGGGTGCCGAATTTCCTTGGGTGCCTAGTTGTGCATTTTCGGCTAGAATAGGCTCTTGTGTACTTAGTGAATCAAAGCCGAAAACCCCTTTGAGCCTTGCCGAATTCTCCCTAGTGCACCATATCGAAGTAAAGCTGAAATCTCTTTTTGTTTTTGTACCTGCCGAATCCTCTTGGAAGTACCTAGCCGAATGTCCCTCTAAGGTTCTTTAATTTTATTTTATCTCTTTTTCTTCTTCTCAGTGCTTGGCTGAATCTTCTACTCTCCCATCTCTCTCTTTTTCTTTATCCCATTCTTGCTCAAAACCGAAAGCATCCTTTTCCCTTTCATCTTTTTCTTTTCTCAAACCCTTTGTGCTAAAATTCTCTCTTTCTTCCCTTGCCGAATCTTTTCTCTCCCATTACACTTTCTTTTCTATTCTCTACATCCATTCTAGCCGAATCTCCTTTGTTGCCCTCCACCATTGCTGAATTTCTCAAACTCTCCCCTTCTAATTATTGGCCGAATATCAGTCTAGCATAGATCTTATTTGGGTTCTTTCAATCGGTTTTGAGAAGGGTAAGTAATTTTGGCCGACTTTCTTTATTCCTTTTTCTTCTTTCTGTCGACCCTCATGAGAGCAAAAGTTGAATTTCGGCATTTGTTAACAAGATTCTAATCATCTTTGGGAAACCAATTTCTCCTAGGTTCTTCGGGATTTTGGAAACAGTAGATCGGGAGTAGTATTCTCTGACAATCCATTGTCATCCAGTTTGTGGTAAGGATCTATATGGATTCAATCATTCTTTAAGTTGTTTGAAAAGCCAAAGGCTATTGAGACTAAGTTCTGTTGTTGGCCGATTGTAGGGGGAGGATCAATTTCACATATTTTGGTGTTGTGATTAGTATTCAAAGAGCATTAAGGTAAGGTTTAGGGTTCCATGCATTAACTCTTCGGGATTTATTGGTATAGCCGAATGGCCTTTGTTAATAACCTAAGTGTTGGCCGAATGTAGGACATAGGGGATCTAGTGCAGTAGATCGGGTCTTCGGGATTTAGTGCTTGCGTTAGTAACAGGTGTCTAACTTACACACTTTATAATTTGGTAAATATGTTAATAACCTAAATATGTTAAAAGCCGAAAACTGTGTAGATCTTTATATGATACCTTATGGGTATGAGCAGGGATTCGGGTAAGTCCATTTCGATATGATTTTGCTATATGATGCTTAGTACCATGATCTATGTTATATTTGCTATATGTTTCATATTAAAGCATGATGGCATGACTTGTATACGTGTTGCATTGTTATGGGTGATATGAGAGGAGGGGGAAGTTTGATATCCGTGACTTTGGGTCACCAGTGGTTTGGTACCACAGTTAATTTCGTGGCTTTGGGCCACCAGAGGTTTGGCACCTCATAGCGACTCGTTCTAGTGGCTTAGCACCACAGTGGGTTGGCCCCACAGTTGATATATCGGGATTATCACCAGTGATTTGGTATCACAATGTGGGTTGGCCCCACACACTTGGATTATTGATATTTCGTGACTTTGGGTCACTAGAGGTTTGGCAGCTCATAGCGACTCGTCCTAGTGGCTTAGCACCACAGTGGGCTGGCCCCACATTTGATATGACGGGATTGTCGCCAGTGATTTAGTATCACCACGTGGGTTGGCCCCACTGAGTCTTGGTGACTCACCTTCTCCCTTATCTTTTCAGGTGACTCATAGATCGCGGATGAGGAGCCGGATAACCTCGAGGTGGCTATGCATTAAATACATTCAGTTTTACATGGACTTTGATTTGGGTATTTATTTTAAATTTCGGTTTTTATTTGGGTTTGTAATAAGGCCTTTAAAATTATGTTTTTTGATTATTTTAAGTGTTTGGATTTGATTTCAAATATGGCAAGTAAAGTACTCGGTTGATTTAATAACTTGATCACAAGGTTTTCTAAATTACAATACGTAGTGGTTTTCAAAACTGTACCATCGGGTAATACAATTCACCTAATAATACAGACAACTCAAATGATTTCCAAATTTAAGTTCCACACCCAATTGCAAATGGTTCTCAAATTAACTAAGAAAGAATCAATCGGGTTTTTATGACATAAACGTTTTCAAACCTATGGATCGACAATTAAGTTTTAAAGATTGATTTCCGGGATTTTAGATTAAACTATCGATTTTAACTTAACATGCACCTGAGTTCTACAACATTAAAACAAACAAAGAGTGTTTCATTTCTAAATCTAAACCGGCAACTCGTCTTCTTTAAAACGTTTTCATCCTGTGACATACCAGATTCAGTCGTGGTGTGTTGATCGGGTTTGGGGTGTTACATTATGTATCTTGACCATATAGCATAAAGTTTTGATCATCGGGTTTGTTTTCATTAGTATTTAAAATGAATTGATTTTTGAAATGGTTTATTTGTTTATAAACTTCACATATTAAGATTAACTTGTCGTAATGTACATTTCAGGGTTATTTTGTGTTCGTTGTTGATTATATTGTATATGATTTGAGTTAGAGTATTAAGCATGTATGATACATGAGTGATTTGCCTGTTTTTAAATGAATTATTTGATAAAGATGTTTAACTAAGATTTAACTGTTTGAGTAGAAGTTATGATTTATCCGGTAATGCCCGTAACCTTAATCCGACGACGGATACGGGTTAGGGGTGTCACAGAACGCGCTGAGACCGGGGGACTGATCGGGCAAATACTCTAAACCTTTATGCGTGTCCATGGGCCAAGGACCTGTTTGAAAACCAAATGAAATTAAATGGTAAAATCTGTAAAAAGAAAGTAATAACAAAAGGGCCCGATCGAATGGCGTAGCAATGGGGAAGGATATATTGCGCAAATATCCCTTTCGAAGGGACATACACGGTCACCTCTAAAGCTAAACGACGCCGTTCCACTCTGAGTTTAATACCCCTTTTGTTAACCTGTTTTATTTCAAAATCAATTCAGAGAGAAAAAAAAGAAAAAAAAAACATTAACGCTTCTCTTTCTCCCTCCTTGCCCGCTGATCGGGACCCCTATCATCGTCGTACCACCATCGCTCAGGTGGCCAACGAGGCGCGAGGACGAGGGAGTTTTAGCCCCGTTTCAGAACCTGTTAGGAAGCTAACACCCGGACGCCTCGTCCTAAACAATAGGGAAACGTTCGGTTCCCCTTTCGAAATTAATGACAACGATGACTAAACCTTCCGCCGCGGCATCCGTGGGGGTTAGGTGAGGCTACCCTTCTCTATTCTTTTATTCTTTCTGTTTGTAATGAATAAATAAGTAAAATGAAAATGGCAGTAAATTAATAATAGTAAATGGGGTCAACCTTTCAAAATTTTTTGATTTTTGATTTCTGATTGATTGCGAAGTGTTCCTCCGAGCCCAGAAAAATACAAAGGGTGGTTTTCAGTTTTTATAATCGATTTACAAAGGCATGGGTTTCTGTTTCTGTTGTACTCGCATGTTATTGTCGTTTTGTCGTTTTCTTTCCTTGTTTTTGTGTTTCTTTGCAGGTGATGGGCATGGCATGCGGGTGTCCATCGTAATCAGTGCAGAAGCGTGCTTGGGGTCAGACGAGCAGATCCATGGTGGCCATTGATTGGCGTGCATGGTGGCTGCAGGCGACGCGTGTGGTGTCCACAGAAAAGCCGAAGGTTGCCGGCGCTGAGGGGCTAAGGTCTGCCTGCTTCCTCTTTTTCTGTAATGGGTTGTGATGTTGGGCTTTAGGGCTTAATTGGGATGATTTTAAATTGGGTTTGAGCTACTTGTAAAAATGGGCCATTTAGATTTGGGCTTTTGTAATACCTGATTTGGGTTTTAAACTTGTTTTGTAAATGGACTGGACTTCAACATTTGGTTTTGGTTTTAATTTTGTCTTGGACCTGTTTTTAGTCGGGTTGATTGGGCTGTATATTTGCATTAAATCATTGGCCTTGCATTTGGACCTTGCTGTAAATAAAGACTATGGACTTTGTATTTTTATTTGGTCTTGCTTTTGGCTTGGTATTGAGCTTTAATGGGACCCGGGCAAATTTGGGTTTTATTTATTTATTTTGGGTCTGGTATTGGGTTTGGTTTTATTGGGTATAGGCCGGGCGAAAATTGGTTATTACAGCTACCCCCCTTTGCTTATTGTCGTGAAACGAGAATAGGGCAAAGACAATAGGAGAACCAATTTTGCCCGGTCTTGGCCAAGCCTTAACTTATTGGTCCTCGTCTCCCTTAAACATCTTCAAACTCTGCTATAGCCTATAGCTTTGATCCATTCTGCCACTACTTCCACGAGACATGACCCGTATCTTCAATTCGCTTTTTCTCAATCTTGTTTATTTTTCAACTTGCTCCACTATGACTTCAGGACACGAAGAGATTTGTAGCTTTGATCTACTAATTGCTCCACTGGGACTTCGATGAAACCTGAGCTTTTCAAACTGCTTCTTTATTCTCGCAATATGGGTTGACCCCATTTTCTTTTTTCTTTTTTTTTGTTTTGTTTTTTTTTTGAAAAACAGAAATTGAGAAACAGAAATTGAAAAACAGAAATTGAAAATACCTCAGCGTGCGACCTGAGGAGTTGATTTTTGCAAACAGAAATTGAAAAACAGGAATTAAAAATACCTCAACGTGCGACCTTAGGGGTTGGTTTTTGCAAACAGAAATTGAAAAATAGGAATTAAAAATACCTCAGCGTGCGTAACCCGAGGCCCAACTCACTTCTCGCATTATGAGTTGATTTTAACAGAAATTGAAAAACAAAAATTGAAATACCTCAGTGTGCGTAACCCGAGGCCCAACTCACTTCTCGCATTATGAGTTGATTTTAACAGAAATTGAAAAATAGAAACTAAAATACCTCAGCATGCGTAACCCGAGGCCCAACTCACTTCTCGCATTATCAGTCGATTTTAACAGAAATTGAAAAACAAAAATTAAACTACCTCAGCATGCGTAACCCGAGGCCCAACTCACTTCTCACATTATGAGTAGATTTTAACAGAAATTGAAAAACAGAAATTAAAAATACCTCAACGTGCGTAACCCGAGCCCCAACTCACTTCTCGCATTATGAGTTGATTTTAATAGAAATTAAAAATACCTCAGCATGCGTAACCCGAGGCCCAACTCACCTTTCGCATTATGAGTTGATTTTATCTCGGTTTGCGTTGAATATTGAAGCCAAAGTGGCCAGAGCATCTTCCAATTGGTTTTCTTCTCGTGGGAAGTAATTAAAAGTTATTTCTTTGAATTCTTTGATCAGCTCTACCACGAGGTCCCGATATTTGACTAATTTCGAATCTCTCACTTCCCAATCTCCATGGATTTGGTAAATCACTAGCACCGAGTCTCCGTAAACTTCTAAGATTTCGGTTCTCATTTAATAGCTGCACGAAGTCCCATGATGCAACCCTCATATTCTGCTACATTATTGGTACAGAAGAAATTTAATCTGGCAGTGAATGGGTAATGATTCCCTTCTGGTGACACTAAGACTGCTCCAATCCCATGTCCCAATGCATTTGATGCACCATCAAAGCTCATCTTCCAGGATTTCTCCTTTGACGACTCACATTCTTTTTCCGTAATGCACATCATGTCTTCGTCTGGGAAGTCAAATCTCAATGGCCCGTATTCCTCTGTCGTTCGAGTTGCTAAGAAGTCAGCTATTGCGCTCCCTTTTATCGACTTTTGACTCACATAGATGATGTCGTACTCTGATAGTAGAATCTGCCAACGTACCATTCTTCCTGAGAGTGCAGATGATTCCATCATGTATTTTATTGGGTCCAGCTTTGAAATTAACCATGTCGTATGATACAACATATATTGCCTGAGCCTTCGAACCACCCAGACCAAAGCGCAATAGAATTTTTCAATTGACAGGTACTTCGCTTCATACTCGGTGAATTTCTTACTGAGGTAGTAAATTGCCCTTTCCCTTTTCCCTGACTCATCATGCAGTCCCAGTACACAACCCAACGAGTTATCGAACACAGTCAGATACAATATTAAGGGTCTCCCAGGAGTTGGCGGTACCAGCACCGGGGGGTTAGACAAATACTGTTTTATCTTGTCGAAAGCCAGTTGACACTCCTCATTCCATTCTCCAGGATTGTGGTTTTGAAGGAGTCAAAAAATTGGGTCGCATTGGTTGGTAAGCTGAGCAATAAATCGAGTGATGTAGTTCAACCTCCCTAGAAATCCTCTGACTTCCTCTTGTGTCTATGGAGGTGGCAATTCTTGTATGACTTTTATCTTATCCGGATCAACCTCAATACCTCTCTCACTAACAATGAAACCCAGTAATTTTCCCGAAGTTGCCCCAAATGTACACTTGGCTGGATTAAGTTTCAGCCGAAACTTTCTTAATCTTTCGAACAATTTCCTGAGGTTTCCAACATGCTCTCTTTCTCCCTCGAGATTTGGCAATCATATCATCGACGTAGACTTCTATTTCTTTATGCATCATGTCATGAAATAATGTCATTCTCATATGTATAACTTACTCGTTTACATTCTTACCAAAATTCGAGCACATACCGAGCACATTGCTCATGAGTGTATACATATTCACATTCATTTACACTTCAGTCATTTTCCTGTTTAACACATCGGAATATTAACGGATACTCGGAACGCTTGCACATACGTGCCATATATATATAGCTGAAGCTACCTCTTATCACATTTCACATATATGCTCGTTCTCAAGTTATTCACATTTACATTCTCGGGTCTGCTTACACAAGCTGTCGGTCATACATAACTACTCAGTGCTGCTCATAAAGGTTGTCAGGTATCCACAACACATTTCAGATTACCCAGCCACTGGTATAACTTATAAGACTAGCACCCGAATCACTTAACATTCACAGGTCTGCTCACACAAGCTATCGGTCAGACGTAGCTACACAGTACTGCTCACACAAGTTTTTAAGTATCCACAACATATGCAGGACTACCTAGCCATTGGTAGATGTAAAAGACAACAACCCAAACATCACATAATCAAATAACACACATATGCTCGTTCTCAAGCTATTCACATTTACATTCTCAGGTCTGCTCACACAAGCTATCGGTCATACGTAACTACCCAGTGCTGCTCACACAAGCTGTCAGGTATCCGCAATATACCAGAATACCCAACCACTGGTAGGACAACTAGACCAGTGATCGTGTCTGAAAGTCTTAATATTTATATAACGAATGATCGAGCCTAGAAACTAACTTATGACAACGATTGAGGTAAGAGCACCTATCGTTTGGTAGTATAGCTATGGCAAGACCGGAAATATCGTATCCTCAAGGACCAAGAGTCCTAGTAATTAATATCTTTGTATTATTTAGCCTAAGAATAAAAGGAATTGTTGTTTAATCTAAAACTAACTAACTACTAAGCTAAAGATGCTAAGGCATAGAGAATGAACTGGGAAAATATTTTTGAAAAAAACCAATTGATTAAGACAATACCCAAGGAAGAATCCATCTAGACTTCACTTGTTATTTAATTCTGAAGCAGACAATTTATTCACTTGACTTGATCCTTAGGATTCCTTAATTTATATTAATACCTCTCTCGAGGCTACTAACGTCTAACCCTAGGTTGTTTAATTGAAATCTCTTTCTAATTAAAACCCCTAGAATTGCATTAACTTGATCTATGGACTCGCATACTTGACCCTAATCCAGAAGATTTTCGTCGTCCTATCTCTAGGAGTGCGATCAACTCCGCTTCCTACGCAGAGACTTTTAAACAGGGATTTTTGCTAGATCTACTCTTAAACAGGGACTTTTCCTCCACTTCCTAAGCACATCAATACTTGAATCAATATCCTGAAATATCAAAACAAGAATTAATAACACATAATTAAGAACAAATCAAGTATTTATCATACAGTTTAGAAAACAATAACATGATCCGTCTTAGGTTTCATCCCTCTCAGGTATTTGAGGGGTTTAGTTCATGTTTAGAAAAGAATACATCTCAAAAGAAAATATAAAACAAAACATAAGAAAAACCCTAAAATCCCCTGAAGGAAATTGAAGGGACGGTCTTCCGTCTTGATTATGATTCCGGCTTCTTGAGATGGATTAATTGGCTATCTTCGAGTAAATCCCACAATTTGGCCTCTCTGGCTTGGCTCCTCGGCCTACCTAAACGCCCCACTTTTAGGTTACACTTAGGGTGTTTATATAAGCTTTCAAAATGTATTTTTTTGCCCCTAAGTATCCTAATTTGATTAGAATTAAAACAGGTCACGTCAGGGACACGCCCGTGTGGCACGCCCATGTAAATCGAGTCCAGGCCGTGTTCGGATCTGCTAAAGAGGCATGGCCATGTGGATTTTTCCAGGCCGTGTGAATTTCGTACTTTGGCTCATTTGATCCATTTTTGGGCCATTTCACATTCTTTTCATCCTCTGGTGCTCTCCTAAGTATAAAACATGAAATTAAAGGATTAGGAGCATAAAATTCCACAATTTAGGGATAAATCATCCAAATGTATGCCAAATGTGGGATTAAAATATGTATATATTATGGTTTATCAAATACCCCCAC
The DNA here is from genome assembly GCA_025503065.1 of Gossypium bickii. Classification (NCBI taxonomy): domain Eukaryota; kingdom Viridiplantae; phylum Streptophyta; class Magnoliopsida; order Malvales; family Malvaceae; genus Gossypium; species Gossypium bickii. Next base: position 47,088,893 of record CP106712.1, read on the forward strand.
ACTTAAGCATTTGCTTGTCCTCAAGCAAAATTTTCAACTCACAATTTAAATAAACTTCCTCAATTCATAATATTCATAAATAGTGTTTCATTATAATTCATAGATAATTTATACATTGAGAATTTAAGTAGAAGAGTCCTAAAGATTCAAACAGTCAAATTCATAATTTTTATAGCACGAAAACATAGGTGTTCACCTTACCTAAATAATCACCTTTAATTCAAAATCGACAAGAGTTGACATCCTCACTAAAGATTCACTCAAATCACTAAAATTGATTAAGGTTCAAAATTAAGCACTCAAAAGTCGAACATGAAAAGTTAATCCCATAGGCTTGCATGAAAATCAAATCTCCACCACTATAGAATGAAATGATACACAGATCAAAAGGTCTTTTAAGGGTTGTGACGGGGCTTTGGTTAAAGGTGTGGGTAAAAGCTTAATTAAAAGGTTAGAATCGAGATTGAATTAACAAATTACCTAACTTAGAAAGATGAACTAAGACTCGAATAATTACACCAATTAAAATTTTTATAACACGAGCTTCTTCTTAATATATGAAATTTTAAGCGTATAAGCTCAATTAACATAGAACTAATAATTGATATACTTTTTTTAAGAACAAATCAAGTAAATAGATTTTAACAATTGAAATAGAGAATGTAGTTAGGCAACTGATCAAAAAAAATATCGATATAAGGGTAGTCAAGAGAAATATAACAAATACAAGATGGGTTTTGGGTTAATATTAGTGGGTGAGTCAATAATCGGTTTGTTAATATCAAAGGGGTTCACTATGGGTTAATTGTGAGGGTAGGCCTTTAGTGGTGTAAGTGGGTTAAATCCTAAGTGCCTTGATCATCTCCGTATATTAAATCAATGATGTGGTCTTGACATGTATAATCGAAGCAAATCCTAGAATAACAAATCAATGTTGACACGCTGATAATCAATAAAGTGAGCAAGAAAAGAATATATGCTCTAAAAGGCTCAAATTTTGACAAAAAAATTATGGGTTTCTGATATCAACTTTGGAAGTTTTGAACTTCAAGGTAATAATTAGATTCAGGTAGACAACCTAACAAAGTTTTAATTTTTGAAAATAGACTCATCATGTTTGATTCTCTAGTTTCCTAAAGTTTAAATTCATCACTTCACAATTATCAATAATTTATTCCAAAACATATCAATAAAAATCATGAATCAAAGGAAATTTCATTCTAGTAGTAACAAGAGAAAATTACTTAAAAACAAGACATAATTCAGGGATTTGAGAATAATGCAAAAGGTTAGGAACTTTTCAAAATAAAATTCACCCCCCACACTTAAGATGTACATTGCCCTCAATGTACAAAGATATATATGAAATCATAAGAGATAGGGAGAAGTGAAACTTCCTGAATTTTGGATGGATTCCTTGAGTTGGAAGTGTAGAAATTTGATTCGGAGGTGAAAGATAAGTTGGAGGAGGCGTCTTTGGTGGTGGTATGGTGGCTGCCAACAATCTCTGCGCTAGATGAAGAAATTGGGAAGCTCGTGAAGAATTAGCCAGGAAATAATAAGAATATTTCAAAATATACGAATTATATATTTAAAGAAAAGAAAGATAAAAAGAATGAGTGTAAAAAGTAAAATAAAATTAAAAGAAAAGATTAATAGACTGAAAGTCCTTATTGTTAGATGGTTCGTGAGGTAGGTGTGATTTCTAAGGGCGTGGTGTGGTGATTCCCCAACACCCTTTAGAACCTAAATCAAAGAAAACAAAATTAAATAGACTAAATTAAGCATAAGAGAGATAAAGAAAAGGAAAATAAAGGAGAAGGGAAAAGAAAAATAAAAATTAAATAGACTCAAATGTCCTTGGCTAGGCGAATTAATGAAGCGGTTGGCATGAACTTATGTAATTCGGTCTCGCACTGGGAGGCTGTGCTATGGTCCTTTCACTTCTTCAACATGGGAATGGTTTCGTTGGCCTTGCCTTTCGACAGCGAGTGATATTAGTAAGGATGCTGAAGAGAAATTATGGTGGCTAGGGTTGAGAGGAAAGGGGTTTGGTGAGGAAAGAAATGAGTAGAAAAGGGGATTTGTATAGAAATAGGGGTCTGGTGATTTCCCACGCCCGTGTACCTTGGACGTGTTGGATCACACAGCCGTATCGTATGGCCGTGTTGTGCTTCATTCGTTTCTCCCACACCTGAGTGCAGGTCGCCACGCCCGTGTTGATGAAATAGTGTCGACCACGCCTGTATCGCATGGCCGTGGTATTTAGTCGAAGCCCGTCGCTTGAAGATATTTTTCGTCCTGTTTTGTACTATCTCTGCCATGCCAGTACGAAAATCCGTGGTGTCCACACGGCCACGGCCACACCTATGTGTAATGCCATGTGGTATGGAAATATATGTTTCACTAATTCAGTTAGTTTGTAGTTAGATGTTGAAAGTAAAAAAATGAAAATAAAAATATGAAAATTAATGAGGTTAGTGCTCGGGTTGCCTCCCGAGAAGCACTCATTTATAGTCTTAAGCTAGACTTACCTCTCTTTCGCATAATCATGGTGGTTTGAGGAGTTGAAAATCCTTTCTCATCCTATCAGTTCTATTATCAGTATATAGTTCAAGTCGAGTAGCATTTACTTTAAAAGTGCTGAATATAGGATTACTTACCTCGACTGTTCCGTATGGAAAAGCATTAATTACCTTAAAAGGGATTTCTTCGTTTGTATTAAGGTTGGAAGGAAAGGTTCGAGGGTTTGTTTTAGCCAACAATGCCTAATCCCCGATATGAAATTGGTTTGTCCCATCTTTAGGTTTATCATGGAGTTGCTTCGGTTTTGCTTCGTGTATTCCTAGTTTCTCTTTGAAATATGTCTTCCACTCGTCTAGTTCATCGATCTGAAGCCTTCGTTCTTCATGAGTTATTTCCTTGTTGGCATAAGGTCTAGGATCTGGCTAAATTGTGTAGTTCTGTGATACTTCTTGAAAAGAAGGTTTAACCGAATGGTCATTAATAGAATTTATTTTCTTACCTTGATTACTTGATGTCCTAGCCGAGTCAAGAGCCTGAAGAGTGATCGTTTCGTCACCTATACGAAGTATGAGTTCACCTGTACCAACATCAATTTTAGTTCTGGTAGTTGCTAAAAAGGTTCTTCCTAAAATTAAAGGAATATTATTATCCTCATCCATGTCTAAAACAACGAAGTCTACTGGGAATATGAATTTATCAATTTTTACTAGAACATCTTTGATTATACTCATAGGAATTCTAATAGTTTTATCAGCCAATTGAATGCTCATCCTAGTTTGTTTGGGTTTCCTGAGACCTAGTTTTTTAAACATTTTATAAGGCATAACATTGATGCTTGCCCCTAAATCAGCTAAAGCATTATCAACAGATAAACTACCAATTAAACATGGAATTGTAAAACTCCCTGGATCTTTTAATTTTCGTGGTAGTTTATTTTGCAAAATTGCTGAGCACACTGCGTTTAGCTCGACATGCAACTCTTCGTCTAACTTTCGTTTGTTTTTCAAAAGCTCTTTTAAAAATTTCCTTGAATCTGGCATCTGCAAAAGAGCTTCAAGAAACGGTAGGTTAATATGTAATTTTTTTAAAAGTTTAAGAAATTTACCGAATTATTCATCTGTGTTGTCTTTCTTTATCACATTGGGGTATGGCACACGAGGTTGATATTCTTTAATTATAGATTTTGGTTTGTCATGGCTTACCTCAAGTTTACCTTCCTCTACCACATTCTCTTGCCTTAAATTAGGCTCATCTAACCCTACACTATCATGAGCTATTATGGCTTGAAGTTGCTCCTTTGAGTTTGTTTCAGTGTTGCTCAGCAAGCTGCCTTGTGGTCATTCTGATATGATCTTGGCAAGTTGTCCTAACTGGTTCTCGATCCCTTGAATCGATGCTTGTTGATTTTTAAGTGTTGTCTCAGTGTTTTGAAAGCGAGTTTCTAACACCGCGATGAATTTTGTCAGCATTTCTTCAAGGTTCAGCTTCTTCTTTTGTGGGTAGGTTTGCTGTTGGAAGCATGGAAGGGGTTGTTGTCTTTGGTTTCCTTGACCTCCCCATGAGAAATTGGGATGGTTCCTCCAACCTGGATTGTAAGTATTACTATAAGGGTTATTTTGAGGTCCAGAATTATTACCGATATAGTTAACTTGCTTATTTTTAGCGCTCGGATTGTAAGGTGGATATTCTGTATTGCTCATCCCTACTCCATTCACCTCACACAGCATAGCTGGATGTACTTGCGAAGAACCACATAACCAATCAATCTTTTTATTTAACATATCTACCTGATTTGATAGCATGGTTACTGCGTCGAGGTTGAAAACACTAGCGGCTTTCGTTGGCCTTGTCCTAGTGACTTGCAACTGATAGTTATTCAGTGAAATCTCTTCAATGAATTCGAAGGCAGCCTCAGGTGTTTTGTTATCTAGGGTTCTGCCGGCGGCTGAATCAATCAACTGTTGTAGTATCCTAGATTTATGGCTTATGCATAATTGCTTAATTTTATGAAGTAGCATGCCTATGTGTGTTTGGATGTGCTTTATGAATTTTTAGAACTTTAGTGTGAAGAAGAATGTCTTAAAAATTATTCGATTTTAAGTTTGAAAGAGGAAGCTAAGACTGATAGGCCTTAAGAGAAATTGTAAGGGAATTATGACACAAAAATGGGCTTGGTACAGTGGCTTGGAGGCGCCACTTAGGGCCTTGGTAGGTGACGCCATGGGCTATGAGGAAGGGCTCAGGTTCGAGCCACAAGGGAAGCAAAATCAAAGTTTTATTTTGCAGCAGAGATGAGTAGCAATGGACGGCACTAAGGCTATATTATAGGAGTTTAAATCCTTTTATTTTTAAGAGATAAATGGTGATAATTAAGGCTATATTTTGGGAGTTTAAATCCTTTTATTTTTAAGAGATAAATGTGGATAAATTAATTAAAGAGATAAGTGTTGGATTATTTTTATTATTTTGAAAAAGGTGATAATTGAGAGATAAAGTTATCAGAATAAGGAGAGTTGGCCGAATAGGGGGCTCTAGGTAGAGTAATTTCCGCAAAAAGGGGAAAAGGGTGGCCATTCTTCATTCTTTTCTTTTCTCTTTTCCCTCCGCCGAATTCTCTAGCTCTTCTCTTTTATTTTGCCAAGCCGAAAACTCAAGCAAAGATTAGCCGATTTCTTCACCTTTCTCCTCTTCTTTTCTCTCAATCTTCCAAAAGTTGAAAGCAAGTTCTTTCTAGGCCATAGCCGAATACTCAAAGTAGTCCTATCCGAATATCTCTGTGAGTTTTGGTAAGGGTGCCGTCACCTACAACATAAAGGGTAAGGAGTCAATTGTTGTCATATTATTATTTCTTTTCTTTTAGCCAAAATATAGGTATCTAATCCCAATAATACTCTATGGCCGAAACTTTGAAAGGGTCTTTCGGGATTTGGTAGTTGTCGATTACAAGGAGGAGATCAATCGGGATCTCAAGGTCTAAGGTAAGCCAGACCATTAATGGTGTTCATTAAGTATTAAAATCAGATCTGACATAGTGTTTGTAGGGATTTTGACAGATACCAAGGACAAGTGATATTTCGGGATTTAGATCCATAAGGTAAGTGTATGTGACATTCGGCCAAGGCCATAATTGATGTTTCGGATCTATTTCTTACTTGTTCAAAAAAAAGCCGAAAACTAACCACTTAGGTGATTTAGTGCCTAACCGATTGCAAGAAGAGGTATCACCAAGTTTTTAGGATTTGGTTAGTAGTCAAATCGGCAGCAAGGTAGGAATTTAAGTTGTGATAATCTTTCGGGATTTGGTTATATAACCGAATAGGTTTTGCCAATATGTCTAGTAATGGCCGAATATAGGAACTAAGATCTAGAGTAGTAGATCGGGATTCTTCGGGATTTCAGTGAATTCGCTAAGTAAACCAGGTGTGTACTTCACACTATCGCTTAGTAGATTTATGGCAATTTATTATATGTGTTTATAGTAATGTGAATGTGGCCAAAAGTACCATGCAGTGATACAAAGTACTGAGGTACGTTTACCTACTCCTACTATGAGTATAATATGATCTGTTATGGCACGTATGTGAACTATAAGAATGTGAATAAGGAAATATGACATGGTTAATGCATATATGTATAACATGGGGCATCTGGGTGATTATGAACGGGGTAGTGAATATGGTGACTTATGTCACGATATCTGAATGTGGTGACTTATGTCATGAAATCTGAATGTGGTGACTTTTGTCACAAATAAATATCTGGTGGCTATGCCACAAAATTATAAGGGCGATGAGCACGTTGTCTGCAGCGACTGCCTTCGATGATGTGTAGCGGATGGAGGGTTGACTTAGTAGTCCCCACGGTGTGATGGTTGGTACGAGTGATGTGTAGCGGATGGCATCTAGGTTTGGGTTCGGGAATGCATCATTATTTGTAAATGGTAATATGTATATGTATGATCTGATTTGCCTGAATCATTAGGGCTTAGTGTGGTTGCTATACACTTAGTCTGTTTCACTCACCCTGTTGTGGGAATATTTTTCAGGTGACGCTCAGTGATGGACCGGGTCAGCAGGAGCTTAGTGGTGGCCATGCTCAGTTCGGGACTTTATTTTATTTTGAACTTGTTATATTTTAAGTATTTTGGATTTATTTTGGGTTTCGTTTTCGATGTAATAAGGCCATAGTATCAACTGTTTTATGCATGCTTTTTATTTTATTCTATTACAATACGATTAAGGTAAAATCAAAGTTAAATGGTTTTTCTTAAAAATAAATATTAAGTGTTTTTCACCACCTATCACAAATAATTTCCAATTTAAAGGTAAAATTTTTAAAACAATTTTGGTATATCTTTTAATATGAAAACAAGGTTTTTAATAAATCCCTGATTTCTAAATTAACAAAAGTTTTCAATTGAATCCAACACAAGCAAATCCTTCTTCAAAACCACACGAATTTTTCCTAAGTAACAAACAGATTTTCAAATGTTTGCTCGAGGAGCATACCAGATCCGGTCAAGGCTCGTGGGCCGAGTTTGGGGTGTTTCAGCTTGGTATCAGAGTCAGGTTTTAAACTTTCGGCCTTGATTTAAAAGTCCATAATGTTTTCCAAAATGAGCCCAAATCAGTTTTGTGAACAATTTTGTGAATAAGCAGGGTTTTCTGGCATGGCACCTAAGTCTCCGACCCGAAGTCCACCAGGTAAGTACTTCTAACCATTGTGTGAATTATAGTATGATTTGTATAAGGTTAGAATGGGAACGCAGAATAGTATAATAAGAACTATTGAACCCTAGGATTAGTTTACCCCAACATAGAAATTCATAAAACTTAAAGCCTAAGTAAACAAACCTGTGCCTAAGTCGCCAAGTCAGGGTGTGGCAACCATTGTGCGCATGTCTAGGATTGGATCCAGAAGAGCCTGGTACTTAAGCAGTCCTAGTGACTCACCTCCTCTTCGCTAGAATCCTACCTGGTGCGTAGCTATGGTTCACCCTAACCAAGAGGACTTATTCACGGGCTAAACTCAATAACTAAAACCCGAAAGGGATTAGCCGTATTTTCATAAAAACTTCAGTTTTAAAATCACCAAATTACCACTTTAATTTGTAGCAAAATTAAGTTTGAAATTTTTTTTTAAATATTTTCGACTTACAAAATTACCTAAATACCCCTAGTGGTAAAATTACTAAAATGCCCTTAGATTTCAAAATTACCATACTACCCCCGATTTTAATAAAATTTTCTGATTTTGCAAAAGTATCCAAAAACTTTATCTTCGCGAAATACCAAGACACCTTGATTTGGAATATTTACGAAATTACCCCTGATTTACAAAAAACACCAAAATAACCTTGATTTCTAAAATTTCTGCCATACCTCTGATTTGAGGAAATTTTTTTAAAAGTACCCTCGTGTTTTGAAAATTTCAAAGTGCCCTGATTTATCAAGATTTTCAAATTAACCCTGATTTATTACCAAGATACCCTTATAGGAGAAATGACGAAAATACGCCTGGGATAGGAACAGACCAAAAATGGTTGAATGATGAATGTGTGTGGTAGATATTACTGAATGGATTGTACTTCTCTGAATTAGGATAAAAGACTTGAAACTTTGAATGATCGAAAGAATTACTTCTAAACTTCTTTCATAAAACTTCTTCGCGGATAATCAGTGGAACAAGGACTAATTCATAAAATTTCTTAATCAAATTAAAGCGCGATCGTAAGAATGAGCTCTAGGGGACGTGGTCATAATGTACGAGGACGCGGTCGAGGTAGAATGACCATGTCGGAACCCGTTAGATCGGGTCGAGGGTCTGAAAATGAGGTACCACCACCCCCAGCAGCTGTTGGTGTTGAGCAGCAAGATCAGATGGGGGATGATGCATTATCGCAGGCGGTACTGCGAGTTCTTGAAATGGTGGCTGGTGCAGGAGGAAATATGGGAGTTCGAAAGTCTGTGCCCGAGCGACTCTGAGCCAACGGAGCTGAGGTGTTCCGTGGCGTGTCTGGGGTGGCACCCAGTACGGCTGAGTATTGGTTAGAAGCAACCGAGCGAATTATGGATGAGCTCGATCTGACCGCTGAGGAAAAGTTGAAAGGGTTGGTGTCGCTTCTTAGCGATGAAGCATATCAATGGTGGCTCACAGTTCGGGATTGTGCCGCAGCTGAGGATCTGACATGGGAATACATTAAAGCGGCATATCAGAAGAAGTATGTTGGTATTCATTACGTTGATGCATAGAGGAAGGCTTTTCTGGGGCTGGATCAAGGGAATAAGTCCGTAACGGAGTACGAGGCTGAATTCTTAAGGTTGAGCCGGTATGCTCGACGGATAGTGGCTACGGAGCATGAGCGGTGTGTCCGGTTTGAGGACGGACTAAGAGATGATCTGAGGTTATTGATAGCTCTGCAGTAAGAGTGGGAATTTGCTGTGTTGGTGGAGAAGGCTAAGGTGGCCGAAGGAATCAAAGACTCTGTAAGGCAGAACTCTGATTGTAACATCCCCAAACCCGGCCCACGAGCCTTGACCGGATCTGGTTATGTCACTGCGGAAAGACGGTTGAAAATATATTTAACTTAGAATAAATCATTAAAACTTGTTAACTTTTGAAGGCCATGTCCGTTTAAAATTATACTGAAAACTTTGTTATTATAAAAATTATCCAAATTAAAACTTTGGTGTAAAAATATATATTCTTTGGAATAAATAGATTGCTAAAATTAAAATCATTTTCACATAGTGATTTATTTTAATTAAACCATAATATAAAATAATATCAAAAGTAGTACTAATAATGATAATAAGATCCTTATTACAATCAATATTTGAAACCAAATACTTAATATAAATAAGCTTAAAATAGTTAAACTCTTCTTTCTGCATGGGCCACCTTGTGTTCTCTCCGATCCCGGTCTAATTCTACGCATCACCTGAAATGGTGAATAAAATAGGGTGAGTCCACTGACTCAGTGCATAATCACAACACATATTTCCACACGTATGGGCTTGGCCCGTACCCACACAGTTCATGTAGCAAATTATGCAAGAATGCATTTCAGCCCAACCTACTATCCAACCGTAACACCAACCTTAGCAGACTCCCTGCCTAAGGCCGTGGCTAACCCACCACTGATCACATCGTGATCCATAAACTTTACCTTGGCAAACTCGCTGCTCAAGGTCGTGGCTGAGCCACTGATCAACCAAAGTGACCCCAACATCATAATCTGTCTACGGTGACGCACTTAGCCATCAACCGCCGAGATGGGCACCAAGCCACACCTCCCTTGAGGTAGCACACAGCTAACCGTCAAGCGCTAATGTAGCCTGAGCTAACATTAGAGCACGTACCTCACGGGTACACCCTCTTCATTCATCAGATCGAGCCCAAATCCCATGCAAGTATGTGTAAGTGCAACATGTTAGATCATATCAAAAAGTAGGCATCACATGTTAATTACCATAGCATATATATAGATATATGTATAGATCACAATAACATAAATTCACCAACCAACTCACCTGGCATCCGATTACCCAAAACATGGTATTTACCATTCAAGCCATTCTGATTGGCTACCACATATCATGCATATGTAAACACATTAGCACCCAATAACCGTAGAAATAGTGCGATGATTACGCACCTACTGATACAAACGATCCACTCTCAAAATGCTACTTAATGCTTCTGCAAATGCTGTCTATACCATTCCAACGAAAGTCTCCTGCGTTAGGCTCTGCCTCCCCTACAATCGGCCATAGCACACTTAAAAGAAATCTTAAGGCCATTCGGCCAAAACCAATAAACCAAAGGGTTAATGTGACCTTACCTTGATAACCATCCCCTTTTCCTCCAACTAAGAATCGGCCACCCAAGGAAATAAGGTTCGGCTCAAGGGACTTGTAACCAAAGCGAAGAGAATGGAAAAATGAAAGAGTGATTCGGCAATGACTCTAAAAAAAATGGTGCTAAGATATTCGTCAGGGCAACCTAAAAGCAGAGGGAAGATTCGGCTATAGGTGCTTAACACTACTTATGGTTCGGCTTGAAGGAAAAACGGATGCCAAGGGATAGGGGTTACGGCAATAGGGTTTGAGAAAAGAAAATGGAAGTTTGAGGGACAAAATGGAGTGGTTTCGGCTCAAGTGAAATAGGGAGAAGAAGTTGGCTAAGTGACCTTAAAGTTTCGGCCAAAGGAAATAGTGAAGAAATTTTTGGCAAGGCAAGAAAACAAAAGAGGAAAAGGGTGGCCAAAAATGAACAAGTGAAGAGCACACCCCTATTTATAGGATTTGGCCACTCCTAAGCACATCCACCAATGCCGAAAATGCCCTCAAGAGACCCCCTAGCCGTCCCACAATTCCTCCTCTCTTCCAATCCCTTTTTCTGCTCCTAAATTTACTCTCCACCAACCTTTCAAAAAAAATTCAAACCAAAGCCAACTCATCTTTTCTCCTAGCCACCCATTTAAAATAATTTGACTCAGTCAAATTCCCCTTTTTAAGTGCCATAGCCGAATCCATCACTTCCCTCTCTCCTGATGCAAAAACAAACCTAAAATGCTGCCTTTGCAGCTCGAACACTGGCCCCCTAGCACCCTTGAGGCGTCACTTCTCCCTGCTCTTAGTGGCGTCTCCCTTGCCACTCTGCCAAGCCATTTCTTGTGTCTAATTCTCCCAAATAATTCTCTTAAGACCTCCAAAGCCAAGCTCCCCTTTAATACTTGAAAATCCAAAATTTTCCAAAGTCCTCCCCTTTAATCCTAGCGTTCTTAAAACCTCTAAAACACACCCAAGCATACCCAGAACTCACTAGCACTTGAATTATACCCAACATGCATAGCCCATAAACCAGGGTGTTACAATTCTACACTCCTTAAAAAATAATTTCGTCCTCGAAATTACTTGTCTAGACTATCAGTCCAATTCCTTCCACTACGCTATGGCTGCGCACTCTGATCTTAAAGAGCTAACATACTTCTAGGCACAGATTCTAAGTTCATACTCAAAGTCCCAGTACTTTACGAGCAACAAAACAAACAGTCACCAAAACAAACAAAACAATAAAGAATATTTCGAACATGTGAAACTTACCCGCTGACAAATCCGGCACATCACTATCCTTTCTCTGACGAATTGCATAAACCAGACCTGGCTGCCTTGCCTCAGTGCCACCATTACCGCGATCTCCTGCTCCACGACCTCGGCCGGAACCTTTTCCTCCATGGTTCGGGCCACGACCTCTCGTCGCCTGCTGACCACCCCTGCCTGGTTGCACATAACCTTGACCCACTATCTGAGTCCTATTCGGATCCTGGGGATAATCCTTCACCAGATGAGTCTTGGACTTGCATCTAAAGCATTCCTGAACCCGATTCCAGCACTCGCCAACATGATACCTTCCACATTGAGCACATGGACGATCTGGATTCCCAGCAGCTGGCTTAGAAGCCTGAGCAGAGGTCTCGACTCTCGGTCTTTTCTGAACCCTTTCAACCACTTCTGGCGATCCACCACTTCTCTTATCACAGTTTCTTTCTCTGTTATGCCTCTCCTCCCTCTTGACCTCCTCAGCTATCCGAGCTTTCTCCACTAAAATAGCGAAGTCTCTTTCCTGATGCAGAGTAATCAAAACTCGTAGCTCATCCCGTAGCCCATCTTTAAATCTGACGCATCTCTCATAATCTGTTGCTACGATGCCCCGAGCATACCGGCTCAAACGCAAAAACTCAGCCTCATACTCCGCTATCGACTTGCTTCCTTGCACCAAGTTGAGGAACTCCTTCCTCTGAGCAACTACATAGCTCGCTCTGACATACTTCCCCTCGAACTTGATCTTAAAGTAACCCCAGTCCACTCGATCCGCATGAGTACTTTCCCTAACCGTGAGCCACCACTGGTAGGCTTCATCCCGTAGCAACGAAACAGCACCCTTAAGCTTCTCCTCACCAGTTAAATCCAAGTCGTCCATAATCCTTTCAACTGCCTCAAGCCAGTATTCCGCCACGTTCGGAGCTACCCCAGACACTCCCCTAAAAACCTCAGCTCCGTTCGACCTAAGTCTTTCGGGCACTGACTTCCGAGTCCTATTGCCCACATTGGCTCCTGCCACTCGCTCGAGCACTCGCAGCACAGCCTGTGACACTGCGTCATCCCCAATCTGATCCTGAAACTCACCACCTCCAGCTGGTGGTGGTACCGGTATCTCATTCTCTGACCCCTGACCAGACCCTACTGGTTCGGAAACTGCCATCCTGCCTCTACCACGTCCACGAGTATTGCGACCACGCCCCCTAGAACTCATATCTAGCATTTCGTTTTAATCTGTTTAAAAAGTTTTATGCATTAGAAATTTTGTTTCACTGTTTACCCATGAGCAATTTTATGAAAAGAAGTAAAAGTGGTTCTTTCTATCAATCAAAGGTTCCGTTCAAGTTCTCTATTCTACTTCAGAATATCACATTCATCCATAAGGACACATTAATTCAGTGGTATCTACCACTCACATTCACTATTCGGACATTTCTGCCCGTTTCTACCCCAGGGGTATTTTCGTCATTTTCCTACAGGGTATTTTTGTGATAAACCAGATAAATTTTAAAACTTTAATAAACCAGGACATTTTGGAGTTTCCACAACGGGAGGGCATTCCTGAAAATTTATCAAATTAAAGATACAGCAGAATTTTGGAATCCAGGGGTAATTTGGTAATTTTGTCAATCAGGGGTAATTTTGTAAATTTCTAAAGTCAGGGTGTCTTGAATTTTCTCAAAGTAGCAGTTTTGAATACTTTTGCAGGGTAGGGAGATTCTATTAAAATTGGGGTTAAACCGGAAATTTTGAAAGTCAGGGGTATTTTAGTAATTTTCAACACAGGGGTATTTTTGTAAATTTCCCCAAAATCAGGGTATTATTTTAAAATACAGAATTTAGAATACTTTTACAAAGTATGAGAATTTTATCGAAATAAAGGTAATACGATAATTTTTAAAAAAAATCAAGGGCATTTTCGTAATTTTGCCACTAGGGGCATTTTGGTAATTTTAGTAAATCGAGAAAACGTCATTCAAAATTAGATTTAGGGTTTTACAAACCAAAGGGTAAATTTTGGAAATTTAACACTAAGGGTTTAAAACAGTAAGGCTAATCCCTTTCGGGTTTTAATAATTGGTTTAGCCTATGAACAAGTCCTCTTGGTTAAGGTGAACCGTAGCTACGCACCAGGTAGGATTCACGTAAAGAGGAGGTGAGTCGCTAGGACTGCTTAAGTACCAAGCTCTTACTGAATACCAATCCTCGACATGCATACAGTGGTTGCCACACCTTAACTCGGCGACTTACTTCACAGGTTTGTTTGATTGTCCTTAAGTCTTATGCATATGTGTGAGTAGACTAGTCCTAGGGTTCATCAGATCCTAGTTCACTAATCTACGAGCCCACTAAGCCCATAACAGTTCATAATAACAAATCACTTCAAGAGTCCGAAATACTTACCTGGCGGACTCGGGCCGGAGGTACAGGTGCCATACCAGAATACCTGAAAATATTTCATAAAAACCCATATTTTTGAAAAGCCCATTTTGAAACGTTTTTGGGCCCAAAACCCTCAAATCCGAGTTTTGAACCTGGCTCTGATACCAATTTGTAACATCCCCAAACCCGGCCTACGAGCCTTGACCGGATCTGGTTATGTCACTGCGGAAAGACGGTTGAAAATATATTTAACTTAGAATAAATCATTAAAACTTGTTAACTTTTGAAGGCCATGTCCGTTTAAAATTATACTCAAAACTTTGTTATTATAAAAATTATCCAAATTAAAACTTTGGTGTAAAAATATATATTCTTTGGAATAAATAGATTGCTAAAATTAAAATCATTTTCACATAGTGATTTATTTTAATTAAACCATAATATAAAATAATATCAAAAGTAGTACTAATAATGATAATAAGACCCTTATTACAATCAATGTTTGAAACCAAATACTTAATATAAATAAGCTTAAAATAGTTAAACTCTTCTTTCTGCATGGGCCACCTTGTGTTCTCTCCGATCCCGGTCCAATTCTACGCATCACCTGAAATGGTGAATAAAATAGGGTGAGTCCACTGACTCAGTGCATAATCACAACACATATTTCCACACGTATGGGCTTGGCCCATACCCACACCGTCCATGTAGCAAATCATGCAAGAATGCATTTCAGCCCAACCTACTATCCAACCGTAACACCAACCTTAGCAGACTCCCTACCTAAGGCCGTGGCTAACCCACCACTGATCACATCGTGATCCATAAACTTTACCTTGGCAAACTCGCTGCTCAAGGCCGTGGCTGAGCCACCGATCAACCAAAGTGACCCCAACATCATAATCTGTCTACGGTGACGCAGTTAGCCATCAACCGCCGAGATGGGCACCGAGCCACACCTCCCTTGAGGTAGCATACAGCTAACCGTCAAGCGCTAATGTAGCCTGAGCTAACATTAGAGCATGTACCTCATGGGTACACCCTCTTCATTCATCAGATCGAGCCCAAATCCCATGCAAGTATGTGTAAGTGCAACATGTTAGATCATATCAAAGAGTAGGCATCACATGTTAATTACCATAGCATATATATAGATATATGTATACATCATAATAACATAAATTCACCAACCAACTCACCTGGCATCCGATTACCCAAAACATGGTATTTACCATTCAAGCCATTATGATTGGCCACCACACATCATGCATATGTAAACACATTAGCACCCAATAACCGTAGAAATAGTGCGATGATTATGCACCTACTGATACAAACGATCCACTCTCAAAACGCTACTTAATGCTTCTGCAAATGCTGTCTATACCACTCCAAAGAAAGTCTCCTGTGTTAGGCTATGCCTCCCCTACAATCGGCCTTAGCACACTTAAAAGAAATCTTAAGGCCATTCGGCCAAAACCAATAAACCAAAGGGTTAATGTGACCTTACCTTGATAACCATCCCCTTTTCCTCCAACTAAGAATCGGCCACCCAAAGAAATAAGGTTCGGCTCAAGGGACTTGTAACCAAAGCGAAGAGAATGGAAGAATGAAAGAGTGATTCGGCAATGACTCTAAAAAAATGGTGCTAAGATATTCGGCAGGGCAACCTAAAAGCAGAGGGAAGATTCGGCTATAGGTGCTTAGCTCTACTTATGGTTCGGCTTGAAGGAAAAATGGATGCCAAGGGATAGGGGTTACGACAATAGGGTTTGAGAAAAGAAAATAGAAGTTTGAGGGACAAAATGGAGTGGTTTCGGCTCAAGTGAAATGGGGAGAAGAAGTTGGCTAAGTGACCTTAAAGTTTTGGCCAAAGGAAATAGTGAAGAAATTTTTGCCAAGGCGAGAAAACAAAAGAGGAAAAGGGTGGCCAAAAATGAACAAGTGAAGAGCACACCCCTATTTATAGGATTCGGCCACTCCTAAGCACATCCACCAATGCCGAAAATGCCCTCAAGAGACCCCCTAGCCGTCCCACACTTCCTCCTCTCATCCAATCCCTTTTTCTGCTCCTAAATTTACTCTCCACCAACCTTTCAAAAAAAATTCAAACCAAAGCCAACTCATCTTTTCTCCTGGCCACTCATTTAAAATAATTTGACTCAGTCAAATTCCCCTTTTTAAGTGCCATAGCCGAATCCATCACTTCCCTCTCTCCTGACGCAAAAACAAACACAAAATGCTGGGTTTGCAGCTCGAACACTGGCCCCCTAGCACCCTTGAGGCGTCACTTCTCCCTACTCTTAGTGGCGTCTCCCTTGCCACTCTGCCAAGCCATTTCTTGTGTCTAATTCTCCCAAATAATTCTATTAAGACCTCCAAAGCCAAGCTCCCCTTTAATACTTGAAAATCCAAAATTTTCCAAAGTCCTCCCCTTTAATCCGAGCGTTCTTAAAACCTCTAAAACACACCCAAGCATACCCAGAACTCACTAGCACTTGAATTATACCCAACATGCATAGCCCCTAAACCAGGGTGTTACACTGATTGAAATAGACAAAAGAGAGGTTTTGGATCGTCGGGATCATCTAGGAATGTGCAGAAGAGGCCTAGAGTTGATGGGCCGCGAGGTCAGCAAGTTGGTTCAGAAGGGCAGTATCGTACTTTTACCCAGTGTGGGAAGATGCATCTAAGGGAGTGCTGGAAAAAGACGGGAGGATGTTTTAAGTGTGGATCCAAGGATCACATGATTAAGGACTGTCCCATAAAGATAGACGAGAGTCGACCAACAGGTCAGGGTGTTAATCAGGCTGGTAGAGGTGGACAACAACCTCAGCGAGGTCGTGGTTCGAATGGTAGAGGTAACGGTGCTGGAAGGGAACGAGGAACACTTGGTAGAGGTGTTGGTAATACAGAGGTAAGACAGCTGGGTCTAGTGTATGCGGTTCGTCGGAGAAAGGATGGAGACGCACCGGACGTCATAACCGGTACGTTCCTTATATTTGGCAAGCCTTATTTTGCTTTGATTGCTGTGGGCTCGACCCATTCTTATGTTGCATGTAGTGTAGTTGAAACACTAGGCATAGCCTCTGAACTTTCTGATAGGGAGATGACGGTAGTAAGCCCATTAGGCCAAACTGTAGCGGTGAATAAGATCTTTTGGAGTGTACCTCTAGAAATTCAAGGAGTAGTATTTTCTGCCGACTTAATTGAACTACCCTTCGGAGAATTTGATCTTATACTTGGTATGGACTGGCTAGTGGAATATCAGGCTGTATTGGATTGTGCAACTAAACGAATGGAGTTAAGGACCCCAGAGGATGAGGTGATAGTCATGCTAGGAGAAAGAAGAAATTACTTGTCTAACGTAGTCTCTGCTTTAAAGGCAGATAAGATGGTTCGGAAAGGGTATAAGGCATTCCTGACTTTCATTAGGGCGTTGGATGCAAAAGAAGGGGGAGTTAGTGGAGTTAGAACCATAAAGGAATTTGCGGATGTCTTTCCGGAGGAATTACCTGGAATACCCCTAGATAGGGAGGTGGAGTTCGGAATTGATTTGCTGCCAGGAACAGCTCCTGTGTCAATTGCCCCATACAGAACGGCACCAAAGGAGTTGGTTGAGCTCAAGGCTCAAATCCAAGAGCTGCTTGATCGTGGGTTTATCCGACCCAGTGTGTCTTTATGGGGAGCACCAGTCTTGTTTGTGAAGAAGAAAGACGAAACTATGCGTATGTGCATAGATTATCGTCAGTTGAATAAGCTGACCATCAAGAACAAGTACCCGTTGCCAAGGATAGACCACTTGTTCGATCAGCTTAAGAGGGTGTTGACGGAAGCTCCAGTTTTGATTCAACCTGAGGCAGGAAAAGATTTCGTGGTGTACTGTGACGCTTCTCACACAAGACTAGGATATGTTCTGATGCAAGACGGGAAAGTAGTCGCTTATGCGTCTCGACAATTGAGGCCTCACGAGGTTAACTACCCGACGCACGACTTGGAATTGGCGGCAGTGGTCTTTCCTCTTAAGGCATAGAGGCATTATCTTTATGTAGAAAAGTCGGTGATCTACACAGACCACAAGAGTTTTAAGTATCTGTTGACTCAGAAGGAGTTGAACCTGAGACAGCGAAGGTGGGTGGAATTATTGAAAGACTACGACTGTTCTATAGAGTATCACCCGGGCAAGGCAAATGTAGTGGCAGATGCCCTAAGTCGGAAAGTGGTGTCGGATCTGAGAGCGATGTTCGCGCATCTGAGCTTGTATGATGATGGAAGTTTGCTGGCAGAGTTGCAAATTAAGTCGGCGTGGTTGAATGAGGTGAAAGAGAGACAGTTGGCAGATGATGATTTAAGTACTAAGTTGCGGCAAGTGCAGAATGAGGAGTTAGAGGATTATGGTATTAATGATGAAGGAGTGCTGTGTTTTCATGGCAAGGTCTGTATGCTTAAGGATAAGGAGTTAAGGCAGAGAATTCTTCAGGAATCGCAGAGTAGCACTTATGCTATGCATCCTGGAGGTACTAAGTTGTATAGAGATCTAAGGGAACAGTTTTGGTGGCCTGGTCTAAAACGGGAAGTTACCGAATTTGTTCGCAAGTGCTTAACATGTCAGCAAGTCAAGGCTGAACACCAAGTTCCGTCAAGATTGCTTCAGCCGATAATGATTCCGCAGTAGAAGTGGGAGAGAATTACCATGGACTTCGTTAGTGGGCTTCCCCTTACGCCTACTAAGAAGGACTCAGTATGGGTGATAGTGGATCGGTTGACAAAGTCTGCGCATTTCATTCCAGTGCGAGTTGATTATTCTAATCAGAAGTTGGTGAAATTGTATGTGGCAGAAATTGTAAGG
Organism: Gossypium bickii; assembly: GCA_025503065.1. Lineage (NCBI taxonomy): Eukaryota > Viridiplantae > Streptophyta > Magnoliopsida > Malvales > Malvaceae > Gossypium > Gossypium bickii. The sequence continues at coordinate 47,107,754 of CP106712.1, forward strand.
TTGCATGGAGTACCGGTGTTGATTATCTTGGATAGGGATCCAAGGTTTATGTCTCGGTTTTGGAAAGCTCTACATCAGGCTTTAGGCACCAGATTGGATTTCACTACGGCTTTTCATCCATAATCGGACGGTCAATTAGAACGAGTAATCCTAGTGTTAGAGGATATGTTGAGAGGCTATGTAATAGACTTCAGAGGAAGTTGGGAAGAGTATTTTCCGTTAGCGGAATTCGCATACAATAACAGCTATCAGGCCAGTATTCGGATGGCACCGTATGAAGCACTGTATGGACGAAAGTGTTGCACTCCTACGTGTTGGACGGAATTAGGGGAACATCAAGTTCTGGGTCCAGAAATTGTGTCTGAATCTGAGGAAAAGGTTAAGGTAATTCGGGCACGGTTAAATGAGGCATCTGATAGGCAGAAGTCGTATGCAGATCTCAAGCGAAAGGAAATAGAATTCGATGTGGGAGATCAAGTATTTTTAAAAGTCTCACCTTGGAAGAAGGTGATGAGATTTGGTCGCAAAGGGAAGTTAAGTCCAAGGTTTATAGGACCTTAGCGGGTATTGAAGCGAATTGGACCAGTGGCATACCAGTTGGAGTTGCCTTCGAAATTGAAGCAGATGCACGACGTATTTCATGTTTCTATGCTACGTCGTTATCGATTAGATCCATCTCATGTGGTTCCAGTTGAAGAGGTGGAGCTAAGACCAGATTTGTCCTATGAGGAAGAGCCGATTCAGATCTTGGATCTAGAGGTGAAAGTGTTGCGAAGGAAATCAGTTCCTTTAGTCAAAGTGTTATGGCGAAATCATGGATCGGAAGAAGCTTCGTGGGAGCCATAGGAAGCAATACGACAGCAATACCCTCACTTATTTTAGCCAGGTAATTTCGAGGTCGAAATTATTTTAAGGGGGTAGAACTGTAATATCCTTGATTTATGGCTTATGCATAATTGCTTGATTTTATGAAGTAGCATGCCTATGTGTGTTTGAATGTGCTTTATGAATTTTTAGAACTTTAGTGTGAAGAAGAATGTCTTAAAAATTATTCGATTTTAAGTTCAAAAGAGGAAGCTAAAACTGATAGGCCTTAAGAGAAATTGTAAGGGAATTATGACACAAAAATGGGCTTGGTACAGTGGCTTGGAGGCGCCACTTAGGGCCTTGGTAGGTGACGCCATGGGCTATGAGGAAGGGCTCAGGTTCGAGCCACAAGGGAAGCAAAATCAAAGTTTTATTTTGCAGTAGAGATGAGTAGCAATGGACGACACTAAGGCTATATTTTAGGAGTTTAAATCCTTTTATTTTTAAGAGATAAATGGTGATAATTAAGGCTATATTTTGGGAGTTTAAATCCTTTTATTTTTAAGAGATAAATGGGGATAAATTAATTAAAGAGATAAGTGTTGGATTATTTTTATTTTTTTGAAAAAGGTGATAATTGAGAGATAAAGTTATTAGAATAAGGAGAGTTGGCCGAATAGGGGGCTCTAGGTAGAGTAATTTCCGCAAAAAGGGGAAAAGGGTGGCCATTCTTCATTGTTTTCTTTTCTCTTTTCCCTCTGCCGAATTCTCTATTAAAACTCAAGCAAAGTTTAGCCGATTTCTTCACCTTTCTCCTCTTCTTTTCTCTCAATCTTCCAAAAGCTGAAAGCAAGTTCTTTCTAGGCCATAGCCGAATACTCAAAGTAGTCCTAGCCGAATATCTCTGTGAGTTTTGGTAAGGGTGCCGTCGCCTACAACATAAAGGGTAAGGAGTGAATTGTTGTCATATTATTATTTCTTTTCTTTAAGCCAAAATATAGGTATCTAATCCCAATAATACTCTATGGCCGAATCTTTGAAAGGGTCTTTCGGGATTTGGTAGTTGTCGATTACAAGGAAGAGATCATTCGGGATCTCAAGGTCTAAGGTAGGCCAGAGTCATCTTAGGCCGAAGGCCATTAATTGTGTTCATTAAGTATTGAAATCAGATCTGACATAGTGTTTGTAGGGATTTCGACAGATACCAAGGACAAGTGATATTTCAGGATTTAGATCCATAAGGTAAGTGTATGTGACATTCGGCCAAGGCCATAATTGATGTTTCGGATCTATTTTTTACTTGTTCAAAAAAAGCCAAAAACTAACCATTTAGGTGATTTAGTGCCTAACCAATTGCAAGAAGAGGTATCACCAAGTTTTCGGGATTTGGTTAGTAGTCAAATCGGCAACAAGGTAAGAATTTAAGTTGTGATAATCTTTCGGGATTTGGTTATATAACCGAATAGGTTTTGCTAATATGCCTAGTAATGGCCGAATATAGGAACCAAGATCTAGAGCAGTATATTGGGATTCTTCAGGATTTCAGTGAATTCGCTAAGTAAACCAGGTGTGTACCCCACACTATCTCTTAGTAGATTTATGGCAATTTATTATATGTGTTTATAATAATGTGAATGTGGCCAAAAGTACCATGCAGTGATACAAAGTACCCAGGTACGTTTACCTACTCCTACTATGAGTATAATATGATCTGTTATGGCACGTATGTGAACTATAAGAATGTGAATAAGGAAATATGACATGGTTAATGCATATATGTATAACATGGGGCATATGGGTGATTATGAACGGGGAAGTGAATGTGGTGACTTATGTCACGATATCTGAATGTGGTGACTTATGTCATGAAATCTGAATGTGGTGACTTTTGTCACAAATAAATATATGGTGGCTATGCCACAAAATTATAAGGGCGATGAGCACATCGTCTGCAGCGACTGCCTTCAATGATGTGTAGCGGATGGAGGGTTGACTTAGTAGTCCCCACGGTGTGATGGTTGGTACGAGTGATGTGTAGCGGATGGCATCTAGGTTTGGGTTCGAGAATGCATCATTATTTGTAAATGGTAATATGTATATGTATGATCAGATATGCCTGAATCATTAGGGCTTAGTGTGGTTGCTATACACTGTTTGACTCACCCCGTTGTGGGAATATTTTTCAGGTGACGCTCAGTGATGGACCGGGTCGGCAGGAGCTTAGTGGTGGCCATGCTCAGTTCGGGACTTTATTTTATTTTGAACTTGTTATATTTTAAGTATTTTGGATTTATTTTCGGTTTCGTTTTCGATGTAATAAGGCCATAGTATGAACTGTTTTATGCATGCTTTTTATTTTATTTTATTACAATATGATTAAGGTTAAATCAATGTTAAATGGTTTTTCTTAAAAATAAATATTAAGTGTTTTTGACCACCTATCACAAATAATTTCCAATTTAAAGGTAAAATTTTTAAAACAATTTCGGCATATCTTTTAATATGAAAACAAGATTTTTAATAAATCCCTGATTTCTAAATTAACAAAAGTTTTCAATTGAATCCAACACAAGCAAATCCTTCTTCAAAACCACACGAATTTTTCATAAGTAACAAACAGATTTTCAAATGTTTGCTCGAGGAGCATACCAGATCCGGTCAAGGTTCGTGGGCCGAGTTTGGGGTGTTTCAGCTTAGTACCAGAGCCAGGTTTTAAACTCTCAGCCTTGGTTTAAAAGCCCATAACGTTTTCCAAAATGAGCCCAAATCAGTTTTGTGAACAATTTTGTGAATAAGCAGGATTTTCTGGCATGGCACCTAAGTCTCCGACCCGAAGTCCATCAGGTAAGTACTTCTAACCATTGTGTGAATTATAGTATGATTTGTATAAGGTTAGAATGGGAACGTAGAATAGAATAATAAGAACTATTGAACCCTAGGATTAGTTTACCCCAACATAGAAATTCATAAAACTTAAAGCCTAAGTAAACAAACCTGTGGCTAAGTCGCCGAGTCAGGGTGTGGCAACCATTGTGCGCATGTCTAGGATTGGATCCGGAAGAGCCTGGTACTTAAGCAGTCCTAGTGACTCACCTCCTCTTCATTGGAATCCTACCTGGTGCGTAGCTATGGTTCACCCTAACCAAGAGGACTTATTCACGGGCTAAACTCAATAACTAAAACCCGAAAGGGATTTGCCGTATTTTCATAAAAACTTCAGTTTTAAAATCACCAAATTACCACTTTAATTTGTAGCAAAATTAAGTTTGAATTTTTTTTAATATTTTCGACTTACAAAATTACCTAAATACCCCTAGTGGTAAAATTACTAAAATACCCTTAGATTTCAAAATTACCATACTACCCCCGATTTTAATAAAATTTTCTGATTTTGTAAAAGTATCCAAAAACTTTGCCTTCGCGAAATACCAAGACACCTTGTGATACGAGCTCACCTATGAAACCTGTGACGGACGTCAACCATGACCAGATGAGGCTACCTAATGGGCCAATCACACGTTCCCGAACCAAACAATTCAAAGATGCATAGCGGTGTTGGTGGCACAAATTTGGGATGACCATAAACGAGCCCAAAAACATGCTAAACTCATACAACTTGTTTGAAGTTGAATATACTAGCTAGATCGATTGCTAGTTTATTTAACACTTTATTTTACGCATGTTTTTAATTTTAATTTTCAGTATTAACTTCATTTTCGTATTTCATATTTTTTTTAGATGGTACAAGTTTTTAGTTAGTCTTTATCGAAGTTGAATATTACTATCGATATATTATGTTTTTACCTAGTATTTAAATAAAGTGTTTTGATTTTTGTTTTTAATATGTTCAGATGAATTGAAATCTTAATTAGTGGAGGGCACCTAGCATGGATTTGATGAAGATAAATAAAGGTTTGGCTAAATGAAGAATTGTTGGACGGCATTGGACCATTGGAAGATAAAAGATAATGGCCATATTATTTTAATGAAGCCAAATGGAGCATTTTGCAAGTGGAATTTGTTGGACGACATTCAAAGAATTGAAGCCATGTAATTATGAAATTGGAGCACTATAAAAACCATGTGGACGGCAAGGTGATAAACAATTGACTTTGCAATGAATTTTGGGATAAATAAAATACTAAGTGCGAGCTATAAATAAATGGGAGAATAAACAAGGTGGGAAGTTTGGACGACATGGAGGTTTTGGATTATGAAAATAAAGAAACATGGTTGGCACTTGGAAGAAATTAATAAAGATGGGAACCATGGAAAATATATGTGAAAAGCCTTAAACAATTGGAAATGTGCATGTGTGTGATTAGTGGAATGTATGGACGGCAATACCATTTTGAGATGATGGAGCATGTTTTTTTTTTTAATAAAAATAAGCAAACATAATTTATCTTCTTGTAGAAATGATGGACGGCACAACATGGTGAGAAATAAACAAATCATGAATTTAACAATGTACAAATTGGTGGAGAATTATTGGTAGAGGACGGCCAAAACTTGAATAAGTTTTAATTTTGAACATTTAGCTACCTAGTTCTTAGGCTATAAATAGCTGCTAATTTTATTTGTACAACAACTTGAATTTTAATGAAAGAAGCATTTCTTTTGGTGAGTATTCACTCTCCTAATTCTCGAGGTTTGAATTGACTTATCTAGTTTTCTAGTGGTGTCGTTCTTTCCTTGTTTTGAACTTATCATCCTCATGGGTGTGGCGTTCATCTACCTATACTGTTGGTTCCTATCTCGCTAGATAGTGGGTCTGGTTTTATTTCGAAACTCCTTCTATCAATTTGAAACCTATAAGATTCGGGTCTTTAATTTTTATTAAAGGTTCTTTCTTGTTTCAAATTTTGAAACTCCTTCCATCAATTTGAAACTTATAAGATTCGGGTCTTTAATTTTTATTAAAGGTTCTTTCTTGTTTCAAATACATATCCATTCAACCTGTCACCTATCCTTGTTTATTTTTGAAGATATTATTTTTCCAAGAAAATTATCCCTTTGTTAGTTGAACGAGAAACTGTCTAATTTACGATCGGGCAACATTAATGACTCGCCTCCTAACCCGGGACGGGCCGTCATCATCTGGTATCAGAGCCAATTAAATTAGGCACATTTTGATCGTCTTGAGTTATTCCGAGTAAGTTTCAAAAATAAAAATCCAAAAAAATAAAAAGCTGTATTTTATTTTCATTGTATTTAGCATATTTGAAGTTAAAAAAAAAAAAAAAGATCCCTCTTCCTACCTTGGCCTGTTTAGATTGTCAAGTTCTTCTCTTAAAAGACGAACGACATTCGCTTGCTTATATTCAGTGTTTTACAAAGTATACTAACCGAGAGGCAGGCCCTTGTCTCAGTATAGTTAGTTAGCTCTATAAGATGTTGGGAATCAACTATAGTTGACTTCCCACAATTGTTACCTCCCCTAACATATCTTGGTCATCTCTTGGCTTTTCTACATTAAACTGCTTTCCAGCTTCATGTTCAATTAGCTTGAAACGACCTACGAGTTTGTTACCTCCTCTAACATATCTTGGTCATCTCTTGGCTTTTCTACATTAAACTGCTTCCCAGCTTCAAGCTCAATTAGCTTAACACGACCTACGAGTTGCTAGTAAGTCAAAGACAACCTTCTAGAAACTAGAAGAGTGAATTTGAGCGGTAAAAGGCAAGAGTGAATACATTAAGGAAAAAGCCAGAATTGAGTAAAAACACGAGTGTGAGTGTTGATAATTTTCTTTGTGAGTGAACAAGTAAGGATTGTAGTGAGGATTCATTAATTTTGTTTTAAAAACATGTCTAGGAGCCCTGAACGTCGAACAATAAGTGACGAAGCATCCGACGCCGCCGGAGGTGGGGGAATATTACCACCCCGAAGGAATGATCCCGAAGGGAGAAATCAGGATGTGCAAACAGTATTACAAGAAATCACACGTATGTTCAGATCAATCACTGAACAATTAGAACGTAGAGATGAACGAAGACCTCGAGCAAACACCCCTCCAATTCCGAGAAGGGGACGAGAACAACCTTGGTTAGGTAACAACGATGTCTATGAACCAAGTGAAGCCGATAGCAACCCGGCTTTTGAACAAGATGAACTAAGAGAAGGTCCACGAGTCCGTGAACGAAGAAGGACCGATGATGATTTGAAGAACATTAAAATGGCGATTCCTGCTTTTCAAGGGCGGTCCGATCCGGAAGCCTACCTTGAGTGGGAAAAGAAGGTGGAATTAATTTTCGACTGTCATAATTATTAAAAAAAAAAGAAGGTGAAACTTGCTGCCATCGAATTTTCTGATTACGCCCTCATTTGGTGGGATCAATTAACGATGAGTCGAAGACGGGATGGTGAACGCCCAATATCTACATGGGCAGAAATGAAGGCATTAATGCGAAAAAGATTCATCCCAACCTACTATCACCGTGAGTTGCATCAGAAGTTGCAAAGCCTAACCTGTGGTCACCGGGCGTGAAGATTACTACAAGGAGATGGAAGTGGCCATGATCCGAGCTAATGTGGAAGAAGAACGAGAAGCCACCATGGCACGATTTAGCGCTGGCCTCAATCGAGATATCGCAAATATTGTAGAATTACATCATTACATCGATATCGTCGAAATGGTTCACATGGCTATAAAGGTAGAAAAACAGCTGAAACGAAAAACTACGCCTAGAGCAAACCCCAATCAAGCCTCAACATCGAAGTGGGGGCAAGTGACCAACAAAAGGGACATGCCGAACCGAGCCAAAGAAATCAGTGGCGCACCCAAGACTAACAAGCCTAACGGTGAAACAAGCAAAGGCAAAATGGAAGTTTTTCCGAATCGATCCCGAGACATTAGGTGTTTCAAATGTTTGGGACGAGGACATATTGCAAGTCAATGTCCAAATCGAAACACTATGTTTGTCCGAGATAATGGTGAGATCGAATCTGAAAATGAAGAGGAAGACGATGCCAATGAGACATCCCAAGATGAGGAAGAAATAGAACAAGCTAAAAGTGGAGAGATCTTGGTGGTAAAAAGGAGCCTTAGTTTACAAGGTGTCGAAAATGAGCAACAACGCGAAAACATCTTCCATACGCGTTGTCAAATACAAGGGAAGATTTGTTGCGTCATTATAGACGGAGGAAGTTGTACTAATATGGCTAGCACCATATTGGTTGAGAAACTTGGATTGACTACCACGAAACATCCCCATCCATATAAGCTACAATGGCTTAATGACGCGGGAGAACTTAAGGTCACAAAACAAGTTTTGATTTCCTTTTCAATAGGGAAGTATCAAGATGAGGTTTTGTGTGATGTGGTTCCGATGCTAGCGGGACATCTACTGCTTGGACGACCTTGGCAATTTGACAAGCGAGCAATTCATGACGGCTACACTAATCGGTACACTTTTAAGTACTTGGGCCGGAACGTGACACTAGCTCCGTTAACACCCAAGCAAGTTTATGAGGATCAGTTGAAAATGAAGACATCAATGGAAAAATCAAAAGAAAATGAGCGGAAAAATGAGAAAGAAAAAGAAAAGAATTTTAAAAAAAAAGAGGGACAAGAAAATAAGTGATAAAACGAGAGAGTGTGAACAAAAAGAAATGGAGGAAGAAAAAGAAAATGGAAAAATGAGTGTTTTTGCAAAAGAAAGAGATATTCGAAAGGCTTTGTATGTGAGACAATCTATGTATGTCTTACTATACTAAGAATCGTTTTTGAACACTAATGACTTACCCAAGAATCTTTCTTCTTCTGTGTTGTCTCTGATTCAGGAATTCAATGACATATTTCCAGAGGAAATACCAAGTGGTTTACCACCCATTCGAGGCATAGAACACCAAATTGACTTGGTACCGGGAGCTTCACTGCCCAATCGACCTGCGTACCGGAGCAATCCCGGCGAAACAAAAGAGCTCCAAAAGCAAATCACTGAATTGCTAGAAAAGGGATATATCCGAGAAAGCCTTAGTCCATGCGCAGTACCGGTGTTGCTAGTGCCAAAGAAAGATGATTCTTGGCGGATGTGTGTAGACTGTCGCGCCATCAACAAGATTACCATCAAATATCGACACCCGATACCCCGACTCGATGACATGCTCGACGAGTTAAGTGGGGCTCGAATCTTTACAAAGATTGACCTCAAAAGTGGTTATCACCAAATTAGGATGCAAGAAGGCGATGAGTGGAAAACGGCTTTCAAAACAAAGTTAGGTTTGTATGAATGGTTGGTGATGCCATTTGGACTTACAAACACTCCGAGTACTTTTATGCGACTTATGAATCATGTTTTACGAGCTTTTATTGGCAAATCATGTGTTGTTTATTTTGATGACATATTAGTGTACAGCAAATCTTTGGAGGATCACCTCCAACATTTACGTGCGATCCAAGAAACACTGCGAAAAGAGGTATTGTATGCCAATCTCGAGAAATGTTCTTTTTGTACTGACAAGGTTATTTTCTTAGGATACGTCGTAAGTGCAAATGGATTAGAAGTGGACCAAGAGAAGGTTAGAGCAATCCAAGAATGGCCCCGCCCTCTGGCAACGGTTAGCCAAGTCACGAAGTTTCCATGGGTTGGCTAGTTTTTACCGCCGATTCGTGCCTAACTTCAAAGACGATAGCCGCTCCTTTAACAAGCGTGATCAAAAAGAATTCGGCTTTCCATTGGTCCGATGAGCAAGAGCGGTCTTTTAATGCCATTAAAGAATTTCTTGTTAAAGCTCCATTGTTATCCCTTCCTGACTTTAATAAAACTTTTGAAATTGAGTGTGATGCATCGGGTGTAGGGATCGAAGCCGTTCTAACTTAGAACGGAAGACCGGTGGCGTACTTCAGCGACAAATTAAACGGAGCTGCACTCAATTACCCCGTGTATGACAAAGAGATGTACGCTCTAATAAGATCGCTTGAAACGTGGCAACATTACTTGAGGCCGAAAGAGTTTGTTATTCATTCAGATCATGAAGCACTCAAGTATATTAAAGGTCAGCACAAGCTCAACAAACGACATGCAAAATGGATCGAGTATTTAGAATCATTTCCATACGTAATTAAGTACAAGAAAGGTAAGGAAAATGTAGTAGCGGATGCGTTGTCACGAAGGTACAATTTATTAATCTCTCTTGATTCTAAAGTACTTGGTTTCCATCATATTAAGGAATTGTATGCTAACGATGCTGATTTCGGCAATGTCTATAATGCTTGTGAGAGTGGTGCTTTTGATAAGTTTTACAGGCATGAAGGATTCCTTTTCAAGGAAAACAAGATTTGTATACCGCAAGGTTCTATGCGAGACATGCTTGTGATAGAGGCACATAGTGGTGGCCTTATGGGTCACTTTGGACGAGACAAAACATTGTCCACTCTTCAAGAACATTTTTTCTGGCCAAGAATGAGCAAGGTTGTTGAACGAATTTGTGAACGTTGCATTGCTTGCAAACAAGCCAAATCACGGGTCCAGCCTCACGGTTTATATACGCCCCTTCCTATTCCAGACACTCCGTGGGTTGACATTTCCATGGATTTCATCCTTGGATTACCAAGATCAAAAACTGGGAAGGACTCAATTTTTGTCGTAGTTGATCGTTTCTCTAAAATGTCCCATTTTATCCCTTGTTCTAGAACTGACGATGCTGTGCATATTGCAAACTTATTTTTTAGGGAAATCATACGAATGCATGGAGTTCCGAAGACGATCGTATCTGATCGGGACATAAAATTTTTAAGTCATTTTTGGCGAACTCTGTGGGGAAAGTTAGGGACAAAACTACTATTCTCGACCACGTGTCATCCTCAAACGGATGGACAAACCGAAGTAGTGAACCGAGTCCTATCAACCTTGTTGCGGACATCAGTGTAAAAAAATCTCAAAACGTGGGAAGACTGTCTGCCCCACATCGAATTTGCTTACAACCGAACTGTTCATTCTGCAACTAAATTTTCGCCTTTCGAGATTGTTTACGGGTTTAACCCTCTCACCCCTCTTGATTTATTGCCAATGCCTTCAGATAAATTTATTCATCCTGATGCTAGGAAAAAGGCAGAATACATAAAGGAGCTGCATCGAAAGGTGCGCGAGAATATTGAAGCAAGAACCAAGCAATACGTCCAACGAGCTAACAAAGGTCGTAGACGCATTCTCTTTGAACCAGGGGACTGGGTTTGGGTTCATATGCGAAAAGAAAGGTTTCCCAAGCAAAGGCGATCTAAAATTCTCCCAAGGGGGGACGGTCCATTTCAAGTCATTGAACGCATAAATGACAACTCGTACAAATTGGACTTGCCAGGTGACTATAATGTGAGCGCGAGTTTTAATGTTTATGATCTTTCTCCTTTCGATGTAGGTGATGATTCGAGGACGAATCAACTTAAAGAGGGAGGGGATGATACGAGCTCACCTATGAAACCTGTGACGGACGTCAACCATGACCAGATGAGGCTACCTAATTGGCCAATCACACGTTCCCGAACCAAACAATTCAAAGATGCCGCAACGGTGTTGGTGGCACAAATTTGGGATGACCATAAACGAGAGCCCAAAAACATGCTAAACTCATACAACTTGTTTGAAGTTGAATATACTAGCTAGACCGATTGCTAGTTTATTTAACACTTTATTTTACGCATGTTTTTAATTTTAATTTTCAGTATTAACTTCATTTTCGTATTTCATATTTTTTTAGATGGTACAAGTTTTTAGTTAGTCTTTATCGAAGTTGAATATTACTATCGATATATTATGTTTTTACCTAGTATTTAAATAAAGTGTTTTGATTTTTGTTTTTAATATGTTCAGATGAATTGAAATCTTAATTAGTGGAGGGCACCTAGCATGGATTTGATGAAGATAAATAAAGGTTTGGCTAAATGAAGAATTGTTGGACGGCATTGGACCATTGGAAGATAAAAGATAATGGCCATATTATTTTAATGAAGCCAAATGGAGCATTTTGCAAGTGGAATTTGTTGGACGACATTCAAAGAATTGAAGCCATGTAATTATGAAATTGGAGCACTATAAAAACCATGTGGACGGCAAGGTGATAAACAATTGACTTTGCAATGAATTTTGGGATAAATAAAATACTAAGTGGGAGCTATAAATAAATAGGAGAATAAACAAGGTGGGAAGTTTGGACGGCATGGAGGTTTTGGATTATGAAAATAAAGAAACATGGTTGGCACTTGGAATAAATTAATAAAGATGGGCACCATGGAAAATATATGTGAAAAGCCTTAAACAATTGGAAATGTGCATGTGTGTGATTAGTGGAATGTATGGACGGCAATACCATTTTGAGATGATGGAGCATGTTTGTTTTTTTTAATAAAAATAAGCAAACATAATTTATCTTCTTGTAGAAATGATGGACTGGCACAACATGGTGAGAAATAAACAAATCATGAATTTAACAATGTACAAATTGGTGGAGAATTATTGGTAGAGGACGGCCAAAACTTGAATAAGTTTTAATTTTGAACATTTAGCTACCTAGTTCTTAGGCTATAAATAGTTGCTAATTTTATTTGTACAACAACTTGAATTTTAATGAAAGAAGCATTTCTTTTGGTGAGTATTCACTCTCCTAATTCTCGAGGTTTGAATTGACTTATCTAGTTTTCTAGTGGCGTCGTTCTTTCCTTGTTTTGAACTTATCATCCTCACGGGTGTGGGGTTCATCTACCTATACCGTTGGTTCCTATCTCGCTAGATAGTGGGTCTCGGTTTTATTTGAAATATCATACTCGCTTGGTTCCTATCTCGCTAGATAGATAGTGGGTCTCGGTTTTATTTCAAACTCCTTCTATCAATTTGAAACCTATAAGATTCGGGTCTTTAATTTTTATTAAAGGTTCTTTCTTGTTTCAAATTTCGAAACTCCTTCCATCAATTTGAAACTTATAAGATTCGGGTCTTTAATTTTTATTAAAGGTTCTTTCTTGTTTCAAATACATATCCATTCAACCTATCACCTATCCTTATTTATTTTTGAAGATATTATTTTTCCAAGAAAATTATCTCTTTGTTAGTTGAACGAGAAACTGTCTAATTTACGATCGGGCAACATTAACGACTCGCCTCCTAACCCGGGACGGGCTGTTATCACCTTGATTTGGAAAATTTACGAAATTACCCCTGATTTACAAAAATTACCAAAATAACCCTGATTTCCAAAATTTCTGCCATACCTCTGATTTGAGGAAATTTTTTTAAAAGTACCCTCGTGTTTTGAAAATTTCAAAGTGCCCTGATTTATTAAGATTTTCAAATTGACCCTGATTTATTACCAAAATACCCTTATAGGAGAAATGACGAAATTACCCTTGGGGTAGGAACAGACCAAAAATGGTTGAATGATGAATGTGTGTGGTAGATATTACTGAATGGATTGTACTTCTCTGAATTAGGATAGAAGACTTGAAACTTTGAATGATCGAAAGAATTACTTCTAAACTTCTTTCATAAAACTTCTTCGCGGATAATCAGTGGAACAAGGACTAATTCGTAAAATTTCTTAATCAGATTAAAGCGCGATCATAAGAATGAGCTCTAGGGGACGTGGTCGTAATGTACGAGGATGCGGTCGAGGTAGAATGACCGTGTCGGAACCCGTTAGATCGGGTCAAGGGTCAAAAAAGAGGTACCACCCCTACCCTCACCAGCTGTTGGTGTTGAGCGACAAAGATCGACGGGGATGATGCGATGATCGTGGCGCGTGCTACGAGTTCTTGAAATGGTGGCTGGTGCAGGAGGAAATATAGGAGCTCGAAAGTCTGTGCTCGAGCGACTCCGAGCCAACGGAGCTGAGGTGTTCCGTAGTGTGTCTGGGGTGGCATCTAGTACGGCTGAGTATTGGTTGGAAGCAACCGAGCGAATTATGGATGAGCTCGATCTGACCGCTGAGGAAAAGTTGAAAGGGTTGGTGTCGCTTCTTCGCGATGAAGCATATCAATGGTGGCTCACAGTTCGGGATGGTGCCACAGCTGAGGATCTGACGTGGGAATATGTTAAAGCGGCATATCAGAAGAAGTATGTTGCTACTCATTACGTTGATGCACAGAGGAAGGCTTTTCTAGGGCTGGTTCTAGGAAATTCACCAAGTGATTATTTGGATATTCATCCTGCAAACCATCAAACTGAACAAATTTTTGTATCATCTGAATTGTGTTAGGTTTTAGTTCAAAATTATTTGCAGCCATAGCAGGTCTAACAATACTTGACTCAGTTCCTGATAAATTAGGTTTAGCATAAGCATACATAGTACAAGGAGCATGATTTTCGGCCACCACTAGAGGTAGCAGATTATTATCAACAAATCTCTTCTGTAGTATTAGTCTCGTCCCCTTACTCTTCTTCTATGTATTGTAAGCTTCGCCTTATTTCTCTTCTGTTTCTGTGAACGGTACCTTCTAAATCGTTGTCAAAAATCAAGGGTCCTGACGAGTTCCTTCTAGACATAAACTAGAAAAACCTATCAGAAGCAATGAAAAGAAAATAAAAAATTAGAAAAATAAAAATATATAAAAATAATGGCTAAAGTAATAAAAATCAAGTATTCCTAATATCTTAGTCCCTGGAAAGTGCCAAAAACTTAATCGTGTCTGAAAGTCTTAATATTTATATAACGAATGATCTAGCCTAGAAACTAACTTATGATGTAACGCCCTGAATTTGGGCCTATTAGGCCTTGGGCATACGAGCATTAAAAATTTTTGAGAACCAGAGAACGACACTAACCAAGTTGTAACGCCCCAAAAATCTCGAAGCTCTAAATTTTCGTGCACTTATTAATTTTAAGTATTATCGAGATTATTTGAAGCCTTAGAGATAGGGAAGACCATAGGGAAAAATTTATATTTCTTACTTTAGTGGACTTCAATCTCAAGCATTAGGGCTCTTAAGTAGATTAAGAGAAAATAGGACACAAATGGGCTTGTGGTCCAATAGCAAGTGGTGCCACTTAGGGAGCTATAAGGTGGCGTGTTGTTAGCTAAGGAGGTCCAAGGTTCGAGCATTAGGAGAGGTATTTTTGGAGTGTTTTATTTTGCATAGGTGGACGGCCAGAGTTCTGTGAATATGAACTATTGCATTGGAGTGTTTAAGTGGTAAGGGGAACTGATAATGGAGGAAAATTCGGATAAGGCTAAGGTGTTATCAAGAGAAAAGTTAGGAGATGAGGAGAGGGAGGAATTGGTGCAGAATGGGATTGTGGGGAAAGGAGTATTCAGCTTGTGGCTATAAAAGGTGAGTGCCGAATCCTTTGAAGGGTTCCTGGGTTGCCATTATTCTTTTTCTTTCTTTCTTCCCCTCAACCGGTTCGTCCTATATCCAAATTCTCCCATTGCCGAAATCTCCTAAAGCCAAATTCCTTTGTGCTGAATTCTTTTGAAGGGCTCTTTCGGTTTTCAATACTTTCTTCTTCTGTCCTATAGCTGAATTCTCTCATTGCCGAGTTACCACCATCTTTTTCCTTGTCGAGATTTCTATTAGTGCTGAATCTTTGTGGTTGTTCCTCAATCACAAATCAATTGTTATCTACTATCAGTCAAGGTTAAAAGCTGAATCTCGTTCAATAGCTATCTAGGCTGCAGGATCAAAAGGGGATTTGGTAAGTATTCGGTTAACCTCTTTTGTAAGTTTTGTTAAAAGCCGAAGGGCTATCTAACTTCTCATTGTTGTTAATCATGCATTAACAAGGGTAAGGTTCAGAGATCACAAACATGGAAAGGATCATTAGCAAAGTGTAAGTGTACTCAACTCGATTATTGTTTAAGAGAATGGCTGAATGTGTAGGGGTGACTTGTGTGGATTATGAGTCACTCGAATTATTTATGGTGTATGTGTGAGTACAGATCTAGGGGATACTCGTGATTAGTAGCAAAGGAAGGGCATTTCGAGCCCTGTGGCACACGGTGAGGTTACGGTAAGGTTTTGGCTTTTGGTAAATGTTTTGATTTAGTGATTGATTGAAGGTTAGTTGGTTGTAGGCTCAAGGCTAAGGATAGTATAGCACGTCGCAATAACCAGGTGTGTACAAGCACAACACACACTGTAACATCTGGGATTTAGGGGCTTTGCATTTTTATGATTTCTGCATATTGATGTGGTATGTTGTTGTTTGGTTGTGTTTGGTGGCCTTGGGGAAGCTCGGGGTTGAGCCGAAGCCTTGGTAAAATTTATTTTGGTCACCTAAGAGGGGATAGCTGAATAAGGGTAGGACTTAAGGGATTTTAGTTTGCGTTTGGGAGCACAAAGAAGTGCAGTGGAATAGTGGCAAGAGGGACGCCACTTTGCATGTAGGGTGATGGCGTCACAAGGAGTGGGGAGAGTAGGGGTTCGAATCACTCAAGTAACAAGGAAGTATTATTTTTGGCTCAGGTAAAGGAGGTGATTGGATGACAATCAAACACTGGAGGGGAGAGGTAAGATATTGTCAAACATTTCAAATGAAAGGTGAAGAGAAATTTAAGGAGTTTGAATAATTCAAACTGGTTTTAATGTGTGGAGGAGAGGAAAATAGGGAGAGATGAAAGGGATGGCATAGTGAGGGAGTGTTAGCCAAATTCTTGAGGAATTTTAAGAGAGGGGAGCATTCGGTTTTGGCATTAGGAGTAGGTGCCAAATTTTGGTGGTATTAGGTAGCTTGTGTATGTAAAATTTCGGCATTTGTGGGAGCTCTCCATTCCAGTTGTGTACTCAACCTCTTTTGCCGAAATTAGCTTAGTTGATATCCATTCTTTTCTCCCCAAATGACCTATAGCCGAATCTAAGAAGAACATTTTCCTCTCATTTTCTTTTCTTGCTCATTCTCTATAGTTTCAGCCGAAACATACTATTCTCCTCTCATCTTTTCTATTCCTTTCTCCTCTCACAAACTCTTCTCTTGCCGAATCCTGTTGATCCCCATTGTTGTGAGTTTTGCTTCTTTCTCCATTCATCAAAAGTCGAAACTACACTCTACTCTTTTTCTTGCCGAAATCTCTCAAACTCGGCAGCACTTCATTGGTTTTCTTTGAGTCATTCTTTTAGCTGAATCATCATTCCATATTCTGGTAAGTGCCTTATTGTTTCCTATTAATTTTTCTTTTCCTCTCTTGGCCGAATCTTCTCTCAAAACCCTATTAAGTTGCGTCATTTTCTCCTTCTAGAAGCCGAACCCTTGATCATTTTGATTGTCCATTCTTTTAGAGTGGCATCTTTAAGCCGAATTTCCACTGCTGTGACTGGTTGTGCCAAAACCTGTAGAGAGTCGAAGGTAAGCAGAGAATGGTATTGTGTTTGGCCGATTGGTGAGAGGGGGCTCATGTTCCCTGTTTGGCCGAAAGGCCACCTTCTTTAACCCATTTTCTTTTAAATCAAATCTCATACGGGTATTTGGTTAGGTGCGATCGACGTTGTAATCCAAGTCAGCTAACTTCGGGATTTCATCGATTTAGGTAAGAAGATTTGTTCTGGTCGTTCTATTAACTAATTTATTTTTCTATCTGTTGGGGAATTACTCCAATTGTATCTCTCATAGTGAGTTATTGACTGAAGCACTCCATAGCTAGGGTTTCCAAGCTTCCAAGCTCCATAGTAAGTCAATTCAAGCCCCGTTTTTCATGTTCTTTATGTTTTTAGAATCTCGGTAACTCGATTTAGCTTATTCTAGCAATATTTTAACCTAGGGTTCATATTTGGAAAAATACCAGGTGAAGTGTGTTTATTTTGATGTTTTATGATAGAATATGAAGGCTAAAATTATGTTAAACAACTTTTGCTAAGCGATTTTACATAAAAACGAGTAAAACGACATAATCGGTAAAAATACCTAATGTTCATAAGTACATGTTAGACTGAGAATTTGATGTTGCCATAGAAGCAAAAAATGTTCAGCATGTCCTACAATGTAGGAAAATAGAATGAAGTTTAATTTTTGAGCCTAGGGGCAAAATTGTATTTTTTGAAAAGTTTAGGGGCACAATTGTAATTTTGCCAAAGTTTGAGTTAGGGACTGTTTTGAGTAATACATTAATTAAATAAGTGAAATGTGATGTTTTAGACCTCGAAAAACAAGATTTGGACCTAGAACAAGAGGAAAATTGAAAATCGAGAAAGTTGGTAAATTGTCGTTTCTGGATCCGAGGTAAGTTGGTGTGTAAATAATAATGCAATAATGTCATAATGTATGTTTGAAACATAAATTGTGGTATTAAGTTGATTTTGTTGAATTACACGTTTGTATATTATGTTGGTGAATTGATTTAATAATAATGTTTATGATAAAAGGTGACATAGGTGACATGGAAAATGGGTCGAAATGTTGTGCTTAAAGGTGTTCTCTATGACTATGGTTATTATGTGAGATGGAAAGTTAATATGTAAATGATGCATTTATTTTACTTGTTCAATAATTATTTGCTAGATATTATGGAAATCATTAGGTGATAACTATAATATGAAAATGTATGGAATATGAAATTCTCGATTGAACCTTCAGAAAACCGAGAGATACGGACAATATGTAGCTAGGTCACACGAGTGATAAGGGACCTTCACCATGTGCACATGAAAGCTACGAGATGGAAAAATTTGATATGTAGCTAGGCCACATGGATGATAAGGGACTTTTACCATGTGTGCAAGAAAGCTACGGGATAATAATTTCATATGTAACTAGGTCACATGTGTAATACTGTCTGTATACCATGTGTACAAGAAAGTTACGGGTTATGAGTAGCTAGGTCACATGAGTGGCTCCTAGTGTTGGACGCCATGTAGACAAGAAAGCTACGAGATGGAATGGCTAGGTCACATGGGTAATAAGAGACCTTCACCATGTGTACAAGAAAGCCGAGTTATGTGTAGGTGGAGCTATGTGCTGAGACCGCCGAGTATCGAGTGTTTTCCGAAGGGGTTCAACGAGATAAATTACTAATGGTGATTGGTGCGATCATGTTATGAATAAGTGCAAGAGTGAATGTGATCAATTGAGAAATGTAACAAATATGGTGTGAGCAAGGGTGCATGTGACTATGTGTATATGTGCATAATGTGTTTGATATGTGATACATGATTGAAATTGTGTTAAGGCTAATATGGTGTGAGTGCCATTATGAGTACTCGTAAATATTGGTGATGGTTATTCATTTGTATGGCTAGTATTGAACATGCTTGGTTTTATGTGTGCATATATGGAAGTAATATATAGAAAACATGGGAGAGTAAAATTTTTCAGCAAAATAGATTGAAACGGCAGCAGTTCTATGATTTTGAAAAATCAACATAAATAGTAGAAATTGGATTATATGCTGGATGAGATATTCATTTAAAGCTTATTGAGTCTATTTTTATATAGAAGAAACAAATAAAGTAAAGGACTTGTATATTTTGAGATATTTTGATTTTTGTGAGATTGGTTTAGAGTGATTTTGAGATCCCCTGTTCTGACTTGGAAAAATCATTAAAAATTCTACAAAAATAATTATGGGGTATAAGTTATATTATTGAAATACTTAATGAGTCTATTTGCAAATGAAATAAATTTTATCATCATGTGAATTCTGTATAATGATAAAATTGGTTCGTAGCGAAAAGTGGTTAGAGTAGTGAAACAGCGAAATAGGGGAATCTTTAATGAATACACTGTACTAATTGGAAAGACCAAAATTCTGAGAATTTTATGTGAGAAGATAAATGAGTCTAGTATCAGGGAAAATTTATGGATCTTATTTTCGAGTTCTGTAGCTCAAGATATAAATAATTTAGTGACTATGACTCGAGTAGACAGCTTGAGATGAACATGAATAAAAAGTGGAACTATGTGCAATTATGATTGTATTATCTTGAGAATTATTGTGAAGATTTATCAAAGCCTGTTAATAAATCAATTATTATTTACATACTTACTTACTAAGCTTTGTAGCTTACTTCCCTTCCTTTCCCATATCTTATAGGGTTGTATGCTAACTCGAGTTGGAGATCTCCGGAGATGTAATCACACTATCAAGCTATCATCGTGGGGTAAAAGTGAATACAAACCTCTTAAGTTCATGGCATGTATAGGGGACTTAGTCATTTGTATATGTTATAATTGGTTTGGCTTCAAATGTTTGCCTTTAATATTTAGCAGTTTATTTTGTATAATTTGGAAGAAATTTTATGACTTGGTTTAATGCATTTACAAGTGTATGTGTTTCGGTAATGCCTCGTACCCTATTCCGGCATCTAATAAGGGTAAGGAGTGTTAGATTTAGTGGTATCAGAGCTATGGTTTAGTCGATTCTCAGACAACATAGCGTATGTGAGTCTAGCTATACATGCCATATTACTACTCGTGATAGTGTGTTATCTCCAAACTCTGACGTAATTGTTTTGTTAAGAAAGAGATGACTTCCAACCAAGCTATTTTTTGATAATGTTGATAATCATATTGAAATGATTGAGACGTGCTTATGACATGTCGAAATTTGGAAAGGTATGAATGGAAGTTCACGATATATATGTGTTAAGGTACGAAATAAGATAACCACAAGTTGGGAAATGTGAGAAGTGGAATGAAATGAAAGTTTATATGGTGATAAGCCCATCCATGTTTGTTTGGCATGCATATGATGGTATGTGCCCAACATATTTGATTAAGTGAATACGATAAGTAAATTTACCCAAATTGACAGAATGTGTGTTTATATACACTTGATTGAATAAGATAATCGAAAAAGTCGTGTAACATGACTATGTATGTTAATTAGCTTGAAGTGAATTATGTAAACGTGATTATATGATGTTGATGATGAATACAAAGTCATATGTGTGTATTTATGAGAGTCAAGTCAGAAGCTTTACGACCTCACCCCCTTACCAGTGTTGTTTTATAATGAAAATTCATGAGAACCACGTGGAATAAGTCCATAAATGTGAAACTAAAAAAGTTTAGTGGTGAAATACTTAGTAATGCATATAGAGATAAGAATAGTTTGGGAAGTGGAAACAATTTTGGAAGGATACCAGAATGTTTTAAAGATTATACAGATTATGCAATGTCACGGATAAAGGAGAAGTTAGTCTCGGCTAATCGACTTATTCAGATATGATGTCTAAAGTATGTGTTTGCTGAAATTTTTCCTAAATTGATTTTCGTTAGTGAGTGGAATAATACAGGTTCATGATGACAGTAATTAGTCAAAGAAATGATATTTGAGTAGTAAAGATGTCCGTGTGTGTGATGATTCTGATTGAAATGAATATGATGATCTTTTATGTGTATTCTATATATTCTTTTATCCCCAGAGATATGTGTGTGATTGTTCGGTTTCGATGGAGTTCTTACGTTGTGAGAAGTTAACTATGATGTTAGACAAATGCCTGTTTGTCCAGTCGGGCTTTATGATTGGTATTTCTTTATCTCTTGAATTCTATTTAAATATGTTGGAATGAAGTTGATGGTAAAAATTTATGTGAGACTATTCTTATATTTCTACTGATTATGGTTTTGTTTTATATATATGAAAAATACATTATCTCTGTTATGAAGGAAGTCTGGAGTCGGTAAGCATTGTTTTTTTTTTTTCTCTGCTGGGTTTCTTTGCGGAATCATCAGGAACTCTGTTATTTTCTTATGAGTTATGTATATTTAAATAGGCCTCAACTAAGAGAATAAATTTTCTGTATTCACGAGTATGAAGACGGATATTCTGAATGAAGAAATTATATTCTAGAAAGCATAATACACAGATATGCCTATTGGATTATTCTAACAGGATATTTTGATTACTTACTTACTAAGCTTTGTAGCTTACTTCCCTTCCTTTCCCATATCTTATAGGGTTGTATGCTAACTCGAGTTGGAGATCACCAGAGATGTAATTACACTATCAAGCTATCATCGTGGGGTAAAAGTGAATACAAACCTCTTAAGTTTATGGCATGTATAGGGGACTTAGTCATTTGTATATGTTATAATTGGTTTGGCTTAAAATGTTGGCCTTTAATATTTAGCAGTTCATTTTGTATAATTTGGATGAAATTTTATGACTTGGTTTAATGCATTTACAAGTGTATGTGTTTCGGTAATGCCTTGTACCCTATTCTGGCATCGAATACGGGTAAGAGGTGTTACAAGCCCGGTTGCGGTACTACCTAACGTTGTAACAAAGCTACTTATCATATAATATGCTTAAAAACAACATCGGTGGATCCACGATCGACAAGCAACCATGCGATCCTCATATACTCCCTCCGTTCCATAATTCCTAACCCATATGCAACCTAAAAAAAATATCATATGAATGCAACAAATGTACATGTAACATCCATAAATCTTACATTCAACACATAGGGGCATTTTAGTCATTTTCACAAATCATGGGTATTTCGGTAGTGTTGCAATTTAGGGGTATTTCTCTAATCCTACCATACAGGGGTATTTTAGTAATTCTACCCTACAGGGGTATTTCAATAATTCTTAACAGTATGGGTCTTAATTACGAACCATGGCCCGTCAACAAGTCCTAGCGGCTAAAGTGAATAGACACTACGCACCAAGTAGGATTCCAGAGAAGAAGAGGTGGGTCATTAAGACCGCTTAAGTACCAAGCTCTCCCTAGATCCAATCCTAGACATGCATATGCCCGTTGCCACACTTAAACCTTATGACTTGTTCATAGTCGCACCTAATAAATTATTAAATTTTTATGTAAGGTTAAGCAATTTACCAAATACTAAGCCCAATACCCCTTACAAAGCCCAAACAAATTCACATACATTCATATGGCCCATAAGGCCCCCATTAGGCCCAAATCACATTCATATGGCCCATCTGGCCCAAATCAATTCCAAGCCGTGTAACTAGCATGACTAGTTCATCACTTATTAACAAATCATCAAATTTGCCTATTTTGAGCCTACGTCCCATCGATCCCATTTTGCCCATTCTGGCCCAGTTGGCCACAACAAGACCCAAGTCCATGAGATCGCTCATGGGGTCTCTGTTATCCATTCCATTTCCCTCATACGAGTGTTTACACACTCGTAAGACTACTGAAGCCAAACTTTCGGGATTTCCCAATCCATAGTGTGTATAGTGTATGTACACACCTGATAACAAAATGCACTGCGATATCCTTAGCCACGATCCTACAAACGATGTCACTCAATGATTAATCACATATAATTATCGAATACTGTACCAAAAGCCGAAGTCTCACCTTAACCTTACTTGGAACACCAAGCCTTAATAGCTTTTCCTCGATCACTAATCACGAGTACTTTTTAAATCTGCATCAATCTTAAATATTAAAAACTGAACCATAAGTGACTTATATCTATCTTAAGTCACCCTTTCATTACTTGCGACCATTCGGCCAACCTTCAAAACCAAAAGTGAAGAATACTTATCCAACTCACGAAATGCATAAAGAGTAATTCGGCAGAGATATGAAGAACAGAGATTCGATATCAGTCCCCTACAAAAAATCGCTTTAGAAAGAGTAAAGTACTTACACAAGAATCGACTAGGTTGGAGAAATAGTGATAGCACAAAAAGAATTTTCGCAAAGGGAGGCTGCAGTTATTCGGCTTTAGAGGGTTTGGAAAAGGTAACAAGAAGAAAAGAAAAAAGATCAAATGTGCTTGTGTGAGGGTAACTATAGGATATTCGGTAAAGAAAAGAACGACTGACCTATTTGCAAAACTCTCCAAATGCCGAAAGCCACAATGAAAATTCATAATGCCCCTTAAAAGACCCAAAACCGACACGCATTTACCCTCCTAAGCCGAATTTATACACTTTCCACTTCCCAAAATGGCACCAACTCTTCACACTTCTCAGCTCCTAACTTTTCTCCCTGATAACTCCTCATTCTCATCCTAAATTTTCTCTAAGATAAGCTCCTTTATCCCTTCCTTAATTTTCTCTTATGAACACTTCCTTTAGAGTTCACCTCTAACGCCACTACTAACCATCTAGAAGGCAAAAAAATAAATCCCCAATAAAATACCATGCCACTACTCGAATCTTGGACTCCCTTGCTTGCTAATGACACCACCTTGCCACTAGACCACAAGCTCTATTGTGTCATTTTTCTTCTTCTTTTTTTTTAAAAGGCCTAATAACTGAAGTCACAGTTCCCTTGGGCTAAAACCAAAATTTTTCCTATACCCTTACTTGATCCCAGGACATCTCCAACACCCCTAGACACTCCAAATTCATTAACCCTCAAAGCCCACATGCCAATTGTCATTTTCTCGTTCACCTAAAAATTTTATGATATGCAAAGCCCAAATCCCAAAGCCCAATAGGCCCAATTCTACTAGGCCCAAAATTCGGGGCGTTACAATTCTACCCCCTTAAAAAAATTTCATCTTCGAAATTTCCAACTAACTATTAATCGCACCGCTCAAGTCACACTATTATGCTTTCGCTGCGTACTCTGATTTTAATAACACTAACACACTTTAACTCTAATTGAACCTTTTACACTTCCCTCCCCCGAAAAGACCTACCCACTAGAGTAGATAAAAATTGCATGCATACAGTTTTTATACCCAAAATATCACATCCATACAAAACATACCCGACTTAATGGTGATTGAATAATCCTGAGCCTGATGCTCCTCAGACCCGCATCTGAAACAAGCTCCTGACTTCCTCCAGCATTCACCTAGATGACGCCTTCTGTAAGCCAGAAAGTTTGGACATACCTTAACATGCTTCACAGAACGAGACTGTAGTCCTAGAGAACTGCGATCTCTTTTTTTCTTATAGTCCACGCACCTAACCCGAAGTGTTTCACCAATTTCTTTAACCTCCTCCAATACCTCCCTTACTAGTTGCGTTAGCACATCAGTAACGAATTCCAGGTTACCGCTACTTGAGGTTGGTGGGCTCATTCTAACCTCTGTCTTCTAGACCATCTCATGCTCTGGTGAAGCTGGTGCCTCCTAAGCAGATGTGTAGCCCGATGCTGATGACCTAGCCCTAACATTTCCACAGCCTCTACCGCTACCCCTTGCATCTCTTCTAGTGCTTATCGTTGATTCTCGTATTATCTGAATTAGGTATTTTATGAAATTTTAGTTTGTTTCAGTATTTAAGCCGATGTTTTATGATAGCATTAAGTAAACAGGTTGTTTTTGTAAATCCTCTACAGTTTCAAGTTCCTACGGGCTTTGCTTTCACTCTAACTAAAAAGCTTTAGTATAATCATCTAAAGTAGCCCACTAACTATCTACAGTATATCAAGTTTAACAAACTTAATAATAATAACACTTACTTGGTTCAATGTCAGAGACTCGGCGTGCCACATCACAAGAATATCCAAAACATTTTGATCCAATCCAAAAATAGCTTTGTTTTTAAAACCCAAGTAATAAGGCCCATTTCACAGACCGAGCTTTGAAACTTGGCTCTAATACCACTAAATGTAACACCCCAAACTCGACCTAGAAGTTAGGCCTGAATCCAGCATGTCACATTGAAGTGTTTTTGCGAAAACCTTGTTTTCATTGAAAACACTTCTAAAGAAAAGTTAAGTAAAATCCAGTTTACTTTCAAAACGAGGTATAGCCAAAAACCATTTCCTTGTTACTATGTAAAAAAAAATATTCCTTTGACAGAGGAAGCTCGTTCTTAAAACACAATTATTTTCAAAAACTTGAAATATGCTTAAAAGAAATAAATCCAGGTTCCGTTTCAAAATTATAATGCATAGTGGAAGTAATGGAATAATAACTAGAGGGAAAACCTTATTACAATCCGAAAAAATAACTTAAAATAAATAACTTAAAATCTAGAATTTAGATATTAAGAAAAACAGGTCTAATCATCGTGCTAGTTGGCCACCTCTAACTCCCTCCATCCATCGAACCGAAATACATCTGTGGGGATTTCTAAATCAACACACCCATCCAATACACTTTAAGGGTAGCCCGATTGCGGTACTACCTAACGTTGCAACAAAGCTGCTTATCATATAATTGCCTTAAAAAGCCATTGGTGGATCCACGATCGTCAAGCAACCACGCGATCCTCATATTCTTCTTCCGTTCCATAATTCCCAACCCATATGCAACCTAAACAGAATATCATATGAATGCAGCATATGTACATGTAACATCCATAAATCTTACATTCAACACATAGGGGCATTTTAATCATTTTCACAAATCAAGGGTATTTCGATAATTTTGCAATTCAGGGGTATTTCTCTAATCCTACCCTACAGGAGTAGTTCAGTAATTCTACCCTACAGGGGTATTTCAGTAATTATTAACAGTATGGATCTTAATTACAAACCTTGGCCCGTCAACAAGTCCTCGTGGCTAAAGTGAACAGATACTATGCACCAGGTAGGATTCCGGAGAAGAGGAGGTGGGTCCTTAAGACCGCTTAAGTACCAAGCTCTCCATAGATCCAATCCTAGACATGCATAAGCTCGTTGCCACACTTAAACCTTATGACTTGTTCACAGTCGCACTTAAAAATTATTAAAGTTTTATGTAAGTTTAAGCAATTTACCAAATACTAAGCCCAAGACCACTTACAAAGCTCAAACAAATTCACATACATTCATATGGCCCACCAGGCCCAATCTCATCGTATGGCCCATTAGGCCCAAATCACATTCATATGGCCCATCTGGCCCAAATCGATTCCAAGCCATGTAACCAGCATGACTAGTTCATCACTTGTTACCAAATCATCAAATTCGTCTATTTTGAGCCTACGGCCCATCAGGACCATTTTGCCCATTCTGGCCCAATTGGCCACAACACGACCCAAGTCATGAGATTGCTCATGGGGTCTCTGTTATCGATTCCATTTCCCTCATACGAGTCTTCGCACACTCGCAAGACTACCGAAGCCAAACTTTCGGGATTTTGGGATTTCCCAATCCATTGTGTGTATAGTGTTTGTACACATCTGATAACCAAACGTGCTGCGATCTCTTTAGTCACGATCCTACAAACGATGCCACTCAATGCTTAATCACATATACTTATCGAATACTTTACCAAAATTTGAACTCTCACCGTAACCTTACTTGGAACACCAAGCCTTATTGTTTTTCCCCGATCACTAATCACGACTGCTTCTTAAATCTGCATCAATCTTAAATATTAAAAACTGAACCATAAGTGACTTATATCCATCTTAAGTCACCTTTTCATTACTTACGACCATTCGACCAACCTTCAAAACCAAAAGTGAAGAATACTTACCCAAATCCCGAAACACATAAAGAGTAATTCGGCAGACATATGAAGAACAGAGATTCCATATCAATCCCCTACCAAAATCGCTTTAGAAAGAGTAAAGTACTTACACAAGAATCAGCTAGGTTGGAGAAATAGTGACAGCATAAAAAGAATTTCCACAAAGGGAGGGTTTTAGAGGGTTTAGAAAAGGTAACAAGAAGAAAAGAAAAAAGATCAAATGTGCTTGTGTGAGGGTAACTAAAGTATATTCGGTAAAGAAAAGTAAGACTGACCTATTTGCAAAACTCTTCAAATGCTGAAAGCCACAATGAAAATTTGTAATGGCCCCTAAAAGACCCAAAAACAACACTCATTTACCCTCCTAAGCTGAATTTATACACATTTCACTTCCCAAAACCGCACCAACTCTTCACACTTCTCAACTCCTAGCTTTTCTCCCTGATAACTCCTCATTCTCATCTTAAATTTTTTCTAAGTTAAGCTCCTTTATCCCTTCCTTAATTTTCTCTTATGAACACTTCCTTTAGAGTTCACATCCAACGCCACTACTAACCATCTAGAAGGTAAAAAAATAAATCCCCAATAAAATACCATGCCACTACTCAAACCTTGGACTCCCTTGCTTGCTAATGACGCCACCTTGCCACTAGACCACAAGCTCTTTTGTGTCATTTTTCTTCTTCATTTTGTTAAAAGGCCTACTAACTGAAGTCACAGTTCTCTTACGCTAAAACCAAAATTTTTCCTATACCCTTACTTGATCCCAGGACATCTCTAACACCCCTAGACACTCTAAATTCATTAACCCTCAAAGCCCACATGGCAATTGTCATTTTCTCGCTCACCTAAAAATTTTTTGAAACCCAAAGACCAAAGCCCAATAGGCCCAATTCTACTAGGCCCAAAATTTGGGGCGTTACATATATTGCGTATGTTTGGAAGCTTGCGAGCTTGGACATGGTGTTTGGTTTATTGTTTAGACATTTTGATGCTTAAGTGACTAGGTGAATGAAGCATGATGTTTGGGGACCAAGTTTGAATAATTTAAATGCTCTTATATGCCAATTTTTTGTAACCTGAAGTAAATGTATCAATATTAAGGCTTTTAAAATGATACCTTTATATTTTTTAAACTCCAAGAATTCAGAAAACCATTTTGGTATCAAAACCTTGGCCCGAGTATCGATACTCGGGGTGTAATTATCGATACCTTGTGAAAGGTACTTATAACTGCCCGATTTAGACCCTAGTCGGAACAGTGGTTTTAAGACCACAAATTTGAGGTTAGAGGAATAATTTAATATTATTTTGATGTTTATGGCATGTGATAAAGTATGTGTGAAAGTTCTGTGTGAAAATTTTATCGTTTGTATGCCGATTTGTGAAAAAGGACCTAATAGCATAAAATGCAAATGTTGTGTGCTAATAGTTAAAAGTGCTTAATTGACATGGCTTCTTAAATGAAAGGTCCTTATATTGTTATTTGACCAAGTGTAACACCCTAAACCCGGCCTAAAAGTTATGCCAGACTCTAGCGTGTCACATGAAAGGCATAATTAAAACGATTTTGCTAATTAAAAGTTTTAGGCCCAAAAGCCCAAAATCCTTGAGTCTTGTTAAGTAATAAAAAAAACCCCATTTTATAATTTTAAGTATTTCAGAAACCTAAGTTTAGACGTAAGAAATTTACTTAGGTTTAATAATTAAGTAAACAGTTGAAACAATAAAACCCAAAATCTAAAGTCAAATTAGAGTACAAGGCCTTATTACATCCAACGAAAAAAAGTAATTAAAACTATGTCTTTTGAAACAAATGAATAAAAATTTAATCATCTTGTAGTGCGGCCATCTCAGAGTCCTCTACCACGTCGAGCCATTTACTGAGGATCACCTGAAACATTAAATAAAGGGTTGAGTTTTGAAACTCAGTGTGTACAACCCTTGGCATTCAATTCAATATATAATTATCACATTGGCCTGAACCCCATCAAAATCGGTGGTCTTAGGCCTTGGCCCACAATGACCACATATCATATCATATCATATCATATGTGAAACAAGGTAATGCAAAACCCTCCCCAAAAATCCATCTGCTACACACCATTTCCCTTCCAACCCTACACACCTGTGGGGATTTCTAAATCGACCCACCCATCCTCTACACACCAAAGGTAGCACTCACAGCGGCACTACTCAACGTTGCAGCAAAACTGCTAATCACATAATGGGTTTAAAGCCACTGGTGGATCTATGGTTGTCAAGCGACTATGCGATCCTCAAATCTTCCTCCGTACCATAATTCCCACCCATATGCATCATAATCAGAATATCATATGAATGCAACATGCACATGAGTAAATCCACAAGACTCATACTCATCACATATGGGTATTTTCGTCATTTCACAACCCAAGGGTATTTCTATAAATCTACTCTACAGGGGTATTTAGGTAATTTTACAAAACAGGGGTACTTTGGAAATTTTGTAAATCAGAGATGTTTTGGTAATTCTGCAAACCAAGGGTATTCTAGTAATTTCACAATTCGAAGCAAGTCAGTCTTGCACACGGGCCAGACACACGAGCGTGTGACAGGCAGTGTGACCCAAGTCAGTGTTGCACAACGGGTAAGGCATAGTCTAAGGCATGGCCGTGTGAGGCACACAGCCTAGCCACATGGGCGTGTGCCCTATTTTGAAAAAGAAAAATTTTAAAGTTTCATAGAACTTTTAAATGTAATCGGTTCAGTCTCGAACCACTTCTAAAGAATGTTTAAGGTCTCGTAAATCTTCTAAAGGGACTTTGTGTTATTGATTAATTATGATATGATAATTTGTGAACAATGGTTGTTTAAATCTTTTGATTCGACCGGTAATACCTCGTAAGCCTAGTCCGGCGATGGATACGGGTAAGGCTATTACAATACTGATATTTTCTGAAATTTTGAAATTTGGTGAGAAACAAAATGCTAGTGTGGTATCAATTTTCTAGGTGTTATCGATACCACTTAAAGGAAATATCAATACCATAGAGGCGATATCGATACCTACGTAACATTTTTGGGAAAATTTTATAAGTGGTCCTAATGCATGATTAATACCTACGTTATGCTATTTTATGAATTCTTGGCATGGTTTATCAATTAAAAGTGAATGTATGGTTTATAATTCATGATAATGCTATGTCATTAATAGCAAAAAAAAAAAGATGGATGAAAAATATTATGTCATCTTAGATGAACAAGTAGTGAGATAGTGGTGTGGCATCCTGATATTTGGCTTGGCGTCGAGGCCGGGTATGTGGTGTTACATTTGTTTTGGCTAGAATTATTGCATTAATTTGATAGAATTCATTTGATTCATGTTTATGGTGTTTTGTGCCTCACTTTTTTATGGTTCCAATTAAAATCATTTCTGTATTTCATACATTAAAATATGTTTTGATGCAATGGAATTAGTTGATCAATCCTGACCAGATGGCGATTAATGGACGCAATAATTGGATGGTGCATGCTTAATTTATATCCTAAGTAGAATAAATTAGAGGATCGTAATATACGAAGAGAACTTATTACCTTGCATAACTTTAGGTTTATGTGAGTAAATTAATTCAAACCTAATCTATCTCGTTATTTCACATAAATTCTAAAGAATCCTTAGTTAAATTGTGACATTGGTTATGCATATTTTTCTAAGTATAAGATTCAGTTGAACTTATATCAGACTCCAAGTTAATGAATGGTTGAGTTGTTGTCGTGTGTAAATATGTAATGCGAATGTGCAAGTATACACGTCGAATCAAGTAATAAAGTGATAAGTAAGATCATCTCTACAGGGATCAAAATAAGTAAAAAACATGGTTGAGTTATTACTATAAACTATACTAATTAGGCTTATGGAAAAGTAAACAGAATAATGATTTGGAGTGAAGTATTAATATATGAAATATAAAAATAAAATAATGCATAAAATGCTATGGAAATTATACGAGACAAAGTTGAGAGGATTGATGTTGTTGAACGAGAAGGTTGGAATTACTTGGATTATATATTTATAACATAATAATGTCATGGAAAAAACTTGACCAAATTACTGCTCAGAATATAACTACTGCACTCTACTTCTTTCGAGAGCTAGAACTAAGGCTATCATTCTAGGTCTTTGTATGTTTACAAGTCTCAACAACAATACCTAACAATATTCTTCCTCACTCTATTCAGATCACAACTCTATGTCGAGAGTGCAACGAATATTCACTCGTATCATTCGATCACATTCCAAATTATTTAACCTTTCCAAAATTAAATCAAGTCTAAGGATATACCATGCAATCATCTATTTCTAGAGCTTGCACGCATATATTTAAAATAATCCAAACCGAATAAAATAGTAGATCTACTCAAAATATCACCATAATCATCAATATATCAAGATAGATCCAGTAATTCCAACCCAAATGAAATTAGCTCATGGGTAGGGATTTAAAATAAAAAATCAAAATAAATTGAGAAATCAAAAAAATTAATTAACAAAATGAAGGTGGAACTGCAGAAAGCTTTCACCACTCCAGCTTTCATTTCGCTAAATCTTGTAGGACCCAAGGTTGATTGCTCGTCCCTTTCCTTATGTCTTTGCTCTCCTTTAAGTTGCTACCTTTTCCCTTTTCTCTGGAATTTTTCACGAGTTTTTCTAGAGAGAAAACTGCTCTCCAAATCTCCTTCCAAAGTCCTCGTCTCTTTTTTCTCTTCTCTGTCCTCTTTTATAGGGTAGGTCCCCCTCTCTTAGCACACACTTTTCTCCCTCTTTTTTAAGTGGATTTATCTGGTACACGTCCAGCTGGCTGAGAGTGACGAGGATTGAGTGCTACGTCAGCAATTTCCTAGAATTGCCATGGCATTTGCGTTGGCAATCATCAAGCCTTTTTCCATGGCAATATTTCACTTCCTTTATTCTCTTCCTTTTTTTTTCTCCTTTTCATCATCTTTTCTGCACCTACTACATACAACATCCAATTTCACTCTTCCCAACAGTAAAAGTGACATGAAATGACATTTATCGCACAATCAACGCATTATTATGCAATGTTCTAAAAATAACCTAAAACTAAAAATATATCTACTTAAGTACAGGGATTTAATCAAGCTTAGAGGTTCGAAAAATAACTCTTTTCAAGAGTTATCACACCCCAAACTTGAGTTCTTGCTTGTCCTCAAGCTGAATATGTATGTATGCATGAATGAGTGAATTTGCCATAATTACACAATTGCCTCTAGTACTACTAAACCAAACAAAATATATTTTATACCTCCATTCTTAGCAGTCTTCTTTAAAAAAACGAATTGGTTCAAATTTTATAGGTTTGTTTAGCATACGAAGTGCAGAAAATGTTACCTAAAAATACAAGTCCCTAAATATTCATGCAATTATGTCTATAGCAAGCACCTCCTAATGTACTTAGTTTATCTTTCCAATAAACTTAGTTTTTCTTCTCATGCTTATTCTGTAATTGCATTATATAAAATTTTCTCCATGGAATTCATGTCACATGATTTATTTACCTGACAATCTCAATAGAGCATACACTAGATTGCTAGATATTACATCACACCACAATTTGAATGTAATTCACTCATGGAGCTAAGGATTTAAACTAAAAAGATGGATTGAGCAAACAACTAACCCCTTAGCTATTCAGCCTACGACTACAGTAGAGTGCCCCTAAACTCTTTTTTTTACTCACTCTTATTTGATCTTGCTTTTCTGGTCAATAATAAAATAGAGCAAACAGAGTATTACTGGCCTACTCAACAATTTCAAACATTAGAGTGCTTTATAGTTTCTTTTTAAATTTTATTTTATTTATTCATTTTCCCTTAGCTTTGTTGTGGTATTTATTATTTCACAATGCTAAATTACTGATCATAGTTTCAAGACTTCTAAATGTATTAAAAAAAACCTACTATAGACTAATTGCGATTATACTTAGGTCATTCTACTTTTAGGCATCAATTTCCACATGACTATCCTAAGCTAAAAATACCTAATCAACTAGCACAATTTTCATAGTTTGAAGAGTTATTATCTTCATCAAACATCATAGATAACAATATAATTTTCATGGTCCAAAAATCATTTAGCATTTGTATGTCATAGCAAAATGAGTGACATAATGAGTGAAAAAATGCTCTAATGTTCAAACAAAATATCTCATCCATACAATATATGCAACACACCCCCAAACTTAAGGGATGCATTGTCCATAATGCATTATAAGACACAAGATTTCACTTACGCAAAAACAAATAGATATATAGAAAATGAAATGAAAACAATTATGAATGCATGAAAAACAATGTAAAAACGAAAAAAAATATATGCAAATGAAAATTAAAAACAAAAGCTTGGCAAGGATTTGTGTTACTTTAGTTGGACCAGGTGGATTTTCTGCCAGCGTGCTTGTAGCACTACTTCCGTTTGTCCAGATTGATTGACACATTTTCTTCTTCATCATTTGATTTTGTGAGATCATCAATCAGTTGATTAATCTCACTATCCTACTTCGATATAGGTGCAGTTGAGGTGTAGTAGTAGGTTCTTGTGGTGCAAAATTTTTATTCATGTTATCTTCTTCCTTATTTGATTCAATGTTCACTGATTCTATTTTCTCTTCCTCTCCCTCTATTTCTTCTTCTTTTCTACAGTGGTTGGATGTGTGGTAGTGTCCATCACAGTGGCATCAACTTCATTCTCTGGATTTGATAACATCTCTTTGGGAAAAGTAGGAAATGCAGGCATGGGCCTGGTAAAGTTTTTCTGAAGAGATTTCTTAATGGCATTATCCCTTCTTTAGACATAGTCCGAAAATAAAGCCATTTCTTTTTGAGCTCTTCTAAGATCAATAACTGTCATCAGTTGTTGCTTCTCTATCAAAGAAAACTATTGTTTCAACATCTCAAGAGCACCATGCACTTGCTGCTCAAAATCATTATGAGATGTGGATGGAGTGGTATGGGTACCAGTAGGTGGAGAAGAGGTTGATGTAGAGCCAGGATTGTAAATGCCCGGTTCAAACCCTAGTCAGAACAGTGGTTTTGAGACCACAAATTCGAGGTTAGAATGGTAATTTAATATTATTTTTTGTGTGAATAGTATGTGACATAGTTTGTGTGAAAATTCTGCGTGATAATTTTATCGATTGTGTGCTGAGTTACGAGAAATGACTTAATCAGCTATGTGCTGATTTATAAATACCTAAGTGTTGTTGTCTTCTTAATAGGATGGCCTTAAGAGGCAATTAAGCCATTATTAAAGGTGTTGGATGGCTAAATGACATATTAGCCTTAATGTATATTTGTCTTATATGTTTATTAAAAGGTTAATTTGGTAAAGTGATAATTATGTTTAATATTTTATAATAAAACATGAAAATGGCCATTTAGTTATCATCCTTGGCCAAATATTAGCAAGAAAAGAAAAGGGAAAAGAACACAAGGGTTTGGCACATTTTGATCTTGATTTAAGGTTAGTTTTTAATCGGATTTTGATAATTTCTACGTTTTTGTAGTCTTTGCTTCGTGCTCTAGCTAACCCATGTTGTAATTTTGTAAATTGATGATGTTTATATTGATGATGTTTATGACATGTTCCATTGATGAAATGAGGAGCTTTGTGATGAGTGTTGGTGTTAAATGAAAGATATGTGCTTAATGAACATGTTTTGTTCTTGAATTTTTGATGACTTTCAACAGGATCTACCAAGGCCAAAGTACACGGGCATGCTTCGTAGCCGTGGAGCAAAGTCAGTTTCGACCACGGGGAGGGCACACAGGTGTGTCTAGCAGCTGTGGGAGGCACACGGCCTACTCACACGAGCGTGTAAGCCTTGAAACTTAGAAAAGTTTTAAATTTTTGAGAATTTATGTATGTGTTGTGGTTAGTCCCGACTCATTTCTTGCATGTGTTTAAGGTCTTGTAGACCTCTATAAGGGACTATTTGATTATGTTTTGATGTACTAGGATGATGTTTGACTTTGTGTTGTAAATAGGTTGTAAAATGATTCGATTTTTTGGCAATGCCTTTTAACCTTATTCTGACAACGGTCTCGGGTTAGGGGTGTTACATTTTATTGGTATCAGAGCTACAATTTAGTAAATTCTTGGACTAACGTAGCGCGTGTGAGTCTAGCTATACATGCTGGTCGTTGTTTTATGCAATGTCAAAGTCTTACAATTTATATAGACAATGATCGAACCTGGAAACTAACTTTAACAATGATTTGAGGCAAGCGTATCTATCGAACAGTAGTATAGTTTAGGCAAGACCGGAATGTCGAACCAAAGGAACCAAAAGTACTAAGACTAACTCTCTTTTTATTATTTAGCCTAAGAATTATGGGAATTGTTTATCTAAACTAAAATTTACTAACTACTAAACTAAAGACTCTAAGACAAAGAAGAATGAATTTGAGAAAATAACTTTGAAGAAAAACCAATTGATTAAGACGGCACCCAAGGAAGAATCCACCTAGACTTCACTTCTTATCTAACTCTGAACCAAACGATTTATTCATTTGACTTGATCCGTAAGATTCTCTGAGTTATATT
Source organism: Gossypium bickii (assembly GCA_025503065.1). Lineage (NCBI taxonomy): Eukaryota > Viridiplantae > Streptophyta > Magnoliopsida > Malvales > Malvaceae > Gossypium > Gossypium bickii. Next base: position 47,143,377 of record CP106712.1, read on the forward strand.
AATCCCTTTCTCGAGGCGACTAACGTCTAACACTAGGTTGATTAATTGAAATCTCTTTCTAATTAAAACCCCTAGAATCACATTAACTCGATCTATGGACTCCCATATTAGGTTTCACCCTAATCTAAAAAAATCCCGTCACCCTATCTCTAGGCATGCGATCAACTCCACTTAATTATGCTAGATCTAGTCTTAGGCAGGGACTTTTGCTCCTCCACCTAAGTACATCAAACTTGAATTAATATCCCAAAAATATCAACACAAGAATTAAGAACACATAATTAAGAACAAGTTAAATATTTATCATATAGTTTAGCAAATGATAACAAGATTCATCTTAGGTTTCATCCCCCTCAGGTATCTGAGGGTTTAGTTCATAACAATAAAAGAAAACATCTCAAAAGAAAAGATAAAACAAAACATAAGAAATCCCTAAAACCCCCTGAAGGAATTGAAGGAGAGATCCTCCGTCTTGAGTATGATTCTGGCTTCTTGAGATGAATCAACTGGCTATTTTCGACGAAATCCCCACAAATTCGCCCCCTTTGGCCTAGCTGGACGCCCCCTGACTAAAGCCTTGGGTTCCCCCCTTTTAGGTCATACTTAGGGTGTTTATATAGGCTTAAGAATATGTTTCTTTGCCCCTAAGTATCCTAATCCGAGTGAAACTCTTCTTTCTCACGGCAGGGACATGCCCATGGCATACGCCCGTGTAAGTCGTGGCCAGGTCGTGTTTGAACCTGTTGAATGAGGCACGACCGTGTGGTCTCGGGCCCAGGCCGTGTTAATTTTGGGATATGGCCCATTTACTCCATTTTGGGCCCGTTTTCCATTCTTTTCATCATCCGGTGCTCTCCTGGGTATAAAACATGAAAACAAAGGATTAAGAGCACCAAATTATATAATCAAAGGCTTAAATCATCCAAAAGCATGCTAAATGTGGGCTTAAAATATGTTACTTTTACGGTTTATGAAATACACCCACACTTAAGATTTTGCTTGTCCTTAAGCAAAATTTTCAACTTACAATTAAAACGAACTTCCTGGATTCATAATATTCATCAATAATGTTTCATCATAAATCAAAGATAATTCATACATTGATAATTTAACTCAAATGGTCCTAAAGATTCAAACAATCAAAGTCATACATTTATAGCACGAAAACATAGGCGTTTCCCCTTATCTGAATAATTACCTCTGATTCAAAATCGACAAGAATTGACATCCCCACTAAAGATTCACTCAAATCACTCGAAGTGTTTAAGGTTCAGAATTAAGCATTCAAGAGTTAATCCCATAGGCTTGTATGAAAATAAAATCTCCAGCACTATAATATGAGATGATACACAAATAAAAAGGTCTTTAACAAGGTTGTAACAGGGCTTGGGTTAAAGGTGTGGGTAAAGGTTCAATTAGACGGTTAGAATCGAGATTGACCTGATAAATTACCTAACTAGAAATATGACTACTCCTAAATAATTACATCAATTGAAAATTTGTGATAATTCGAGCTTTTTCTTTGATATTTGGAATTTACATGTATAAGCTCAGCTAACATAGAACTAATAATGAATATACTTCAATGTTTTTTTAAGAACAAGTCAAATAATAAAGTATGAATTCAGCTACTGAAATAATATAATTAGGTAACTAATCAAATCAAATCTCGATATAAGGGTAGTCAAAAAGGATGGTGATAACAAATACAAAGGATTTTGAGTTAATATTAGTAGGTGAGTCAATAAAAAGGGTTGTTAGGATTAAAAATGGTTCACTAGGGGTTAATTATGAAGGTAGGCTTTTAGTGGGGTAAGTGGGTTAAAACCTAGTTGCCTTTATCATCTCTTGTATATCAAATCATAGGTGTGGTCTCGACATGTATAATCGATGCAAGTTCTAGAATAACAAATCAACGTTGACACACTCATAATAAAAAGTGAGCACGAAAGAATGTATGCTTTAAAAGGCTCAAAATCTCACAAAAAATTATGGGTTTTTGATATCAACCTCGTAAATTTCAAACATCAAGGTAACATTCAGATTTAGGTAGACAACCTAACAAAATTTTTAATTTTTGAAAAATAGACTCATCATGCTTGATTCTCTAGTATCCTTCAAATTTAATCATCACTGCACAATTATTGATGACTTACTATAAACATATAAATAAAAATCATAAATTAAATGAATTTTCATTCTAATCATAATATTATAAAATTACTTAAAAAACAAGGCATAATTCAAGGATTTTCAAATAATACTATAGTTAACCCCCCACACTTAAGATGTACATTGCCCTTAATGTACAAAGATAGATAATAGAAATAGAGTAATCAAAAGATTGGGAGAGAAGTGAAACTTCCTGTGTTATGGATGAAATCCTTGGAGGGTGTGGAAACTTGATTTGGAGGTGAAATATAAGTTGGAGGGGCCGCCTCGAATTCCTGCGCTAGATGAAGAAATTAGGAAGCTCGTAGATAATTAGCTAAGGAATATAAAGACATATTTAAAATAAACTAAATATATAATTAAGGAAATGAAAGATAAAGAGAAAGAAAATAGAGATGTAAATAAAATTACAATGAAAGATGAATAGACCGAAGAGTCCTTATTGTTGGATGGTTCGCGAGGTGGGTGTGACTTCTAAGGCTGTAATGAGGCAGTGGTCGTGGTTCCGATGTGATTCCCTAGCAGCCTGAAGAACCTGAAGAAACTAAAATAAAATTATGGGTTTTTGATATCAACCTCGTAAATTTCAAACATCAAGGTAACATTTAGATTTAGGTAGACAACCTAACAAAATTTTTAATTTTTGAAAAATAGACTCATCATGCTTGATTCTCTAGTATCCTTCAAATTTAATCATCACTGCACAATTATTGATAACTTACTATAAAACATATAAATAAAAATAATAAATGAAATGAATTTTCATTCTAATCATATTATGATAAAATTACTTAAAGAACAAGGCATAATTCAAGGATTTTCAAATAATACTATAGTTAACCCCCCACACTTAAGATGTACATTGCCCTCAATGTACAAAGATAGATAATAGAAATAGAGTAATCAAAAGATAGGGAGAGAAGTGAAACTTCCTGAGTTATGGATGAAATCCTTGGAGGGTGTGGAAACTTGATTTGGAGGTGAAATATAAGTTGGAGGGGCCGCCTCAAATTCCTGCGTTAGATGAAGAAATTAGGAAGCTCATAGATAATTAGCCAAGGAATATAAAGACATATTTAAAATAAACTAAATATATAATTAAAGAAATGAAAGATAAAGTGAAAAAAAATAGAGATGTAAATAAAATTAAAATGAAAGATGAATGGACCGACGAGTCCTTATTGTTGGATGGTTCGCGAGGTGGGTGTGACTTCTAAAGCTGTAATGAGGCAGTGGTCATGGTTCTGGTGTGATTCCCTAGCAGCCTGAAGAACCTGACACTAAGAAACTAAAACAAAATAAACTAATTTAAGCATACCTAGCCAAAGAGAAGGAAAATAAAAGAGAAGGGTAAAGAAGAAGAAAAATTAAATGGCCTCAAAGACCCTTGGCTTGTTGAGTGGTTGAAGTGGCCGGCATGAACTTATATAGATCAGTCTCCCACAGGGAGACTGTGCTTGAATCTTTCCGCTTCTTCGACATAGGTATTGTAGAGATCAAAGGTTAGAAAAATAATGTGGAAGGGGGAAGATCTGAAAAAGAAAAAAAGGGAAAGAAAATGGAAGAAAAGAGATGGCGAGTATGTGAGAAGAGGGAGGGGTGGGGTGGTTTCAATAGAGTTATGGGGTTTGGTACATCCCCACGCCCGTATAGTATGGGCGTATGGCATCACACGGTCGTATAGCACGGTCGTTTTTCGCCTTCTTCGCTTCTCTCAAGCCCATGTTTAGGTCTCCACGCCCGTGTGTGATTTAACAGTGTCGGCCACAGTCGTATCGCACGGCTGTGGCGTGGTAGTTAGAGTCTGTGACTTGAAGAAATGATTCGTTCTGACTCGTACCATCCCTGCCATGTCAATATGGAGATTTGGTGCACCCACACGGCCACGGCCACAGCCGTGTGCAAGGCCGTGTGGTTTATGAATCTACATTTTTGGTCAGTTTACAGTTAATTGTTATATGGAAAGAATAAAATAAAATAAAATAAAATGGACAGGTTAATGGGGTTAGTACTTGGGTTGCTTCCCAAGAAGCGCTCATTTATAGTCTTAAGCTAGACTATCCTCTCATTTGTATATTCATGGTGGTTTGAGGAGTTGAAAGTCCTTCCTCGTGCTAGCAGTTCCATTATCATGATAGAGTTTAAGACGGGTGGCATTTATTTTCAAAGTGCCAATCATAGGGTTACTTACCTCGACCGTTCCGTACGGGAAAACATCGATTACCTTGAAAGGGATTTCCTTAATTGTGTTAAGATTAGGAGGGGACATTCATGGGTCTACTTTATCTAACAATACCTGATCACTGATTTTGAACTTGTCTGTCTCGTAGAGTGGTTTGGGTTCTACTTCATGTATCTCTAGTTTTTCTTTGAGATGCATCTTCCACTCTTCTAGTTCATCGATTTGAATCCCCTGTTCCTCATGAGTTATTTCTTTGTTGGCACAGGGTTTGGGATCGGGATCATGCTGTAGTGCTTCTTGAAAAAAGGGGTTAGCTGAATGGTTATCAATAGAATTTAATTTCTCACCTTGATTATTTGATGTCCCAGCTAAATCGAGAGCTTGAAGAGTGACTGTCTCGTCACCTACACAGAGTATGAGTTTGCCTGCATCAGCATCGATTTTAGTTCTGGCAGTTGCTAAGAATGGTCTTCCTAAAATTAGAGGGATTGTGTTGTCCTCATTCATGTCTAAAACGACAAAGTCTAATGGGAATACGAATTTATCAATTTTCACGAGTACATCTTTGACTATACCCCTAGGAATTCTAACAATTTTATCAGCTAATTTAATGCTCATCCTAGTTTGTTTGGGTTTCCCTAGACCTAGTTGTTTAAACATTTTATAAGGCATGATGTTTATGCTTGCCCCTAAATCAGCTAACGCATTATCAATAGATAAACTACCAATTAAGCATGGATTGTAAAACTCCCTGGATTTTTTAATTTCTGTGGTAGTTTATTTTGCAACATTGTTGAGCATACTGCGTTCAGCTCCACATGTGATTCCTCGTCTATCTTCTGCTTATTTGTCAATAGCTTCTTTAAAAATTTCCTAGAATCTGGCATCTGTGAAAGAGCTTCAAGAAACAGTAAGTTAATATGTAATTTATTTAAAAGTTTAAGAAACTAACCGAACTATTCCTCTGTGTCGTCTTTCGTTATTGCTTCGAGATATGGTATGCGAGGTTTGTACTCTTTGATTACCGATTTTGATTTTACCTTAACCTTTCCTTCTTCTACCAGATTCTCGTACCTTAAATTGGGCTCGTCTAACCTTTCTTTATCTTGAGCTGTTATGGCTTGAATTTGCTCGTTTGGGTTAGTCTCAGTGTTGCTTGGTAGGCTTCCTTGTGGTCTTTCAGAAATCTGCTTAGCGAGTTGCCCTAATTGATTCTTGATACTTTGAATTGAGGCTTGTTGATTTTTCAGGGTTGCCTCAGTATACTGAACACATGTTTCTGTGGCTGCTATGAATTTTGCCAGCATCTCCTCGAGGTTTGGTGATCGTGTCTATCGAGTCTTAAAATTTATAAAGAGAGAATGATCGAACCTGGAAACTAACTTTGACAATGACTTAAGGCAAGTGCACATATCGAACAGTAGTATAGCTTGGGCAAGACTGAATTGTCGAACCCAAAGGAACTAAAAGTACTAATACTAACTTTCTTTTTATTATCTGGCCTAAAATAAATGAAGTTGTTATTTAATCTAAATTTATTAACTACTACACTAAAGACGCAAAGACAAAAAGAATGAATTGGGGAAATACCGTTGGAAAAACTCAGTTGATTAAGACGACACCCTTAGGAAGAATCCACCTAGACTTCACTTGTTATTTAATTTATTCACTTGACTTGATCCGTAAGATTCCCTAATTTATATTAAACCCTCTCTCGAGGTGAATAACGTCTAACCCTAGGTTGATTAATTGAAATATTTTTTCTAATTAAAACCACTAGAATTGTATTAACTCGATCTATGGACTTCCATATTAGGTTTCACCCTAATCCGGCAAAATCTCATCACCCTATTTCTAGGCATGCGATCAACTCCGCTTAATTATGCTAGATCTACTCTTAAGCAGGGACTTTTGCTCCTCCACCTAAGCACATCATACTTGAATCAATACCCCAGAAATACCAACACAAAACTATAAAAGAAAACATCTCAGAAGAAAAGATAAAAAAAACAGAAGAAATCCCTAAAACCCCTGGAGGAATTGAAGTAGAGATCCGCCATCTTGAGTAGGATTCTAGCTTCTTGAGATGGATCAACTCGCTATCATCGAGTGATTTCCATAAATTTAACCTTTTTGGCTCGGCTCCTTGGCCTAGCTAACCGCCCAATTTAAGATTACACATAGGGGGTTTTATACAGGCTTTGAGATGCCTTACTTGGCCCTTAAGTATCCTAATTCAAGTAGAATTCCTAGTAGGGTGTTTGAATAGGCTATGGAATGTGTTTCTTTGCCTCAAAGTATCCAAATTCGAGTAAAACTCCTTTCCTGCGACAGGGACATGCCCATGGAACACGCTCGTGTAAGTCGTCGCCAGGCCGTGTTCGAGCCTGTTGAACTGGGCACGGCCGTGTGGTCTTGGGCCCAGGCAGTGTGGATTTCATGATATGGCCCATTTACTCCATTTTGGGCCCATTTTCCGTTCTTTTCGTCCTTGGGTGCTCTCTTGGGTATAAAACATGAAAACAAAGGATTAAGAGCACCAAATTACATGAATCAAGGCTTAAATCATCTAGAAGCATACTAAATGTGGACTTAAAATATGTTACTTTTACGGTTTATCATTTGGCTTCTTTTCCTGTGGGTAGGGCTATTGTTGGAAGTTTTGGGATGGTTGTTGTCTTTGATTTCCTTGGCCACCCCATGAGAAATTGGGGTGGTTCTTCCAACATGGATTATAAATATTACTATAAGGGTTATTGTTAGATCAAAAATTGTTACCCATATAGTTCATTTGTTCGCTTTCCGTGCCCTGTCTATAAGGTGTGTACTCAAGATTCGCTACTCCTCCACTTGCGTCGCACTGCATAACTGGATGTGCTTGCGAAGAACCATATAAACCATCAAATTTTTTATGTAGCAACTCTACCTAATTTGATAGTGCGGTCACTGCGTCTAGGTTGAAAACTCCGGCTGCTTTGGCTGGCCTTGTCCTTGTAACTTGCCACTGATAGCTATTTAGTGACATCTCCTCTATAAACTCGTAGGCCACTTTAGGAGTTTTGTTATTCAGAGTTCCACCGGCAGCTGAATCAATTAGTTGCCTTGTTGAAGGGTTCACACCGTTGTAGAAAGTTTGGACCTGTAGCCACAAAGGTAATCCGTGGTTTGGGCACCTCCTTAAAAAATCTTTGTATCTCTCCCATGCATCGTAAAATGTCTCTAAGTCCATCTGCACAAAAGAAGAGATATCATTCCTCAATTTAGCCATTTTGGCCGGTGGGAAACATTTTAATAAAAATTTCTTGGTCATTTGATCCCATGTAGTGATTGACCCTCGTGGAAGAGAATGCAACCACTGTTTGGCTTTATTCCTTAGAGAAAAGGGAAATAACCGAGGATGGATGGCATCATCAGAAACGCCATTTATCTTGAAGGTATCACAAAATTCTAGAAAATTTGCTAAGTGTGTGTTAGGATCCTCATCCCGCAAACCATCAAACCGAACAAACTATTGTATCATCCAGAGTGTTAGGTTTCAGTTCAAAATTATTTGCAGCAATAGTAGGCCTAACAATACTAGACTCGGTTCCTGTTAAACTAGGTTTAGCATAATCATACATAGTGCGTGGAGCATGATGTTCTGCCATCTCTGGAAGTGGCGGATTATTCTCAGCAATCTCTTCGGTGGTATTAATTTCGGCTTCTTGCTCATTTTCTATATAGTTTAAGCTTCGCCTTATTTCTCAGCAATTTCTGCGAACGGTACCTTCAATATCACTGTAATAAAGCAGGGGTCCTGTCGGGTTTCTTCTAGTCATAAACTAGAGGTATCTGAAAGGAGAGAAAGAAGAAAATTTAGAAAAACAAAAATAAAATTTAATTGCAAAAATAAAAAAAAATGCCTAAAGTAATAAAAATCAAGCTTTCTTAATATTTCAGTTCCCCGGCAACGGCGCCAAAAACTTGATCGTTGTTTTATGCGATGTCAAAGTCTTAAAATTTATATAAACAATGATCAAACCTGGAAACTAACTATGATAACGATTTGAGGCAAGCGCACCTATCGAATAGTAGTACAGTTTAGGCAAGACCGGAATGTCGAACCCAAAGGAACCAAGAATACTCATACTAACTCTCTTTTTATTATTTAGCCTAATAATTAAGGGAATTGTTTATCTAAACTAAAATTTACTAACTACTAAACTAAAGACTCTAAGTCAAAAAAGAATGAATTTGAGAAAATAACTTTGAAGAAAAACCAATTGATTAAGACGACACCCAAGGAAGAATCCACATAGACTTCACTTCTTATCTAACTCTGAACCAGACGATTTATTCATTTGAATTGATCCGTAAGATTCCCTAAGTTATATTAATCCCTCTCTCAAGGAGACTAACATCTAACCCTAGGTTGATTAATTGAAATCTCTTTCTAATTAAAACCCCTAGAATCGTATTAACTCGATCTACGGACTCCCATATTAGGTTTCACCCTAATCCGGAAAAGTCTCGTCACCCTATCTCTAGGCGTGCGATCAACTTCGCTTAATTATGCTAGATCTACTCTTAGGCAAGGACTTTTGCTCCTCCACCAAAGTACATCATAATTGAATTGATATGCCAGAAATACGAACACAAGAATTAATAACACATAATAAAGAGCAAGTCAAATATTTATCATATAGTTTAGCAAACAGTAACAAGATTCATCTTAGGTTTCATCCCCCTCAGGTATCTGAGGGTTTAGTTCATAACAATAAAAGAAAACATCTCAAAAGAAAAGATAAAACAAAACTTAAAAAATCCCTAAAACCCCCTGAAGGAATTGAAGGAGAGATCTCCGTCTTGAGTATGATTTTGGCTTCTTGAGATGAATCAACTGGCTATCTTCAAGTAAATCCCCACAAATCTGCCCTCTTTGGCCTAGCTGGATGTCCCCTGACTAAAGCCTTGCGTTCCCCCCTTTTAGATCATACTTAGGGTGTTTCTATAGGCTTCAGAATATGTTTCTTTACCCCTAAGTATCCTAATTCGAGTGAAACTCTTCTTTCTCATGGCAGGGACACGCCCATGGCACACGCCCGTGTAAGTCGTGGCCAGGCCATGTTCGAACCTGTTAAATGAGGCACGGGCGTGTAGTCTCAGGCCCAGGCTGTGTGGATTTCGTGATATGGCCCATTTACTCTGTTTTGGGCCTGTTTTCCATTTTTTCATCATTCGGTGCTCTTCTGGATATAAAACATGAAAACAAAGGATTAAGAGCACAAAATTATATAATTAAAGGCTTAAATCATCCAAAAGCATGTTAAATGTGGGCTTAAAATATGTTACTTTTACGGTTTATCACATGCGATATATGAAATTGCGATAGTGTGATAAATTCTGACAGTTGAAAATGTGTTTTCATATTGTAATGGATCCCGATCGAGAGTTGCTGATGATGTAGAGAGTAACGCACCTGCTCCCGCTCAAGGGACAGCGCTGGCCGCATCTAGGCCGAATGAAAGTGGTGAGGGAGGAGAGGCTAAGCAAGCCTTCTTCCAAATGATGAGAGAATGGTTTACAGTGTTCGTTCGAACAAATCCGGCTGCTCCACAACCTCTACCCCCACAATTACCTCTGGTGCCACAAGTGATAGATCAGATTCGATTGAATAAGCCTCCTGTGGATAAGATCTAAAAGTATGAGGATTTTAGGGCCACAGCTGATGATGATGCTGAGCGAGCCTAGTTTTGGCTCGAGAATATAATCTGCGTATAACTGGTGGAAAACCTTGATATCTGTGGTTCCGAGCGAGAGAATCACCTGGGACTTCTTTCAAGTCAAGTTCAGAAAAATGTATATCAGTCAACGCTTCATTGATTAGAAATGTAAAGAGTTTTTAGAGCTGAAACAGGGCCGCTTGTCTGTTACTGAGTACGAGCGAGAATTTGTAAGATTGAGTCAATACACTAGAGAATGTGTTTTGACCGACTTCATTGAGGGATTGAATGAAGACATTAAGTTCGTGGTTGGGATACTTGATATTAATGAATTTGTTGTGTTAGTTGAAAGAGCATGTAAAGCTGAGGAGCTCAATAAAGAAAAGAAGAAAGCTGATTCTGAGGTTCGAGATGAAAGTAAGAGATTGATGAATAAATTTTCTCAACATTCAAAGAAGAGATATAGAGATGCAAGTAATCGTTAAAATGCTTCGTTTGGACATCCAAGTAGAGATCATTCGAGACAAAATACTGGTCCACGAATTCAAGCTCCAAATGAATCAAGTGTTGATGGTGTTAAGAGTAACAAACTTGAGTGCAGACAGTGTGGAAGACGACATGTGGGAGAGTGCTGGGGCAAGTATAATAATAGAACATGTTATAAATGTGGATCTCGAGATCATTTGATTCGAGATTGCCTAAAGATGGTCGAAGAAGAAAATGTTTTGAATGAAAGATTGAGTAATGTGACAGTTAGGGGTAGAACACCCAGAAACACCAGAAATGTGAGCGAAAGTTAGAAAGGGACAACTGACACAGCTGTGAGGTCAGAAGCGAGAGCACCTGCCCGAGCCTATGCTATACGTGCACGAGAGGAAGCATCATCTCCAGATGTTATCACTGGTACTTTCACTTTATTTAATATTGATGTCATTGCATTGATAGATCTGGGATCAACTCATTCCTATGTGTGTGTGAATCTAGTAGTGAATAAGACTCTACCTGTTGAGTGTACTAAATTTGTGGTTAGAGTGTCGAACCCCTTAGGCAAGTGTGTCCTGGTGGATAAGGTGTGCAAGAGTTGCTCATTGATGTTTCGGGATGCTAGTTTTTCGGCTAATTTGACGTTACCATTCAATGAGTTTGACATAATTCTGGGTATGGATTGGCTTACTCTACATAATGCCAATGTGAATTGTAAAAGAAAGAGTATTGAAATGAAAAGTCAGGACGGTGAGCTAATTTAAATTGAATCTAGTAATATGAAAGGATTACCAGCTATTGTATCTACAATGAAAGCTATGAACTGTGTGAGAAAGGGTTGTGAAGCTTATTTGGCATACGTAATTGAAATAAAAGTGTCGAAAAAGAAAGTTGAATCTGTGCCCATGGTCTGTGAGTTTCCAGATGTGTTTCCTGAAGAGCTGTCGGGATTACCACCGATTCGGGAAGTTGAATTTGGTATTGAGTTAGTGCAGGGACCACTCCCATTTCGATAGCTCCGTATAGAATGGAACCAACAGAATTGAAAGAGTTAAAGTCTCAGTTGCGGGAATTGACTAACAGAGGATTTGCGCGACCTCGTTTTTCACCTTGGGGAGCTCTTGTATTATTTGTGAAAAAGAAAGATGGAACTATGAGGATGTGTATTTATTATCCACAGTTGAACAAAGTAATGATAAAGAACAAATATCCATTGCCTCGTATTGATGATTTGTTTGATCAGCTGAGAGGAGCTACATTGTTTTCAAAGATAGATTTGAGATCAGGCTACTATCAGTTAAGAGTTAAAGAATCCGATGTGCTGAAAACTACTTTCAGAACGAGGTACGGACATTAAGAATTCTTAGTGATGCCTTTCAAACTAACAAATGCTCCTGCAGTGTTTATGGATTTGATGAATCAGATATTTAGATCGTATTTGGATTGCTTTGTAGTGGTGTTCATTTATGATATTTTTATCTATTCGTGTGATGAGATGCAACATGCCGAGCATTTGAGAATTGTGCTACAGATTCTGCATGAGAAATAGTTGTATGCTAAGTTTAGTAAATGTAAATTTTGGTTGCGTGAAGTTGCTTTTCTAGGGCATATTGTGTCAGCTGCCGGGATACGAGTTGGTCCAAGTAAAATCTCTGCTATATTTGAATGGAAGTCTCCGAGAAATGTGTCTGAAGTTCGTAGTTTTCTGGGACTAGCGGGATATTATAGGTAGTTTGTGAAAGGTTTCTCGATGATTGCGACTCTGTTGACGAAGTTGTTACAGAAAGATGTTAGATTCGAGTGGTCAGAAAGGTGCTAGCTGAGTTTTGAGCAGTTGAAAGTGTTGTTGACAGAGGCGCCAGTACTAGTACAACCAGAATCAGGAAAAGAATTCATAGTTTAGAGTGATGCCTAGTTGAGTGGTTTGGGCTGTGTGCTAATGCAAGAAGGGAAAGTCATTACTTATGCTTCGAGAAAGTTAAAGCCACATGAAATGAATTATCCAAAGCACGATCTTGAATTGGCTGCGATTGTGTTCGTATTGAAAATTTGGCGTCACCACTTGTTCGGTGAGAAATGTCATATTTATACTGATCATAAGAGTTTAAAGTATTTGATGACGCGGAAAGATTTGAACTTGCGACAGAGAAGATGGTTAGAATTGTTGAAAGACTAAGAACTTTTGATAGATTACCACCCAGGTAAGGCTAATGTTGTAGCTGATGCTTGGAGTCGGAAATCATTATATGCTTTGCGAGCTATGAGTACTCAAATAGATCTGTGTGATGATAGTGCAATTGTAGTTGAGTTGAAAGTTAAGTCAATGTTTGTACAATAAATTTGTGATACCCAGAAAAGTGATGTTGAAATAATGGCTAAACGAATTCTATGTGAATCGAATGCTAAACCAGAATTTTGAGTAGATAGTGATAATTGTCTGAGGTTTAGAGATCGAATTTGTGTTCTGAGAAATTGAAAGTTGATTTCGATGATTTTGAATGAAGCTCACAATAGTCCTTTAACTGTGCATCCAGGGAGTACGAAGATGTATATTGATCTGAAACAGTTCTATTGGTGGCATGGCATGAAAAGAGACATTTCTAACTTTGTGTCGAAATGCTTAGTTTGTCAGCAAGTCAAGGCTGAACATCAAGTTTCATCTGGTTTGTTACAACCGAATATCATTCCTGAGTGGAAATGGGAGAGAATTACAATGGACTTTGTGTCGGGTTTGCCCTTATCTCCGAGTAAGAAAGATGCAATCTGGGTGATAGTGGACAGATTGACGAAATCAGCTCATTTCATTTTGGTGAGAACCGATTATTCTCTAGATAAGTTACTTGAACTGTATATCGATGAGATTGTGAGATTGCACCCATTATCTATAGTGTCTAATAGAGATCCGAGATTTACTTCATGATTTTGGAAGAAATTGCAAGATGCTTTAGGCACGAAATTACATTTCAGTACTGTTTTTCATCCGCAAATGGATGGTCAATCTGAGCGAATCATTCAGATTCTCGAAGACATGCTAAGATGTTGCATACTTGAATTTGAAAGTACGTGGGAAAAGCATTTATCATTAATTGAGTTTGCGTATAACAACAGTTTTAAATCTAGCATTAAAATGGCACCATATGAGGCTCTATATGGTCGAAAGTGTCAAACTCCATTGTATTGGACTGAGCTGAGTGAGAATAAGATTTATGGGGTTGATCTGATAAAAGAGACTAAATAGAAAGTGAAAGTAATTCGTAACAATTTGAAAGCAGCCTCAAATCATCAGAAGCCTTATGCAGATTTGAGACGAAAGGATATTGAATTTGAAATTCGTGATAAAGTGTTTCAAAAAGTATCTCCTTGGAAGAAAACACTTCGATTTGGCCGGAAGGGCAAGCTGAGTCAGAGGTTCATCGGACCGTATGAGATTAGCGAACAAGTTGGGTTGGTTGCTTATAGATTGAGATTGCCATCAGAGTTAGAAAAGATTCATAACATGTTTCATGTGTCAATGCTTCGACGGTACAGATCAGACCCGTCTCATGTGATTGCTCCTACTGAAATTGAGATTCAGTCAGACTTGTCGTATAGTGAAGAACCGATCCGAATTATAGCTTGAGGGATTAAAGAGTTGAGAAACAAAACAATTTCCTTAGTGGAAGAATTATGGCAAAAACACGAAGCTGAAGAGGCTACGTGGGAGCCTAAGAACATTATAAGAGAGCAATATCCACACCTATTCACTTGTAAGATTTTCAGGGATGAAAATTCCTAAGGGGGGAGAGTTGTAATAGCCTGGTTTAGACCCTAGTCAGAACAGTGGTTCCAAGACCACAAATCCGAGGTTGGAATGATAATTTAATATTTTTTCCGTGTGAATTGTATGTGACATAGTCTGTGTTAAAAATTTGCGTGATAATTTTATCGATTGTGTGCTGAATTACGAGAAAGGACTTAATTGCGTAAAGAGTAAAAGCTATGTGCTGATTTATAAGTACCTAGATGTTGTTGTCTTCTTAATAGGATGGCCTTAAGAGGCAATTAAGCCATTATTAAAGATGGTGGATGGCTAAATGACATATTAGCCTTAATGTATATTTGTCTTATATGTTTATTAAAAGGTTAGTTTGGTAAAGTGATAATTGTGTTTAATATGTTATAATAAAACATGAAAATGGCCATTTAGTTATCATCCTTCGCTGAATATTCGCAAGAAAAGAAAAGGGAAAAGAACACAAGGGTTTGACACATTTTGATCTTGATTCAAGGTTAGTTTTTAATCGAATTTTAATAATTTCTACATTTTTGTGATTGTTACTTCGTGCTCTAGCTAACCCATGTTCTAATTTTGTAAATTGATGATGTTTATGAAATGTGCCATTGATGAAATGAGGAGCTTTGTGATGAGTGTTGGTGTTAAATGAAAGATATGTGCTTAATGAACATGTTTTGTTCTTGAATTTTTGATGAATTTAGCTAATTAGGGCTTAATTGAGAAAAATGAGAAACTGAAGGGTTAAATTTAGAAATAAATGAAATGTATGAGCTTGTATTAGCATGGGAAGAATTCAGCCAAGCACATGTGTATTGAAATTTTACGTATTTGATGAATTTATGAAATAGGGACTAAAGTGTCGAAATGTAAAAATGTGAGGGCTATTTTGTAAAATGCCCTAAATGTGTGTGTGTGGACTAAATGGAATAAATTAGTGATTGAATGGACTAAATTTTAATGTGTATAGACCAATAGATGAGGGGTTCGGATCGAGATCGAGGCAAAGATAAAGTGCCCGATTAATCAACCGTTTCGATAGTTCAACATCGAGGTAAGTTCGGATATAATACATGTTATTAAAGTATGTTTTAGCATTCTGAAATGAGTATGTATATGATAATGATATTGAGATGCAAGACTTAGTTGATAGCACTAAGTGTGCGAAAAATGAATTTGATACCGGAATGAATGGCACTGTGTGTGCGATGTTACGAAAGCTTCGACTTATTGATTTGGCACTGTGTGTGCGATACAGCGATAAGTCGGTTGAATGATTAGGTACTAAGTGTGCGATGATGAGTATGCTTCTGTCATGTATATAACACTGAGTGTGCGATTAAGTTGAACAAATATTAGAGAACATTCGACATGTAATATCGAGCTTTGAATAGCCTTAAAGTTGATTAACTTTGTGTTAGCTAAGGTATGTATTAAACCTTTGTGGTTGATAAGTTTAGAGATAACCGACGAATAGGGAGAATGAGATTTTGGTCATGGATGATATGATTTGATATGAATGTGAGAGAATGGATCTATGTGATGGTTATTATATACATTAGTTTGAATTGATGAAATAATTGTATTGTATTTTGAACTTACAAATCTTTGGAAAGCTTACTGTGTGATTTGTTTCTCTGCTTTGCAGTGTCAGTAAAGCTAGCTCGGATCTGGGGATCATCAACTTTTCAATCACACTATCGACAACCTATTTTGGGTACATTTGGAAAGACGTATATAGTTGAAATATGGCATGTATAGGCTAGTTATTTGAATTGTAACATCCAGGATTTAGGGGTTATGCGTTTAATGCATAATTCAAGTGATAGTGGGCTTTGTGTGTGTTTGGATGTGTTTTAAGGGTTTCAGGAACTCTAAGATATAAGTGAATGCTTTAGGAGAATATTGGGTTTTAAGTTTAAAAAGGGGGAGCTAGGCAAAGGAGGTCTTAAGAAAAATTGTGTGGGATTTATGACACAAGAAGTGAAGTGGTGGAGTGGCTTGGGACGCCACCTGAGGTGCAGAGAAGTTTGCGTCAGCTAGGGGTGCCAGGGGAGGAGTTCGAGTCACGCAGACGACAAGGAAGGGGTTGTTTTATTTTTCTTTTGCGTCAAGAGAGAGAGGAGAAGTGTTGAACGGCATTTGGACTTTAAAAGTTGAGGATGAGAATTGGTCTTCCTCTTTTAAAATTCGGCTAAGGTGGATGGATGAAGGTTGGACTCATTCAAACTTTTTGAATGAGTGTTGAAGAGGAAAAATAGGAGCAAAACAAAGGATAGGGAGTGAGGTGAGAGCAGTGGCCGAATGTGGGACTCTTTGGGGGTGCCTAATCAGTTTTGAGGCATAGGTAGGAGGTGTGTGCCGAAACTTAGTTGGTAGGCCTCTCTTTTTAAGTGGTGATGCTCATACTCTCCAAGGTTTCGGTCATTTAGTGCATTAGGTGAGTTGCCGAAATTCTTCTAACTTTCTCTTCTTATTCTTTTTCTTTCTTTCAACTTCAACTTCTCCTTCATTCTCTTGGTGACCGAATACTACAACTCCATTTGAAGAGCAATAGCCGAAACTCAAGGTGCCCTTATTCTCTCTTTTCTTTGCCACAAGTCTTTAAAGCCAAAACCTTCTTTCTCTCAACTCTTTTTCTCTCATCTCTCTCATTCTCTTCCACCGATTCCACCACTTCTAAAAGCCGAAACATCCTTGCCTTTAGCCGAAACCTTTTCTTTTTGTTCTCAAAAGCCGAAAGTGGCTGATAGATCTCTTCTCCTTCTTTCAATTCGTGTTATCACCTTTTCCCGAAATCATTCTCTTTATATCATTCTCAAAAGCTGATTCTCTAAGGGAGGGGCTGTCGACTACTCTCTTTTAAGTCTCTTCAAGCAACGTGTAGTGGTAAGTGTTTCTTCCTAAATAATCGGTTCTGCCTCTACTTCCTTGATGTGCCGAAATCAATGGTTAAGCCCTAATTTTAGGGATGGCCAAATGTTTAAAGTGCCATAATAGGTGTTTCTTTTGTATGTAGGCAGTGGTAAGGAGCATTAAAGGAGTCTCTTGGATTCGATTACTCAAGGCAAGCAATGTAGTATTCGGCCAAGGGCCATGTTCATAGATTTATGTATTAAAGCCGATTCTAACAGTTGGTTAGTAGGGAATTTCGACAACTTCAGGAACAAGTGACAGTTTCGGGATCTAGACGAGCAAGGTAATAGCCGTGTGGCATTCAGCCAACGGCCATCTATTTTGTTAAGGTTGATCGATTCTGACTATGGCTTTTAGGGGCAGATCGACAGTGGTTAAGAGGAGTTCCGGGATTCTGATTCATATTCGGTAAGGGTATTCAGTGAGTTTAGATCTGGTTTGTTTAGTTGTTAACGTTATCGATTAACCGTTTGATTCTGATTAAGTATTGTTGATGGAGGCGAATACCAGTCAAGGGGAGAAAGGGGTAGTCCCTATCCCTAAGTTTAAGAATAGATCAGTCTCTGCAGTACGGGATTGGCCACCAGGGTGTGGGCCAGTGGCAGGGCAAGATTATAGGTAGATAGCTATAGTTTCAGTTAGCAACAACACCGGTATTGAGAGCGTAACGCTTTCCGGTTGTATGTTATATTTGCATGTGTTATGATAAATGCAGTGGCAATAATGAGATGGTTACCCTAAAAAGGGGTATGTCGATAACCAGGTCAGTGTTAATTATTGATGAGACTGTGAATATGCCAATGAAAATATGTTTGTATGCCTGATTAACATGTTCATGCATTATTCATCATGTCACTATAGTATGTGAAACACCCCACACCCGGCCCACAATCCTTGACCGGATCTGGTATGTTCCTCGATGTAAACCGGTTAAAATTCTTTTGTTACTTTGGAAAATAGTGTGTTTTGAAAGAAATGTCATTTTGGGTTGGGCTCGAGTTGAAAACAAATTCGTTTTCTATGGAAAACCCTTTTAGTTTTAGGCGATAAAACATCTAGAGTTCATTAGAAAGTAAATTTACTTAATCTTTAACTTAATAAAAATTAGTAAACATAATAAAATAAGGGAATAGTTCAACAGTGGCCTTATTACATCAACATTCAAAATTCGAAATAAATCCAAATACTTAAAATGTTAAAGTCCCAAAATTAAATAAACTTCAAGCTGAGCATGGCCACCACAAGTTCTCGCTGCATCGGTCCATCATCATTGTCACACAAACATGTTCCCACAACGGGGTGAGTCAACAGACTCAATGTGTAACCAACACTAAGATTTAACAATTCAGGCATACATTATCATGTCACATATCAATACATATAACAGATAAAAATAATGATGCAACCCGAACCCAAACCTAGATGCCATCCGCTACACATCACCCGTACCAACCTGCACACCGTGGGGACTACTAAGTCAACCCTCCATCCGCTACATACCATCGAAGGCTGCCGCTGCAGACGACACGCTCATCGCCCTTATAATTTTCGTGGCATAGCCACCAGATAATATTTGTCTCATGTGACACCATATTCAGATAATGTGACCGAAGTCACCACATTCAGATAATGTGACCGAAGTCACCACATTCACTTCCCCTTTTTCATATAACCCGAATGCCCCATATCATACATATCATGCACATCATGCCTTAATTCACATTCTTATCATTAAACACATGTTATATTTAACATATATTCCTAATCCTAGCAGGAGTATGAAACGTACCTGGGTACTTTGTACCATAGCATGGTACCTTAGCCATATTCACATTCTTATAAACATGCTAATATTAAATATTGCCATAAATCTTATTAAAAGATAGTGTGGGGTACACACCTGATTCACTTAGCAATTTTCCCGAAATCCCGATCTACGCTTTAGATCTTAATCCCTACATTCGGCCACACTTAGTACTTTTAGTAAAAGCCTATTTGAATAATCAACCAAATCCCGAAGGATTAAAACATCTTACCTTGTTGCCGAATTGAATTAAGGATCAAGTCCCGAAACTTTGTGATGCTCACCCTTGCAATCGGCTAACCACCAAAACTCCTATCTGGTTAGTTCTCGGCTTTTGAATAGGTAAGAAATAAATCTAAGTACTAAAATAGGCCTTAGCTGAACCTTATAATCACTTACCTTGTGGGTATTAATCCCGATAATAGTCACCTGGCCTTAGTCTCTTAAATCCTTGTAATCCCGAAACCTTTCTCCTTGTAGTCGACGACTATCAAAAATCCCGGAATTCCTCCTTTAATATTCGGCCAAGAGACAACAAGAGAATCAGTTCCTAGATCTCGATTAAAAGAGATTGAACAACAAAAATCCATTGTTCTTACCTTAATACCACAGTCGACGGCACCCTTTCTTGAAGCCACAAAGATTCGACTTTTGAGGCTTAAAAGAAATCAGATTCACTAGATATTATTGATATATTCGGTGTTGACAAAATAAAAGAGAGGAAAAGAAGTCACTAGAGAGTTCGATAATGGTGGAATAAGGATTCGGCTATCTTAGAGAATATTTCGGCTAGTCAGAATTAAAGAGAGAAGAAGTAGAAGAGGTTTAGAGAGGAGAAAGAGTGAAAATTTCGGCACAAATGAGAGGGGATGAAGAGAATGATAAATTTCGGCACAACTATCCTACCAAAGCCAAAATTACCAACCATATACTCCATTGGGCGGCCAACTCTTTAGTTCTTATCAACTTCCTCCTTTTTCTCCTTTATCTCTTGTTCAAATTAATTAAAGTAATCCCTCATTTATCCACCTTTTATCTCTTAAAAATAAAAGAATAAAGGCTCCTAAATTATAGCCTTGTGCCGTCCCTTGCTGCTAATCTCTGCTGCAAAATAAAACTTTTATTTTGCTTCCCCTGTAGCTCGAACCTTGGTCCAATACCCCTGTATGTGGCATCATTTCCAGAGGCCCTAAGTGGCATCTCCAGGCCACTTTTCCAAGCCCAATTTCATGTCATATTTCCTCCATAAATTTTCTTAAGACCACCTTGCCTTAGTACCCTCTTTTAAACTTTAAACTTAACATTTCTAAAGCATTTCCTCACATTTCCAATACATTTCCTTACATGTCCAAGACATTTCCTTACATTTCCTAGACATTTCCTTACATTTCCAAGACAAAACATTTCCTTACATTTCCAAGACATTTCCTTACATTTCCTAGGTTCTAAAAATGCACACAACACATCCATATCACAATAGACATGCTATTTCATAAAATTAAGCAAAAATGCACAAGCCCAATTTCAGGATATTACAGTTCTACCCCCCTTAAAATAATTTTTTCCTCGAAATTACCTGGCTGAAATAGATGAGGGTACTACTGTTGCATTGCTTCTTCTGGTTCCCACGAAGCTTCCTCCGATCCATGGTTGCGCCTAACACTTTAACTAGAGGAACTGACTTCATCCATAACACTTTCACATCATGTTCCAATATCTGAATCGGCTCCTCCTCGTAGGACAGATCTGGTCTTAGCTCCACCTCTTCGACTGGTACCACATGAGATGGGTCTAAGCGATATCGACATAGCATGGACACATGGAATACGTCGTGCATCTGCTTCAATTCCAAAGCGACTCAAGCGGTATGCCACTGGACCAATTCGCTTCAATACTCGATAAGGTCCTATAAACCTTGGACTTAACTTTCCTTTTCGTCCAAATCTCATTACCTTCTTCCAAGGTGACACTTTAAGGAACACTTGATCCCCCACATCGAACTCTATTTCCTTCCGTTTCAGATCTGTGTACGACTTTTACCTATCAGATGCTTCCTTCAATCATGCTCGAATTATCCCAACCTTTTCCTCAGATTCTGACACCATTTCTGGACCCAAAACTCGACGTTCTCCCAATTCCATCCAACATGTAGGAGTTCGACACTTCCGACCATACAACGCTTCATACGGTGCCATTCGAATACTAGCCTGATAGCTGTTGTTGTAGGCGAACTCTGCTAAAGGCAAATAGTCTTCCCAACTTCCTCGGAAATCCATCACACAGCCTCTCAACATATCCTCCAACACTTGGATTACTCGTTCAGACTGCCTGTCTGATTGTGGATGAAAAGCCGTAGTGAAGTCTAACTTAGTGCCTAAAGCATGATGAAGTGCCCTCCAAAACTGAGACGTAAATCTTAGGTCTCTATCCGAAATGATTGACACCGGCACTCCATGTAATCTCACAATTTCCACCACATATAATTTGGCCAACCTCTGAAGGGAATAATCAACTCTTACCGGGATGAAGCGTGCGGATTTGGTCAAACGGTCTACTATTACCCATACCGAGTCCTTCTTGGTAGGCGTAAGGGGAAGCCCACTAACGAAGTCCATGGTGATTCTCTCCTACTTCCACTGCGGAATCTCGATTGGCTGAAGTAATCCCAATGGAACTTGGTGTTCAGCCTTAACTTGCTGACACGTCAGACATTTCCCCATGAATTCAGTAACTTCCCGTTTAAGATCAGGCCACCAAAACTGTTCCCTTCAATCCCTGTACAGCTTAGTACCTCCGGGATGCATAGCATAAGGGCTACTATGCGCTTCCCGAAGAATCCTCTATCTTAGGTCCTTGTCCTTAGGCATACAGACCTTACCCTTGAAACACAATACTCCCTCATCATTAACACCATAATCCTTTAACTCTCCATTCTGTACTTGTTGTAACTTAACACTTAGATCCTCATCCATCAACTGACTTCCCTTTACCTCATTCAACCATGTTGGTTTGACTTGCAATTCTGCCAGCAGACTCCCATCATCATACAAACTCAAGTGTGCGAACATCGCCCTTAGATCCGACACAACCTTCCGACTTAAGGCATCTGCTACCACATTCGCCTTGCCCGGATGATACTCTATAGAACAGTCGTAATCCTTTAGTAATTCCACCCACCTTCACTGCCTCAGATTCAACTCATTCTGAGTTAATAAGTACTTGAGACTCTTGTGGTCTGTGTAGATCACTGACTTTTCCCCATAAAGGTAATGCCTCCACACTTTCAGAGCAAAGACTACTGCTGCTAATTCCAAGTCATGAGTCGGGTAGTTAACTTTATGAGGCCTTAATTGTCGAGACGCGTACGCGACTACTTTGCCATCCTGCATCAGTACGCATCCCAATCCCGTGTGAGAAGCATCACAATACACCGTGAAATCCTTTCCTGCCTCCGACTGAATCAAGACCGGAGTTTCAGTTAACACTTTCTTAAGCTTCTCAAAGCTCTCCTGCTGCTTATCCGTCCATACAAAGGGTACTTCCTTCCTCAACAACTTTGTCAAAGGCGCTGCTATTGACGAGAACCCTTCTACAAACCTTCGGTAATAGCCTGCCAATCCTAAGAAGCTGCGAATCTCAGCCACTAACCTAGGTGGTTTCCAATCCAACACTGCTTCAATCTTCCTAGGATCCACCCTTATTCCTTCAGTAGACACCACGTGCCCTAAGAATGCCACCTCCTTAAGCCAAAATTCACACTTGCTGAATTTGGCATAGAGTTTCTTCTCCCTTAACACTTGCAGCACAATCCGGAGATGCTCATCATGCTCCTCTTCAAACCTTGAGTACACTAGGATGTCGTCGATGAACACAACGACGAACCTATCCAAGTAGGGTTGAAAGACCCGGTTCATCATATCTATGAACGCGGCTAGGGCATTCGTCAATCCAAACAGCATTACTTCAAACTCATAGTGGTCGTACCTTGTCCTAAAGGCTGTCTTATGGATATCCACCTCCTTCGCCTTAAGCTGATGATATCCAGACCTTAGATCTATCTTCAAGAAAACCGCTGCCCCTTTGAGCTGATCGAACAAATCGTCTATCCTTGGCAAAGGATTTTTGTTCTTGATGGTCAGCTTGTTTAACTGATGGTAGTCTATGCAGATGCGCATAGTTCCATCCTTCTTCTTCACAAACAGGACCGGTGCTCCTCACGGAGACACACTGGGTCGAATAAACCCTTCGTTACTTGTTCACAATAAAAAGTTTACTCTAGTAATACTTTTAAAGAAAAATGCACGTATTATTTTGTTCATTAAAACCCATGTCAGTTATAGAAGTTTGGTGTTAATAACTTGAAGGCGTGATAATTGAAAATCAGTTGTTTATTGTTTTGAAAACCGTGTGTTGATTAAATTTGTCGTGCTTAAATAAAACCCAAGAAAAAGTTAAAACAATTCCAATGGCCTTATTACAACAATTGTAAAACCCAGTAATCAAAAGTAAAGTAATGTCGAATTAAAATATTAAATTCACCCTCGAAACATGCAGTACGTGTGGCCATCTTCGAGTCCCTCGAGGCTCCAAACCCTCTAAGGCTGGGGATTACCTGCACAGTTAAGGAAAAAGGTGAGTTACAAGAATTCAGTGTGTAATCCCAATTACAATCACAGTCTAGGCCCAAGCCCATGCAGTATCAGTTCGAGCCTAAGGCCCCAAAATCATGGTAATGCAAACAGAGAATGCAGCCCAACCCAATCAAACCTACACACCACCCGTACCAACCCTACACTCCTGTGGGGACCAAGTCAACCCACCCACTTTCTACACACAAGAACGTGGCCAGAGCTACCAAAGATAAACATAGCAAAGTCGCGAAGAATAGTATACGTGGTGAGAGAGCCACTAAAATCAGTATATCATGGCAGAGCCACTGAATCAGTATAACGTGGCATAGCCATCAGTACAGTACTTCCTCCAATATATATATGTATATATATCCATCCTAACCCAATGCAAGATTCGTGACATAATAATTCAATGTATGCAATAATTTACCATCATAGCAATTTAAACAGAATACACACAAACATACTAAATCTACCCCTAAGGGTATAACAGTAATTTTGTCGATAGGGTAAAACAATAATTTACCCTTCAGGGGTATAACAGTAATTTTTCCCAACGTGGACGTTTCAGTAATTTCATCCTTAAGGGGTATTTCAGTAATTTTACCCACTGAGGGTATTTCAATAATTTTACCCACCGAGGGTATTTCAGTAATTTTACCCACCAAGGGTATTTTAGTAATTTTACCCACCGAGGGTATTTTAGTAATTTTACCCATCGAGGGTATTTTAGTAAATACCCTCTAAGGGTATTTTGGTAATTTCAATCATCTAACGCCCTTTCAGGAGGCCCACTGTCGCCTCCAGTGACCTGAGATCCCTTTTAGGTCACTACGGTGCAATTGGGCCTAAATCCACTTCCAGCCCAAACGGGCCCACACGCTCGTGTAGCCCATTTAGCATGGTTTCAGACCATGCAATCGCATCCATCATTCGGTAATTTTCTATCAATTTTGCTCAAGTGGGCCCATTAGCCCATTGGGCCCATTTAGCCCGTTGCGACTCAATCAGGCCCGTTACGACCTCAGTTTCGCTAGAGTGCTCGTGACACTCTCAATGATCTACTGCCATCATTAGTGGCTCGGTTTATCACTACAAACGCTTGCACGCTCGAGTGGTCACAGTTGCCGATTTTTCGGCTTTTCGCCGATTCATAGAGCAATACATACTTTCATCAACATTGGTGTGAGATTACACACCTGATTTGGATTGCCGAAAGAACTACTCCTCGTTCCCCCTAAGATAACAATGATCAAGAGCTAGTCCTAACTTCTCAAAAGGTTTCATAACCCCGAATTTAGCACACCACTCGAATCACTTACCACAAGACGTGATCCCCTTCAACCGAGTGTCAATATTCGGCTTCATTTCTATCTTGGCCAAAGCGAACAAACTCCTAAACTGATTGATGCATAATGGGGGTTAGCATCCACCAATATTCAACAATAGAGAGAAATCTAGCAATGATTAGTAGTACTTACCCTCAGATTCGGCAAAGACAGATTCCTTGAACAAGAGGAGTTAAACACGCACGGCCCTCAGAGATGATGATTAACTAGGAAGACAAGGAAGAGGTTAGAAGTGCACAAAAAACCAAAAGAAATAGATTCGGTCTTCACCAACTTGGCTAGCTTAGTACTGTGAAAAGAGGAGCATCAAGAACATAAGAACCAGTTGAAGAAAGATTCAGTAGTTGATCCCCCAAGGAGTTTCGGCCCTCACTAATCTGAACACAAATGATTCTAGAAGGAGAAGAGTGAATGGATTCAGCCTTTGACCACGGATAAGCCGAATGGAAAAAGAAGGTTTTGGTAACAAAGGGTAGCACCACGAACTAAAGATGGATGTAGAAGAGAGTGTGGAAACTCGATTTTTTGAAGAAAAAGAAATCGCCAAGTATGGTAGAAGGAATGGATGAAAGATGTGTTGGTACGGTTTAGGGGTAAAGAAGATAATTGAGTAGAAGATAGTCCCCTTCATCCATTTGAAACCATTTGACCAAGTCTCCAACTCCCACAGCAGAGCTTGATCCCAACTCTGCTTGCAGAAAATAAATGCATTGGTTTGCTTGCGAAGGGAATCGAACTCCTCTCCCCCATGCTTCCCTTGTGACGCCACACCACCCTGCCACTAGCTCACTTGTGTTATCAAAACACATTCAATTATACTTAAGTCCTGCTTCTGTTAGCCCTCCTCACTAAAGGGCCAAAAACTAAAAAATTTTCCAGCGCTTGAACTCGAACCCAGGCCTCCCTAGAACCCTTATACACCCTTAAATAACCCGCAGAGCAAGCACAACATGCAATTATGCAAAAAATCACCAACCTCTAATTTTTGGGATGTTATAATTCTACCCCCTTAAAGAAATTTTGTCCTCGAAATTTACTTGATTAAAAGCGATGAGGGTGTTGATGTCACATTGTCTCCTTAGGCTCCCACGTTGCTTCCTCTGAGCCGTGATTACACCACAGCTCCTTAACTAACGGAACAGATTTCTTTTTCAGCACCTTAATATCACGGTCCAAAATCTGCACCGGTTCTTCCTCAAAAGTCAGGTCAGGTCTTACCTCAATTTCTTCTACCGGCACTATATGAGAAGGATCCAAACGGTAGCGTCTCAGCATAGAAACATGGAGTACGTTATGTATTTTGTATAACTCAGGGGGCAGCTCAAGATGATATGCGTCCGGTCCAACACACTTTGACACCCAGTAAGGTCCGATGAATCTAGGGCATAACTTGCCCTTCCGTCCAAATCTCAAAATCTTTTTCCACAGAGAGACCTTCTAGAAGACACAATCCCCCACAGAGAACTCTATCTCTCTACACTTTAAGTCAGCATACAACTTTTGCCTATTAGATGCTTCTTTTAATCTACCCCGGAGCAACCTCACTTTCTCCTCAATTTCTGAAATTAACTCTGGACCCAACAATCATCGCTCACCCAATTCTATCCAGCATGTAGGGGTACGACACCTACGACCATATAATGCCTCGTATTATGCCATCTGAATGCTAGATTGGTAGCTGTTGTTATAAGCAAATTCCGCTAAGGGTAAATAATCATCCCAATTGCACCTGAAATCAATCACACAACATCTCAACATGTCTTCCAAAATCTGAATTACCCTCTTTGATTGTCCATCAGTCTGCGAATGAAACGCTATGCTGAAATCTAACCTTGTACCTAGAGCTTCATGTAACACTTTCCAAAACTGTGATGTGAATCTAGCGTCCCTGTCTGAGATGATAGACACTGGTACTCCATGTAGCCTGACAATTTCTGCCACGTACAACTTGGCGAACTTCTGCAACGAGTAATCAGTGCAAACCGGTATGAAGTGAGTAGACTTAGTCAGCCGATCAACAATTACCCACACTGAATCTTTCTTAGTAGGCGTTAGGGGTAGCCCACTAATAAAATCCATCATTATCCTCCCCCACTACCATAGTGGAATCTTTACAGGTTGCAACAATCCCGAAGGTAGTTGATGCTCAGCCTTCACTTGCTAGCATATCAAATACTTACCTACGAAGTCAGTCACCTCACGCTTAAGTCCTGGCCACCAATACAGTTTGCGTAGATCTCGGTATAATTTGTTTCCATCAGGATGCATAGCGTATGGGCTACTAAATGCTTCCTGTAGAATCATTAGTCTTCACTCATAATCCCTCGGTACACAAACTCTTCCACGGAAACATAATACGTCCTCACTTTTAACTCAAAATCCACAGTCTCTCCCTTCTCTACCCTCTGAAAACGAGAACTCAACGACTCATCCAACATCTGCTTCTCTTTAATCTGACCAGTCCAAGTTGGTTTTACTTGTATTTTCACCAACAAACTACCATCCTCAGACAGACTGAGACGAGCGAACATTTCTCTTAGATCAAATACCACCTTGCGACTCAGTATATCTGCTACCACGTTGGCTTTTCCCAGATGATACTCAATCAAGCAATCATAATCCTTCAATAACTCTATCCATCTCCGTTGCCTGAGATTTAACTCCTTTTGGGTAATGAGATACTTAAGACTCTTATGGTCAGTGTAGATGATCAGCCTTTCCCCATACAGGTAATGTCTCCATATCTTTAGTGTAAACACTACCGTAGCTAATTCCAAGTCATGCGTAGGGTAGTTCACCTCGGGCGGCCTAAGTTGACGAGATGCATGCACCAGCACCTTCCCTTCCTGCATCAGCACACAACCCAAACCCGTGTGTGATGCATCACAATAGACAACGAATTCTTTTCCTGCCTCTGGCCGTATTAATACCAGAGCTTCGGTTAGAATATTGTTCAACTTCTCAAAACTTTCCTACTGTTTATCAGTCCAAATGGACGGTACCCCTTTACGCAGTAACCTAGTTAGGGGTGCAACAATCAATGAAAACCCCTCAATGAACCGCCTGTAATACCCGGCCAAACCTAGAAAACTTCAGATCTCTGATACTGACTTCGGTGACTTCCAATCCAATACAGCTTCACCCTTCCGAAGGTCAACCCTAATCTCCTCGGCAGATACGACATGACCTAAAAATTTCACCTCTTTCAGCCAGAACGTGCACTTGCTGAATTTGGCATAAAATTGCTTTCCTCTTAATATCTGCAGAACAACCCGGAGATGTGAATCATGCTCCTCCTCAGTTCTTGAATACACCAGAATGTCATCTATAAACACCACCATGAACCAATCTAAGTAGGGTTGGAAGACTCGATTCATCATATCCATGAAAGTAGTTGGTGCATTCATTAATCAGAATGGCATGACTAGAAACTCGTAATGCCCATAATGAGTTCGAAATGCAGTCTTGTATATATCTGCCTCCTTGATCCTTAGCTGATGATACCCTGATCTTAGATCTATCTTAGAGAAAACTAAAGCTCCTCGCAACTGATCAAATAGATCGTCAATCCTTGGTAGCGGGTATTTGTTCTTAATTGTTAACTTGTTCAACTGACGGTAGTCAATAAACATATGCATCGACCCATCCTTCTACTTTACGAACAAAACTGGTGCTCCCCATAGAGACACACTTGGTGGGATAAACCCTCGATCCAGAAGCTCTTGAATCTGAGCCTTTAATTCTACCAGCTCCTTCGGTGCAATCCTATAAGGGGCGATGGACACTGGAGCCATTCCCGGTAGGAGCTCAATGTCGAACTCGACCTCACGATTTGGTGGCAACCCCAGAAGCTCTTCAGGAAATACATCCAGGAATTCCTTTACAGTCCTAACCTCCCCAACAGACAATTCTTTAATATCACATGAGCTAACATAAGCTAGTAACACCTCACAATCATTACGAACCAGTTTCTCGACCCTTAGTTCTAATATTACATTGGTTAGATAGTCCCTTCGCTTCCCTATCACCACCACTTCCTCATCCTCTGAAGACTTCAATACCATACGCTTAGCAGCGCAGTCCAAATTCGTACGGTGCCTCACTAACCAGTCCATGCCAAGAATGAGATCAAATTCGCCAAACAGAAGCTCCATCAAATCTGCTGGGAAAACAACTCTTTGAACCTCTAGAGGCACATCTCTAAACAGCTTATTCACTAAGACAGACAGTCCTAATGGAATAATCACCGACATTTATTTTTCAGCAAGTTTGCATTGTATATCCAAAGTTCCAGACACACTACATGCAACATACGAATACGTCGACCCAATATTAATCAAAGCAAAACATGATACATCATGAATAAGGAACGTACCACTTATGACGTCAGGTGCATCGCCATCCTCTCGATACCGAGTAGCACCAACCTTGACTGTCTTGCATCTGTATTACCAGCACCTCTGCCCGGTGCTCCACGACCTCATCCAAACCCATGTTCCCCTTGAGCTGGACCATGGCCTCTCGATGGCTGTTGACCACCTCTCCTGGCTGAACATATCCCTGGCCCGCAACTGGCATCGGACCCAATTTTAGCGTACAGTCCTTAATTATGTGGTCTCTTGACCCACATCTGAGGCACACCCTAATTCTCTTCCAATATTCACCCCGATGAGATAACCCGCACACTTCGCAAGGTTGCGGTCTGCCAGGAACAAACGAGACTCCAGTTCAGACCGGCCCATCAAATGTAGGCCTCTTATGAAATCTATCTGAAGAACTTGAAGGCCTAAAATCTCTCTTATTCCTGCCCCTTTCTTTCTCCCGATTTTGACGCTCAGAGCGTTTCACATCCTCAGCAATCTTGGCATTCTCCACCAAAGCAGCGAAATCTCTTTCTCTCTGCGGGGCTATCAGTACCCGCAACTCATCTCGCAGACCATCTTCAAATCACACACAGCACTTGTAATCGATCGCGACTATCCCCCGAGCATACTGGCTCAAACGCAGAAACTTTGCCTCATACTCCGCCATAGATTTATTCCCCTGAACCAGATTCAAGAATTCCTTTCTCTGGGCGTCCACAAAACTAGCCTCGACATACTTCCCTTGAAAGGTTGTTTTAAAGAAATCCCATGTTAATCGATTCGCCTGTGTGCCTTCCCTCATAGTGAGCCACCACTGGTATGCCTCATCTCGCAGTAGGGACACTGCCCCTTTTAGTTTTTGCTCCACAGTACAGTCCAGGCCATCCATGATCCGCTCAACCGCCTTTAACCAGTATTCCGCTACATTCAGGGCTACACTAGAGATGCCCCTGAAGATTTTGGCCCCGTTTGACCGGAGTCGCTCAGAAATGGATCCTCGAGCTACCGACCCAGTACTCACTCCAGCAACCCGTTCTAGAACCTGTAGCATTGCCTGAGACAAAGCATCATCCCTACCAGCTCGATCATGAGACCCCGTTTCAATCACTGGTGATGACGGCGCCTCCTTTTCAGGCATATGCCCAGAAGCTGAGGATCCAGCCCTAGCACATCGGCCTCTAGCATGGCCATGTGTACCCCTTCTGCGACCTCTTGTATCCATCTCGATGTAATGTACTAATCTGATTAAGAGTTTTATGCATCAGTTCATTGTTCAAGTAATTATTAACAAATGTTTTATGAAAGAAGAGTTATAAGAGTTGTTTTCACAGTCGAGTTTACTACCATTTCAGTCTATATAGTCTTAGTTTCTATAACTAAAAGTCTTAGTATACTATCACTATCTCTAGTAGTTTCTCACTCCAGTCGCTTCATCATATAAGCAAGTATAGAGTAAAGAAACTTACGGGTTCGGATGCCAGAGATTTGGTGTGCCACACGTTCAGTGATACTACTTTTCTAAACTAGACTTTAAATAATTTTGAAAACATTTTCAAGACCCATTCCACAGCTGAGTTTTTACAAACCTGGCTCTAATACCACTAAATGTAACACCCCAAACCTGGCCTATACGTTATGACTGGATCTAGCGTGCCACATCAGGTGATACTTAAAACCATGTGGATGTTTTAAAAGGAAACACACTGTCAAACTCTAACTTATACGTTCAAAAATTCATTTTCGTTACTTGTTCACAAAAAAAAAGAAGTTTACTCTAGTAATACTTTTAAAGAAAAAAGCACTATCATTTTGTTTATTAAAACCCGTGTCAGTTATAGAAGTTTGGTGTTAATAATTTCAAGGCCTGATATTTAAAAATCAGTTGTTTATTGTTGTGAAAACCCCGTGTTGATTAAATTTGTCGTGCTTAAAGAAAACCCAAGTAAATGTTAAAATAGTTCCAATGCCCTTATTACAACAATTATAAAACCCTGTAATTAAAAGTAAAGTAATCCCGAATTAAAATAATAAATTCACCCTCAAAACATACGGTACGTGTGGCCATCTCTGAGTCCCTCGCGGCTCTAAACCCTCTAAGGCTGGGGATTACTTGCATTGTTAAGGAAAAAGGTGAGTTACAAGAACTTACTGTGTAATCCCAGTTACAATCACAGTTTGGGCCCAAGCCAATGCAGTATCAGTTCAGGCCTAAGGCCCCAAAATCATGGTAATGCAAACAGAGAATGCAGCCCAACCCAATCCAACCAACATACCACCCGTACCAACCCTACACTCTTGTGGGGACCAAGTCAACCCACCCAGCCCTACACACCAAGAACGCACCAGTGCCGCCATATAAACACAAAGAAAGCGCGATGCTGATATCGTGGTTAAGCCACTAAAATCAGTATATCGTGGGAGGGCCACTGAATCAGTATAACGTGGCACAGCCACTAGTACAGTACTTCCTCCAATATATATATGTATATATATTCATCCCAACCCAATGCAAGATGTCGTGACATAATAATATAGTGTATGCAATAATGTACCATCATAGCAATTTAAATAGAATACACACAAACATACTAAATCTACCCCTAAGGGTATAACGGTAATTTGGCCGGTAGGGTAAAACGGTAATTTACCCTTCAAGGGTATAACAGTAATTTTTCCCAATGTGGGCGTTTCAGTAATTTCATCCTTAAGGGGTATTTCAGTAATTTTGCCAACTGAAGGTATTTTAGTAATTTTACCCACCGAGGGTATTTTAGTAATTTTACCTACCGAAGCTATTTCAGTAATTTTACCCACTGAGGGTATTTCCGTAATTTACCCTCTAGTGTATTTTGGTAATTTCCTCTAACGGCCTTTCAGGAGGACCACTGTTGCCTCGAGTGACCCGGGACCCCTTTTGGGTCTCTACGATGCAATTGAACCTAATTCCACTTCCGGCCCAAACGGACCCACACGCTCATGTGGCCCATTTAGCATGGTTTCGGTCTTGATTTTGTAGACCACACAGTCCCATCCACCATTCGGTAATTTTCTATCGATTTTGCTCACGTGGGCCCATTAGCCCATTGGGCCTATTTAGCCCGTTTCGACTCGATCAGGCCCATTACAGCCTCAATTTTGTGAGAGTGCTCGTGACACTCTCAACGATCTACCACCATCATTAGAGGCTCGATTTATCTCTACGAGCGCACACATGCTCGAGTGGTCACAGTTGCCGATTTTTCGGCTTTTCTACTTTTGGCCGATTCACAGAGCAATACATGCTTTCATCAACATTGGTGTGAGATTACACACCTGATTTGGATTGCTGAAAGAACTACTCCTCGTTGCCCCTAAGATAACAATGATCAAGAGTTAGTCCTAACTTCTCAAAAGATTTCATAAACCCGAATTTACCACACCACTCGAATCACTTACCACAAGACGTGATCCCCTTCAACTGAGTGTTAATATTCGGCTTCGCTTCTTTCTTGGCTAAAGTGAACAAACTCCTAAACTGATTGATGCACAATAGGGGTTAGCATCCACCAATATTCGGTAGTAGAGAGAAATCCAGGAATGATTAGTACTACTTACCCTTAGATTCGGCAAAGACAGATTCCTTGGACAAGAGGAGTTAAACACGCACGGCCCTCAGAGATGATGATTAACTAGGAAGATAAGGAAGAGGTTAGAAGCGTACAAGAAACCAAAAGAATTAGATTCAGCCTTCACCAACTTGGCTAGCTTAGTACCGTGAGGAGATGAGCATCAAGAACATAAGAACCAATTGAAGAAAGATTGGGTAGTTGATCACCCAATGAGTTTCGGCCCTCACTAATCGGAACACAAATGATTCGAGAAGGAGAAGAGTGAATGGATTCGGCCTTTGACCAGGGAAAAGTCGAATGGAAAAAGAAGGTTCTGGTAACAAAGGGTAGCACCACGAACTAAAGATAGACGTAGAAGAGAGTGTGGAAACTCAATTTTTGAAAGAAAAAGAAATCGCCAAGTATGGTAGAAGGAAGGGAAGAAAGATGTGTTGGTACAGTTTAGGGGTAAATAAGATAATTTAGTTGAAGGAACGAATAGCTAAGGAGGATAGTCTTACCAAAGTGGCACCTAGCAGAAGAAGTGTAGGAGGAAGAAAAGAGAAGAAAGTAAAGAAGATGGTAGAAGTCAAAAAAAAAAAAAGAGAAAAGACCCGAAATGCTCATGGGAAAGAAAAATGCCCAAAATGTAAAATAGAGCAACTAGAAAAATTCGGCACCATTTCCATTCAAGGCCGAATATGCTACACCCAAGCCCTTCTTCAATCGAAATTCTCACCCCGCACACTCCAAAATTCAGCCAACACTACCACTCTCCCCTATCTCACGAATTTCTCCTCTTTTTCCTCCTCCATTTCCTCCCCTTCATC
Source organism: Gossypium bickii (assembly GCA_025503065.1). Taxonomy (NCBI): domain Eukaryota; kingdom Viridiplantae; phylum Streptophyta; class Magnoliopsida; order Malvales; family Malvaceae; genus Gossypium; species Gossypium bickii. The sequence goes on from CP106712.1 coordinate 47,177,169, forward strand.
CGTTTGAAAGCATTTGACCAAGTCTTCAACTCCCATAGTAGAGTTTGATCCCAACTCTGCTTCCTCCTCTCCCGAAGCATAAACTAAATGCATTGGTTTGCTTGCGAAGGGAATCAAACTCCTCTCCCCCATGCTTCCCTTGTGACGCCACACCACCCTGCCACTAGCTCACTTGTGTTATCAAAACACATTCAATTATACTTAAGCCCTACTTCTGTTAGCCCTCCTCAATAAAGGGCCAAAAACCAAAAAATTTTCCAGGGCTTGAACTCGAACCCAAGCCTCCCTAGAACCCCTATACACCCTTAAATAACCCACAGAGCAAGCACAAAATGCAATTATGCAAAAAATAACCAACCCCTAATTTTTGGGATGGTTCAAACCGTGGTAAAAATCGCAAGCAAGTAGTAAGTGTACTCATCTTGATTATGGTTTAAGTAAGTGGCTGAATGTGGGTATGGCTTATAAGGGTGACTTGTGTGGAATATGAGTCACTTGAGTTTGATGATACATGTTTGGGTGCAGATCTAAGGATATTTGCAAATAGTAGCTAAGGAAGGGCTATAAGAACATGTGGCACACGGTAAGGTTTTCGTTTTTGATAAAGGGTGTATTAAGTCGTGATTAATCGTTAAGTGATGGGTATTGTAGGTTCGTGATTAAGAGGTTTATAGCACGCGTTATTACCAGGTGTGTACAAACACTACACACACATGATATCGGCAATACCGAAAAACTGAAAGTGGCTAAATGGGCCCGATGGGCCCTAAGGCTAAGTTTGATGAAATTGATTGATTTGGTTATATGAATCGAGTTAGTCATGTATGTTACATGATCTGGAATTGCTTTGGGCCTAATAGGCCATATGAATGAGATCTGAGCCTAATGGGCCATAAGGATGTGATTTGGGCTTAGACGTAGACAAGAATGCTAGGGTTTGATGGACTTTAGGCCTAGTTCTGAACAACACTTAAACCGCATAAGACTTAATTTAATAATCAACATGTCTGGGGACAAGAATCTGGGTTAGAGTGTGGCAATAGACATATGCATGTCTAGGATTAGATCTAGGGAGAGCTTGGTACTTGAGCGGTCCTAGCGACCCACCTCCTCTTCTCTGGAATGCTACCTAGTGCATAGTGTCTGTTCACTTTAGCCGCAAGGACTTGTTAATGGGCCAAAGTTCATAACAAAAACCAGAGAGGGACCAAAATACCCCTGATTTGAAAATTACCAAAATACCCTTAGATGTGCAAAATTACTAAAACACCCCCGATTTGTAATATTACCAAAATACCTTTGATTTGTAGAATTACCAAAATATCTTTGATTTACAAAATTTCCTAAATACCCCTGTAGAGTAGATTTACGAAAATACCCCTAGGTAGTGAAATGACTAAAATACCCCTAGGTGCTGGAAATGTGTATGTTGCATTCATGAAATATATGTTGCACTTGGGTGGGTTTTGATGATACGGAGGAAGATTTGAGGATCGCATAGTCACTTGACGACTGTGGATCTACCAGTGGCTTTAAGCACATTATAACAGCTTTGCTGCAACGTTTGAGTAGTGTCGCTGCCGGTGCTACCTTTGGAGTGTAGGGATGGGTGGGTTGATATTTATATCCCCACAGGAGTGTAGGGTTGGAAGGGAAATGGAGTGCAGGGTTGGATTTGGGATGGGTGCATTGCATTCATGTGATACTGATGTGATGTGAGGTCATTGCAGGCTAAGGCCCAAGATCGCCGAATTTGATAGGGCTTAGGCCCAATGTGATATTGCATGTTGATTGGTTACCAAGGGTCGTACACACTTAGTTTCGAAACTCACACCCTTTTATTAAATGTTTTAGGTGACCCGCAATAGACGGCTCGACATAGGAGAGGACTCGGAGATGGCTACACTACAACATACTTAAGAGTTTTGTTTATTTGTTTCAAATGACATGATTTTAATTACTTTATTTTCGTTGGTTGTAATAAGACCTTGTACTTCGATTTGACTTTAGATTTTGTGTTTTGTTATCATTGTTCAACTGTTTACTTAATTTTTAAACTTAAATAAATTTTCTTAAACATGCTTTTCGAAATATCTAAAAATATGGGCTTTTATCATTACTTTACAAGATTCAAGGATTTTGGGCTTTTAGGTCATAAATTTTAACTTAGCAAAATCGTTTTGAATTATGCCTTTGTTGTAACATTCTCGAATTCAGCCTTAACGTTTGGGTAGATCTAGAGGTGTTACATTTAGTGGTATCAGTGCCCGGTTGCAAAGCTCAGGCTGTGAAATGGGCCTTAGATTTTGGGTTTTTAAAACAAGTAGATTAAAAATTTTTTACAGGATTCTTGAAGTGTGGTTCGCCGAGCCCTCGATGTCGAGCCAAGTAAGTTTTCTGTGCTTACATTTGTTTAAATTACTGAACTATATCTAGATATTAGGCCACTTAATCAATAGGTTCTTAGAGACTAAAGCCCGTAGGAAACTTAAGCATATAGTGGATTTACGACGGCGAAACAACTTTTAAATTGTTACTTTCATAAGATGTGTGCTTTAAACAGTGGAAATATGAACTAAATTCATAAAAATTCGTAATTCAGATAATAAGAGAATCAGTGATGAGCGCTGAAGAAGTGCAAGGGGTCCCTGCAGAGGCCGTGGAAGTGTTAGGGCTGATGTGCTGACTCAGCTAGTTAGGGAGGTAGTGGAGGAGGTTAAAGAAATTAGTGATACACTTCAGGTTAGGTGCGTAGACTGTAAGAAAAAAAAAAGAGATCACATTTTTCTAGGGATGCAGTCTCGTTCTGTGAAGCATGTTAAGGTACGTCCAAACTTTCCTGCTTGCGAATATTGCAGAAGGTGTCATCCGGGTGAATGCTGGAGGATGTCAGGAGCGCATTTCAGATGCGGGTCTGAGGAGCATAAGGCTCGGGATTTTTCAATCACCATTAAGTCGGGTATGTTTTGTGTGGATGTGATATTTTTGGGTATAGAAACTGTATGCGTGCAACGTTTATGTGTTATTAACTCAGAGTGCGCAGCGAAAGCATAGTGGTGTGACTTGAGCGGTGCGTTTAGTAGTTAGTTGGAAATTTCGAGGACGAAATTTCTTTAAGGGGATAGAATTGTAACGCCCTAAATTTGGGCCTAGAAGAATTGGGCCTACTGGGCTTAACGTCTCATAAAATTTTTAAGTGAGTAAGCAAATTGCAAATGACATGACGGCTTTAAAGGTTTAATGAATTTGGGGTGTCTAGGTGTGTTGGAGAAGCTCTAGGTTCGAGTTTTGTGGTGGAGGATTCTTAATTTAATTAATTAAGGTATCAGGGTTGTGAGTAGTGGGCTTCTAAAAAAAATAAGTGAAAAATGGAACAAAGAAGCCTGTGGTGAAGTGGCTAAGTGACGCCATTAGGTTGTAGAGAGGTGGCGACAAGTGTATGCAGGGAGGTCTGAGGTTCGAGTGCTAGCTTAGTTTTATTTTTGAGTTTAATTTTAGGCTTCTAGAAGGCTGGAGGTGGCGTGTAGAGGGACTCTAAGGACAAGTGATCAGTAGAGAGAATTTAGGAGAAGGATAAGGGAGATATCATGGAGAAAAATTAGGAGATGAGCAGTAGATGAAGTGGTGCCGGGTTAGACTCTAGGGGTGGCTAAGTTTCGGCTATAGGCTATATAAATGTGTGTGTTCTGAATCTGGGGTCCTAGGTAATGCCAAAATTTCCATTCTTTTTCTTTTCTTGGCCGAAACTTTATTTTTCCACAACCGAAAATACCTTGCCTTGTTGCAGAAATCTCCTATAGTCGAATCCCTTTTTGCCGAATTCTCTCATAGCCAAACTCTTTTGTTGCCGAAGTATCATCATCTTCTCTTACCGAAATCCCTATTAGTGCCGAATCTTTGTTGTTTTCCTCCATCACAAATTGATTGTTATCTACTATAAGTCAAGGTTAAAAGTCAAATATCGTTCAGTAGCTATCTAAGCCGCAGGATCAAAAGTGGATTCGATCAGTATTCAGTTAACCCCTTAGTGTGTTTTGTTAAAGCCGAAGGGCTATCTAACTTCTCATTGTCGTTAATCTTGTATTAACAAGGGTAAGGTTTAGAGGTCGCCAGCGTGGTAAGAATCGCAAGCAAGTGGTAAGTGTACTCGTCCTGATTATGGTTTAAGTAAGTGGCCAAATGTGGGTATGGCTTATAGGGGTAACTTGTGTAGAATATGAGTCACTTGAGTTTGATGATATATGTTTGGGTGCAGATCTAGGGATATTAGCAAATAGTAGCTAAGGAATGGCTACTAGAACGTGTGGCACACGGTTAGGTTTCAGTTTTTGATAAAGGGTGTATTAAGCCGTGATTAATCGTTAAGTGATGGGTATTGTAGGTTCGTGATTAAGGGGTTTGCAGCACCCATTATTACCAGGTGTGTACAAACACTACACACATGATATCGGCAATGCTGAAAAGCCGAAAGTGGCTAAATGGGCTCGGTGGGCCTTGAGGCTAAGTTTGATGAAATTGATTGATTTGGTTATATGAATTGAGTTAGTCGTGCATGTTACATGATCTGGAATTGTTTTGGGCCTAATAGGCCGTATGAATGAGATATGGGCCTAATGGGCCAAAAGGATGCGATTTGGGCTTAATGGGCTATATGAACGCGAAATGGGCTTGATGGGCTTTATGGGGACGTAAACAAGAATGCTAGGGTTTGATGGACTTTAGGCCTAGTTCTAAACAACTCTTAAACCGCATAAGACTTAATTAATAATCAACATGTCTGGGGAGAAGTCGCTGGGTTAGAATGTGGCAATGGACATATGCATGTCTAGGATTGGATATAGGGAGAGCTTGGCACTTAAGCGGTCCTAGCGACCGACCTTCTCTTCTTTGGAATCCTACCTGGTGCGTAGTGTCTGTTCACTTTAGCCGCAAGGACTTGTTAATGGGCCAAAGTTCATAACTAAAACCTGAGAAGGACAAAAATACCCTGATTTGAAAATTACCAAAATACTCTTAGATGTGCAAAATTACTAAAACATCCCTGATTTGTAAAATTACCAGAATACCCTTGATTTGCAAAATTACCAAAATATCTCTGATTTACAAAATTTCCTAAATACCCCTGTAGAGTGGATTTACGAAAATACCCCTAGGTAGTGAAATGACTAAAATACCCCTAGGTGCTGAATGTGTGAAAATGTGTATGTTGCATTAATGAAATATATGTTGTACTTAGGTGGGTTTTGATGATACGGAGGAAGATTTGAGGATCGCATAGTCACTTGACGACCGTGGATCTTCCGGTGGCTTTAAGCCCATTATAGCAGCTTTGCTGCAATGTTTGAGTAGTGCCGCTGCTAGTGCTACCTTTGGAGTGTAGGGATGGGTGGGTTAATATTTAAATCCCCACTGGAGTGTAGGGTTGGAAGGGAAATGGAGTGGAGGGTTGGATTTGGGATGGGTGCCTTGCATTCATGTGATACTGATGTGATGTGAGGTCATTACGGGCTAAGGCCCAAGACCACCGAATTTGATAGGGCTTAGGCCCAATGCGATATTTGCATGTTGATTGGTTACCAAGGGTCGTACACAAGAGTTTCGAAACTCACACCCTTTTATTAAATGTTTCAGGTGACCCTTACTAGACGGCTAGACATGGGAGAGGACTCGAAGATGGCCATACTACAAGATACTTAGGAGTTTTGTTTATTTGTTTCTAATGACATGATTTTAATTACTTTATTTTTTACTGGTTGTAATAAGGCCTTGTACTCCGGTTTGACTTTAGATTTTGTGTTTTGTTATCATTGTTCAACTGTTTACTTAATTGTTAAACTTAAATAAAATTTCTTAAACATGGTTTTTGGAATACCTAAAATTATGGGCTTTTATCATTACTTAACAAGATTGAAGGATTTTAGGCTTTTAGGCCTTAAATTTTAACTTAGCAAAATCGTTTTGAATTATGCCTTTGATGTGGCATTCCCGCATTCGACCTTAACATCTGGGACGGGTCTGGGGGTGTTACACTCAACATGCAAGTTCTTACTTGACACTAGATTTGTGCATACATACGAATGTGTTGATCCCAGATCAATTAAATCAGTAACATTAGTATCAAAGATAGAAAATGTACCAGTGATAACATCTAATGCTGAAGGTTCCTCCCGTGCACATATCACAAAACTCTAGCCAGTGCTCGTGCCTCGGATCTCATAGCAAAGTCCGTGGTCCCACTGCGACTATTACCCATATTTCCAAGGTTCTATGGCGGTCTCCTTCTCGCGGCTGTGTTGCTCAGTTGAATAATTTGAGTTTTTTATTTTTTGGACCTCTTAGGGACATCTCAGATAATATGTTCATATGAACCACATTAGGAACATGACCCGTTTTTCATCTTGCACTCACCAAAATGTCATCATCCACATTGTTGACAATCAGGCTTACGGTTCTTAACACTACCAACTCTCGCTACAGACGTAGCCTAAGGTTTTGAACTCACATGTTGTTTACCTCGGTCTCTACCAAAATATCCAACTAAAGTGGATGAACGGCTAAGCTGTGTGCCTCACATGGCTGAGACAAATGCTCGTCCCTTAAGCTGTGTAACATTTGAAATAGGGACATACTGTCATGTCCTTGCCCGTGTAACTCTCTGACTTGGGTCACACGGCCAAGCCACAAGCCTCTGTGCCAGGCCGTGTGCTAGGCCATGTATACTTGACTAAGGACCTTTCAAGAATAATCATATTATTCTCAGGACTTTATTATTAACCAATTTATTTATACACACAGAAAAAGAAACTAAAATAATAATGGTAATGCCTTATATTAACAAACAAGGTAAAATGAGTATGTGATTACAATAATCACATGATTAGTTGTAACACCCCTAACCCGCAATCGTCGCCGAAATAGAGTTAAGAGGCATTACTAAACTTATAACATAATTCAACATTCATAATCATATCTTATTCAAATACAATCACTTTATCCCTTAAAAGGGCCTAAGAGTCCTTAAACATGCTTTAGAAATGGTTCAAGACTAAACCGATAATTCAGAACAAATTTGGGAAACTTAGAAAATTTTGCTTCAAATAGGGGACACACGCCCATGTGGGCAGGCCGTGTGTCTCACACGGCCACTAGACACGCTGGTGTCATCGGCCGTGTGAAAACAAGGGGTACATACTAACTTGGGTCACACGGCCAACCACATGCCCGTGTCCAGACCATATGCTAGGCCATGCCAAACCTGTAGGGTATACTAACTTATGCCACACGGCCATTCACACGCCTGTGTGTAAGGCTATGTGGAGCATACTGACTTGCTTCCAATTGCAACACCATGGAACAGACGGTCGTGTACTATGACCGTGTGTCACACACGGTTGAGTTACACACCCATGTGCTTTGCTCGTGTGGACGAAAATAGGCTAGTTACACGCCATCTTTCTCACCCAAAGGAAACACATCTATACAAGTGCAAATGATACAATTTCCATACACAATTAAACAGCCAAATCAATCTGAAATCATCACTTATAAACCATTTCAATACCAATCTATTCAAAGCTTATATCACAATCATTTACTTAACTAAATCACAAACCAAACAACAAGATTTATAAGCCAAAATTCACATATATATCATATACTAAATCAACATACTTTATTAACCTATTTGGCATTCAAATACAAAACCAAAACCAAGCACATCTCAAGCTATTACACAACACATACCAAATGGCCACTTGAATATCTTAAACTATCATTAAGCTTACCAAAATAACCCATATCACATGGGAATATATAAACTTACGGATTCGGTTAACGTACGGACTCGACTATTCGATCACTTTCGACTTTTCGCGATCTAAGTCCGTTTTCTTCAGTTCTTGATCTATGCATATTCAAGTTTAATCCATTTATTCACCAAATCATTCAATTCAATCCAAAAACACATATTTAGGGCAATTTACAAATTAGCTTTCAAATTTTCACATTTTGATATTTTAGTCCCTATTTCATAAAATCACAAAATACACAAAATCTCAATACACCCATGCTTAACCGAATTCTCATGTAGTCCATACAAGTCCATACATTTCATTTATTTCACAATTCAGTCCCTCAAAATATTATTTTCTCAATTAAGTCCAAATTACTCAAATTCATCAAAAATTCAAAGACAAAACATGTTAATCTAACAGATATATATCCTATTTCACCATCAAACATCACAAAACTCATGTGTTCATCAATGGAACATTTCAAAACATTCATCAATTCACAAAATTGAAGCATGGGTTTCAAAGTACTTGAAGCAACGATTATGAAAACGTAGAAATTATCAAAAACCGAAGCAAAACATACCATTAATTAAGCTAAATAAGTGTCGAATATCATGGAAGCTTAAACCCTTCTTTTTCTTTTCTATATTCGGTGGATGAACACCATTAAAATGGCCACCATTTTGTTTTTATTATTATAATAAGATTAATATATATTTTACCATAATAGCCTTAATGAATTAATAAAAGAAACTATATAACACAAGTTCATAACCATCCAATTCATTGTTCAATGGAATATTTTCAACATAAAGCCTCCATGTTACAAGAACAACCATTATTCGACCCTTCTAAAAATGACCACTAAATTTTCATTTTACGCGATTTAATCCTTTTCTCAAATTAAGCACGTAAATGACCAAATTAAATCACGAAACTTACACACATACTTAATCACATATCATAGGCACAGAAAATAATATTAAAATATTTTATGACTCGGATTTGTGGTCCCAAAACCACTATTTCGACCAGGGTCAAACCCCGACTGTTACAATTGTCCCCCTTAGGGATTTTCGTCCCCGGAATATTGTTGTCTCATTGAATCTTTAGCCTCCCATGTAGCCTCGTCAACCCCATGTCGATGCCATAACACTTTCACTAATGAGATCTTCTTATTTCTGAATTCTTTCACTTCATGAGCTAAGATACGTATCGGTTCTTCATCGTAAGTCATCTAAGATCGAATTTCAATTTCAGACAGAAGAATCACATGTGATAGATCAGATCTGTATCGACGAAGCATTTATACATGAAATAAATTATGAATCTTTTCTAGTTCCGGTGGCAACAAAAACTTATAAGTAACTGGCCCAATTCGTTCAATGATCTCATACGACCCGATGAACCTCAGACACAACTTGTCTTTACGTCCTAATCTGAGTACTTTCCTCCACTAAGATACTTTCAAGAAAACTTTTTCACCGGTTTTAAATTCAATGTCTTTTCTTTTTAAATTTGCATAGGATTTCTGACGATCCGGTGCGGCTGTCAGACTATCACGGATCACTTTCACTTTCTGTTCTGTATTTTCATCAAATCAACCCCGTGTATCTTATTTTCACTAAGCTCAGTCCAATATAGAGGTTTTTGACATTTGCATCCGTACAAAGCCTCAAAAGGTGCCATTTTAATGCTCGACTAAAAACTATTATTATACGCAAATTCAATCAATGGCAAATATCTCTCCCACGAACCATCAAACTCAAGAATGCAACATCTCAGCATATCCTCGAGTATCTGAATAATCCGCTCGGATTGACCATCCATTTGCGGGTGAAAAGCGGTACTAAAATGCAATTTAGTACCTAGGGCTTCTTGCAGTTTCTTCCAGAATCGTGATGTAAATCTCAAATCTCTATCTGACGCAATAGATAGTGACACCCCGTGCAATCTCAGAATCTCAGAAATATACAGCTCAGCTAAATTATCAAATGAGTGATTAGATGGTACCGGAATAAAATGGGCAGATTTTGTCAGTCGATCAACTACGACCCAAATTGCATCTTTCTTTCTCGGAGTCAAAGGTAACCCAGAAAGAAAATCCATTGTCACTCTATCCCATTTCCATTCGGGAATCATTATCAGTTGTAACAAACCAGATGGAACCTGATGTTCAGCTTTAACTCACTGACAGACTAACCATTTCGAAACAAATTTTGAGATATCTCTTTTCATACCAGACCTCAAATAATGTTGCTTCAAATCATGATACATCTTTGTACTTCGCGGATGAACAGATAGACGACTATTATAAGCTTCATTCAAAATTAGCTGAATCAACTCTGGATTCCTCGGAACACAAATCTGATCTCAAAACCGTAAACAACCATCAACAGCAATTCAAAATTCAGAGTCAAAGTTTGAATCACACTGAGCTCGTTTTGCTATCACTTCATTATCAACTTTCTGAGCAACACATATCTGTTGTAAAAACAACGGTTTCGCTTTCAACTCAGCTAAAACTAAACCATCATCAGACAAATCAAAATGAACATTCATCACTCACAATGCAAATAGTGATTTTCGACTCAATGCATCAGCAACGACATTTGCTTTACCCGGATGATAATCTATCACAAGCTCGTAATCTTTCAACAGCTCTAACCATTTTCTCTGTCGCAGATTCAAGTCTTTCTGAATCATCTGGTACTTCAAACTTTTATGATCTAAAAACACGTGGCATTTCTCACCGAAAAGATAATGACGCCAAATCTTCAATACGAACACAATCGCAGCAGCTCAAGATCATGTTTGGGGTAATTCTTTTCATGCGGCTTCAATTGTCTCGAGGCGTAAGCTATTACTTTTCTTTCCTGCATCAAAGCACATCCCAGACCATTTAATGAAGCATCACTATAAATCACGAATTCTTTACCCGATTTTGGTTGTACCAAAACTGGAGCTTCAGTTAACAAGGTTTCAGTTGATCAAAGCTTTTCTAACATTTATCGGACCATTCAAATCTCACATCTTTCTAAAGTAATCTAGTCAAAAGAGTAGCTATCATCGAGAATCCTTTTACAAAACGAAGGTAATAACCAGCGAGTCCCAGAAAGCTACAAACTTCTGACACATTCTTCTGAGGTTTCCATTCCAGAGTAGCAGAATTCTTGCTCGGATCAACTCGTATACTGATACAATATGTCCTAGAAAACTAACTTCTCGTAACCAGAATTCTCATTTACTTAACTTTGCATACAATTGTTTATCTCCAGAGTTTGCAAAACAATTCTCAGATGCTCAACATGTTCAATCTCATCACGTGAATAAATCAAAATGTCGTCAATGAACACGACAACAAATAAATCTAAGTACGGCCTGAAAATTCTGTTCATCAAATCCATAAAAATCGTAGGAGCATTAGTTAGCCCAAAAGGCATAACTAAAAAGTCATAATGCCCGTACCTCGTTCTGAAAGCAGTATTCGAAGTGTCTGAATCTTTTACTTGCAACTGGTAGTATCCCGATCTCATATCTATCTTTCAAAACACGGTGGCTCCTTTCAATTGATCAAATAAATCATTGATTATGGGCAGTGGATATTTGTTCTTTATAGTCACCTTGTTCAACTAACGATAATCAATGCACATTCTCATCGTGCCATCTTTCTTTTTTTCACAAACAGAACAGGAGCACCCCAAGGTGAGAAACTTGATTTTCCAAACCCTCTATTTGTCAATTCTTGCAATTGTGCCATAAACTCTTTTAACTCTGTCGGTGCCATTCTATACGGAGCTATCAAAATAGGAGTCGTTCCCGGTAATAGATCAATACCAAATTCAACTTCACGTATCGGAGGTAATCCTAGTAATTCTTCAAGAAACACATCAGGGGTTTGATACTTTTATAACAAACTCAGTAATTCTTCAAGAAACACATCGTGTGGGCAGTGTGTGCCTCATACGGCCTCAGACACGCCTGTGTGTCTAAGCCATGTCAAAATAGGGCATACATACTGACTTTTCCACACTGCCGTGGACACGCCCATGTGCCTCACCCGTGGTCGCTACTGACTTGCACCACACTGCCAGTCACACGCCCGTGTGTCCAACCCGTGGTCGAGTCTGACTTGTTTTGAATTTCAACCAGGAGGGACACGGTCGATCCACACGCCCGTGTGCTCTACCGTGTGGGCAATTATATGCCATTTTCATGGCCAAAATGCCACCTACATATTGCGTTTTCCCTACAAGCAACATACCAAGCATCATAGGCAACCAAAACATACCTAAAAGTTCATCATTTCTAATCACTTATGAGATCAACAATCACACCAACTTATAAGCCATTTAGCTCAACTTATTCATAAACATTTCAAAACATAACTCATCCACAACTTACCATCAATAATATGCTAACTATGCATCCATAAGCTTACCATTATTATGACCATTTCATTAACCACCAAAACACACCAAAACCAAGCATTATAATACATGGCTACACATTCATAACATAACCATTTATCTAGCCATATCACATGGCTATATACATATCTCTAACATACTTCAAAACAACTAGCCTATACATGCCATACTTTAATATCTATACATTTTTACCAAAATGTGATTTGAGTAGTGTGATGACAATCCTTGATGATTCCCGAGCCTTTCGTAGCTTTGACAATTTGTAAAACTGAGTAAACACACACAAAGTAAGCTTTCCAAAAGCTTAGTAAGCCATATACAAATAAACTTATCATATAATTCACATTATCATATCAATACATGAATCATTAACATATCTAAATATCAAATTCATAAATCTTCATTAGCTCATTATTTAGCCATTGCTTATCAATCATCATATCTTAATCTATCTCATTTTCTCTTATCACATTCATTCATATATCATATTTTAGCTCATTGCATCTATGTTCGTATTTACTCACCTTTCATGCCTATTCAAAGCATATACATCAAACATACCTGAAACGGATATACAACTCACATAGTCATTCATTTCTTGGACTTGCCCGTTGAACCGTTTGGAACTAAATAGGATACTTAGAATGCTTAGAATAGTCGTACAATGCCAATGTCCTAGACGTGGTCTTACATGTACTAAGATATCAATGCCATTGTCCCAGACAGGGTCTTACACGAATCAAATACGATGCCAATGTCTCAAACATGGTCATACACGTAAATCTCATATAGATGCCAACGTCCCAGACGTGGTCTTACACGAAATCTTGAATCAACACCAACGTCCCAGACGTGGTCTTACATGATCTCACATATCGGAAACCTATGTCATGACATATGTAATCCTATCTATTCCAAGGTTCGTACTGGACTTCTCGGACTTTGTTATACCATCGATTCTTCTTCGGATTTCATGAACTCATCATCTCATATACATTCATCATGATAAATTTTCATATGAACATTCAAATATCAATGTAAATACATTTATTTGTGTATAGACTTACCTCGGATTCAGTTAACGTACAGAGTCTACTATTCGATCACTTTCGACTTTCTGCGATCCAAGTCTATTTTCTTCGGTTATTTACCCATGCATATTCAAAATTAATCCATTTATTCACCAAATCATTCAATTCAATCCAAAAACACATATTTAGGGCAATTTACAAATAGCCCTTACATTTTCACATTTTGACATTTTAGTCCCTATTTCACAAAATCACATAATACACGAAATCTCAATACACCCATTCTTAGCTGAATTCTCATGTAGTCCATACATTTCATTTATTTCACAATTTAGTCCCTCAAAATATTTTTTCTCAATTAAGTCAAAATTACTCAAATTCATCAAAAATTCAGAGACAAAACATGTTAATCTAACATATATATATTTCATATTTCACCATCAACATCACAAAATTCATGTGTTCATCAATGGCATATTTCAAAACATTCATCAATTCACAAAATTGGAGCATGGGTTTTAAAGTACCTGAAGCAGCGATTACAAAAATGTAGAAATTATCAAAAACTGAAGCAAAACATACATTGAATTAAGCTAAATAAGTGTCGAATATCATGGAAGCTTAAACCCTTCTTTTTCTTTTCTATATTCAGTGGATGAACACCATTAAAATGGCCACCATTTTGTTTTTATTATTATAATAACATTAATATACATTTTACCATAATAACCTTAATGAATTAATGAAAGAAACTATATAACACAAGTCCATAACCGTCCAATTCATTGTTCAATGGCATATTTGCAACATAAAGCCTCCATATTAAAAGAACAACCATTATTCGACCCTTCTAAAAATAACCACTAAATTATCATTTTACGCGATTTAATTCTTTTCTCAAATTAAGCGCGTAAATGACCAAATTAAATCACGAAACTTACACACATACTTAATCACCTATCATAAGCACAGAAAATAATATTAAAATATTTTATGACTCGAATTTTTGGTCCCGAAATCACTATTTCGACTAGGGTCTAAACTAGACTGTTACAGACCGGCTATATTCATATCTGAATTTCTTTGTTGCAGAGTGGAATGTTTTACTTGAAAATCTCTTTCTCACATCTCTGGCTTCAGACTCAGCTTTTCTTTTATCTTTCCCGAGTGCCTCAGCTTTACACGTTCGATCAATAGGCATAACAAATTCTTTTATTTCCAGAATTCCAACTAGCAAACAGATATCTTCATTCAGGTCATCTTCAAACCTTTTACACATTATTACTTCAGTCGAAACACATTCCCGATCATATTAACTTAATCTCATGAATTCTCGCTCATATTCGGTAACAGACATAGGACCCTATTTTAATTCAAGAAACTCTTTTCATTTTTATCTATAAATCTCTGACTAATATATTTCTTCTGAAATTCAGACTGAAAGAAATCCTAAGTAACTCGTTCTTTTGGAACCACAGAAGTCAAACTTTTCCACCACTGATAAGCTGCATCCCGTAACAAGGAAACGGCTAATTTTACACATTCCTCGGGAATACAAGACATTTCATCAAACACTCGAATTATATTCTCGAGCCAAAACTCAGCTCTCTTAGCATCATCATCACTAGTGGCCCTGAACTCTTCAGCCCCATATTTACGAATTTTATCGACTGGAGGCTTATTCAACAGATTCAGATTCATAACTGGAGGTACAATAGAAGTCTAAGGAGGATTGGGTGGGGGCAGAGGTTGTGAAACAGCTAGATTTGTTCTAATATATTGAGTGAACCACTCATTCATCATTTGAAAGAAGGCTTGTTGAGTCTCTCCTTCCTGGCCGCTAGTGGCCGATTTAGAAACAGATGGCACTGTCCCTTGAGCGAGAGCAGACGTATTACTTTAAACATCATCACCTATAGCTCTTTTGAGATCCATTTACTATACGAAAATCACATTTTATGCGTCAGGATTCATCACACTATCACAATTCGTATATATGGCATGTATAGCTAGACTCTCACACGCTACATTAGTCCTAGAATTTACTAAACCTTAGCTCTGATACCAATAAAATGTAACACCCCTAACCTGCAACCATCTTCGAAATTGGGTTAAGAGGCATTACCGAACATATCGGAACTTTTACGATTATTTCATAACACAAGACACATCATCATAATATCATAGAAAGTTCTATGCATTAAGTCCCTTTAAAAGGTTTATGAAACCTTAAACATGCATTGGAAAATGGTCGAGATTAAACCGAGTTCATACAAATTTTTTCTGAAAGTCAAACATTTTTCAAAGTTACAAAGGTCACATGCCCGTGTGGGCAGGCCGTGTACCTCACATGGCATCAGACACACCCGTGTGTCCAAGCCATGGCAAAATAGGGCATACATACTAACTTGTCCACACGGCCGATGACACACCCGTGTCCTTAGCCCGTGGTCGACATTGATTTATTTCACACAGCTTGTCACACGCTTGTGTGTTTGACCCGTGTGCGAGTCTGACTTGTTTCAACATACAACCTTAATGGACACGGTCGAGACACACGCCCGTGTGCTCAACCGTGTGGGCAAATATAGGCCATTTGCAAGGCTAATTTGCCACCCATTTTAGGGTCATTCCTACTAGCAACAACAAATATCATTTTATACATCAAAAGCAACCAAATCATACCAATAATGACCATCCTTTCTAACCATTCATAAGCATATAAAATATATCAACTATGCATCCCAAAACATAGATTAAAAGTTACCATATTCACATCCATCACATGGCTTATATTTACATCTCAAAACATAATCTATTACTACTAGCTTATACATGCCATACTAAGTTATGTTCACATTCAAATGTACCAAAATATAGTTTGATAGTGTGATGATGATCCTCGATCCTTCCGTAGCTTTGATAATATATAAAACAATGCAAACACACACAAAGTAATCTTTCAAAAGCTTAGTAAGCCATATACAAATAAACATATCATGTAAAACATTTATGACCAATCCATCCACATGATTTTTAGCATAATACAATAGCATATTCATAATTCTTCAATGGCTCATTTGCTTCTAACCACTTGCTTACTAATAATCTTAATTCCATGTATTTCATTAGATCATGGCACATTTGTATATAACATATCTTATTTCATTAAGTCCATACAGATATATCTCAATTCCACAATCTCACATATGTTTACTTTTCATACTCGAATTTGGCATACACTTCAAATGTACCTGTATCAACTACACATTTCACATAGTTATTAAATTCTTGGATTGCCCATTAAGCCCTTCAAAATTAAATAGGATACTCAGATAAGTCAGAATTCTCGTACAATGCCAACGTCCCAAACGTGGTCTTATATGTAATCAAATATCGATGCCACTGTCCCAGACAGGGTCTTACACAAAATAATATACGATGCCAATGTCCCGGACATGGTCTTACACATAATTCTCAAATCGATGCCAATGTCCTAGACGTGGTCTTACACAATATCCCATATCAGAATCCTATGTCATGACATATGTATCCGAACTATTCCTAAGGTTCATACGGGACTTCTCAGACATTGATATACTATCGAACTTTCTCGAATTCACAAGCACATCTTCCATTGTCATTCATCACAATTCGATTTCATATAAACATGAATAAATCAACTTAAACACATTTTTTGTATATAAACTTACCTCGTACGAGTATGAACGGATAGGAACTATTTATCGACCACTTTCGATTTCCCCCAATCTAAATTTGTTTTCTTTGGTTCTTGATCTGTACATATTCAAATTTAACTCTTTTATTCACCAAATCATTCAATTCAATCCAAAAAAACAAATTTAAGGCATTTTACAAATTAACCCTCACATTTTCACATTTGGACATTTAAGTCCCTATTTCATAAGTTCACAAATTACACAAAATTTCAATATTCCCATGCTTGGCCGAATATTCCTCGTGGTCATACAAGTCCACACATTTCATTTATTTTGCATTTTAGACCTTCAATTTACTATTTTCTCAATTTAGCCCATATTACTCAAATTCATCAAAAATCCAAAGACAAAATATGTTAATCTTTCACATATCTTTCATATTTCATCATCAACGATCACAAAGCTCAAACATTCATCAATGGCACATTTCAAAATCATCATCAAATTTCAAAAATAAGGCATGGGCTTAAGAGAGCACGAAGCAATGAGCACAAAAACATAGAAATCACTAAAAATCGAACTCAAAACATACCTTGATTGAGCTTAGACAATTGCCGAATATACAAGAGCTTCAAACCTTCTTTTTCTTTTCTTATTCGGTGAACAAAGATGAACAAATGTATAATTTTTATGTTTTTAATTTATTATATCATATGTTATTACAAAAATTACTATTTTAACCATCATAAAATAATGCATAAACCTTTTAATTTATGACAACAACTATCCATACCATAATACAATGGTCTAATTTCATTTTAAGGCCTTCACATTCAAAAGCCAACTCAATTAAACACATAAACATATAAATTTTCACTTTTACCATTTATGCAATTTAGTCCTTTTCTCAAATTAAGCACACAAATAATAAAATTAATTCACGAAACTTTCACACATGCTTAATCACATACTGCAAGCACAAAAAAATAGTATTAAAATATTTTCCTGACTTAGATTTGTGGTCCCAAAACCATTATTCCAACTAAGGTCTAAAACGAACTGTTACACCATGTCCCAAACATGGTCTCTTACGATCACATACCGAAGTCATGTCCCCGACGTGGTCTTACACGGAATTACAGCTCGATGCCGATGCCATATCCCAGATATGGTCTTATACGGGATCTCTTTTCGATGTTGAGGCCATGTCCCAGACATGGTCTTATACGGGACCTCCTTAATCTTATGTCGTGACAATGGTATCCTTTCTATTCCTAATGTTCAAACGGGACTTCGACTTAACAATATTTTGTCATACTTTCATCGAGGCATCATTAACCAATTTCATAAAGATAATATACATTTCTCATGATATCAAGCATTTAAAAACATAATAACATTATATAGCTTCATTACACACAAACTTACCTCAATACCAAAATATGTATATTTGTTCGATTTAGTCCACGACCTTGTTCTTTTCTCGATTTCGATCTGGACTTCGTGTTTCTTGATCTATAATGACAATTTCACTTATTTAATCACCACATAAATCAAGACATTTTAAAATTTCTACTTTGGCAAAATTACCATTTTGCCCTTAAACTTTTAAAAATTATGAATTTGCCCCTAGGCTCGTAAATCAATTCTAATCAAATTTCCTCCTTTAACAAGCCTAGCTGAACATTTATTACTCTTATAGCAACTTATAATACCAATTATTTCACACATTTACCACCTATTTTACAACCTTTACAAAAAGGTCCTTTTATATGTTTTCATGGAAACCCCTTTCACAAAAGTTGTTTATTCAACAACTAAGATTCATTTTCTTCCATAAAAATCCAGCAAACAACATAAATTTTTTCATGGCAAAACCCTAGACTTTCAACCATTTTGCAAAATAGTCCCCTCATTAACTAGCTTAAGCTACAAGGGTTCCAAAAGTACAAAAATTATCAATGATAGCCATTAAAATCACTTACTTGCAAGGATGAAGAGTTGCTGATATTTTTCAAGCTTCCAAAACCTCTATTTTACTGATATTTTCGATGGAAGAAGAAGAAAAATGGGAAAGATGATAGTTTTTCTTTTTTTTTTTTTTTTATGATTAAAAATCAATTAAGTTACCAAATGATTCACCTAACCTTCACTATGTCATTTCTTTGTCCCTATCACCGACCATCACCCTAAATAAGGCCTAATTGCACATTAAAGACCTCCAATTTAATATTCTATAGCTATTTGACACCTTTAGCTTGTAGAACAAAACTTTCACACATAATGCGATTTAGTCCTTTTTCAAAATTAAGCATGGAATGGCTAAAATTAATGCACCAAAATTTTCATGAGCTCATATAATCATGCTATAACACATAAACTAATATTAAAAATAATTTTTTCCGACTTCGAATTAGTGGATCCGAAACTGCTATTCTAACTAGCCCCTAAATCAGGATGTTACAGGTAGTCTCGATATGAAATCCACCGTAATACATTCCCTGTAACACCCCTAACCCAAAACCGTTGCTGAAATAGGGTTAGGAGACATTACTAGTCAGTTCCAAACATTTCATATCATTTTACGACACCAAGTCAATCATCATCGATACATATCACAATATAAAAATATAGTCCCTTAATGAGGTCTACGAGACATTAAACACATGTTAGAAAGTTTCCGGGACTAAACGGAACACATACGAAAATTTTTGAAATTTAAACATTTTTCAAAACTGCAAAGGTCACATGACCATGTAAGTAGGCCATGTACCTTACACGGCCTCGGACACGCCCATGCATCCAAGCCGTGGCAAAACAAGGCATACCTACTGACTTGTCCACACGGCCTGAGACACGCCCGTGTGACTCACCCGTGGTCGAAACTAACTTGCACCACACGGCCAGTCAGAAGCCCGTGTGTCCAACCCATGGTCGAGTCTAACTTGTTTCACTTGGCAAACATAAACAACACAGTCGAGCCAAACGGCCGCGTGCTCAACCGTGTCGGAAATTATAGACCATTTTCAAGGCCAAACTTGCCTCCCACACATTGAATCACCTACAAGTCTCAAATCAATACCAATCCATATCTCAAAATGCAACCAAACATGCCAATACAAGCATCAATCCATCATTAACCATTCCATATATAGTCATGCTCAAACTCATCTCAAATAAGTCCAACAAAAATACAAATTTCACATCCTAAATCATGATAGCAATACATCATTTAATCAAGCCACAAATTCACACATAAAACACCATTTGCTCCAACTAATTCAAGCATGAAAAATACCATTTCCAACCTTACTATTTCATACCATTTCCATCATTTTCATTGCTTCTCATATGAACCATCAACATTCAACTTTCTAGCCACATCACATGGCAAGATCCGACATTACAAAACATATCATGACTTTTAGCCTATACATGCCATATACCAAATATGTACATCTTTCAAAAGTACCGAAATAGATAACCGATAGTGTGATAGAGCCACTGACGATCCTCGGATCTGAGCTAGCTTTATTAACTCTGTAAAATAGAGAAACATATCACACAGTAAGCTTAATAGCTTAGTAAGTTCGAAACATAATACATTCAATTTATTTGCTCAAATACAATGCACAATATGAATTCATCACATAGATCAACTCTCAAATGTTCACACCACATCATCCATAACTAGTAATCTCAGTCAACCATTCATGAATTCATGTACAATCTCATCAACCACCAAGGTTCAATACATACCTTAGCCAACACATAGCTTAGCCAACACATAGTTACTTACCATCCATGCTAATTTATGCTCGATATTGCATTTCGATCAACCTTCGTTATTCATCAGATTTAATTGCACACTTAGTGCCAAACTTGTAGCCGAAGCTTAATTATCATCGTACACTTAGTGCCTATATTTTAAACCGAACTTATCTCGATATCGCACACATAGTGCCAATCAAAGAAGCTGAAACTCCCATAGTCTCGCACACATAGTGCTCTTTATCTCTGTCTCGATTTCAATCACGCACACTTAGTGCCTTATTCTTAATATCATGTATAAAATTGCTATTTAAATAACTATGCATTCATTCACTACTCATCACATAGATATAAATTCAACAACATTTATTATATCCGAACTTACCTCGGATGTCAAAATACCAAAACTAGCTTATCAATCGAGTACTTTATCTTTGCCTCGATCTTGATTCGAATCTCTCCTTTCTTGGTCAAAACACATTCAATTTTAACTTATTCAATCACCAATTCATTCAATTTAGTCTAAACACATATATTTAGGGCATTTTACAAAATAGCCCTCACATTTTCACATTTCGATACTTCAGTCCTTATTTCATAAAATCATCAAATACACAAAATTTGCTTGTACCCATGCCTAGCCGAATTCTTCTTAGTCTCAATCAAGTCCATTTATTTCATTTATTTCACATTTTAGCCCCTCAAAATATTATTTTCACAATTTAGTCTAATTTACTCACAATAACCAAAAATCCAAAGACAAACTATGTTAACCTATCACATAACTTTCATAATTCATCACCAAACTTCACTAAGCTCATGAATTCATGCATGGAACATTTCAAATTCATCATCAATTCACAAAATTTAAGCACGGGTTTTGTAAAGCGTGAAGCAACGATTACAAAAACGTAGAAATTATCAAAAATTGAATTAAAAACATACCTCAATCAGGATTAACAATGGCCGAATGCTTCAAGCCCTATTTCTTTCTTTTTTTTCTTCACATTCGGCTAAGAATAGATGATAATGATCATCTTTAATGTTTTGTTTTATTATTATTAAGTTTAATTATCATTTTACCATTTTCCCTTAATGGAATAACATTTAAATTCCACTAACTTAGGTATTTTTGTCCATCCATTATCACATGGAATAATAATAACATAAGGACTCACATTCTAATAAACCATGTCAAATTAGTACTTTAACAATTAGCACACAGCTTTTGCATTTTATGCGATTAAGTCCTTTTTGCTAATTAAGCACGCAATCGATAAAATTTTCACACAAAACTTTCACACATGCTCAACCACATATTATAAACACCAAAAATAATATTAAAATATTTTTTTGAACTCAGATTTGTGGTCTCGAAACCACTATTTTGACTAGGGTCAAAACTAGGCTATTACAACTCTCCCTCCTTAGGGATTTTGGTCCCCGAAAATCTTACCATTGAATAGGTTAGGATATTGCTCTCCCATAACATCTTCAGGCTTCCACGTAGCCTCTTCTACTCCGTGTTTGTGCCACAACACTTTCACCAAAGGTATTCTTTTGTTTCTCAACTCTTTGATCTCATGTGCCAGAATTCAAATTCGGTTCTTCACTATATGACAAATCTGACTGAATTTCGACCTCAGTAGGAGCAATCACAAGCGATGGATCAGATCTGTATCGTCGAAGCATCGATACGTGGAACACATTATGAATTTTCTCTAATTCAGGTGGCAACAACAATCTATAAGCAACTGGCCATATTCGTTCAATGATCTCTTTCGGTCTGATGAACCTTGGACTCAACTTGCCTTTTCGGCCAAATCGAAGTATTTTATTCCACGATGACACATTCAAAAATACTTTGTCACCAACCTCAAATTTGATATTTTTTTCGTTTCAAATCTACATATGACTTTTGTCAATCTAATGCTATTTTCAAACTGTCACGAATCACTTTCAGTCTCTTTTATCAAATCAACTCCATGAATCTTATTCTCACTCAGTTCAGTCCAATACAATAGAGTTTCACATTTTCGACCATAAAGAGCCTCATACGGTGCCATTTTAATGCTAGACTAAAAACTACTATTGCATGCAAGTTCAACCAACGGCAAGTGCTTTTCCTACGTACTTTCAAATTCAAGAATGCAGCATCTCAACATATCTTCAAGAATCTGAATGATCTGCTCGGATTGTCCATCCATTTACGGATGAAATGCAGTACTAAAATGTAGCTTCGTGCCTAAAGCCTTTTGCAATTTCTTCCAAAATCGCGAGGTAAATCTCGGATCTCTGTCAGATACAATAGATAGTGGCACCCCGTACAATCTCACAATCTCAGCAATATACAATTCAGCTAATTTATCAAGTGAATAATATGTTCTCACTGGAAAAAAATGAGCTGATTTCGTTAATCTGTCAACTATCACCCAGATTGCATCTTTCTTTCTCGGAGATAAGGGCAATCCCGACACAAAGTCCATCGTGATTATCTCCCATTTCTACTCAAGAACCATAATGGGTTGTAACAAACCGAACGAAACTTGATGTTCAGCTTTAACTTGCTGACAAACCAAGCATCTCGAAACAAACTCTGAGATGTCCCGCTTCATACCATGTCACCAATAGAACTGTTTCAGATCATTATACATTTTCGTACTCCCAAGGTGAATAGTCAAACGACTATTATGAGCTTCATTCAAAATCATCTGAATCAAATTTGAATTCCTCAGAACATAAATCTGATATCTGAATCTCAAACAATTATCGCTAACCACTCGATATTCTGAATTAGAATTCAAATCACATTGAGTTTGTTTTGCTATCATCTCACCATCACTTTTCTAGGCATCATAAATCTGACATATAAACATCGGTTTCACTTCCAACTCAGCCAAAACGGAGCCATCATCGCATATATCCATCTAAGTACTCATATCGCGAAGCACATAAAGATTTTTGGCTCAAAGCATCTGCAACTACATTAACTTTACGTAGATGATAATCAATCACAAGCTCATTATCCTTCAACAATTCTAACCATCTTTTCTGATGCAAATTCAACTCTTTTTGAGTCATCAGATATTTCAAGATCTTATGATCACTAAAAACATGACATTTCTCACCAAATAAGTAGTGACGCCAAATCTTCAATGCAAATACAATCGCAGCTAATTCAAGATCATGCGTCGAATAATTCTTTTCATGCGACTTTAACTGCCTCGAAGCATAAGCAATGACTTTGCCTTCTTGCATCAACACACAGCCCAAACCATTCAATGATGCATCACTATAAACTATAAACTCTTTACCCATTTCTGGTTGAACTAACATTAGCCCCTCTATCAACAATGCTTTCAACCGTTGAAAACTCTGCTGGCACTTTTCTGACCACTCAAATTTAACATCTTTCTGTAGCAACTTCGTCAATGGAGTTACAATCATCGAGAAGCCCTTCACAAACCGCCTATAATAGCCCACTAATCCTAGAAAACTACGAACTTCAGATACATTTCTCGGAGATTTCCATTCTAAAATGGCCGAGATTTTACTTGGATCAACTCGTATTCATGTAGCTGATACAATATGCCCGAAAAACCAACCTCACGCAGCCAAAACTCACATTTGCTGAACTTTGCATACAATTGCTTCTCACGCAGAGTCTGTAACACAATTCTCAAATGCTCGGCATACTGCGTCTCATCACATGAATAAATCAAAATATCATCAATAAAAACCATAACAAAGCAATCTATATACGGCTTGAATATTCGGTTCATCAAATCCAAAAATGCCGGAGGAGCATTTGTTAGTCCAAAAGGCATAGTGATAAATTGTAATATATACATATTTTAATCTCACATTTAGCATACTTTTGGATGATTTATTCCCTGAATTGTGGAATTTGGTGCTCCTAATCCTTTAATTTCATGTTTTATACTTAAGGAAGCACCAGAGGATGAAAAGAACGAGAAATGAGCCAAAAACAGAGAAAATGGGCCAAAGTACAAAATAGACACGGCCTGGGCCCAAGCCATACGGCCGTGCTTCCTTAGCAAAACTGAACATGGCCTGGCCTCGATTTATACTGGAGTGTGCCATGGGCGTGTCCCTGCCGTGACCAGTTTTAATTTCTCTCGGATTAGGATACTTAGGGGTGAAGAAAGACATTTCGAAAGCCTATATAAACACCCTAAGTGTGATCTAAGAGGGGGGCGTCCTGGTAGGCTTAAGAGCCAAGCCGGAGAGGCTAGAATTGTGGGATTTACTCGAAGAAAGCCAGTTGATTCATCTCAAGAAGCCAGAGTCATACTCAAGACGGAATATCTTCCATTCAATCTCCTTTAGGGGGTTTTAGGGTTTTTCTTATGTTTTGTTTTATATTTTCTTCTGAGATGGATTCTTTTATGACTATGAACTAAACCCCTCAAATAGCTGAGGGGGATGAAACCTAAGACGGATCTTGTTATTGTTTCCTGAACTATATGATAACTACTTGATTTGTTCTTAATTATGTGTTCTTAATTCTTGCTTTGATATTTTAGGATATTGATTCAAGTATTGATGTGCTTAGACAGTGGAGCAAAAGTCGCTGTTTAAGAGTAGATCTAGCATAGTTAAGCGGAGTTGATCGCAACCCTAGAAATAGGATGACGAAAATCTGCCGGATTAGGGTCAAACCTAATATGGGAGTCCATAGATCGAGTTAATGCAATTCTAGGGGTTTTAATTAGAAAGAGGTTTCAATTGATCAACCTAGGGTTAGATGTTAGTAGCCTCAAAAGAGGTATTAATATAAATTAGGGAATTCTACGGATCAAGTCAAGTGAATAAATCGTCTGGTTCAGAGTTAAATAACAAGTGAAGTCTGGGTGGATTCTTCCTCGGGTATTGTCCTAATCAATTAGTTTTTCCCAAAAGTATTTTCCCGAATTCATTCTCTGTGTCTTAGCATCCTTAGCTTAGTAGTTAGTTGAGTTTAGATTAAATAACAATTCCCTTAATTCTTAAGCTAAATAATAAAAAGAAAGTTAGTATTAGTAGTTTTGGTTCCCTTGGGTTTGACATTCTGGTCTTGCCACTAAACTATACTACTGTTCGGTAGGTGCACTTGCCTCAATCGTTGTGATAGCTAGTTTCTAGGCTCGATCATTCATTATATAAATTTTAAGACTTTCCCACTACGATCAAGTTTTTGGCGTCGTTATCGGGGAACTGAAATATTAAGAACGCTCAATTTTTATTACTTTAGCAATATTTTATTTTTGCAACTAAATTTTATTTTTACTTTTCTCTTTTTTATTCTTTGCTTCTAGCAGGTATTCTAGTTTATGATTAGAAGAAACCTGTCAGGACCGCTACTTTACGATTGTGAAATTGAAAGCACAGTTCGAAGAAACCAAAGAGAAATAAGGAGAAGCCTACAGTACGTACAAGAAAAGCAAGAAAACAAAATTAATACTACCGAAGATATGGTTGAGAATAATCTGCTACCTCCAGAGGTGGCCGAAAATCATGCTCCTCGAACTATGTATGATTATGCTAAACCTAATTTAATAGGAACTGAGTCAAGTATTGTTAGACCTGCTATTGCTGCAAATAATTTTGAACTGAAACGTAACACAATTTAGGTGATACAGCAGTTTGTTCAGTTTGATGGTTTGCAGGATGAAGATCCAAACAATCACTTGGCGAATTTCCGAGAATTTTGCGACACTTTCAAAATAAATGGTGTTTCTGATGATGCCATTCGGCTTCAGTTGTTTCCCTTTTATTTGAGGAATAAAGCTAAACAGTGGTTGAATTTTCTTCCACGAGGATCAATCACTACATGGGAACAAATGACCGAAAAAATTTTGTTAAAATATTTTCTGCCGGCTAAACCGGCCAAGTTAAGGAATGAAATCTCTTCTTTTGTGCAGATGGATTTAGAAACACTTTATGATGCATGGGAGGGATACAAAGATCTATTGAGAAGGTGCCTACACCATGGATTACCCTTGTGGCTACAGGTCCAAACCTTTTACAACAGTGTGAACCCTTCAACTAGGCAATTGATTGATTCAGCCACCGGCGGAACCTTGAATAACAAAACACCTAAGGCTGCCTATGAATTCATTGAAGAGATATCACTGAATAACTATCAGTGGCAAGTCACGAGGACACGGCCAACAAAAGCCGCCAGTGTTTTCAACCTCGACGCAGTAACCATGCTATCAAACCAGGTAGAACTTTTGACTAAAACAATTGATGGTTTATGTGGTACTTCACTGGTACATCGAGCTATGAAGTGGGAGATGAATGGAGGAGGGATGAGCAATACCGAATATTCACCTTACAACCCGAGCATTGAAAACGAGCAAGTTCACTATATGGGTAACAATTTTAGACCTCAAAATAACCCTTATAGTAACACTTATAATCCAGGTTGGAGGAACCACCCCAATTTTTCATGGGGTGGTCAAGGAAATCAGAGACAACAACCCCCTCCAAACTTCTAACAACAGCCTTATCCACAAGAGAATAAGTAGAACCTTGAAGAGATGCTGACAAAATACATCGCGGTGTCAGAAACTCGTTTCCAAAACACCTAGACAACACTTAAAAATCAACAAGCATCAATTCAAGGGATCGAGAACCAGTTAGGACAACTTGCCAAGATCATATCAGAACGACCACAAGGAAGCCTACCAGGCAACCTTGAAACTAACCCAAAGAAGCAACTTCAAGCCATAACAACTCATGACAGTGAAGGGTTAGATAAGCCCAAATTAAGGCAGGAGAAAGTGGTAGAGGAAGGAAAGGATGAGGTAAACCATGACAAGCCAAAATCGGTAATTAAAGAGTACCAACCTCGTATACCATACCCCAATGCGATAAAGAAAGACAACGCAGACGAACAATTCGGTAGATTTCTTAAACTTTTAAAGAAATTACATATTAATTTACCGTTTCTTGAAGCTCTTTCGCAGATGCCAGATTCGAGGAGATTTTTAAAAGAGCTCTTAACAAATAAGCGGAAGTTAGACGAGGAGTCACATGTGGAACTAAATGCAGTATGCTCAGCAATGTTACAAAATAAACTACCACGAAAATTAAAAGATCCAGGGAGTTTTACAATTCCATGCTTAATTGGTAGTTTATCTGTTGATAATGCTTTAGCTGATTTAGGGGCAAGAAACAATGTTATGCCTTATAAAATGTTTAAACAGCTAGGTCTAGGGAAACCCAAACAAACTGGGATGAGCATTCAATTAGCTGATAAAACTATTAGAATTCCTAGGGGTATAATTGAAGATGTTCTCGTGAAAATTGATAAATTCATATTCGTAGTAGACTTTGTCGTTTTAGACATGGATGAGGACAATCATATTCCTTTAATTTTAGGAAGACCCTTTTTAGCAACTGCCAGAACTAAAATTGATGTCGGCGTAAGTGAACTCATATTCTGTATAGGTGACAAAACAATCATTCTTCAGGCTCTTGATTCGGCTAGGACATCGAGTAATCAAGGTGAGAACATAAATTCTATTAATGACCATTTGGTTAAACCTTATTTTCAGGAAGCACCACAGAACTACACAACTAAGCCAGATCCTAGACCTCATGTGTAACACCCCAAACCCCGTCAATACACCACTACCGAATCTGGTATGTTGCGGGGAAAAACGTGGTTGAGGGGTTTGGTTTCTGGTTAAAGATTTGATAGAAAACTCTTTGTTATAGTTTGTACTTGTCAAAATCTTGGGCATGATGGTTTTAAAAAAAATGATAGTGTATTTTGAAAACCCGGGAATTTTGAAAACTTAGTTGAACCCACAAGTAGAACAAATTTATAACATTTAGAAATCCGAGAAAAATTCATTGTGTTCGCTTAGAAACATTCTAAACTTAGTGTGAATAAAATCTCAAGTTTGGAAAGCATTTGGGTGTATTCATTTTAATGTTTTAGTGTGATACCCGATGGTAAAGTTTAAAACATATCGCTTTGTAGTTTTAAAAACCCCTTTTTCCTTTCCATGTTTTATCCAATATTAATCCAATACTTTGTTAAGGCATATTTGAAATCACATTTGAACATATAAATAACCACAGCATAATTTTAAAAAAAAAACCATTTACAATCCCAGCAAACCAAATGAAATTAAAGGAAATAAAGTACCAAGTATTTAAATCAGTGCAAATCTGAATTTATTCATGGCATGGTCACCTCGAGTCCACCCGGCTCCATGTCCGCGATCTAAGTGTCACCTGAAAAGATAAGGGAGAAGGTGAGTCGCAAGACTCAGTGCATAAATCCCCCTTCCGGTTAATGCAACAGGCTAACACACATCATAGCAAAGCAATACAATTAATGCACCCCAATCCTAGCCATCCATATCGCCTTTTCTACCCCGTGTGGTACCAAACCACTGGTGGTGCCAAACCACTGGTGACCCAAAGTCATGATATCCATAAGTGTGGTGCCAAACGACTGGTGACCCAAATTCACGAATAATCCAATGATGGGGCCAACCCATCGTGTGATACCAAATCACTGGCGTCAATCCCATAAATCATCGTGGGGCCAACCCATCGTGGTACGGCCACCGGGGCGAGACGCTATGAGGTGCCAAACCTCTGGTGTCCCAAAGACACAATGTGATACCAAATCACTGGTGACCGAAGTCACGAATCCAATGATGGGGCCAACCCATCGTGTGATACCAAATCACTGGCGTCAATCCCGTAATATAAACCGTGGGGCCAACCCACTGTGGTGCTAAGCCACTGGGACGAGAGGCTGAGGTGCCAAACCTCTGGTGACCCAAAGTCACGGTAGTCAATCTGTGGTACCAAACCACTGGAGGTGCCAAACCTCTGGTGTCCCAAAGACACGGATATCATATTCCCCCTCCTCTCATATCACCCAATGTCATACCGACTCATGTACAATATGCAAATCATGTAAATCATGCTAACATGCCCAACATTGCATCTCATAGCACATACATCATAGATCAGAATATTAAGTGGGTAACCAACAGAACTCGCAATGAGGCAGACTTACCCAAATTCGTGCACATACCCCATAAGGTATCATATCAATCAACCGTACTGTTTGACAATCAGGTTTATTAAACATATTACTAAGCAATGAGTGTGTTAGTTTACACACCTGTTAAACGAAAGCCTTAAACCCAACGAACTGATCTAAGCCCCTTGATTACCTTGCTCCTATAATCGGCCAATCATGGGGTTAGTAACCTAGACCATTCGGCCATAGCTATTAAACCGAATAGGTTAATGTTGAACCCTCACCTTACACTTGATTTGGTTTCCTACCAAATCCCAAACCAACCGATGGTTCTCCTCAAGCAAACGGCACACCCTATTAAGAAGAAATATTAATCTCTTGTAAGTTTGACTAAACGAGAACTAAGAGAATAGACTTGATAACATCAACTCTTAGGCGGCTTCCAGTCCAAGACTGCCTCAATCTTCCGAGGATCTACCCTAATCCCCTCAGCCGACACTACATGACCCAAGAAAGTCACCTCCCTAAGCCAGAACTCACACTTACTAAACTTTGCATAAAGCTGCTTTTCCCTTAGAATCTGTAGCACCACCTGCAAGTATGCATCATGCTCCTCCTCTGACCTTGAGTACACCAAGATGTCGTCAATAAAAACCACTACGAACTGATCCAAAAACTGCTGGAACACCCTATTCATCATATCCATGAATGCTGCCGGTGCGTTAGTCAACCCAAACGACATTACCAGAAATTCGTAGTGCCCATACCGAGTACGAAACGCTGTCTTGTGGATATCCGCCTCCTTCACCTTCAATTGGTGATACCCAGACCTCAAATCAATCTTCGAGAATACCGACGCAACCTTGAGCTGATCAAACAAGTCATCTATCCGTGGCAACGGATACTTGTTTTTAATCGTCGACTTGTTCAATCAAGCGGTAATCTATATACATCCGCATGGTACCATCTTTCTTCTTGACAAAGAGTACTGGCGCTCCCCAAGGTGAAACACTTGGCCTAATAAAGCCTCGGTCCAACAACTCCTGGATCTGAGCCTTTAATTCCACTAACTCCTTTGGCGCCATCCTATACGGAGCGATTGACACTGGCGCGGTTCCCGGTAACAGATCTATCCCGAACTCTACTTCACGATCCGGTGGCAAACCTGGAAGCTCCTCTAGAAACACATCAACAAATTCCTTAACTGTCTGGACCTTTTCCACAGTAGACTCCTTAGCCTCCAAGGCATACACATGAACTACATATGCTTCACAGCTCTTCCTGACCATCTTCTCAGCTTTCAGAGCAGACACCACGTTGGATAAGTAATCTCTTTTATTACCTATCAAGACCACCTCGTCACCCTCAGCCGTCTTAAGAACCATGCGCTTAGCCGCGCAATCCAACATAGCCTGGTATTTAACCAACCAGTCCATTCCAAGAATCAGATCGAACTCCCCAAACGGCAGTTCCATCAGATCAGCCACAAACACTACCCCTTGGAGTTCTAGGTGTACATCTCTATATAGCTTATCTACGACTACAGAGTGACCTAGAGGGCTAATTACTGTCATCTGCCTAGAAGTAGTTTCAGAGTCTAAGTCCATGGTCTCAATTATGCTACTAGCAACGTATGAATGTGTTGAACCCATATCAATCAAAGCAGTATATGGAGAACCAAAGATTAAAAACGTACCGGTTATGACGTCCGGTGCGTCGCCCTCCTCTCGGCGTCTCGCTGCATACACCAACCCAGGCTGTCGTGCCTCAGAACCACCTGCACCTCTGCCCGGTGCTCCGCGGCCCCGACCAGAACCATTACCTCCTCTGCCATTACCACGACCTCTCTGTAGTGGCGGTCCATTATTCCTGAACTGAGTACGGCCCTGATTCTTGGACTGAATCCTAGCCAACTTACGCGGACAGTCCCTCACACGGTGATCCATAGAGCCACACTCGAAACATCTTTTTCCATCGATCCAGTAACCTCCCCAATGAGGTTTCCCACAACGGTTACACTGCGACGGTCCCTGATTAGCAGCAACAAACCTACCAGACTGATTCGGCCCACTCTGTCTAGCCCTTTTCCGAGGATTACCTGACGACCCAGAAGATCCAAAACTCCTCTTATGCCTATTCCTATCCACATTTTGCCTCACAGACTCTTTAATACCCTCGGCTACCTTAGCCTTCTCAACCAGGACGGCAAACTCACGCTCCTGCTGTGGAGCAATCAACAATCTTAATTCATCTCTCAGACCATCCTCGAATCGAACACACCTCTCGTGTTCAGTGGCCACAATGCCCCTAGCATACCGACTCAGCCTCAAGAACTCTGCCTCGTACTTCGACACAGACTTACTCCCCTGAACTAGCCTCAGAAATGCTTTTCACTGTGCGTCGACATAACTAGCCCCAATGTACTTTTTCTGATAAGCAGCCCTAAAATAGTCCCAAGTGAGATCCTCTGCTGCAACATCGTCCCCAAACCGTGAGCCACCACTGTATGACTCATCCCGAAGAAGCGATACTATCCTTCACTTCTCTCTCGGCGATCAGTCCAGATCATCCATGATCCACACCGTCGCCTCCAGCCAATACTCATCCGTACTGGGAGCAACACCAGAAACACCACGAAAGAATTCGGCCCCGTTTGCTCGGAGTCGCTCAGAAACAGATTTTCGAGCTCCTGCGCCTCCACCTACTCCAGCTACCCTTTCCAGAACTCGCGCGGCGATCGCCTCGACATCGCGCGTCGTCCCGGTCGATCGATCTCAAACTCACCACCTCCAACTGGTGGTGGTACCGGCATCTCATTCTCTGACCCCTGACCAGACCCTACTAGTTCAGAAATAGTCATCCTACCCCGACCACGTCCACGTGTATTACGACCCCGTCCCCGAGTGCTCATGACTAACGTCTTGACTTATCTAATTTAAGAGTTTTATGCATCAGTAATTATTCCATTGTCTTTTAAAGCAAAGTCTTATGAATATTGTTTATTAAAGAAGTTTCGTTTTCGCAAGTCCACACAGTCCTATCAGTTTCAGTTTCTAAGGTAATCTACTATTGCTAGTCATCCAATCACATCTCATCCAGAAATCACAAGCAATAGTAAGGGGTACTTACCGGGGCGGATTAGTGCCGGAGACTCGGTGCCATGCCTTTCAAACCATACATTTTACAACAAAACACTTAAAACCAAAATTTTAAAACAACATGTTGGGCCTCAGGCCCACAGCTGAGCTTTTGAACCTGGCTCTGATACCATAATTGTAACACTCCAAACCCGGTCAATACACCACGACCGAATCTGGTATGTTACGGGGAAAAACATGGTTGAGGAGTTTGGTTTCCGGTTAAAGATTTGATAGAAAACTCTTTGTTATAGCTTGTACTTGTCAAAATCTTGGGCATGATAGTTTTTAAAAAAATGATAGTGTATTTTAAAAACCCGGGAATTTTGAAAACTTAGTTGAACCCACAAGTAGAACAAATTTATAACATTTAGAAATCCGAGAAAAATTCCTTGTGTTTGCTTAGAAACATTCTAAACTTAGTGTGAATAAAATCTCAAGTTTGGAAAGCATTTGGGTGTATTCATTTTAATGTTTTAGTGTGATACCCGATGGAAAAGTTAAAAACATATCGCTTTGTAGTTTTAAAAACCCCTTTTTCCTTTCCAAGTTTTATCCAATATTAATCCAATACTTTGTTAAGGCATATTTGAAATCACATTTAAGCATATAAATAACCAAAGCATAATTTTTAAAAAAAAAACCATTTACATTCCCAGCAAACCAAATGAAAATAAAGGAAATAAAGTACCAAGTAGTTAAATCAGTGCAAATCTGAATTTATTCATGGCATGGTCACCTCGAGTCCACCCTTACTCCATGTCCGCGATCTAAGTGTCACTGAAATGATAAGGAGAAGGTGAGTCGCAAGACTCGGTGCATAAATCCCCTCCCGATTAATGCAACAGGCTAACACACATCATAGCAAAGCAATACAATTAATGCACCCCAATCCTAGCCATCTATATCGCCTTTTCTACCCCGTGTGGTACCAAACCACTGGTGGTGCCAAACCACTGGTGACCCAAAGTCACGATATCCATAAGTGTGGTGCCAAACCACTGGTGACCCAAAGCCACGAATAATCCAATGATGGGGCCAACCCATCGTATGATACCAAATCACCGGCGTCAATCCCAGTATAATCATCGTGGGGCCAACCCATCGTGTGTGCTGAAACCACCGGGACGAGACGCGCTATGAGGTGCCAAACCTCTCGGTGTCCCAAAGACACAATGTGATACCAAATCACTGGTGACCGAAGTCACGAATCCAATGATGGGGCCAACCCATCGTGTGATACCAAATCACTGGCGTCAATCCCGTAATATCAACCGTGGGGCCAACCCACTGTGGTGCTAAGCCACTGGGACGAGACGATGAGGTGCCAAACCTCTGGTGACCCAAAGTCACGATAGTCAATCTGTGGTACCAAACCACTGGAGGTGCCAAACCTCTGGTGTCCCAAAGACACGGATATCATATTCCCCCTCCTCTCATATCACCCAATGTCATACCGACTCATGTACAATATGCAAATCATGTAAATCATGCTAACATGCCCAACATTGCATCTCATAGCACACACATCATAGATCAGAATATTAAGTGGGTAACCAATAGAACTCGCAATGAGGCGGACTTACCCGAATTCGTGCACATACCCCATAAGGTATCATATCAATCAACCATACTGTTTGACAATCAGGTTTATTAAGCATATTACTAAGCAATGAGTGTGTTAGTTTACACACCTGTTAAACGAAAGCCTTAAACCCAACGAACTGATCTAAGCCCCTTGATTACCTTGCTCCTATAATCGACCAATCATGGGTTTAGTAACCTAGACCATTCGGCCATAGCTATTAAACCGAATAGGTTAATGTTGAACCCTCACCTTACACTTGATTTGGTTTCCTACCAAATCCCGAACCAACCGATGGTTCTCCTTCAAGCAAACGGCACACCTTATTAAGAAGAAATATTAATCTCTTGTAAGTTTGACTAAACGAGAACTAAGAGAATAGACTTGATAACATCAACTCTTGCCACCACTTACCAACGATTAACAGAGAAAGAAGACTTCTCTTGCTTGCTTCCAAAATCCAAAGGCCCTATAACGCAATGATTAACAAAAGAGTAACTCCTTCCAACCGAACCCAAAATCGGCTCTTAACCAAACCAAAACGATTAAGAACAAGAAGAGAGGAAATAACCATTCGGCCATGTACTTACCTTCTCTAACGATTGAACAACCAAACGAGAGATTATCACCACGCACGTAAATCGGCCACAAGATAACTACTAGGAGAGGAAAGTTTCTGGCTATGATTGCTAACAACAACCACCAAGATTCAAATTTACACAAAAAAAGAAAACACAAGAGAAAATTGTAAAGAAAAAGGGGTTGCTATTCGGCCACAACAAAAATGGGAAAAAGAAGAAGAAAGATGCTTTCGATTTTTGAAAAGAATCAGAAATGGAAGAAGGTATTTTGGAGAATGGAGTTTCGGCTAAGGAGATTTCAAGAAGAAAAAGAGAGTATGAGAGGAAGAGAGGAGTTAGTTTCGGCTCAACACAAATGAACAACAAGTAAAAGAAGTGGGAGGGTTCGGCCAAAATGAATAAAAGAGATGAAAGCTTGAAGGCTCAAGAGCATTCGGCCAACAAAGAAAACACAAAAAAACAAGCAACTTTCGGCAAGCTATAGGGGTTTGGTCTTTCGGTTTCAAGAACTAAAGAAAAAATGAGAGAAACTCTCTTGAAATTTCGGCTTGCTTTTGACAAAAAGAAGAAGTTTGATTGACACCAAAAGTGACCGAAAATGCACAAAATGCCAAGTGCATTTCGGCACTACCCCTAACTCACTCACCAAACCCAACCACTCCCCAAAATCTCCCCAAAATTCGGCCACAACTCCCCCAAACACTCCAAGCCACACCTTCAAACTAGTTTGAACTAGCCAACCTCCTAAAATCACTCTCCACCCTTCCTTTGAATATTTGACTTGGTCCATGGCGAGTTTGAAACGCCAAAGAACTTCTCCCCTCCATGCCATCAAAATAGAAGCAAAATGTGAGGTCTTTGCAGCTTGAACACAGGACCTCCTCCCCATGCAGTTGACGTCACACACAAGCTCCAAGTGGCGCATGCTTTGCCATTCCACCAGCTTATTTCTTGTGCTAACTCCTACCCAAAATAAATCTATAAACCCCAGCTCCTTCAGCTCCTTTAGCTCCTCTCACCTAAGCTCAACAACTAAAATTTTCCAACCTCTTAGGCTTATACCAAATTTACAACTAAGCCCCCAAAACATCAAAACAACAACATTGCAGGCCAATAACATGCAAACAATGCCATAACAAAATAGCCCCTAACCCGTGATTTACATCATGCCAACAAGGAAATAACTCACGAGGAACGAAGGCTTCAAATCGATGAACTAGACGAGTGGAAGACGCCTTTCAAAGAGAAATTAGGAATACACAAAGCAGAACCAACGCCAGTCCATGGGACAAACAAATTTAAAGTCAGAGATCAAGTATTGTTAGATAAGACAGACCCTCGAATATCTCCTCCAGACCTTGATACAAACGAAAAAATCCCTTTTAAGGTACTCAATGTCTTCCTTTACGGAACAGTCGAGGTAAGTAATCCTATATTCGGCACTTTTAAAGTAAATGCTACTCGGCTTAAGCTATATATTGATAATAGAACTGATAGCATGAGAAAGGACTTTCAACTCCTCAAACAACCATGATTATGCAAATGAGAGGTAAGTCTAGCTTAAGACTATAAACGAGCGCTTCTCGGGAGGCAACCCGAGCACTAACCCCATTAATTTTTACATTTTTATTTTTACTTTTATTTTTCCTTTTTAGCATCTAACTACAAACTGACCAAAGTGTAGATTTCTATACCACATGGCCTTGCACACGGCCATGGCCGTGGCCGTGTGGACACCACATATTTTCGTACCAGCATGGCAGAGATAGTACAAAACAGGACAAAAAATATCTTCAAGCCACGGGCTACAACTAAACACCACGGCCGTGTGATACAACCGTGGTCGACACTGGTTTAGCAACACGGGCGTGGCACCTGCGCACAGGCGTGGGAGAAACGAACGAAGCGCAACACGGCCATGCGATACGGCCGTGTGACTCAACACGCCCATGGTACACGGGCATGGGAATGTACCA
The DNA here is from genome assembly GCA_025503065.1 of Gossypium bickii. Taxonomy (NCBI): domain Eukaryota; kingdom Viridiplantae; phylum Streptophyta; class Magnoliopsida; order Malvales; family Malvaceae; genus Gossypium; species Gossypium bickii. Next base: position 47,214,172 of record CP106712.1, read on the forward strand.
GATTTGAGATTTCTATTTAAAACACCCCTCTCCCCTTCTCACCTACTTCCCATTCCCCTTCTTTTTCCATACCCTTTACACTCCCATCCCTTTTCCAGTTTTTGCCTTTCTTCATTCTCCTAACTATTGATCTAACCATATCCATGTCGAAGAAACAGAAGGGTCCTAGCATTGTCTCCCTCTGTGAGACCGATCTACATAAGTTCATGTCGGCCGCTTCATTAACTCGACAGGACAAGGACCTTTGAGTCCGTTTAACTTTTCTTTTTATTTCCCCTTCTCCTTTATTTTCCTTTTCTTTATTTTTCTCTACTTAATTTAATCTATTTTATTTTCTTTGATTTATGTTCTAAAGGTTGCTAAGGAATCACCACACCACGCCTTAAAAATCACACCCACCTCGCAAACCATCTAACAATAAGGACTTGTCAGTCCATTAATCTTTTTTTTATTCTTATTTCACTTTATATTTTATTTCTCTTTATCTTTCTTGTCTTTAAATATATAATTAGTATATTTTGAATTATTCTTATTATTTCCTGGCTAATTCTTCACGAGTTTCCCAATTTCTTTATCTAGCGTAGAGATTGTGGGCGGCCACCATACCACCCCTAAAGACGCCTCCTCCAACTTATCCTTCACCTCTGAATCAACTGTCCACACTTCCAACTCAAGGAACCTATCCGAAATTCAAGAAGTTTCACCTCTATCCCTCTCTTTTGATGTTTCTACTGTATTTGTGAACATCTATCTTTGTACATTGATGGCAATGTACATCCTAGGTGTGGGGGTGAATTTTATTTTGAGAAGTTCCTAACTTTTTGCATTGTTTTCAAATCCCTAAATTATGTCTTGTTTTTAAGTAATTTTCTCATATTACTATTAGAACGAAATTTCCTTTGATTCATGATTTTTATTTATATGTTTTGGATTAAGTCATTAATAATTGTGCAGTGATGATTTAAACTTTAGGGGACTAGAGGATCAAGCATGATGAGTCTATTTTCAAAAATTAAAATTTTGTTAGGTTATCTATCTGAATCTAATTATTACTTTGAAGTTTGAAATTTACAAAGTTGATATCAAAAACCCATAATTTTTGTGAGATTTTTAGCCTTTTAGAGCATACATTCTTTCGTGCTCACTCTTTGATTATGAGTGTGTCAACATTGATTTGTTTTTCTAGAACTTGCTTCTATTATACATGTCAAGACCACATTATTGATTTGATATACAGAGATGATAACGGCACTTAGGACTTAACCCACTCACTCCACTAAAAAGCCTACTCTCACAATTAACCCCTAGTGAAACCCTTTGATCCTAACAACCCATTTATTGACTCACCCACTAATATTAACCCAAAACCCATCTTGTATTTGTTATCACCATTTCTTGACTCCTTTTTTGTCAAGATTTGATTTTGAGCAATTGCCTAACTATGTTCTATATTTCAGTTGTTAAAGTTCTTTCTTCTTAATTGTAAATATTGTTCTTAAAAAAAATGAAGTTATTCATTGTTATTTCTATGTTTGAGCTTATGCAATTAATTCCACATTCGGAGAAAAAGCTCGTGTTATTAGTGTTTCAACTTTTGAATTGATGTAATTATTTAGGATTATTTCATTTTTCTAGTTAGGTAAATTGTCAATTCAATCTCGATTGTAACCCTTTAATTTAGCCTTTATCCACACCTTTAACCTAAGCCCCGTTGCAACCCTTTTTAAAGACCTTTTGATCTGTGTATCATTTCATTCTATAGTGGTGGAGATTTGATTTTCATGTAAGCCTATGGGATTAACTTTTCACTTTCGACTTTTGAGTGCTTAATTTTGAACCTTAAACACTTTGAGTGATTTGAGTGAATCTTTAGTAAGGATGTCAACTTTTGTCAATTTTGAATTAAAGGTGAATATTCAGGTAAGGGGAAACACCTATATTTTCATGCTATAAAAACTATGACTTTGATTGTTTGAATCTTTAGGACCCTTCTACTTAAATTATCGATGTATAAATTATCTATGAATTATGATGAAACATTATTGATGAATTTTATGAATTGAGGAAGTTTGTTTTAATTGTAAGTTGAGAATTTTGCTTGAGGACAAGCAAATGATTAAGTGTGGGGGTATTTGATAAACCGTAATATATACATATTTTAATCCCATATTTAGCATACTTTTGGAAGATTTATTCCCTGAATTGTGGAATTTGGTGCTCCTAATCCTTTAATTTCATATTTTATACTTGGGGAAGCATCGGAGGATGAAAAGAATGAGAAACGGGCCAAAAATAGAGAAAATGAGCCAAATTTCGAAATCGACACGGCCTGGCCCAAGCCACACGGTCGTGCCTCCTTAGTAGAATTAAACACGGCCTAGCCTCAATTTACACGAATGTGTGCAACGGGCGTGTCCCTACCATGACCTATTTTAATTCCACTCGGATTAGGATACTTAGAGGCGAAGAAAGACATTTCAAAAGCCTATATAAACACCCTAAGTGTGACCTAAGAGGGGGGCATCCAGGTAGGCTTAAGAGCCAAGCCAGAGAGGCCAGAATTGTGGGATTTACTCGAAGAAAGCCAGTTGATTCATCTCAAGAAGCCAGAGTTATGTTTTGTTTCCTTCAGGGGGTTTTAGGGTTTTTCTTATGTTTTGTTTTATATTTTCTTCTGAGATGTATTCCTTTATGATTATGAACTAAACCCCTTAAATAGCTGAGGGGGATGAAACCTAAGACAGATCTTGTTATTGTTTTCTGATCTATATGATAAATACTTGATTTGTTCTTAATTATGTATTCTTAATTCTTACTTTGATATTTCAAGATATTGATTCAAGTATTGATGTGCTTAGGCAGTGGAACAAAAGTCCCTGTTTAAGAGTAGATCTAGCATAGTTAAGCGGAGTTGATCGCAACCCTAGAAGTAGGATGACGAAAATCTGCCGGATTAGGGTCAAACCTAATATGGGAGTCCATAGATCGAGTTAATGCAATTCTAGGGGTTTTAATTAGAAAGAGATTTCAATTAATCAACCTAGGGTTAGATGTTAGTAGCCTCGAAAGAGGTATTAATATAAATTAAGGAATCCTATGGATCAAGTCAAGTGAATAAATCGTCTGGTTCAGAGTTAAATAACAAGTGAAGTCTAAGTGGATTCTTCCTAGGGTATTGTTCTAATCAATTGGTTTTTCCCAAAAGTATTTTCTCCAATTCATTCTTTGTGTCTTAGCATCCTTAGCTTAGTATTTAGTTAATTTTATATTAAACAACAATTCCCTTAATTCTTAGGCTAAAAAATAAAAAAAAGTTAGTATTAGTACTTTTGGTTCCCTTAGGTTCAACATTCATGTCTTGCCACTAAACTATACTATTGTTCGATAGGTGCGCTTGCCTCAATCGTGGTGATAGTTAGTTTCTAGGCTCGATCATTAATTATATAAATTTAAAGACTTTCCCACTGCAATCACATAACTAAGAATTTATAATGTCCATACCTCGTTCTGAATGCAGTTTTTGGTACATCTGCTTCTTTAACTCTCAACTGGATGTAGCCTGATCTGAAATCTATCTTGGAAAACATTGTGGCTCCTTTCAGCTGATAAAACAAATCATCAATTCGTGGTAGGGAATACTTATTCTTTATCGTCACTTTATTTAACTGACGATAATCAATGCACATCTTCATAGTTCCATCTTTCTTTTTTACAAACAACACAGGAGCACCCCAGGGCGAGAAACTCGGTCATACAAATCCTCTGTCTGTTAACTATTGCAAATGAGACTTTAACTCTTTCAATTTTGTCGGTGCCATTCTATACGGAGCAATCAAGATAGGAGTTGTTCTTGGCACTAATTCAATACCAACCTGGACTTCCCAAATCAGAGGTAATCCTGGTAGTTCTTTAAGAAACACATCAGGGAATTCACAAATCACAAGCACAGATTCAACTTTATTTTTTGTCACTTTTGTATCAATCACATATGCAAGATAAGCTTCGCAACCCTTTTTCACATAATTCAGAGCTTTCATAGAAGATATAACAGCAGGCAACCCATTCAAATCACTGGATTCTATACGAACCATCTCACCATTTTAACTTCTCAAATCAATGCTCTTTCGTTTACAATTCACAATAGCATTATGCAAAGTGAGCCAATCCATACCTAGAATGATATAAAATTCATCAAAAAGTAGCAACATCAAATTAGCCGAATAGCATATATCCCGAAACATCAATGGGCAGTTCTTCCACACTTTATCCACTAAGACACCCTTGCCTAAGGGGTTCAATACTCTAATCACAAATTCAGTAGACACAACAGGTAGAGTCTTACTAGATACTAAATTCTCACACAGATAAGAATGAGTAAAACCTAGATCTATCAATGCAATCACATCAGTATCAAATAGAGTAAAAGTACCAGTAATGACATCTGGAGATGACAATTCTTCACGAGCGCGAATAGCATAAGCTAGGGCAGGTGCTCTCGCCTCTGATCTCACAGCTGTATCAATGGCCCTTCTCTGACTTCCACCCACATTTTTAGTGTTTCTAGGTGGTCTACCCCTAGCTGTCATATTACTTGGTCTCGCACTCTGAACATTGTCTTTTTCAGTCAACTCTGGACAATCTCGAATGAAATGATCTCAGGATCCACACTTATAACAAGTTCTATTATTGTACTTGCCCCAGCATTCTCCAACATGTTAACTTCCACATTGTCTACACTCAGGCTTGTTACTTTTAACACTTCTAACACTTGATTCAGTTGGGATTTGAACTCTTGAACCGACACTTTGTTTTGCACAATCTCTACTCGGATGTCCAAACAAAACATTTGATCGATTGCTCGCATCTTCAAATCTCTTCGATGAAGTTTGAGACGACTTGCTCATCAATCTTTTTCTTTCAATTCTAGCCTCAGAATAGGCTTTCTTCTTTTCTTTGCTAAGCTCCTTGGCTCTGCAGGCTCTTTCAACTAATACAACAAATTCATTTAGGTCAAGTATTCCAACCAACAGTTTAATATCTTCATTCAGCCCTTCAATGAAACATTTACACATAGTAGCGTTGGTCAAAACACATTCCCGTGCATACTGGCTCAATCTCACAAATTCTCGCTCATACTCAGAAACAGACATGCGGCCTTATTTTAGCTCAAGGAATTCTTTACGTTTTTTATCTATGAATCGTTCACTGATATACTTCTTTCCGAATTCAATTTGAAAGAAATCCCAGGTGTTTCTCTCTCTCGAAACCACAGATATCAATGTCTTCCACCGGTTATACACGGTATCCCTCAACAATGAAACAACACATTTAATACATTCATCAGGAGTCAATGACATTTCATCAAATACTCGAATGGTATTCTCGAGCCAAAACTCAGCTCGCTCAATATCATCATCACTTGTGGCCCTAAACTCTTCGGCCTCGTACTTTCTGATCTTATCCACAGGAGGTTTATTCAATCTAATCAGATTTGTAACTTGTGGTATAGTAGGCACTGGTGGGGGTGGAGGTTGTGGAGCAGCCAGATTCGTTCAAACGAACTCCAAAAATCGCTCACTCATCATTCGGAAGAAGGCTTGTTTAGCTTCTCCCTCTTGACTACTATTATTTGGCCTAGATGTGGCCGGCGCTGTCCCTTGAGCGAGAGCAAGTGTATCACTCTCTACATTGTCAGCAACTGTTGGATCGGGATCTATTTACTATATAAAAACACATTTTAAACTGTCAGGATTTATCACACTATCGCAAGTATATATATGGCATGTATAGCTATACTCACACACGCTACGTTAATCCTAGAATCGACTAAACTATAGCTCTTATACCAATAAAATGTAACACCCCTAACCTAAAATCGTCACCGGAATAGGGTTAGGAGACATTACTAGTTAGTTCTGAACATTTCATATCATTTTATGACACCAAGTCAGTCATCATCAATACATATCACAATATAAACATATAGTCCCTTAATGAGGTCTACGAGACCTTAAACAAATGTTAGAAAGTGGCCGGGACTAAACCGAACACATACAAAAATTTTTGAAATTCAAACATTTTTCAAAACTACAGAGATCACACGCCCATGTGGGTAGGTTGTATGCTTTACATAGCCTCGGACACGCCGGTGCATCCAAGCCGTGGCAAAACAAGGCATACCTACTGACTTGCCCACACGGCCTGAGACATGCCTGTGTGACCACCTGTGGTCAAAACTGACTTGCACCACACGGCCATTCACACACCCGTGGTCGAGTTTGACTTGTTTCACTGGAAAATTTAAACACCACGGTTGAGCCACATGCCTTTGTGCTAAACCATGTGGGCAATTATAGGCCATTTTCAAGGCCAAACTTGCCTCCCACACATTGAATCACCTACAAGTCTCAAATCAATACCAATTCATATCTCAAAACGCAACCAAACATGCCAATATAAGCATCAATCTATTATTAACCATTCCATATATAGTCATGCTCACACTCATCTCAAATAAGTCAAACTATAATACAAATTTCACATCCTAAATCATGATAGCAATACATCATTTAATCAAGCCACAAATTCACACACAAAACACCATTTCCTTCAACTAATTCAAGCATGAAACATACAATTCCCAACCTCACTATTTAATACCATTTTCATCATTTTCATTGCTTCTCATATGAACCATCAACATTCAACTTTCTAGCCACATCACATGGCAAGATCCAACATTACAAAACATATCATGACTTCTAGCTTATACATGCCATATACCAAATATGTACATCTTTCAAAAGTACCGAAATAGATTGCCGATAGTGTATAGAGCCATTGACGATCCCCGCATTTGAGCTAGCTTTACTGACACTGTAAAATAGAGAAACATATCACACAGTAAGCTTAAAAGCTTAGTAAGTTCGTGACATAATACATTCAATTTATTCGCTCAAATACAATGCACAAAATGAATCCATCACATAGATCAACTCTCAAATGTTCACACCACATCATCCATAGCTAGTAATCTCACTCAACCATTCATGAATTCATATACAATCTCATCAACCACCAAGGTTCGATACATACCTTAGCCAACACATAGCTTAGCAAACACATAGTTACTCACCATCCATGTTAATTTATGCTCGATATTGCATTTCGATCAAACTTGTACCCGAAGCTTAAATATCATCGTACACTTAGTGCCTATATTTTAAACTGAACATATCTCAGTATCGCACACGCAGTGCCAATCAATGAAGCCGAAGCTCCCATATTTTCACACACACAGTGTTATTTATCTCTGTCTCGATTTCAATCACGTACACTTAGTGCCTCATTCTCAATATCATGTATAAAATTGCTATTTAAATAACTATGCATTCATTCACTACTCATCACATAGATATAAATTTAACAACTTGTATTATATCCGAACTTACCTCAGACGTCGAAATACCGAAGCCGATCAATCGAGTAATTTATCTTTTCCTCAATCTCGATCCGAACCTCTCCTTTCTTGGTCTAAACACATTCAATTTTAACTCATTCAATCACCAATTCATTCAATTTAGTCCAAACACATATATTTAGGGTATTTTACAAAATAGCCCTCACATTTTCACATTTCAACACTCTAGTCCCTATTTCATAAAATCATCAAATAGACAAAATTTGCTTGTACCCATGCCTTGCTGAATTCTTCTTAGTCTCATACAAGTCCATATATTTCATTTATTTCACATTGTAGCCCCTCAAAATATTATTTTCCCAACTTAGTCCAATTTACTTAAAATCACCAAAAATCCAAAGACAAACTATGTTAATTTATTACATAACTTTCATAATTCATCACCAAACTTCATTAAGCTCATGAATTCATCCATGGCACATTTCAAATTCATCATCAATTCACAAAATTTAAGCATGGGTTTTGTAGAGCATGAAGCAACGATTGCAAAAACGTTGAAATTATCAAAAACCAAATAAAAAACATACCTCAATCAAGAGTAACAATGGTCGAATGCTTCAAGCCCTATTTCTTTCTTTTTCTTCTTCACATTCGACTAAGAATAGATGATAATGATCATCTTTAATGTTTTGTTTTATTATTATTAAGTTTAATTATCATTTTTCCTTTTTGCCCTTAATGAAATAACATTTAAATTCCATTAACTTAGGTATTTTTGTCCATCCATTATCACATGGAATAATAACAACATAAGGACTCACACTTTAATAAACCAAGTCAAATTAGTACTTTAACAATCAGCACACAACTTTTGCATTTTATGCGATTAAGTCCTTTTTGCTAATTAAGCACACAAACGATAAAATTTTCACACAGAACTTTCACACATGCTCAATCACATTTATAAACACAAAAGATAATATTAAAATATTTTTTCCGACCTCAGATTTGTGGTCCCGAAACCACTGTTCTGACTAGGGTCAAAACTCGGCTGTTACATTCCCATTCCTACTCTAGAATCATATTAGGTTGTAGTAAATCTGATGGAACCTGATGCTCAACTTTTGCTTGCTGACTTACCACACATCTATATACAAGCTCAAATATTTTTCATTTCATTCCCAATTATCAGTGTCAATATTTCAAGTCATTATACAATTTGTTAGTATTCAAATGCATCAAATAAATGCAGCTCTGGGCTTCCTGTAGAATATTTATTTTAACCTCAAAATTGTTTAGTACACTTATTCGGTTTTGAAAATACAGACTAACATAACTATCAATATTTAAATCAGTGGTCTAACCATTTTGAAACTACTTCGATTTAGCTAACAAATCTGACTCTTTTTGTATGAAACTCTTGAATTCTCTAAAGAAATAATAGTTTAACTCTCAGCTCGATGACAATAGTACCATTTCGGCTCAACTAAACTGAATATTCATTACTCTCAATGTGAACAAAACATTCTGACTCAATGCATCATCTACAACACTAGCTTTACTCAAGGAATAATCAATCACCATATCAAAATCATTTAATAATTTTAGACCTCTAAACTACTCCAAATTCAATTTTGGAACTTCTGTTAGCATAACTTTCAGTTGTTAAAAAATCTACTGATATTCATTCAACCAAGCAAAACTGATATTTTCTGTAGCAACTTCGTCAGCTGTAGAGCTATCATCGAAAAGCCTAAACAAATCATTTATAATGTACAGTAAATCCAAGAAAACTACACACTTCTATATTATTTCCTTAAGGTTCCCTAGTTCACATTTATTAGAAGTTTATTCTAAGTATTTCAAATATCTTCATCTATCATCAAAGACTTAGAAAAACTTGCTTCTCGAAATCAAGATTCATATTTTTTGGTCTTCACATGCACTAGTTTCTCTTGTAAGATTTTGTAGCACTATTTTTTATGCTAAATATGTTCAATTTCATTCCTCACTTGAGTTCAATATCTTCAGTTACATAGCAACAACTCTGATCAGATACAACTAAAAACTTTTTCTCTTAAATATATAAAGTGACTAAACAATTGATAATTTAAACAGTATTATCAAAATTCTAACATTGTTTAAACCGAGTTTGGAGAGAAGTGTTCCATACATTCGACTCATAACTCAGAGAAATTTACAACCTGGTTGAAATTCACTACTAAAAAATATGGTAATTCTATCAACTAAATAAATAAGTCAACTATATAAAATAACAAATACTTGTTCCTCATGTTGTCTCTAATCTGTTATATGTAATCATTATATGGTTCTCATAATCTCGTCTTTCTTTTTCATAAACATAATATCATTTTCCCTTATTACACATTCAGTTGAACAATTCTTTTTAACGAATAACTATTTCAACAATTCCTATAGTACTTGAAATTCTAATAATACCATTTTACATAGAATAATAAAGCTTAAAGCGATTATGAGTATCATATAAATAACAAAATCTTCTTTACTTATGGGTGATAATCTATGTAGTCCTTTTAGGAATATATTAATAAATACTTTAATCATTTGTACCTGATTATTCCTTAATTTGGACATTCTGATATCTAGGATACAAATAACATATGATTCACAACCTCTTTCTAATCTTTTCCTGAGTCATTAACACTAGGATGCTATCATCCACACAGTCAACACTGTCAATCTCAACATTTATTGATTTCTTCCTTTGACACTTAAGTACAATTTGTATTTATTTATAGTTAATGTAACAGTCTGATTTTGGGCCTAGTCCAAACAGTGGTTTTGGGACCACAAATTTGACATAAGAAAATTTATTTTTATTATATTTTTGTGGTCTACGACAAAATATTTTTGTGAAAATTTCGCTCAAAATTTTTTATGTTTAGGCACTCAATTTAGTCAAAAAGACTAAATTATAAAAAGTTCAAAAGTTGAGTTCTACATGCTAGAGGTGCCCAATTGTTATGAAATTTTAAATTGCAGGTCCTTACATGGTAATTAGACCATTTTTTAAGTTCATGGACAAAAATGGACATGGTTAGGCATGTTTCCAAAGTTTTTCATTAAGGGCATTTTGGTTATTTAGTTATTAAAATGAATTAAAAACAAAATTAAAAGGTAATTCTTATCCATCTTCAACCCCTTGGTCAAAACTTGCTTGGAGAAACCATGGCTAGGGTTTTTCAAGCTTCCAAGCTCGGTTGTAAGTCTATTCTAGCCCCGTTTCTAATGATTTTTACGTTTTTAAAATCCTCGTAACAAGATCTATCTATTTCTACCACTAATTTGAGATATGGTTAAAGTCTAGGGTTTTAAAACATGATGAATATGTGTGTATTTTGATGTTTAATGGTATAAAATGCATGTTTATGGCTAGAGAAATGACTTTTACTAAGTGATTTTTGGTGAAAATGTCTAAAAGGACTAATTTGTAAAAGTTATAAAATATGTCATAAAAGTGTGTTTTAATGGAAATTATGGGCTGTTATAGTTATGAAAATGGTTCGACTTGGCTTAAAGTACAAAGAAATTGAATGAAAATCATTTTTGGGATGAGTTGATTAGTATAATGATTAAATAAGTTAAATGTTATGTTTTAGATCAAGAAAAACAAGGTTCAGATCTAGTTCGGGGAAAAACAAGTAATTGACGAATAAGTCCTTTTCACTGATTTAAGTCTATGGCATGTATAGGGACTTAGTCATTTTGTGTATGTGTTATTATGTTTTGGCCAAATGTATTGGCTTGTAATGGTTAAAGGTTATTGTAATATATAGCGATGCTAATTGGCTTATATTGGCTAATTGATTGTAAGCCTATATATATTATTTATATGCCAATGTCTTGTGATGTGAGTTGTATTTGCATGATACATGATGAGTTGTGGGTTATGACCTAAGTACCTAATGGTTGAATGTGCTAGTAGTCTTGATGTCGAATGGCTAAGTTTGGCTCAATGGAATGGTATGATAATTAGATATAATTATGCATGTATAAGAGTTGTTGAGGATGCATATTGAGTGTGACCCTATTTTGAAGAAAAAATTTCTAAGTGTTGTGAAAGTTTACAAAATCCTAAGATATGGCATCGGCACCGAATTGAGATCCAGCATAAGACCATATCTAGGATATGGAATTGGCATCGAATATGAAAATCGTGTAAGACCATGTCTGGGACATGGCATCAATATACGATCTCGTATAAGACCATATCTGGGATATAGTGTCGACATCGATATGTGATTCCGTATAAGACCATATCTAGGATATGGCATTGGCATCGACATAAGATCCCATGTAAGACCATAGATAGAATATGGCATTGGCGTCTTACTAGTGTATGACGAATTCCGGGTATCCTCAATATTCCAAGCGGTTCAACAAGTAAAGACTGAGTTTATATTAAAGATGGTAAAGAGCTATGTTTATGTTCATGATGGTAAAAGTGCTAAAGTTATGTGATGAAGTGATACAGGTACATATGAGATACTTATGAGAATTTAGTCTGATATGTGATTTGTGATTGGTAAGAGTAAGTAAGAGTAAGCTATGTCAATGTGCTTGAGAACTTGTGTTATTACTTAAAGTGCAGTATGAATCTATCATAAGATTTTATGTTGTTATCTATTACATGCAAACTTACTAAGCTTTATGCTTACTCCCTCTCTTTTCCCTTTCCTTATAGTATCGCCAAGCTAGCTTGAGGATCGTAAGACATCGTAGCTCGGTTCACACTATCAAGCTATTCATTTAGTATAGTAAAGATTGATTATTTTGGGTATGGCATGTATAGGAACTTGGTTCTTTTTTATATGTCATATTGGTTACCCAAGATGTTGGCTATTAATGTTACTCAATTCATTTTTTTTTTTTTTGTAAATGGTCATTGGAATTGGCCAATACTATTTAAGTTATATCTATTCAATGATGATGAAATTCATGAAGTACAAGCTTGTGAAATTGGAAGAGTAATGAGTAAATGATTTGTGTTGCATTGAAGTGGTATAAGTGTGGTTACTTTTTAAGGTGGCTATTGTCTTGGTAAATAGCCTTATAATTGTCCACACGGGTAGACACACGAGCGTGTGTCTAGGCCATGTGCGACACACGGTCTGCCCCATGGGCAAGTGGTTTGGTCATGTGTCCCCCTGCATTCTAGGTTGGCAAAACAGAATGCCTAGTATTAACCACACGGGCTAAGACACGACCGTGTGTCTCAACCATGTGGAAGACACGGTCATATGATATGGGCGTGTGCCTAGGCCGCGCGAAGTCTGCACCTAAATTTAGGAATTTAATTTGTGACACGGTCTAAGGACACGGGCGTATGCCTTGGCCGTGTGACCATATGAGGTTGTTGACGTCAGAAACAGAATGACAACATTTTTGCACACGAGTCAAGACACGAGTGTGTCAAGGTCATGTGAGAGACATGGACCATGGACACGGGCGTGTGTCAGGTAGTGTTAAAACCCCTATAGGCTCGAATTGAGATAATAAATCCACACGGGCGTGGGACACGGGTGTGTCCCTATATGCTTAGGCAGTGTTAATCACACGATCTGTCAACATGGCCATGTTATCAAGTTACACGGGCGTGTCACACTTCCAGACGGGCATGTGCCCCTGTTTTCAGTGATATTTTCAAAAGTTTTGTAAAGAACTCGGTTTGGTCTTGAACCATTTTTAAAGTGTGTTTTGGACCTCGTAAGCCCATATTAAGAATGTTAAAAGGAAGTTTGAGAAGTTTTAAATTTTAAACGGACTTTCATTACTCGAAATTGTGTGTATGCATGTGTTTAAGTTAGGTAATGCCTTTTACCCTATCCCAACATCAGATACGGGTAAGGGGTATTACATTTAGTGGTATCAGAGCTATGGTTTAGTCGATTCTTAGACTAACGTAGCGTATACACGAGTCTAGCTATACATGCCATACGTATGAGTATTTACATAATGATAGTGTGACAACTCTTGACGATTTAAATTATGTTTTCATATAGTAAATGGATCCCGACAGAGCAATGGAGGATAATGTAGGGAGTAACGCGCCGGCCCCAGCACAAGGGACGGTGCCAACTAAAAATGAGAATAGGCCAGCGACTGTGAGTCAAAGAGGAGGAGAAGAGGCTAGCGAAGCCTTTCTCCACATGATGAATGCCTAGTATTCTCCACATGAGAATAGGCACGAATGAACCCAAACACGCAACCCCCTCGACCCCCACCTATTCCATAGCCTACCCCTGTAGCTCCCCGAGTTGTAAAAATAGTAAGAAGGGAAAAGCCCCTTGTTGATAGAATCCAGAAACAAGGAGCTGAGGAATTTCGAGCTAATAAAGATGATGTTTCGGAAAGAGCAGAGTTCTGGCTTTAAAAATACCATCAGGGTATTTGATGAACTATCTTACACACCTGAAGAGTGTATGAAGTGTGTCGTGTCTCTTTTAAGAGATTCAGCTTACCAATGGTGGAATACTGTTGTGTCGGTTGTACCAAGGGAGAAAGTTAATTGGGAATTTTTCCAAGAAGAGTTCCGAAAGAAGTATATTAGCCAAAGGTTCATCGACCAGAAAAGAAAGGAATTCCTTGAGCTAAAGCAGGGTCAAATGACGGTAACTGAATATGAGCATGAGTTTGTAAAAATCAGAAATATGCTCGAGAATGTATATCCACTAATGCTATTATGTGTAAAAGGTTTGAGGACGGGTTAAATGAGGATATCTGATTTTATGTTGGTGTCCTAGAACTAAAAGAATTTTTTGTGTTAGTAGATAGAGCTTACAAGGGCGAGAAGTTGGCCAAAAAGAAAAGAAAGGCTGAAATTGAGTCTCGTGACATGAGGAAGAGACATTTAAGCAAGCCATTTCAATCCTAATCCAAGAAATCAAGAGAGTTTACTACTCGATCAGCCACTTCAGCTAGGTTTCCAAACAGAAGTAAGGGTAAACAGTACTCGGAGTCTAAAGCTCAGACCATTTTGGTTGCTAGTGTTGGTAATGATCGACCAAGAAGACCAAAATTTCCACAGTGTGGCAGACGTTATCCCAGTGAGTGTCGAGAAACTGAGAGAGCTTGTTTCAAGTGTGGATCTTCAGATCATTTTATTAGAGATTGCCCCGAGATGGGTGAGAAAGAGAAATCTCAGACCGCAAGATCAAGAAGTACTGCTAGAGGAAGGTCACAGAGAAATCCGAGAAACAGAATGAGTAGTAAGAATACACCTAGAGAGCAGACTACAAGATTTGAGGGTAGAGCGCCTGCATGGACTTATGCTATTTACGCTCGCGAAGAGGCTTCATCCCCTGATGTGATCACGAGTACATTTTCTCTCTATAATACTCATGTTGTTGCTTTAATTGACCCGGGATCTACCCACTCATATGTTTGCATGAAATTAGTAACTAGTATGAAAATGTCTATAGAGTCCATAGAAAGTGTGATAAAAGTGTCGAATCCCCTAGGCAAATGTGTGTTAGTTGATAGAGTATGCAAAGATTGCCCTTCGATGATTAGAGGTCATTGTTTTTCGGCAAATCTCATGTTATTGCCATTTGATGAATTCAATGTAATTCTTCGTATGGATTGGTTAACTACTTATGATGTGATAGTAAATTGTGAAAAGAAGTTTACTAAGTTAAAATGTGAAGATGGGGATATTCTTTATGTTAAATCAGATGAACAGGACATATTACCTGTAGTGATTTCTCATATGTTTGCTTAGAAATATGTAAGAAATGGATATGATGCTTATCTTGCCTTTGTGATAAATGACAAAGAGACTAAGTTAAGAATTGAATCAATGCCCATATTATGTGAGTATCCAGATGTATTTTTGAAAGAATTTTCAGGGTTACCTCCAGTGAAAGAGATTGAATTTGCCATTGAATTAGCCCCTGGTACTGCCCCCATTTCAATTTCTCCGTATAGGATGGCTCCAACCAAGTTGAAAGAACTGAAGGCACTGTTACAAGAATTAATGGATAAAGGCTTTGCAAGACCAAGTTATTCTCCGTGGGGTGCTCCCAAATTATTTGTGAAGAAGAAGGATGGTTCTATGAGATTATGTATAGATTATCGGCAGTTTAATAAGGTAACCATAAAGAATAAGTACCTGTTGCCAAGGATCGATGATTTGTTTGACCAATTGAAGGGAGCCATTGTGTTTTCCAAGATAGACTTGAGGTCTGGATATTATCAGTTGAGAGTCAAAGACTCAAATGTGTCAAAAACCGCATTTCAGACAAGGTATAGTCACTATGAATTTCTAGTGATGCCTTTTAGTTTGACCAACGCCCCTACTATATTGATGGATTTGATGAACTGTATCTTCCGTTTGTACTTGGATAAATTTCTTCTTGTTGTTTATTGATGACATATTGATTTGCTCTCGTGATGAGAATGAGAATGCTGAGCACTTGAGGACGGTTTTACAAATTTTACGAGATAATCAGTTATACATCAAGTTTAGTAAGAGTGAATTTTGGCTTAAGGAAGTTAGACTTTTGGGGCATATTGTCTCGGGAGATGGAATTCGAGTTGACCCGAGTAAGATTTCAGCAATTGTTGATTGGAAACTGCCAAGGAACGTATCCAATGTAACGCCCCAAATTTTGGGCCTAGATGAATTGGGCTTTGGGGTTTGGGACTCATAAATTTTTTTTTAAGCAAGAAAATGACAAATGACATGTTGGATTTAAGGGTTTAATAAACTTGGAGTGTCTAGGGGTGTTGGAGAAGTTCTAGGTTCGAACTTTGAGGAGAAGGAATTTTAATTAATTATTAAAGGAACCAAAGTGGTGAGTAGATGGGCTTTTAAATAAAAATAGGGAAAAATGGCATCAAAGAGCCTTGTGGTGGAGTGGCTAAGTGACGCCACTTAGGGTATAGGAAGGTGGCGTTATGGGCTAGCAAGGAGATCCTAGCTTAGTATTTTTTTTTAAGAGTTTTAATTTTGGCCTTCTGGAAGGTTGGAAGTGGTGTGACGATGGACTCTAATGAGAGTGATCAGAAGAGAAAATTTAGGAAAAGGATTGGGAAGTTATCAGGAAGAAAACCGAGGAGATGAGATAGGGAAGAGTTGGAGTCGATTGGGACTTTGAGGGGGTCAGTTTTGTGTATAAATTGGGGTGCCGAATTCCCTCTGTGCTATTTTGGCAATTGGACTTCCCTTTGTGCTATTTCAGCAACTATAGTGCTCTGTCGAATTCTCCTTCACTTTTTCTATTCTAAACCCCACCTCTTCCTTATGTTTTTTATTTTCTTCTCTCCTAAAACCTTAAATCGAATATCATTCTCTTCTTTCTCCATTTCTTGTGTCGTCCCACCTTCATCTCAATTGTTGGGGACCGAATATTCATGACTTCAAAAGCTAAAAACCTTTGCTCTTGGAGTCGATTTCTCCATCGCCCCAAAATTTGTGCCGAATACTCTAGTGACCAAATCTCTATCGTGCTGTCATCATTCCTTTAATTTTTGGTGGATAGTAGCTAAGAAAGGGCTATTAGGACTAGTGGCACACGGTAAGGTTATGGTAAGCCTTCGATTTTTGGTAAATATTATGGTTAAGTGTGTGATTGATTGGAGGTTGGTATTGGTTGTAGGTTCAAGGCTGAGGATAGTGTAACACGTCTTATTTACCAGGTGTGTACATACACTACACACACGAAAAATCGGCAAAAGCCGAAATACCAAAAAACTAGAATGCCGAAAAGCTGAAAAGCTGAAAGGTTGGCGCCGGCAACCACACGAGCGTGTGAATATTCGTCTGGGAATACCGATATGAGTATCGAGACCAAGAGAGTGATCTCATGGTCTTGGGCCACTATTTGGCCAACCGGGCCAGAAGGGGCTAATGGGCCTACAGAGCTCGTGGGCCCAAATCGGCAAGAATTGATATGTGAAATTGAATGATGGATTAATATGGATGGTTGTATGATTTGATTATGATCGAGCCTAATAGGCTACATATACATGATTGGGCTTAATGGGCTATATGGACATGATTAAGCTTAGTGGGCCTTATAGGATTTTAGAAATGCATGCTAGGGTTTTAATGGACTCTAGGCTTAGTTCTGATGAATTCTTAAATAGCATAAAACTTAATTTAATAATCAACCATGTCTGTGGACAAGTCACTAGGGTAGAGTGTGGCAATGGACATATGCATGTCTAGGATTGGATCTAGGGAGAGCTTGGTACTTAAGCGGTCATAGTGACCCACCTCCTCTTCTCTGGAATCCTACCTGGTGCATAGTGTCTATTCACTTTAACCGCGAGGACTTGTTGACAGGCCAAGGTTCGTAGTTAAGACCTATACTGTTAAGAATTACTGAAACACCCCTGTAAGGTAGGATTACAGAAATACCCATGAATTGAAAAATTACCGAAATACCCTTAATTTGTGAAATAACTAAAATACCTCTATGTGTTGATTGTAAGATTTATGGATGTTACATGTACATTTGCTGCATTCATATGATATTCTGTTTAGGATGCATATGGGTGTGAATTATGGAACGGAGGAAGTTTATGAGGATCACATGGCTGCTTGACAACTGTGGATCCACCGATGGCTTTTTAAGCCTATTATATGATAAGCAGCTTTGCTGTAACATTTGGTAGTACCGCAATCGGGCTAACCTTGAAGTGTATCGGATGGGTGGGTCAATTTAGAAATCCCCACAGAAGTGTTTCAATTGGTCGAAGACGAAGTGTACCAGATGGATTATTTGGGGAGGGTTTGCATATCATTGCATGTATTATGTTATTATTATGATATGTATGCTATTTGTTTGACGAGAGTCGTACACACTGAGTTTTCTAAAATCTCACTCCCTCTTTTATTTTTCTCAAGTGATCCTCAATAGGTGGTTCGACGGATGGAGGGACTCAGAGGTGGCCAACTAGCAAGACAATTAGACTTGTTTTCTTAATATCTAAATTCTAGATTTTAAGTTATTTTATTTTGGATTGTAATAAGGTTTCCCTCTAGTTATTATTCCATTACTTCCGCTATGCATTGTAATCTTGAAACGGAACCTGGATTTATTTCTTTTAAGCATATTTCAAGTTTTCTTGAAAATAATTGTGTTTTAAGAACGAGCTTCCGCTGTCAAAGGAAATTTTTACATAGAACAAGGAAATGTATTTTGGCTACACCTCATTTTGAAAGAAAACTGGATTTTACGTAACTTTTCTCTAGAAGGGTTTTCAATGAAAACAAGGTTTTCGCAAAAACACTTCAATGTGACACGCTGAATTCGGGCCTAACTTCTAAGCCGGGTTTAGGGTGTTACATCCAAAGTTAGAAGTTTTCTTGGCCTAGCTGGCTATTACAGATGGTTTGTCAAGGGATTTTCTATGATAGCTACTCCGATTATGAGGCTATTACAAAAAGATGTGCAGTTTGATTGGACAAAAAAGTGCCAATAGAGTTTTGAGAAACTAAAGGCATTGTTGACTGAGGCTCCTGTTTTAGTGCAACCTAAGCCGGGAAAAGAATTTATGGTTTTTAGTGATGCATCCCTGAATGGATTGGGTTGTGTACTCATGCAAGAGGGCCAGGTGATAGCTTATGCCTCTAGACAGCTAAACCCGCACGAGAAAAATTACCCAACACATGACTCGGAGCTAGCTGCCATTATGTTTGCGTTGAAGATTTGGAGACACCATTTGTATGGTGAGAAATGTCAGATATTCACTGATCATAAGAGCCTAAAGTACTTGATGACTCAAAAGGAATTGAATCTAAGGTAGAGAAGATGGTTAGAATTGATAACGGATTACGAGCTAATGATTGACTACCATCCGGGAAAGGCGAACGTGGTCGCCAATGCTTTGAGTAGGAAATCCTTGTTTGCATTGAGAGTCATGAATACACGGATGGTTTTGTCAGATGATGGTTCTATTCTAGCCGAGTTGAGAGCTAGATCGATGTTTCTCCAAGAGATTTGTAAAGCTC
Organism: Gossypium bickii; assembly: GCA_025503065.1. Lineage (NCBI taxonomy): Eukaryota > Viridiplantae > Streptophyta > Magnoliopsida > Malvales > Malvaceae > Gossypium > Gossypium bickii. The sequence continues at coordinate 47,233,593 of CP106712.1, forward strand.
AGAAAGGTGACAGTGATTTGCAGGCTAAGAGAGTTCAGTGTGAGTCGGGTGTTGAGTCAGACTTTTGAATTAATTTCAAAGGATGTTTAACGTTCCGAGACAGAGTCTGTGTATCGAGAGATGGTACATTTGTTCGAAAAATTTTGCATGAAGCGCATAGTGGATGTTTATCTGTACATCCAGACAGCACTAAAATGTATAATGACTTAAAGTGGTATTGGTGGCCGAGTATGAAGAAAGATATTTTCGAGTTTGTATTGAGATGCTTAATTTGCCAGCAAGTGAAAGCTGAACACCAAGTACCCTCGGGTTTACTTCAACCTATTATGGTTCCTGAGTGGAAATGAGATCCTATTACTATGGACTTTGTGACAAGTTTACCTTTGACACTGAAAAAGAAGGATGCCATATGGGTTGTAGTTGATAGCCTTACAAAGTCAGCCCATTTTATACCGATACGCATTGACTATTCACTTGATAAGTTGGCGGATTTGTATGTGTTAGAAATTGTGAGATTTATCATATATCGATAGTGTGGTGACTTCTGACATTTTGAACTGTGTTTTATATAGTAAATGGACACCGATCCTGAAAGAGCCGTAGTGGATGATATAGAGAGTGTAGTGCCTGACCGTGCACATAGATCAGTGCCGGTAGACTCTCGACCAATTTTAGGTAGCCACGAGGGGGAGGCTAAACAAGCCTTCTATCAGATGATGAACTAGTGGTTTACCCAGTTTACTCAGACTAACCCGGCTGTACACCAACCTCTACCCCCGAATAATCCAACTCCGATACCTTCAGCACCCCCGATGATAGATTCGATGAGATCTAGTAGACCTCCAGTTGATAAAATCAGGAAATTTGGGGCCGAAGAATTCAGGGCCAATGATGATGATGACGCAGAGCGAGCCGAAATGTGGCTTGATAACACTATTCGGGTACTTGATGAGCTATTTGTACTCCAGACGAATGCCTGAAGTGTGTTATATCTTTACTTCGGGACACTGCATATCACTGGTGGAAGACACTAGTATCAGTAGTTCCGAAAGAAAAAGTGACGTGGGATTTCTTCCAGAATGAATTCCGCAAGAAATATATCAGCCAGAGGTTCATCGACCAGAAACGTAAAGAGTTTCTTGAACTAAAACAGGGGCAAATGACCGTGACTGAATATGAGCGAAAATTTGTCAGATTGAGCCGATATGCTCGAGAGTGTGTATCAACTGAAGCCATTATGTGCAAAAGGTTCGAAGACGGTTTGAATGAAGATTTAAAGTTGCTTGTTGGCATTCTTGAAATCAAAGAGTTTGTGACACTAGTCGAGTGAGCTTGCAAAGCTGAAGAGCTCGGGAAGGAGAAAAGAAAGGCTGAGACAGAAGCTAGAGATACTCGTAAGAGATCATCGGGTAAGAATTTCCATTCCACATCTAAGAAGTTCAGAGATGACTTCAGCCGACATAAAGCTACTTCAGATTTACCTAGACGTGATCGACCTCCAGTGGGCTCCCGAGCTACCTCGATGGCCAGTGTTGGAAACGCTCCACAGAATCGAGTTGAATGCAAGCACTGTGGGAAATGGCATTCCGGGAGTTATAGATTTCATGATCGGTCTTGCTTTAAATGTGGATCGTCAGATCATTTTATTAGAGAATGTCTGATGTTAGTTGAGCAGAATACAGTTCAGAACATTAAGTCAAGCAATACGCCAGCGCGAGGTAGGCCACCCAGGCATTCAGGCAATGCAGGTGGTAGTCAGAGAGGGACGAAGAACACTGCAGTTCGATCTGAGGCTAGAGCTCCAGCTAGAGCTTATGCTACCAGAGAGGATGCTTCCTCCCCCGATGTCATTACCAGTACTTTCACCCTTTATGATACTACTGTGATTGCATTGATTGATCCTGGTTCGACTCATTCATATGTGTGTGAAACTCTAGTATTCGGTAAGACTCTGCCAGTTGAGTCTACTGAGTTTGTGATTCGTGTGTCCAACCCTTTGGGTAGATGTGTGCTTGTGAATAAAGTGTGTAGAGGTTGCCCGTTGATGATTCGGGATTCTTGCTTTCTAACCGATTTAATGTTGTTGCCCTTCGATAAGTTCGATATAATTTTGGGAATGGACTGGTTAACTTCACATGATGCAGTGGTGAATTGCAAAAGAAAGATTATTGATTTGAGATGTCAGAACGGTGAGACCATGAGAATTGAATCTAATGATTTAAGTGGGTTTCCTACAGTAATATCCTCGATGTTAGCCCGAAAATATGTGAGAAAAGGGTGCAAAGCTTATTTGGCCTATGTACTGGATAATAAAGTGTCTGAAAAACAAATTGAATCTGTATCAGTTGTGTGTGAATACTCAGATGTGTTCCCTGAAGAATTACCGGGTTTACCACCAGTGCGAGAGATTGAGTTTGGTATTGAACTAGTATCGGGGACGACTCCGATTTCGATAGCTCCGTATCGGATGGCACCTACCGAGTTGAAAGAGTTAAAAGCACAGTTGCAAGAGTTGACAGATAGGGGCTTTGCACGACTGAGTTTCTCTCCTTGGGGTGCACCGGTTTTATTTGTGAAAAAGAAAGATGGGACTATGCGAATGTGTATCGACTATCGGCAACTAAATAAGGTAACTATAAAAAATAAGTACCCGTTACCTCGGATTGATGACTTGTTCGATCAGCTAAAAGAGGCTTCAGTATTTTTGAAGATAGATTTGAGATCAGGCTATTATCAGTTGCGAGTCAGAGATAAAGATGTGCCAAAGACTGCATTCCGGACGAGATACGGGCATTTTGAGTTTATGGTTATGCCTTTTGGACTCACTAATGCACCTGCTGTTTTTATGGATCTAATGAATCGAGTCTTCAGACAGTTTTTGGATCGGTTTCTAGTAGTGTTTATTGATGATATACTGATCTACTCCAAAAATGAAACCGAGCATGCCGAGCATTTGAGATTAGTGCTACAAACTTTGAGAGATCAACAGTTGTATGCGAAGTTTAGTAAGTGTGAGTTCTGGATGAAAGAGGTCAGCTTTTTGGGACATGTTGTTTCAGCATCTGGTATTCGAGTCGATCCGAACAAAATTTCGGCTATACTTGATTGAAGCCATCGAAGAATGTTTTCGAGATTCGAAGTTTTCTGGGACTTGCGGGCTACTACAGACGGTTTGTGAAAGGTCTTTCTGTGATAGCTACACCTTTGACAAAACTACTACAGAAAGATGTAAAGTTCGAGTGGTCGGAAAATTGTCAAAAGAGTTTCTATCAGTTGAAGCCCTTTTGGCAGAAGCTCCAGTATTAGCTCAGCCTGAATCGGGTAAGGAATTTGTTGTGTATTCTGATGCTTCCTTAAGTGGTTTGGGATGTGTATTGATACAGGAAGGCAGAATAGTAGCCTACGCATCGAGACAATTGAAGCTGCATGAAAGAAATTACCCGACGCATGATTTGAAGCTTGCAGCAATTGTGTTCGCACTGAAAATTTGGCGTCATTACTTATTCGGCGAGAAATGCCATGTTTACTCGGATCACAAAAGTCTGAAGTATTTGATGACTCAAAAAGACCTGAATTTAAGGCAACGCAGGTGGTTGGAATTGTTAAAAGATTACGAATTGGTAATTGATTATCATCCGGGAAAAGCTAACGTTGTTGCGGATGCCCTAAGTCGAAAATCATTGTTTGCTCTTCGTGCATTGAACGCACATATGGTTATGTCCAGAGATGGTTCGATCATAGCTGAGATGAAGGCTAGACCGTTGTTTATTCAGCAAATTAGTGATGCTCAGAAAGTTGACAAAGATATGACTTCTAGATGAGCAAAATGTGAAAATGATACAGAGTCAAAATTTCAAGTTGATAAAAATGACTGTTTGACCTATAAAGGCCGATTGTGTGTACCGAGAAATGCTGACTTGATTCAGATGGTTTTGGATGAAGCTCATAGTAGTCAAATGTCGATACATCCGGGTAGCACAAAGATGTACAATGATTTGAAACAGTTCTATTGGTGGCCGAGCATGAAGCGGGATATATCTGAATTTGTTTCGAAATGCTTAGTTTGTCAGCAAGTAAAAGCTAAGCATCAAGTGCCATCCGGACTACTTCAGCCAATCATGATACCTGAATGGAAATGGGATAGAATTACAATGGATTTTGTATCCGGTCTTCCTATGACACCGAGTAAGAAAGATGCCGTCTGGGTTATAGTTGATAGATTGACTAAATCAGCTCATTTTGTGCCGGTACGTACAGACTATTCACTTGATAAACTTGCTGAATTGTATGTATCGCAGATTGTAAGGTTGCATAGTGTACCGCATTCCATTGTTTCAGATAAAGACCCGAGATTCACATAGCGGTTTTGGAAGAAATTGCAAGATGCTTTAGGTACTAAACTTCATTTTAATACAGCCTTTCATCCGCAGACAGACAGTCAGTCTGAGCGAACTATTCAGATACTTGAGGACATGTTGAGATGTTGCGTTCTCGAATTTGAAGGTACGTGGGAACGATACCTACCTTTGATTGAATTTGCTTATAATAATAGCTTTCAATCTAGTATCAAAATGGCACCTTATGAAGCCTTGTACGAGCGAAAATGTCGAACACCGTTATACTGGACTGAGCTCAGCGAGAATAAGATACATGGGGTTGATTTGATTAAAGAAACAGAACAGAAGGTAGCTATTATTAGAGGCAATTTGAAAGCTGCTTCGGATCGTCAAAATTCCTATGCTGATTTGAAACGTAAAGACATTGAATTTCAGGTCGGAGATCGTGTATTCTTAAAAGTTTCTCCGTGGAAGAAAGTACTCCGATTTGGTCAGAAAGGCAAGTTGAGTCTGAGATTTATCGGACCATATGAAATCATCGAACGTATTGGACCTGTTGCTTATAGATTGAAGTTGCCCTCTGAGTTAGAAAAGATACATGACGTATTTCACGTGTCGATGCTTCGTAAGTACAGATCAAATCCATCTCATGTGATCACACCGTCAGAGATTGAAATCCAATCCGACTTGACATATGATGAAGAACCGATCCGTATCTTAGCTCGGGAAATAAAAGAGTTGAGAAATAAGAGAATTCCATTAGGGAAGGTACTATGGAATCGTCACTGAGTTGAAGAGGCTACGTGGGAGCCTGAGGATTTAATGAGGCAACAATATCTGACTTTGTTTAACGGTAAGATTTTCGGGGACGAAAATCCTAAAGGGGGGAAGAGTTGTAACAGACCGAATTTGACCCTAATTGGAACGGTGGTTTCGGGACCATAAATCTGAGTCCGAGAAATATTTTAATATTATATTTTGAGTCAATTATATGTGAATTAATGTGTGTGAAAGTTTCGTAGAAAATTTTTATCGTTTGAGTGCTTAATTTAATAAAAAGGACCTAATCGCGTAAAGTGAAAAAGTGGCAGACTAAAGTGAAATGTGCTTAATTGATCATGGCTTTATAATATGAAGTATATAATGGGTAAATAACCCATTTTAGATGTTAGTGGCCGGTCATGGACAAGTTTGTCCTTAAGTTAAAATGTTTAGTTATTTTTAATTATAAGGTTAGTTTAGTAATTTGGTATTTATTTATTATATGTTAAAATAACCAAGAAAAGAAAGCCATCATCTTTTCACTCATCCATGGCCGAATGTGGAGGAAGAAATAAGCTTTTGGTTCTTTGAAATTTTGGCACTTCGAAGCTAAAATTCAAGATCAAGAACAAAGAAAAATAGATTTGGAACGGGGAAAGACGAAGGTTATTAAATAGCCGGTCTACGCGGTCCGCCGACAGTTGAGGTAAGTCCTTAAGCTGAAATATATCAAAGAATTATTTATGAACATATTAAATGATAATGTTTGATAAATTTTAGTACATATTTTTGTCATAGCCGAATGTATATAAGTATATTAGATTGATTGCATAATTTGATAATGTGATATGAATAAGTGTCTCAATGTGAAGTATGGGATTGTACAATGACGTAACGATTTTATTTGTTTAATGTGAATAAGCTTAGTTGAATTGGATACATAATATAGTTATGAAATGTGTGTGGAATGATTGACCACATTGATATGTTTTGGGCTTTATGCCTAGCAGGCTTCATGCCGGTGATATGTTTCGGGCTTTATGCCTAGCAGGCTTCGTGCCGGTGATATGTTTCGGGCTTTATGCCTAGCAGGCCTCGTGCCGGTGTTATGATTTCGGACCTCGAGTTCAGTAGGCTTCGTGCCGGTGTGTGAGATTCAGGAAATGTTTAGCAGGCTCTAGCTAATGAATCAGGTTTGTCTAAGCATTTAGTAGTGAAATTATAATTCGATTGTAAGGTATGTGTTATTCATATTTAAGTGAACTATGAATGTGCATATATGTATTTATAGATGTATACAAGTGATGCTATTGAGAGAAAGAAAGGTCAAATGATAAGAAAGATTGATTAAATGAAAGCATAAGAGGTTAGATAACTATAAAGGTATAAAGAAATGTACAAGTTGGTGTTTCATATATATATACATATTCGGTTATAATGTATATATATATATGTATAAGATAAGAAGCATTTATTTAAAGTCATGAGTTGGATGTTTAAGTGTTTTACCATCATATTGATATAAGTATTGCTTAAGACTTGCTAAGCTAGCCAGCTTACTGTGTGTTTTTGTCTACTTTTATTTTATAGATTTTTGGTTCAAGCTACGGACTCGAAGGATCTGGGAAGAAGTCAACCGCACTATCGACTTTCTTTTGGTATTGAATAACTTAGTTTTAAACTAAAAAGGGCATGTATAGGTTAGACTAAGAAGTATAACTAATGATTTGTAATCGTGTAAATATACTTAGCCATGCAAAAATGGCTATCTATCTTGGTTAAACTTTGTTTTTGCGTTTTGATGATATGGTTTGCTCATGCCATAAATTTTCATTGGTGTTCAGATGTGGTAGGTATTATATCGAATAGTATATATATATTTTGATATGTGATGGACAACTTGATAGTTTAAGGTTGCATCTTATTCATATGTATATGTGATAGACAGATATATAGAAATGTGACTACTTTATTTTGGGTGATTATTGTGAAGACTTGCTATGCTTAGGTATGCATTTGGTTATAAAATGGTACTATTGAATTGATCTCATGAAAATGTTATAAGTTTATTTATTTATGGATATGTTAGGTATTTGAATATCAAGAAGTTGATATGAAAATGATATTGAGTTATATGCTTGTGAGAAATGTATCTAGGTATGTATCAATTTTGGTTGTTTTAAATAAGATGAATTATATTGAATAAAATGTGTATGTGTATTCGGCCAAACCTAGGTGACCTTTGCAAATGTGGTTAACATGTTTAAAATAGTTTAGGCATAGTCGAATATGAAAAAGAGTGCATAATTGAGATGTATGCATTTACGTATATATATATATTTATATATGTATTTGGCTTGTTGAATTGCTTGTTTTAAATTGAATGCATGAAACCGCTAAACTCGGGTTGTGCTAGGTAATTTGCGTGAAATGCTATAAATGAAACCATGCATATTTGGCCAATTAAGAGAGTGTACAATTGATGTGTAATGATTACATGCTTTAGTTTATTTGTAACTAAGTCTTTATGCTATAAGAAGTTTAGACATTTATGAATTTTCATGAAATCTGCTTGGTTCTGTGATATTGACGTAATATACACTATATGACGAATTATGTTCATCGATGATCCTTTTGTGTATGATTTGGATCTAGTGTATAGTATATGTTATACATGTGTTTATTATTTGTTTATAGATAATGTTTAATAAAGATGATCTTCCATGATTCAATTGATTTAACTAAAGTTTTAGCTTGTGTGGTAATACCCTTAATCCCTAATCCAGCGACGGACCCGGGTTAAGGGGTGTTACAGTTAAAATATGAAACTTGACAAATATTGGCCAATTCCCAATGGCCATTTACAAATTGAGTGTATAACATTAGTAGCCAACACTTTGGCTTTCAAATATGACATAACACAAGATGACCAAGTTCCCATACATGCCATACTCAAAATAAAACAACTTTACTATACCAAAAGAATGATTGATAGTGTGATCTGAGCTCCAACGTTCTATGATCCCCGAGCTAGCTTGGTGATACTACAAGGAAAGAGGGAAAGAGAGCGGTAAGCATATAGCTTAGTAAGTTTGCATGAATTAAAATAGCAACATAAGGACTCATGGTAAAATCCATTCATCTCATAGAACAATAACAATACAAGTTCTCAAGTACTTTGACATACTTACTCATACTTACACTTACCCATCACATATCACATTACGGCTTCATAACTCGTATTTTACTCTGGTACTTGTATCACTTCATCACATAATTCAGCACTTATGCTATCTTGAACATAAACTTAAATCATTATCATCCTTAACTTAAATGTAACTCTTTGTCATCTTTGTATAGCTTAGCTCTTTGTCATCTTTGCATACTTAGCTCTTTTGTCATCTTTGCAAATTTAGCTCTTTTGCCTGTTGAACTACTCAGAATATCAGAGGATAATCAATCTCATCATACATGTAAAATGATGCCAATGCCATATTCCAAATATGGTCTTACGTGGGATCACCTCTTCATGCCGATGCCATATCCCAAATATGGCCTTCCATAAGATCTCTTAACTCGATGTCGATGCAATGTCCCAAACATGGTCACACACGAGATTTTCCTTTGGTGTCGAGGCCATGTCCCAGACATGGTCTTATACAGGACCTACATTCGGTGCTGATGCCATGTCCCAGACATGGTCTTATACGGGACCTTCCTTAACTCATGTTGTGAAATAGGTATCATTGTTATTCCGAACGTTCAACTGAGACTTCAACTTAATATGATCTCATTATAATTTCATCAAGGCATCATTAATCAACTTCATGGAAATAATATACATTTCTCATATTATAAATCAATTAAAAACATAATAACATTATGTAACTTTAATTTCACACAAACTTACCTTGGTACTCAAAATAGGTGTAGATGTTCGATTTAGTCTACAACTTTGTTTTTGCCTTGGTTTTGGTCGAGACTTCGTGTTTCTTGATCTATAATAACAATTTCACTTGTTTAATACTCAAATTGACTAAATTGACTCAAGAATCGTACGTTGGAAAAATTATGATTTTGCCCCTAAACTTTCACATAATTACACTTTTGCCCCTAGGCTCGTAAAATGATTTTTATCCAACTTTCTTGTATTTTAAGCCCAGCCGAATCATTTTCTTAACTATAACAGCCCCCAATTTCCACTATTTCACTCATGTATGACCATTTTTATAACTTTTACAATTTGGTCATTTTATGCATTTTTCATGAAAATCACTTTGAAAAATATGTTTATCATACATCAAACGTTCATATTCTTCCATAAAACATCAAAATACATGCTTGTGATACATGGGTAAATTTTTGAACATAAACCCTAGCTCAAAATATAGCTAGGAATAGCTAAATCAAGCTATGAGGATCTCAAAAATACGAAGAACATTAAAAACGGGGCTAGGAGGTACTTACAATCAAGCTTGAAAGTTGAACAAACCCTAGCTATGTCTTCCTTAGTGATTTTAGGCCTTGGGAGATGAAGATGAACACAATTTTGACTTTGTTTTCCCTTTCTAATCTTTTATTTACCAAATGACAAAAATACCCTTAAGGCCTCTTTCTTAAAATTTTTCCTTCCCATGTCTATTTTTCTCCATCTTAACATATAATGGTATAATTTCTAAATAAGGAGCTCTAGTAATTTTTATAATTCTATTTCATACTTAAATATTCTAGAATCTCATATTTTCTAATCTTTGCAATTTAGTCCTAATGGACAAATTGATCACTACTAAAAACAATTTCTTCATGAACTTTCTCGAAATCATGCAAACACATCATATGCCTCATAAAACACGTATTTCTACTTTGGATTTGTGGTCTCGCAACCACTATTCTGACTAGGCCCTAAATCGAGCTGTTACAGTTATCAAGTCACATGGGCATGTCACACTTCCACACGGGCGTGTGCCCCTATTTTCAGTGATATTTTCCAAAGTTTTCTAAAGAACTCGGTTTGGTCCTGAACTGTTTCTAAAGTGTGCTTTAGGCCTCGTTAGCCCATATTAAGAATGTTAAGAGGAAGTTTGAAAAGTTTTAAATT